>OY757188.1:29806178-30532428 GCA_963583895.1 Melanophora roralis | reverse complement strand
CGAAGAACGGCGATTAAAGGGCATGCAGGAAAAAAATGAATCAATTGAACATTTCATATGTCACTTCCCAATTTTTGCACAAGATGGAGCCGAATGTCTAGCGCCTGATGTTGCACTTGGAAGGTGTAAAAGAGGAAATGTTAGCGGAACTCGTCTAAGATGTATGTCTTGGAGAACTTGAGGCCTTACTTTTAAGGTTACCTTCTTTTAATCTAGCCTTAACTTACCTAGTACTTTAACACATTTACAAGACGGCAGCTCATAGAAGACAATCAACAAAAATCTTCCAATAAGGACTTCAGAGTTTTGTCAATTGATATCAGCCATATGTTTAAAGGGCGTCTGTTGAGTTAGCCATCATCCTACTGTGAGGACAAATTCACAATGTGGTAGATAATTTAGAGTCCACTGTTTCAGTAGACAATAAACAGGCAGAGAACCAACTTGATAAAGCCCGCACAACGCTCTACTGACCAATGAGCTAAAGGTAAAGAACCATTGTGTTCGTTGGATCGGACCTGGTTTTCATTAAAGAAGTTATCTTAAACAATAATTTTAATTGTGTCAATTGATGAAACTGTAAAATTTCAAACGATACAAATCCACATGAGATTACAGCGTCTGATTTTTTTTAAAAACCCACTGCTGTATGCGGACTTGATTTTGGCGGTCCAATCAGTTCGTATTGATCTGAAAACGCCTTAGCAAGGCCATCTAGTTTTATTGTCACCCAGATTGTGGAAAATTATTCTGTTAAAATTTTATTTGTGGTAATTAAGTCTGCTGGTCTATGATAATGAGAAACCAACAGCAGTAGTCCCCAAATACAACAAATTTCTTATCATCAGCCAAACTGATTTATGCTCCGAAGTCATATAAATGTTTACACTTCGTGTAAACGCTACACACCTATGCTGCATCGGTACCCCATACTTAGTTTTAAATTGAAAAATTGGAAAGGTTGAGTTGCGTAGGGCTATGAGAGAAGCAATTCTGCGTCCCTTAAAAGATATCGAGTAAGGAAGGAAACAACCTGTAAGACCGATAAAAATAAAAAAAAAATTCCTAAAACCTAGAAAGAGAAGTCAACTCGAGTATACTTATGAACCCCTTCTCCGTCTCCCATTCTCAAGTCACTTAATTTTCCTGATGTCTTCCAGCATTTGAAGTATTCGAAGCACCTCGAAGCATTGCTTAGTTTCTTGCATAATATTTTATTCAACCACTTGACCCAATTGTTTTGCAATCTTGTTTATACTCTTTCGTTTGCATTTCCTACTTGTTTTGAAACATATTTAAATAATTCGAAGTGCCGCGATTTTATCTACCTCTATTAGCCCTAATTGGACAGTGTCTAGTTATTAACCTTAGCGAGGCCCATACACTCAAACTTCCCAAGTCCATGATCAACAGCCATATACAAAGCTACTCAATAGGCTCTTCTGTTCATAGCTAAAGGTTCATCATGTTAAGCACTACGTTTTGAACTTCTATAATAGATACTTACTGTTCGATCACACTTTTATTCTAATATGTCAACTCAAGGACCACCAGGAGCAAGTTTGTCGACGATTTCATTGCCAACTGTGACGCGGTGCTTAGGAACTAAAAATAGTATTTCGATGAAAAAGTTTATTACTCCAGTAAGGGGCTTCCTACCATGCCTTACCAAACTACACTTAGCGAAATGCGCTTTAACTCCCTGAAGGAGAAAGCTCCTAATAAGTCAACCTATACAAATCGTAGAAAAAAGTCATAAGTTTTTGGAATCATTTTCAACTAATATTTAGTTCTTAGTGGATGACGAACTTAGAAGCAAAAATAATTACTTATTCATACGTTCTAGCTAAGGTGTTAATATTACGGACTTAATCGATCATAACTCTTTTATTTATTTCTGTTTATATTTTTTAAACTAACACGATATTAAAACATACAAACATACTTATTTTGAATAAAATTATGTCATAATACGCTAAATAGAATAACTCAAAAAAAATTATAATGAAATTAATACAAATTGGTTATGAAGACACAATCAAAAATATATATAAACAAAAAATTAATATTAAAAAACTTAGAAAAATTTTAATAAAAACCTGTTAAAAAACCACGTTTCAATGTTATAACAAACGACCTTGAATATTATTATATGGAACAAATGTCATTTTATTTTATTTTTTTGTTGTTTAAATTTCAGAAAAACGTTCTGACCACATGCAAAACCCCACAAAAATACTTTGAAATCAATCAATTGGGAAATATTCATAACGGGTTTAGGTAAAGTGTTGCCAGATAATCAATTTTCATTTAATTGTGCTGTCTATAACTTAAAAAAAAATAAATACATTTTTTTGGTGCGTAGCAACTCATTTTTAATTGTTTAATGTTTAATAAAAACAGGTATAATTATGATTTCTCTACTAATAATAAATCGACTTCCTATAACTGATTTCAAAAAAGATTTTACAAAATTTAATTATATAATATAGGCAGAAGTTTGTAGAATGTCCGTTTGTCATTTTTATTTTTAAATCATTACAAAAAAAAATGGTCAAAGCCACTAAATTCACATTTTTGCTTTATTGTTTTAAAAAAAAATCTAGAAAAGTATAAGTTTGGAATAATCGTTTAAAACTAACCAAGATAGACTTGTTTTTTTGCATATTGTACCATGCTCCGTGGAACAAACTGAGATGGGGAGATGGGATAATACCAATATGATAACGAATGGAAACACAAAGTGCTTACTAGTGATACAAGACATTTAGCTTTCGTGAAGGCTGATTGCCAAGTCTTATGCATCGGATTTACACTGTAGAATCGCTTTGAAAAAACAAGTTACCCGTGGGCATCTTGCGCGTACCCAAATACAGAGAGGACTGAACCGAACAAGCACTCAACGCAGTATACCTACGGAGTCGTTTAATAAAATATTGACTTTGAAACCAATAAGCCAATGTAAGACAGTGTAGTCATTGACATAATTTCGATAAACAGAGCAATGTAATTGGGTTCAGCACTGAATGGATATTCTCGAAACTCAGCTTCGATAGGAAGCCTAGTAGGACTATGGAAGAATGTAGCTAGCTCTCGGGCTGTCGTGCAGATATTATTATAGCTTTTTTATTAATGAGCCCATAAGGAAGGAGGTGTTAGGGCTTTAGTTAAATTTATCCATATACTCGCAGGACTGTATTTAACTGGTACCCAAAGCAGCACATTTTCGGAGTCGTCAGGTGTAAACTTGGCTTTAAAACTAATAAATCTTGTCGCAAAGAAAGTTGCTAGGGATTTTGCGACTCGATTAAGGTCAACGAGGCAGTTTACTTAATAGCTTTATGGTCATGACACATTTGTTGTACGCGAAAAATATAAAAGCGAATATATGGCCCTGAAACGGAACTTCATTGTGAGACCGAGTGTGATTATAAAAAAACGTCTGTTTGGTGGACCTTTGGACTGATCACAGAAAGAGGGACCGGGGCTGAAGTTTCCTGTTGAGAACTTGGTACCCAGGAGCCCTGCAAGCTTCTCGACGATTGCAGTATCTTTCAGGTAAAGATTACAGCAGCTAAATTTACCGCTGATATTGCCCCATAACCCAAACTGACAATTCTTAGGTAAACGTGTTTACTGATAGTTAGGCAGCGATTATGGTTATCTTTGAAAACCTCACCTCCTGCCCAATTGCTAAGGGTTATTTTTTGCACGCTTTGGTAGACTGGTTGACGTAAGAAAAATGCACATTAATGAACTTGGGAATATTGACGTATTAAAGGGAATAAGATGATGGCTAACCAACAAAACAACGCTTCCTTTTGCCTATCGAAACAGCAATAAAAGGGAAAAAGCACTTCGCAAAGAGTTTGAGGAACTATATTCAGATCTTATAATCCAGAAGAGACGAGAATTATTTTATCTTTGAAAGGGATCGGTTGAAGACTCCTAGCAGAACGACCGACTAACTGTGATGACAGTTTCTGTGGTTCCAAAGGGGCTAAAAAGGCAGATGAACATATTCAATTTTACTGTCCAGCGCTTAAACACTCCAAAGATAACTGTCTAGGGTCTTGCCTTTTCCCAGACCTGAAGGAAATATTTTGGATTGGTAAAATAAGGCTGCTGGCATTTTTCTAAGAGAGTGTGGGCACCATTTAATCTAATACATCAAAATAGGCTCACTAGAATCACCGAGTTACCGTCTTTCTTGGTTTGGTAACAGTTTACGCTCAAATAATCTATATGTGGTCTTTACGGTCAAGCAGTTTATTCTTTCCCTAACCTAACGTAACCTTTGTAGTGTTTTGGGGTCGTCTTAATTTTTGTGTACCCTATAGCCCAATATAATTTTATACAGCTGTAGGGGATCAGCTTGATGGTTAGGCGTTCTCTTGAACTGCCAAATTAGGGATTAGACATAAAACAAGGCAACGATGTGCCACTTTATTGTTTCAAATATAAAATCCTTGTTTATTTGTGGGCTACTACCCTTTTTATACTAATTTCTACATTATTGCTTACTTATTCTAACTTACAGTGTTAGTTTCTTAAATATATTCTGCTTTGTCAGTGCCATGCAATCATCAATGCATATTACTCTAGCCAATCAGAATGTGAGAGTGAGGAATGCACTCATTAACATTTGACACTCTTAAGTTTGGTCATTCACATTCTGATTGACCTACATACTTTACTATAGTAGACTCATATTTAAACATATTGAGTCACTGGATAAGTGTCGTTATTTGATCTTTTATTAGTGGCATTTACCCTACCATTATTGGGGTGGTATGTATAAGTTTTAGAGTGGTTATTTGGTATGCAGTGGACACTAGTAAGGTACACTACACCCTCACCGTTAAGAGAAAAATTAGGGGAGTAATTTTTCTTGATGCATCCATAGCACTGTAAAAATTATGATTGTCTTAAAGATTTTTACAATTCATTTACATCTATTATTATTATTATACTTCTATATCTTTGCCTTTACATATTTTGTTTTATTTATTGGTTCTTAATCCTAGGTATGGTTTTAATTGGTTATTGTGAATTTCTTTTTCTATCCCGTTATAATCTATAGTGGTATTTACACCATTACTCTTAATTATTCTATATGGGCCTTTGTACGGGCTTTGGTATTTCTTTCTATTTTCTATTTTTATTAAGACTAAATCTCCTATATTTAAATTTAATCTATTATTATATCTATTGTCCAGTATTCTCTTTTCTTTCGTTTTATTTGTTAGTTCTTTTGCCCTTTCCAAAGAAAACTTTAATTTCTGTTTTAACTCTTTTGTATAGTCATCGTAATTATAGATTTTTATTTCCTTATTGTCACAGATTTCTGATGGTAAGCATGGTAATTTACCATAAACTAGTTCGAATGGCGTGTAGCCAGTATCTATGTGTGGTGCCGTGTTATAGGCGAAAGTAAAATAATTTATCCACTTATCCCATTCGTAATCATTTGCCGTTGTTAGCAAGAATTCATTGAGAACTCTATGATTTCTCTCCACCGAACCTATTGTCTCATGGTGGTAAGGGGTTGAAAATGTCTGCTTGATATCAAGCAACGAGCATATGTTACGCATCAGTTCGTTTTTAAATTCAGTTCCGTTGTCTGACTTGAGAACTTTAAATTTACCATGTTTTAAAATTAATTGTTCTACTAGTGTTTTAGCAATTGTAGGTGCATCTTTTGTTGACATTGGGTGAGCAATAACGAATTTTGTTAGTTCACATTGCATTGTCAATATATATCGGTATCCGTTTGAAATACGAAGCGGACCTACAGTATCCACTGACATTGTCTCAAAACTGTTGTTTGGGGTGTTTGTTAGCGTAAGTGGTTCTTTAATGTTCTTCGTTTGTTTGTTTGTGTTACACTTGTCACAATATTTTACAAATTGTTTAACCATCTTATTCATATTTTTCCAAATGTATCGCTGTTTCAATTTAATTATTGTTTTTCTAATTCCTAAGTGGCCTGCGTGTGTGGCATTGTGGAATTCTTCGATGAGTTTATATTTCAATATGTCATCTGTTATTCTTTTTGGGTCATTATATATTAGAATTTTAAGTTGAGGACTTTTATTGTTTATTTTTATCTTTGTATATGCTTCTTTCAATTTTTCCATTGTATATACTTTAAATATTCTATCACTTTTTGCTAGCGCTAATTCTCTTATCTTTTCTTCATTCATTTTAGATACCAGTTTCCTCAGAATCGAATCTAGATTCGCTGAGTTATCGCTGAATCTTGCATGCATATTATCGTTTTGTACGTTCCTGGTATGTAACTTCTTCATAGTCGAATCTTGTTTCGATGAATTATCGTTACATCCTTTGTTCATATAATTATTATTTTGAGTACGTGATTTCTTCATGATCGAATCTTGTTTCGATGAATTGTCCTCACGTCCCACGTGCACAATATTATCTTTAATTCTTATTTCGACGTCTTCTATATTCTCAAACTTATTAAATTGCAATTTCTTTATGTTCTTGATATCATTTATGGATGTGCATTCCCATATTAGAAGTTGATCAGACTCCTGAGAGATGCTTTTATCCGATACTTTTGTATTTACATTATCATTCCTCTTTGTATTACCTGCCTCATTATCTTTATTTATTTTATGGTTTGTCTCATTATTTATATTATTTCTGTTAAGTTTTTCTTGCATGGCCCTTGTAGTTATTAGTATCTTATTTTCCGTTTCATCATTTTCTAATGGTATCATTTGTTTAAGTATTTCCGAGTTTATTTCAATTCTTGATAATGCGTCCGCATTAGTGTTAATTTTCCCTTTCTTATACATTATTGTAAAATCATAGTCGCTTAAATCTAGCCTGATTCTTGTCATTTTTGATGACGGATTCCTGTGTGAAAATAGGGAGATTAGTGGTCTGTGGTCTGTTACTACTATGAATTTTCGACCGTATAAATATGGTCTGAAAAAATTTATTCCCCAATGGATTGCGAGCAATTCCTTTTCAATTATCGGTTTGTTCAAGTCGTGTTTCTGTAGAGATTTACTTGCATAGGAAATTGGTAGATCCTGGCCAATTTCGCCTTGAGATAAGACAGCTCCCAGTGCGTAGTTTGAGGCGTCGGTTGTCAAAATGAATGGTTTTTCGAAATTTGGGTATTGTAGAATTGGGGGTTTCATTAGTTTTTCTTTTAAGGTGTCAAAAGCATTTTGACATTCATTTGTCCATAGGAATTTCGCTGATTTTCTTAGTAACATATTCAAGTGTTTCGCAATGTCTGCAAAATTTGGTATAAATTTCCTATAATAATTGCAAAATGCAACAAATCGTCGTACTTCGTCCGTGTTTCTTGGTATTGGGTAGTTCTTTATCACCTTATATTTTGATGGGTCTGTTTTCACACCGTCTTTTGTTATTAAATGTCCCAAGTAAACAACTTCAGATCTTAGGAAACAACATTTCCTTGGATTCAGTTTTAAATGGTATTTTTGCAGTCTGTCGAGAACCTTTATCAGGTTTTGATTGTGATGATTTAAGCTGCAACCGTATACGATTATATCATCCACGTAGAGAAATGCTTCGGATTCTAGTCCGGATAATGCTATTGTAAGCATTCTTTGAAAGCTGTTAGATGAAATTTTTAGTCCGAATGGAAGTCTTTTAAACTGAAAATGCCCTTGTGGTGTTGAAAATGCAGTTAGTGGTCTGGAGTTTTTATTCAACTCAATTTGATAAAAAGAATTAGTCATATCGAGTGTAGAAAACCATTTTGCTCTACCTAATTTGTCCAAAATATCCTCCAGTCTAGTTAGAGGAAATTTGTCATTAACAATTCTATCATTAAGTTTTCTAAAGTCTACAACAAGTCTCCATTTCTTTTTATCTTCCATATTTTTCTTTGGTACTAAGAGGAGTGGAGCATTGTATGGACTAACGGATGGTTCTATTGTTTCGTCATCAAGCATTTTCTTTACCTGTTCATTTATTATGTCTGTATGTGAATGTGGTAATCTATAGTTCTTTATGTACACAGAAGTGTTGTCTGAGGTTATGATTTCTTGTTTGTAAAAGTTGTTGACACTCAACTTTTCGTTTTCTAAATGAAAAACGTTTTGATATGTTTTAAGTATTTCTGTTAATTTTGTTTTTGCGTACTCATCGTCATGGTCTAATTGCAATTCATTTAAAATTTTGTTAAAACGTTCGTCGCTGTTTATATTGTTGTAACTTAATATGTCGTAGTTTTTTAATGGGTCAGTGTGTAGTTTAATGCCCTGTAAAGTTGTTGTTTCGTTTGTTGTGTTTAAAATTTTGACGTGTGTCATACCGTTTTTAGGTGCTATTGAATTACTTAAAAAAATTCCGTCTTTCAGTTCGGTATTAAATATGACGCAATCTTCTGTAAGGTTCAATCTCAATGGTTGTATAATTTCTGTTCGTGGGGGTACGGTTATTTTTAGGGTATCGAATGATTTTGTTTGCATTGGCAGAGTTATTGTTTCATTGTTGATGAACAAAGAAATTGTAAATGTCTCGTAATCTATTTTGCACAGGTACTCTCTTAAGAAATCTCTTCCTATTATTCCGTCTGTTTCTATTGGAAAATTGTCGTCTACTAGATGAAAGTTGTGTTTACATGTTTGGTTTGCCATTGTTAGTTCAAGTTCACTTGTCCCTAATGAATGTATTTCCTCCTTAGTGATGCCTGTTAATTTGCATCTATTCTCCACATTTAATGGTTCATCATCAAAAATTTCCTTGGTGCGACATAATGATACATCGGCTCCTGTGTCGACAAGAAATGTTAAATTTTTGTTTTCGTATTTAGCAGTTATGAAATTTGTATTATTATTTGAAACTTTGTATATCTTTAATTTTGGCTGTCCGGAATATCCCTGTATTCCGAGCCTTCTTCGTTTCCCTCGTTTTGAACTGTACGTATATACCTTCTGTTGTGGCTGCTTCTGTTGTCATTGTCTCTGTTAGAATTATTGTTATTACCTCTACTGTCATTGTTGTTACCTCTGTTGTTTTGGTAGTTGTTATTTACTCCATTAGAATTGTTATTTCTAGAGAAGTTTGTATTTCTTCGTGAATTGTTATTATCATAGTTATTGTTTCTAGTGTTGTTATTGTTGTTGAAGCTGTGATTACTGTTGTAACCATTGCCTCTGTTGAAATTTGCATTGTTGCCATTATTCCTGTTATTAATATTGTTTTTGTGAAGGTTTCGGTTATCATGATGCCTGTTCTTGGTGTAGTTAGAAAATCTGTTGTTATTTCCGTTGTGGTTTTGTGGTTGATACTGTGGTTCTTCTTTTCTGATATGTAGGATATCGTGCTGCGTTGCCTTTTTCTCATTTTCAATTTCGACTGCAAGGTCGGATGCTTCCTGTAGTGTAGTTGGTCGGGCAGCGTATATGGTTGGTTTAAAGTACTCATTTAGACCTTTCTTGAATGTATCTAAGGCAAGCTTATTATTTAATCGGACTATAACGTTTTTCTCAGCCTCTGTTACTTGATCTCCTAACTCTTCTATGCCTAGTTTGTTTAGGTTGTCAATTATACTCATTATCTTCTCCCTATATGAATTAATAGACATCTTCCCTTGGGATAATGTAGTGAGTTTGGATTGTAATTCTGGGATTGTTTTATTGTTCTTGTATCTTTTCTCTAAGAGTCTCTTAAGCGTTTCGAAATTTTCAGGTTTCGAATAGCTTCCAATTGATGTTCTGACATTCGAGGATAATTTAGCATGATAAACATACTGAAGAAAATCTATTTTTGCTGCTTCCGATAGGGTCTTATTTAATAACTCCGCTGTTATTATAAAACTGTCCAATTCAATATAATTACCTGTAAACAAAGGTAATGCCTTTGCAACCGTTTCTAAATTAAACGATGTCATGTCTAAGTCTTTTGTCCTTAATGGTTTCTTTATATTACTACCTAAGTATTCTTCTACTAGTCTGTAAAGATTATTAAATTCTAGTTTTAACGCTAACTGTTCCTTATCCTCTCCTTTTACTTCTATTAGTTGAAATTCAAATTTTAAATTTCTGATATATTCCAATTTATTCAATACCGTTGATTCGGTGTAGGTTCTCCCTGGACTCTTCTTTAAGTTCTTCCAGAGTTCTTTCAAATTATTTAATTTCTCTTCCATATATTTTTCTTAGGCTTATCTATAAGCAAAATTTAGTTTCGTTTTTATTATTTAGTTTTTCCTTACAACTTATACATTAGTTATAATATTTGTATTTCTATTGGTATTTATAGGTTTATGTATTATATATAATATAGACAAGATTATGACAATTATTAATAATGTTGACATATTTTTCGAGAACATTGTGTTAAGTTATCTATTGTCTTCTACTTATAATCGTACATACTAGTCTAATAATGTAGGCAATTGCTAATATTGCTAGGATCACTATCATAATTACTTCAGAGATGTTTAAGTT
The DNA here is from genome assembly GCA_963583895.1 of Melanophora roralis. NCBI lineage: Eukaryota > Metazoa > Arthropoda > Insecta > Diptera > Rhinophoridae > Melanophora > Melanophora roralis. The sequence continues at coordinate 30,521,965 of OY757188.1, read as the reverse complement.
TTCCGTGTCATTTTTATTCTGTATATTCCCTGTGTGGACTCTCATGTGTTCTATTAATTGATTGTGTTCGTTTTCAGAATCTTCATGTTTCCCTACTTCATATCCCGCAAATAATAAAGGGATAGCTTTTAATATATTTTTCCACCAAGTCATTCTAATTTTAATATTATAATTTTGATACGAAAACATATAAAATACAACAACATATTTTGGTAAAATTTTGATTCAAATGTTCATACATCAAATCTTATTTTGTCTGTAGTTTTAGTTGTTTTATGGTCCTTTTGATGTTGGCACATTCTTCTTTGGTGGTTGTTAGGGTGAGCCTTTGATACAGTATGGCTAGTTGTTTTCTCGCCTGGAATCTCTTTCCCGCACGTTTCTTCTTCTTCTGGATGTCCTTGGATGGTTGGGGTTGCTTTTTGGTCACCGCAGTCCTCTTACGGTATTCTTCAATGCTTATAGCCTTCGGGCCTGCATTCAGTGGAGATGGAGTATAAGTTGGTGCTGTTGTTGCTGGTGGTCCTGGGTTATACTGTTCTGTCAAGTATTTTTCCCATCGCTCGAAAATTTCACTTATTTCTTCCTCCATAAATATGTTATTTTTCTTCAGTTAGCTATTGGTCCGAGCTGGCAGGATCGCCATGTAGTGTTTTGGGGTCGTCTTAATTTTTGTGTACCCTATAGCCCAATATAATTTTATACAGCTGTAGGGGATCAGCTTGATGGTTAGGCGTTCTCTTGAACTGCCAAATTAGGGATTAGACATAAAACAAGGCAACGATGTGCCACTTTATTGTTTCAAATATAAAATCCTTGTTTATTTGTGGGCTACTACCCTTTTTATACTAATTTCTACATTATTGCTTACTTATTCTAACTTACAGTGTTAGTTTCTTAAATATATTCTGCTTTGTCAGTGCCATGCAATCATCAATGCATATTACTCTAGCCAATCAGAATGTGAGAGTGAGGAATGCACTCATTAACATTTGACACTCTTAAGTTTGGTCATTCACATTCTGATTGACCTACATACTTTACTATAGTAGACTCATATTTAAACATATTGAGTCACTGGATAAGTGTCGTTATTTGATCTTTTATTAGTGGCATTTACCCTACCATTATTGGGGTGGTATGTATAAGTTTTAGAGTGGTTATTTGGTATGCAGTGGACACTAGTAAGGTACACTACACCTTACCTAACCTAACCTAAGCTAATCTAACCTAACCTAACCTAACCTAACCTAACCTAACCTAACCTAACCTAACCTAACCTAACCTAACCTAACCTAACCTAACCTAACCTAACCTAACCTAACCTAACCTAACCTAACCTAACCTAACCTAACCTAACCTAACCTAACCTAACCTAACCTAACCTAACCTAACCTAACCTAACCTAACCTAACCTAACCTAACCTAACCTAACCTAACCTAACCTAACCTAACCTTACCTAACAATCTCTTGATCCATGAGTGTTAAAAATTCGACAATTTAGTAAAAGAAAAGCCTATATAAATACTTCAATGTTTTTTTTTAAACTTGCACGAGAAATAGTGACTAATTTTTTTGAACATTTTCGTTTTTTTGGAAAACTTTTAGTTGATTTCCTTTTACAAATTAAGGTTTCTACTGAATATATTTGAAACATGACTAAACAATGAACCACCAAAGAGAAACAAAACGAAAGTTTTTTCCGCTTTTTTCTCATGACAACCTACATTTTCTTGTGGTAGATTTTATGTCAGTAGCCGTTTAGTTCGTTGACCAAAAGATACAACAAAACAACGACAAGAACCACTTCATAGAGCAACCTAAATACGGCAGCTAAAATAAGATTTTTTTCTTTCAAAGAAAATTTAACAAGAGCCGCAACACCTGTGTGTTTAAAAATGAAAAGAAATGGTTTTCGCAGCATTTTTGCAAAAGTTTTATTAGTCAAACGTAGATTTTAGGTTAAATTATGTAACGAAATATTTTTTATTTCTTAGTTTATTTTTAAATATTTTCGAATAAAGTAATGTCGGAAAGCATTATTGCCAATTGTAACTTTTTGGATAATTTTTGCTTAAATTAGCTAATTTCACAACGTGAGTGATAAAATCCAATGTCAAATGTTTAGCCTAATGTTGATCAATCGTACCCGTAATGCCATTCTTATTTCGTTATTTCGTTTTTCTAACTTTTATAAGTTGCCACACTTTCTACGGGGCAAGAAAAAAGTGTTACCATATGTAAGTATGCAAATAGTAGTAAAAAATACTTACAAATCGACAAAGAGTTTAATAAGAATTTTACATACCTGTAAATAAACAAGATGAAATAGGATATGATTAAAAATTTGGTTAAATTTCAATTGAAATAAATTTTAAATACTTATAACAAATTATATAACAATTAAATAATGCTACAAGTAGCTAGTCGTATTCAGTATCGAACGTTTTTGTTTCCTTTGCATGATAGTGAGGCAACGACTTTTTTTTCTTTATGCTTTAAACACATAGATAATGGCAGACAACAGAGCTACACGACTGCAAATGCAGCTGAATGCAATTTTGTGTAGTTTAATAATAGTTATTGCACAATTTTGTATTCCTATACTTTAAATATAAGATATTATCTTGTTGTATAGGAACTAATGACAAAAAATTAATAAATAAATATTTTCTTTCGGTTTTTTCATTTGCCGCCTACAAAAATAGAAATTAGTTTAATCTGGCCACAGCTACAGCTGTAGTAATGTAGCAACGATCATAGCTGCTAGATTTAACGATTTATCTCCATTTTGACGAATGTTGGTGGCAAAAATAGGCTTTTGACGATTGGACGATTTTTGCTCTATATTTGACGATTTTTGAATATTACAGATTTTCGACATTTTTTTTTTTTTTAATTAAAGGCAGAAAAGGAAATTTATTTTTTTTTTATTAAAGAGAAATACATTATCTGTTTTTATATTTGCAGTTTTTTTTTCTTGAAACTTTGTTACTATTAAATTTTGCTTTTGAATTTGTTACTATTTTTGAAGCATTTTGTATCCCAAATTTTTATAATTAGTAAGTAAAAAATTATAAAGAAAAGCATACATTTTACGGTTGACGATTTCAAAAAGTTGTTTTGACAATTTTTTACCTAAAATTTGACAATATTGAAACAAACTTATCTGGCAGCTATGACTATGATGTCGTCAAAATAATTGTGTACATATAAGGTATGTATCTGCAGCCGATATTTCTCAACCTTTTGTACAACATTTTAGCACATTTTCAAGGCAAATTCATACAAGGGGGACGCAGGCATCATTGAAAAAAAATACAAATTATTTGCAGAAAAAAAACGTGAATAAAATAATTTTATAGTGTTTTTTTGCACAAAGCACAAGAACGCATCATTTGGTTTTACTATTTGTTGATTAAGAACACTTTTTTAAATTTTTAGTTTAAAAATCTAACCGACGCGTAATTTGTTTTAAATCAAGAAGAAGCACACAGACAAACTTTTGACACATTGTGAGGAAAATTTGCACGAGCAAAAAATAGTCAGCTGATCTGTCGAGACCACCTTCTCTATGAATTCGCCTTGGCAAATTTTTTTAATGATCACTTTAACAGTATTTTTCTCTTAATTTTTCTGTTCCCTATTGTTTAGTAAATTTAGTTTTTGTTTTATGTTTTTACAATATTTTCTATTTAAAATTATAAAGAAAATGTCTTTAAAATAGATTTAAGATCAGGAAATTGCAATTATTGTAATTATATGGCAAAACTTTATTTAGTAACAAAAACGGGTTTTTTGTTGTAAAAAAAGTTTAAAAGAACCTACAATACATCAGCAGACTATTTGTTCTTCTTTTGTTCTGACAGCTTTTTAATTATAGATCAAAGTAACAAGGCAAAATAAGAAGAGAAAAACTTTTAATAAAACACAATTTTAAATTAAAAATAAAAAAACTTTAAACAACCACGATACAATCTTGTAATATGAGTTAGAAAATGTCTGTAAAAAAATCAGAAGAAAAATAAAGTTCATCACACAGATGTTTCAAAATTCGCACAACGTTTAAGATTTTCGCCGTTTGTGTGCTACAGTCAGTGGGTGTAAACATAATGTTGTCAATGAGCCTTATGCAACAAATTTTTATCTAATTTATTTGTTGTTTAAATTTCAAATCTCATTGCATAAATTCTTCTATTAGAGATTTATGCCGCCATGTTTATCTTTATAATTCGATTCGAAATAAGACAGTTTTTAAAATAAAGTCTTGTTAAGTCCCAAATATCTCTTTTACTGTAGTACTTTGACAAAAGGGTACCCCAAAGGCCCAAAAAAGCTAGTGAGTAAATGCCCAAGTTTACTAGTCTAAATGTTATATTATTATAAATGTTTATGCATTTTAAACGACAAAACATATTGCTAAAAATTAAATTTAGCTGAAGTTAATGTAATGAACTATTTTTCTAAAATCTAGCTCTATTTTTTTACTTGTAGAACATTTTATCACTTATATAATTTCATCCTATGGCAACACTGTAACATAGTGACTTAAGCAAATGCTGTCAACTTAAGGTACCTTTACACGGTAATACAAAGTAATTAGATTTTGTAGAATCAAAATATTATGAAATTCTCTCCGTGTTTAAAAAAAGAGAATAAAAATCTGTTCTAACTATTTTTCATGTTTACACGGATGAGGTTGGTAAAATCAAAATCAGTTGTTTCTTGCCATTTTCCTTGTGGGGAACGCCATATGGTTAAGGTTCTACAATATTAACAAAAACAACATGAAAAAAATCTGCTTTGATTTTGATTGTTTGTGTATTGTTTAATTAAGAGTAGCCACCTTCATTAGATGCTGTAAGTGCTGCCAATCTTTCACACCTCTGATGTGATGAGTATACACAAGTTTCTAAAATGGTTTAGAAAATAAACATTTACCGAACACTTGTCTAATTTTGTATCCGTATTTGTTTCCACTCAATACATTGTGCTTTTACATGATGAGATTTTGTATTATTCTACAACATATTTTGACAAGTCATAATATATGTATGTATTACCATGTAAAGGTACCTTTAACTGTCAGTTCGCGTGTTTATTGTTAAACTGCACTAAATTAAATCCATTTCAGGGCTTGAAGTTTAAATTGATTTTCTGAAAATTTTGTTTTTTTTTTTGTTAATAGCAAACTTTGCAAGTGAACTCACAGAATGTATTGAAGTTGTATGAGAAGTGCCACGCCCTCTTATTCTGATCTTTGGTAAATTATTCTATGCACGCACATCAATACTGTTAATGTTTCTATGGACACGAAAGGCTTATCAAGCCACAAAAAAATAAATCCAAAATATTTGTTAAAATAAAAAACGCTTAATTAATCTTTTATTTAACAGTTATTAACATTATTCTTAATCTTTTTCTTTATTAATGGTTTTAAAGGGAAAAACTTTCTATAAGAAAACTTTGTTAAAAAAAAACATGAGGGCATTTGTATTTTCAATTTCTTTCTGACATCAGAAATAAAAATAAATTTCTATTGTTGCTGTTTTCATTAAACAACTGCAATTAAGTGTTAATTTAAAATCAATTTGTTGGCAAACAGTAACGTGCAATTCAACAGGTTAATTGTTGAGATTAAAAAATTTGATGTTTTTTTTTTTTAATTTAAGTAAGTTTTAGAATGCAGACCATAAAACCATACATTCATATGTGTATGGAATTACTAGTTATATAATTCATGGAAATTCCCTTTTTTTTAAAAATTACAATAAATTTGTTTCTTTTAAAAATTTTGGATTTTTAATAGTTTTAAAAAATTAAGTCATATTAAATAAATTAAAAAATCCATAAAAAGTTATAAACAAATTGAAAATTGAAAGCTTAACCAACATATCAATTAAAATTTTTTTAATTCAAAAATTAAAAAACTTAATTCAGACAATCTCACCGCTATACAACTGCACTTTGCTGTACGAAAAATAATTTCTTTAGACACACCCTTTCCATAATTCCAAAACCATCATTTAATATCATAGAAATGAGACACATGTTCCTAATTTAAAAGCATTCTTTACAATAATTAAAATTAATAAAAAAAAATGTTAAGTCTTATAATATTTAACTCCAAATTGTTAAAGAAAAAATGTCTGTGACCTCAAAATTTTATTTAAAATGTTTTAAGCCAATTATAAAGAAATAAATTTATTTGGAAATTTTTATTTCAAAATAGCCGTCGTACAGTCTGTAGGGTTACAATAGAATTTGACCTTTAAGAATAATTAATATCAAAAATTCCATTATTTAATGAATATTAATTTCAAAAACTGTATGACGAGAATTAATAACACATATTTTGATGAATAATAGTTTTTGCATGTTATATGCTAATTAAATATTTAAATTATTATTTTCTCTAATAATCACAAGGGTACAGTAAGTAAAAGAAAATTTTTAAATATTATTAAGCTTAGATTAAAAGTTTATAGCGGATTACAAATTTTAAGAAATATTTTACGTTACTTTTTAAGTTTAAGCAATGTTGATTTAATATATATAAATATTTATTTAAAAAGTAAATATAATTTGCAAATACTTTAAAGATTAAATGTCAAACATCACAAAATAATGTCTCCCTTAATTATTAAATTTAAGTTATTTTATCTATTTTAATTTTTAATGCCGAATGTGGTTTCTCTTTTAAGTAAATCAATTAAAAAATTACATTTTTTGTTACCCACTGTAACCTTGGTTTTAATTTTCCATTTCTGGTTTTTAGTTGGGAACATATGGTAATTAATCCCCCAATTATTATACTTTTTTTTTCAATAGCTCAAATTGTATTAATTTTAGTAATTTTTATTGGGTAATTATATTGATCATAAAGCGCAACGAAAGGAAATTATATAATCTTTTATCAAAAATATATTAAAAAGTATGAAATTAATTTTAATGCAAATAATTGTATTAAAAATATTTATGAACTAAATTGATTAATTAAATAGAATAACAACAATATACATGCATGAATTTAAGCAAATTGTGGTTTTTTGTTTATAATAAAGACATATATGGGCGATTCCAAACAAAACGGCCCAAGGAAAAATCAATTTTGTTATTCATAATATAATTCAATCAATTTATGTTTTATATGGAAATATGAAATATAGCCCTCGCACATCTTTTTAAAGCTAGAAAACATGGAAATGGAACTACGTTATCTGATAAATAAGACAACGTCTTAGGTCAGAAGAAACTCAGTTCTTCCAACCGAATGCCCTGAATAAGGCTAACGCTTCGGCAAGTAAAAGCTAGAGAAACTCAATTAGCGAACCCGCCTGAATGGCAGGTGGCAGTCCCAGCATTTACTACCTCGTTTTTATAACTTGTGAGAATATTTTGCATTGAGAAATATTTTAAGATTATAATAGTATTGTAGTTATTAACAATGTGGTTCATATAATTTTTAAATAATAAGAGTTAAAGTTTAGCAAAAAAAAACTCTTTCTTTGATTCATTCTATCTTCGATGGGCCAACTATTAATTTCTCGACAAACAGAGACGAGGCAGACGCGGAAGCCTAATCAACTGCTTTGTCTTAAATAATTACCTAACACCATGTTCACTCGCACATAGACCTTAATTGCGTAATTACACATTTACATTTACGCAATTTAGGCCTTAATTGAGTTTAATTTACTATACAAGATTTCAATTAATAAATTGAGCAATAAGTAGTAAATTGCATCACTAATTGAGTTAAACTTTAAGTGCAACCCTGCTGATTTAATAAGAGCTGTGTTAAGTTAGTATAAAATCTTGAAAGATTTTAATATGTATGCCATGGTGAAATAATAAGGTGAATTCGCCCCTACAACAACAATTTCCTGCAAAAATTTACCATGGAGTATTTTGTTGTTGATAAATTATAGCTAAAATGATAAAACTGTTGCTGTCACACATACGGTATACACAACCATAATATAACATAAAAACTTTGCCAATCTAAGCTAGAAAACATATGGCGAAAATAAAAGTCAGCTGATCAGTTGCTCCTATTTTGTTCAATGTATCTTAAAAATGAAAACAATATTTTTTAACTGCCATATCAAATTTAACAGTTATAAGCTAAAGTGGGGTTTTTGTGTCTACAGTGTTGTGGTTGTACAATATTTTGAAAAGATTCGAAATATATTGCTTACAGAGCAGTGGTGGTACAACATTTTTAGAATATAATTTTAAAATCGTATACTTCGGCTTGAATAGACATACATATGTATGTAGGTTTTGCTAATTTTTTTTTAAATCTCGATATTTTCCATTATTTTTTTACACTCTCATGCGATTTTTTATAATTTCTAACAATTTTGCAAATAAATAATAAGTTTTTTAGGTCTTTTTTCTTTTATTTGTGTTTAAACAATCATGTTGTTTTTCTATTGTTTTAGTTGATTTTTACTAACGTAGCTTTGCTAATTAGTTCAACCATGGTGAAATTATTGGGACCAGGTGGTGTTACGAGAACAGCTGATCAACTTTTTTTATGCATAAATCGAGGCTCGGTTGTCAAAGTTGTTTACTTTTACATATCTTTTTTTGACACCTAAGCCAAAGAAACCTACAACAAAAACCAAAATTTAATTAACCAAATTTTGTTGTAGAATCACGACCACCTGATGCATTATTGCGCCATGAGTCCAACCTTTTGCCAATTAACAAGAAAAACAAATAAGAAAATGCCAGAAAGGAGAATGTGTTACAGTTGGTTTGAAATCAACAACAAAAAAACAATCGATAAAAATAATTATTTTTAAGAAACTATTACTGCCATTGTTGCTAATTTCTTTTAACATTTGCAATCGAAACTTACATTATTATGCAGGAAAATTTATGCAAATGTTAGCACATTGAACACACATTCATACTTATACATATTTATGAACTTATTTGTGTCAATTACCCAACCAAATGATTGTATAACAAAACATTAAAGAATTTCTAGTTCAAATTACTGTTTAACAGCAACATTTTGGCCTGGTTTGAAATTTTTTTTGTTTTCTTTCTTATATTTCTTTATGCAGCTCAAGATTTCTTGGTTGCGCTATACATTAACATATTGGTTTGTTTTAAAAAAGTTATAGGGTTTCGCCTTAAACATTTGTCAAACATTGACACCAAAAGATTAGAAACAAGGTTGTCACACACAATATGGCAAACCATTACAAAAAGCAAGTAAATGAATAAACGATAAATTGGTTGACTGGATTACAGTTTACTTGACATTCTAAACGGCTTTTGAGTTCTTTTTTCTTTGCAAAATAGGTAATAAGAAAATAAAAGGAAGACAATTTTTGTAAGGTGATTTGAGTATTGAAAAGAAAGAAGAACATACAAAACAACTTTAAGCATTTTAAGTTAAAATAGTTTTTGAATGAATTTAGCAGATTATTATTTTTCTATAAAAATCAGTCGCACTGTTTTTGTGCAAATGCGAGACAATAAAGTGAAACCACCTACACATAATCTGAACAAACATTATAAAAAACATTTATGGTGTATTTTACAATACAATCCCATATAAATGTAATTTTCAAAATGACTTTTCGGAGTAAACTAAGCTTTTCTACACTATTTAATCATATTTAACCAGCATCCAGCAGATGACACCTATTCTTGCAGTTAGGGTCTGAATATTATATTTTTTGGGGCAAAGAGCGGAACTACATTCTACTTAAACTTTTAGAACTGTTGTTCCACAAACTAAACGAAAAGATCAAAGATAGAATTTTCTAAATAAGTGTAATTCATTTAGCTGTTTGAGGGTATACAAAATGTATGATCTTTTAAAAGATGTTGCTTAAAAAATCTTGGATTTTGTGAACAAGTTTCCTGTGCCTCGTTTCTGTATTGTATGTGAGAAATTCTTTAGCCGAGAAATTTATTGTCACCCTGTCAAAGACACAGTGAATCAAAGAAAATATGTGATACATATTCCTCTAATGTTGACTAGCAATATATAAAAGTTATATGATTCACACTGTTAATAACAGGAACACTATTATAATCTTCTCGATGCGAATACTTTTCGCAAGATATAGAAACCAGGCACTGATCTATTCAAAGTACATGTAATTAAAATTATTAAACAAATCTCACATTACAACGGTGTTCGAATGAATTAATAAAGTTGACCCTGATAGCACCCTTTTCCTTTTTTGTACTCAGTTAAGCAACTTCAAAATAAACTATGAAACGCTAGCCCTTTGTTTTTAAAATCTTGACTCCTAAATGTTACTTGCGACACAATAAAACCTGCTTAATAAGCATTGCACTAAATGTTTTTTCAAAGAACATCAAATTTTTTTTTTTCAGTACAAAGATAACAAAATAGTAAAGTGTGCCTTATATGTCACTAGACAGCATTAGCACTTTTGGGAAATATATATAATCGATCCTTTTCGTTTGAGCTTATAAGCCACCTTTCACACTTTAACTCTTAAGCCCAAAAACGATAGAAACTTAAAAAATTAATTTATTACATATTGCATATCGATTTCATATTACAAGGTCCCATGTTTTAAAGTAACAACAGGGCTGTATGTGAAAATGTATAATGTTTAGTGTTGATCCGGAGGTTGTAGAGTGCCTTTAACCTCCGCAAAAAAAATTATTGTATAGTTGTATGTTACAAAGCGTACAAGAAGAGTTTAACTCAGACCAGACGCGGATTCAAACGTTTAAAAACTTCTATTTGATTTAAAACACAAAAATATTGGTGGCCATGAAACAAACATTTCATATATTGTATTAAACAGAAGAATTGCATATTCAAAGATGTTGTTGCGTTTGAAAAGGTGTTTTTAAAGACACAAGAAAACTTTTGTCTTGAGGTGGGAAATCAAACACAAATATCTGCATTTCAATAATAAATTGAAAATCGAGAAAATTTGTTGTCTATTCTAAAAACTATAATTTTCTCTCCTCTCCGTGGACATCGAGATAATGATATTTTTCGTTCACTTCTGCGATTTTGTATAGATGCCGGCATCTAAATTTTAGGCCAACGTTTCCAAGTTTTCCCTTGCAATGATTCATATACATATATGGAAAACAATTCAAATTGAATTAAATAAAGGTTTCCATAATCTTAATTTAGAAATTATACAAAAAAATGTGTATGACGTTAAATACTCTTGATTATTTAAGACGAAATCACTGATTTATCATGAAAAGACAAACTTCTTTAGCTTTAAGTTATTTTAACGTAAACAAAAAGTTAAGAAAATAATTCATCCACTTTATCGACGCATTTGAAGAGGCTTTAAATGATATTGGCGATGACGTCGAAGTATCAATTAATGCAAACACACTATCATCAGTAGTTTTAGGAGATTTGAAAAACGTGAGCCTTGATTTTAAAAAATTGTATAGCGACTGGAACTGACGGATGTCTGCAAAATATGCAAAACAAACGACTTGCTATTCCCATAGATTTAACTACTCAATATCGAAAGGTAACATGGTGCCAATAATACAAAAAGTTCTATCGTTTCTTAAGGAAACCAGCAAATTTATGTTTTAAAAATATTATCCTAAGCTTAATGCAGTTTTTCTTAAATATCCAGGTACAAAGTTGTTTCCATTATGTGAGACACGATGGGTGGATCCTCATGATTATATTTTAAAAATTTGCAGTAAAAGTAAAGCACGTAATAGAGGCATTGGAAAAGATGCCCGAGTGGAAAGATAGGGATTCGTCTTCAAAAGCCTTATTAAGAACTTCTCTGGGCAATTTTGAATTTATTTTGAATTTATTTGCGGGTTACATATTCCAAATGATATATAGATTTACAAAAAGGATCATCTCTAATAAAAACCCTTATAATGTGTCTTGAGACTAAAATGCATTAAGCCCACACAGAATTTAAAACTATTTTTGAAGAGGCAAAAAATATTTGAGTTGGTATTGGAAATTTAGTTCAAAAGCATAGATTTGAAAGAAAAAATTATTGTGAAGATTTCAAGATATACTACCGCATCGAGGGCTACATACTCTTAATTTAATCTGTTTTACTAGACTCAAAAACACGTTTTTTAAAGGACGTCCTTTATTTGTTTATCATCCCTCAACTTTTGCCTCAGAATATTACTACAATTACTGATTTAGAAATTTTAATTTCTTAACTTGCAGATTTTAAAAAATTGATTAAAAATACTGCTTATATCGTTAAAGGCTAAAATTTTTCACTGGAGACAAAAATAGAAAATTTATAAAGATCGCCCAAAAAATATAAGATATTTAAGCTGGGTGTGACCCAGATATTCAACCAAACTTGCGAAAAATATTCATCTTTTTTGTTTCAATGCCTGTCAGTAACGCTACGGCTGAAAGGTAAATTTCCACCCTTCGCCGTATTAAAACATGGCTGAGATCAACCATGACAGAGGACATTTTTATGGCTTAGCAATGTTGCATATACATAATAATATTAAAATAAACTATTAATTTAATAAATATGATTTTGACCTTTTATGTAATTATAATTATTTTAAATGAATAAAATTTTTTTGTTAAGTTTTTGTTATAATAAGCCGCTAAAAGCTGTTTTTTAAACTGTGTGCTTTATTTCAAACGAGGAAAATTTACAAATAAAAATATTAAAGCTCATACGGTCGCAATTTCTAATAAACAAAATTTATTCTTTAAGGTCCTATTCATAAAAATTTAAGTAGTTTTATTAATAGCTTATATGACAGATGACGATTGATTAAAATAAGCCCTCAATTAACCTTCTTTAATTACTATGAATATGACCGTAAAAATATAACAAAAATTTTAACAAAAATAAAAACCTTTTTGCAATTTTTCAATTTTCTTTAGGTAAAAACTTAAAATATAAAAAATTGGTTTTTCAACCTTTATGAACTTAAAAATTTACTATTAACAATGGGGTGGGTTAATATCCATTATTTATTTAAGCCTGTCTTCGTAATCATTTCCCTTTAAATTTGTTTGCTTTTCCTTAAATTACTTTTTCACATGCAATTTACATTGGAATTATAATTTATTGTCATAGTTTCGTTATAATTTTTTTTATTGTGGTTGTTGTTTATTTTTATTGTTGTACAACAGCAAGTAGACAATCTGCATTTAATTTATTTCCAGAAACTTGTAAAAAACTTTGGTCAGACACAATAACTCCAACTGCAATTTAAATAAAATCATTAAATGCTTGCATTTACATACATAACTACTTATATATGTTTGTATGAAAGTAAATAATATGTATGTATTTAAGAGTATACGCATGTGTTTGCACATGTATGCAGCTTTCTACTAATAGCTTTAAATTTAAAGTAGTGGTAGGCATTCTTCCACGCTGCGGAAGTTCCTTTTTTATCTTCGCATATACACAATCACACGTATACCTACAAAGCATTTCGGTTCAATAAAGCGTGACATAACCATACCACAGTAAACAGCTGTTCAAACCAAACTTATGGTCAACACTGTATTTAATTATATGTGGCTTACCATTACTCCATATCCATAACCATAGAAACCAATTGAGTTTTGGTGTTTATGGCAACGGTTATGGTTATGTTAAATCACGTATAATTGAACCTTTAGAAATTTTAGTCAGTCTTAGATGAGCTTTCAAACATGGCGGGTGATTATCGGTAGTTTGTTGAAATACACTCACTACCAACACTATGGGATTAATATTATCTGAAACTGTACATATACAAAAACATACATATGTAATAGTATTAGTTGCCTACCACTGCTTTAAAGGGTTAAGTTCAAAGGACTTTTTTTCAGAAGATACAAAATAAAAAACAAAAACTAAATTAACATATAACCCAGCATTAGCTTTTACTAAATTAAGAAAGAAGTTTTTATTAGGAAAAATAATATAGGAGAAGGCAACGCGAATAATATTTGTATGTATGTATTTAATATTGACCGAGACCTTCTATTTAATTCGTTTTACTTACAAAATTTGTTTTACTTACAAAAAAGCTCTTTGGGCAGAATTAAACGATTACCTTCGGCGGTTTTATTGGGTAGTATGCTTCTTGGGTGCTATTGCCAATGCCATGACGAAAATAAGTATCATTTTACTGAAAGTAAAACCCTTTCCCTGGTAAAAAAAAAGATCTTCAATGGGCGTGAATGCAAATCATGGTTAACTCAGGCTTGCAAAACTGCAGTCAGGTCCAGGGAAAAAGCGTTCAATAACAGGGGAGATCTTTGAGGGCTAAAGTACTTAACTTTAAAAGTTCTATTCAAGCAGCATCTAAAGACAGCAAAATTTGTCGGTCGTTTACTAAAATAATAAAAGACTACGCTGGCCCTTAAACTCTTGCTCTATTATGGAATGACAAATTATATGGGGTCTCTTCCGATGAGTTTAAAATCAATTCGACCCATAGCAAGGCTCTGTCCTTGTTTTTACTTTATTTTTTATCTTTCACGTCAAACTTCGAATCCTATCTTTTCCTTTGTAGACGACAGCAGCATATGACATACGACTCAAACAATTTTTTTTTTTGAAAACTAAGGCTTTGAGGTAGAGTATTGACGACACACTTGACCGCGATGGTATAAATGTTGAAAGGACAGAAAGTATTGTTGTTTTGGGCTTGGAAATTCAGTGCGATGTTCGCTGGGCGAATCAAGTGGTTTTGTGTCGAAAAAACAATTTAAGTGTCCTGGTTTTTTTAACGTTGTAGAAACTACTTTACACCATTTTATCTTTTGCCTGTATCGGAATTTAATAAACTCTCATGTATGGGCAGCTTCTCTGGAATCTGGGGGTGTGGCTACTTCACCGCGTGCATTAAAGGCAAAGGTACTCTTCGGTGGCATTGAAGTATCTAACCGTATCAATTCAGTCGATCACAGCCGTGATATGGGATGTGTTTCACTTCTGCATTGATACTATACTTGAATGTGCTTTAAAGATATTAGGGACCTTGTTCCTAAGACCCGTAATTTGGGTGTAAAATGCCTTATGCAAGAAGAGCACACCTCTTTGTGATCGACTGGCAATTGAATTGCACAAGTCAGTAGAGGGAAAGTTCGTTCTTTAGCCGCACAGTTCGTATGTTAAATAAAATTTCAAAAGATGCCTTTCCTGTCACTTTTAATATCAAACAATTAAAACCAAATGCCCACAAACACCACTCCCTCTATGCTCCTTCCCAATATTTTTTTTTATAATATCAATACAATGCTCTTCACCCTTTCTTGAGTGTTTGTTCTTAGAAAAAAACCAACTCTACGTAGCGACTACTTTTGATTAAGTGAGCGATATATAGACGTTTGTATGTATTTATGTTGAATGCCATCATAAATTTAAAAAAATTAAAAAAAAAATTTAACGCCACCGCTGTTTAGATGTGTTGAACTTTTATATGAATTTAAAACATGCAACATTTAGTGGCAAGGCAACAACATGCATTAGTGAAAACTTTGAACTTAATAGAAATGACCTTTGTTTGTCGGGGCAATGACCACCACAATGAACTCTTTCTACGAATTTAATATGAATTTAGGCTTTTTATTACATTTGGGAGTTATTGTAGCCATAAAACTAAACCGTCATACATTAATATGTGCACATGTTGGTGTGTATGGAAAAAAGTTTATGTCTGATTTAATTTAATTTAAAAGAGGAATAGAATTAGATTTAAAAATTTGACAAAAAGGGGTTTAAAAAAAATTACTAAAATAATAATTTAAAAAAAACGGGAGCGAGAAGAATTAAATTCTCTTTAATTATTTAAACATATCTTAATGCAAGAAGAAAAATTTTTTAGTAAATTGATACAAAAGGAATAAATTGGGATCTTATTAACTGACTGACTGATTCAAAGTCAAAAAAAAAAAATGTGTAGGTACAATTTGTATTTTAGAAGTACATATGTTTAAACGTACCGTGGGCATACACCAAATAATGGGAAACTTAAGCATTTGGCAAATTGCCTGAGAAATATTTTTGGAATTTAAGGTCTATAAAAACAAACAAATTATTTCCTGAAAAAAATTCCAAATGTATTGTCACTCACCCATCTTCGAAACTGTATAAAAATGTTTGAAATTTTTCTTTAAATCTATTTTAAAAAATTTTTTTTTCTTCAGGCTCGTGCATACATATTAACACATGTGGCACTCATATGTGTGTTAAAAGGGGGAAAAAATAATGTTTGAAATTTAAAACTAAAAAACGGAAGTGCACATTAGTGTAGCGCTAAAATACACCTAAACATTGACAGCATGCTTACATTATGTTTAAAAAAATAAAATAAAAAAAATCAAAAATAAACAGAGTGAAAAAAACGCATTTATGCCACACACACGCACATATATATGTACATATGTTGCTTATAAAGGAAATACATTGAGAACTTGAACAACGGCCTAAATTTGACTTACGTTTAGAACCACATAGCCCTCTTTCCTGCACCTGATTTTAAAATAACCTAAGAGACTCATCAACTATTTTATTTTTTAATTTTCCATGTCTTAGAGACATAAGAAACCAATTTTATATTCTGGTTTCGTCTGTCTCGCATAACCAGTGTGAGGATTCACACTTGTCATCGGCATTGCCAAGTGATTTGAAACGTGCGTTTGGTCTAATTATGATCAATTTCTCGATACTTGTTGTTAGTAATTTTCATCGCTACAGCATAAATGACTGCAAGTAATAGCAGAGGCGTCAAGAGACAGCATTTTTACTGAATACAGGAAATGCTCATAGCTACTGCAGATTAGAAATGTTCTGTGGAACTGCAAGATTTTGCAATTCTGCACAAACTCAACCTCGATATATTGAATATAATGCTATTTTTAGAGGAGATGGTATTCCAACGACTTGCTCAATTGAACTACATAAATTTCTTATTTGATAGACACACGATCTTCCACTTCGAAAATCAGCTTATTCATTTTTCAAAATCATTAACTGTTTCATCTCCAGTCTATCGTTGCAATTTTTGCAAAGTAATCCCTTAGACGTGAATTTTTTTCTAAATCTCTTAATTCATTCTTTTATTTTATTATAGAAAAAAATTTTTTAGTTCATAACTTTATATTCTGTAGAAAAAAGTGGGTTATATTTTAGAGACATCGCGACTAAGATGCTGCTAGCGAAATCTATGCATTTGATAAATTACCATTAGCAGTTTTGAACATATATGTAACTGAACTGATTTTAATAATTAATGGCATTGTTTTCGAGAAGGCTTCACAGTTATAATTAATAGTAATACCATTGGTTTGTTATTTAGATGACACCACAAATAGTTAGGTTTAACGTCACATCGAATGAAAACGCTTCCAACAAAATCCCATTTACTAATGAATATTAAATAGCTTAGAAGTTATAGAGAAATAAATATTTTTTTTTAGGAATTTGTTTCTTAAATGCGGATGATTAAGCCGCCTTAACGATACTACATTTTCCAAAGTAAAGTATAATCTTCCCAATAAGGGTATTATATTAATTTCAATGGCACTCGTATTGCCTAAAATTCTAGGACGTTTCCGACACTTTTTAGCCCTATTTCGTGGCAGACACAGCCCCTACTATTGCTCAGTTAAATCAAGATAAAAAATTGTCTAGGTTTTTTTTCTCAAACCACAAAAGTCGCAGCCGTTATTACTTTGCTGCGGAAAAAATCTTTGACAAAAAAAACGCTTTAAGCGGCCTCGGTGTAACTTCTAGCATGTTTAGAATGTGACGTGTACACGCTCAACATTTCCTTGCGTGCATGTGTGAAATCGTTTTTATAATAAACAAATTTAAAATTATTAAAAAAAAATACTTTCCAAATACGAATACAAGCGCTTACATACATATGTATGTAAATCTACACATTTAGCAGGTGTTTTTGTATGTTTTTTAATTCTACGCATTTAGCTGAAATAGATTAACGGAACGACAACAACGGAGTAAAAGAAACTTAAAATTTTAAAGGTTTAAAAAATTAAAAGGGCAAACATTTCGAGCTTTGCTTGTAAACATCAGAAACAGTGTTGCCAAGTCAAATTCAGCAAATCATTCTAAATCCAAAAATATTAATCCTAAACTTGTGCCAGACCAAAAACAAAAAACCCTTAAAAGTAGTCATTTAGTTTTTTTAGTTCTTTTTTACGACTTTGAAATCATTTTCACATTGCCATTATTTTTATCATATTTCAATTATATTACTTACTTTCAGAACAGATTTAAAAAATTCTAGCAAAAATTTTTAAATTATTAAAAAATCCAACTAAAACATTTGTGAATTCAAAATTTTATAATTTCCCCCTAAATAATTTTTAAGCCCAAAAATAACCCTTAAAGCAAAAAACCCTTTATTTTACGGTGAAAGCCCCTTACTTGGCAACAGTGATCAGAAGTGTAACCAGACCAAAAAAAAATTCGGGTAAGTAAAAATGGTTCGCAAAACACACCGGTTAACTGACCATTTCTTTCGATTTGTTGTCAATATAATTATTTTTAAGTAATTTATAAATCTTTGAAAATAATTGAATTGAAATGGCCTCCACCTTCTGTGACACATGTGCGGCATCTTATCAAAAAGTAATTTTTTTTGTAGCAGCTTTTATCAGCCACCCTGTATAAAGCCACTTGCCGAAGCAGATTTCTATAATTTATGGGAAAAGAAAGCAATTACCTGCCAAAAATTCTTTATTCGAAGTGCTTAAAATACTTTTCCGAACTGTCTAAAAAAACAGGAAAATCATAGAAATTACATACAGGTTGAATTAAATGAGCTGTCAAATTTCACATTTATTGTCTGTCAGATAAGCCGCAATATGTTTGACATTTACATACTTCTCTTTTAAGACATTTAAATCATACAAGTTTTACCTTTAGTTCATTCAAATGTCAAGGAGAATAAAACACTTTTTTATTTTTTAATGCCTTTTTTCATTTCAATTGTGTTTGTATTAAAATAAGCCTCTTTCACCTTTATTAGCTATTCAAGAGTATTTAATTCTTTTATTTCATGTCTTTACCGCTTTATAACCTTAATATCACTTTACAAAACCTTCATAAACGTTTTCATTAAAGTTCTTTAGACTTCACGAACAAAAACTTATTTGATTTAAAACAAAAAGTCAACAAAAGACTGAGCAAAACAAAAATGTAGAAAAAATAAAATATTAACCCATTGACACATTATTCATGCCATTTTCATTCATTCAAGCAGACATCCTTTTACACACTGAAAACAAAAGCCCATTCAAGCAAGGACACATTTTTAATTAAACATTCTGTTTTCCCTATCATCAACACTGCAACTTCAGTGCGCACTTGAAACGAGAAGGAAAGGAATTTAAACGAATACAGTAGATCCTGTTTAGTTACGCACCATGGAGTTCCTTAAAGGGTGACACAGTTAAAAAAGTAAAAAAAAAAAATCAAAAGTTCAAAACAGTCGATTTTCTGCATTAAATAATAAAAATACTAAATAATAAAGTTATTTGAAAAAAAACTTGGTTTCTCTTTTGACCAACCCTGGGGCAAGTACATTTGATGCATTTAAGGGATTGCACTTGTAAGGGACTTACTGTTTTTCTTGTTTTCTTCTTTTTTTTTACTAAAAATCTTTTTATTTTATTTCTTTCATCCTTTTGTGTAAAGTAAGTATGATAAATACGGAAGCATTTGTGTAAACAAACAAAAGGTTAAAGTACCCTTTTTTACATTTTTATTTCTATTTTTCTTCATATTCCCTGTATGGGATAAAGAAATCTTATGCAGAGCTCACAGGACTATTTAATTTCAATTTTCTTTTTTGCACTCAATGTGTGCTGTGTTTTACCAAATTGGTATTTAAGATGAAGTGCATGATGCATCTGTGCATGATATCTGCATAAAAACTATTGTTGATGGGTGTGACTTCATTTCTCTACATTACACCCGGGAAAGCTGTATGCTTGGTTGGTTGAGTATATTGAGGGCATTAGCAAATGTTTTTGCAGACAGGAATTGTGAGAAATAACATGTAGATTTTAGGTTAAGAAGCTTATATGCTTGAAACAAAGTAAAAAGTGGGATAAAAATGTTTTGTTTAACGATAACAAACAATAGAAGTGACAGTTTTGGATGACATAAAATGTTTGTAAGATAAAGTGACATAATTCACATATGATATAAATCATATATGATGTAATATTAAGACAGAATTTCGCTTGCAAGATGGGATATATGTATGTTAACACAAATTGAAAAATATGGAGATCTTAATAAATAAAACTCCTAATGGCATGTTTACACGGTAATATGAACCACTAGGTTGACTCTCTGAATCTACATTGCGAACCTTGATAATCGCATGATTGTGCATGTTTTACTTTTACCATTATTTTTAACTATTCCTTTTTGTTAATTTTTTATTTAAATATTTCTTTTAAAAATTTGCACTTTTCATTTGTTGGTTGTGTTTTTTAGGATTTTTGCACATTGATTTTTTGATTTTTTTGGCGCTAAGTCAGATAAACTTGCGATAGCTTGTTATTAAAATTGGAGATGATAAAAAGTTATTCACTGTTCGCACAAGATTTTAAATGAACCTAGAAGGTTTGCTCTTAAAATTTGGTATGGCGAATCATCCCAGTTTCAACCATGGTTGGCGTGCGAACTGTTAATGAGAGAGCGAACCTGGAATTTTTGTCCCGTGTGAACATGCTATAAACTTTAATCAAGGTGGATAAAAACAGCTGATTATAAACTTGCATTGACATTAGGATAGAGTGAATGAAATATTTTTTTTATTCATATTTAAACTTATTACTTGTTTTGTTTTCGTTTTAACGTCTGTGTATTGCAAATTATTTAAGCTGAATTTATTGGGCCATATTTATAAACAATTTAAAATTAATTTAAATTTAAAGTAGACTTTAAACTCTGGTTTTTCGTTTAAAGAGTCTACTTTAATTGTAAAGTAATTTTTAAATTGTTTATAAATATGGCCCATTGTATTCACTTATATATAAATATTGATCGAAAAAATGTTTCAGTACAATAAAGTATGTTTATAAGACATGTTGCATCTCATACCGTTTAAAAGAACAACGATTTATTTAAAAAAGAACAACAACTTTGGTGTCCACATGTGTTAAGGCATGTGTTAAGGCCACACAAATCAATGCTTTGTTCTTGGTCAAGCATTGTTATTAGAACATATGTTCTAACAACCAAGGATGTCTGACACTAAAAGTCATTTTCATTGTAATAAGAAGAAGACAAAACACAATAACAACCATAAAAGAAATACTCAAAATCTGTATTCTATTGGTTTCGATGATTTTGTATTTTGTGCACAAAGAGGGTTGCTCGTCAAAATGTATTGTTAGAGAAGTTATTTACGACGCACCTGTTTGGTTATACACCTGTCAAACAAACAATTGTTAATTTACTCTTATTCTGGTTCTGTGTATGGGTTACAAAAACAAGTTCCTTTTATACGAACTGTTTTTTCCAAATAACACCCAGCTTTTACGATTTTCATATGTAGGTTTACGTGTTATGACTGTCAAAATCGTTAGTTTTCAAATGGGAAAATAGTTTCATGCTTCAGTACATTAAGATACATATATGTATGTATGTTTATCTTTTTGGCTAATATATATGTATACACATATTCAAGAAATAGAGTTAAAAATCGCTCTCATTAATAAATTCACTATGATCACAATTAGCAGTTCTCAACGAACTGCTTCTAGTGATTTTTCCTTATCAAGAAGGGTAAATTGGTTTAAATATAGCAGCGTCCACTGATCAGACAATCAGATTAGATAAAACAACAATTTTTATGCAGATTTTATACAGCTTTTATCTGAGAGAAGAAAAGCTGAAAAAGAGGGTCAAAGCATAGATCACTTCAACTTACATCTAAGCTCAAACCAATTCAGAAATTCGCTGAAGGCAATATTTAAGGAATACTTTGGAAGGGGTAGATACGATTTCTTACACAAATAACTAAAGGATCCTTACCAACTAGTATATTTAAATTGTTTGGGAAATCACATAAGATTAAGTTAACTTCCATCTTGAATGACAACAACTGCATTCAAGCTTACGAACTTGTCTTAGAACGACATCATAGTACCATCGAAACATTGGTGCAGGATATAATAAACGCTGAAGGCCTCTAAACCATTTATTATGAGCTTGTCAGGCTTTTAGAAAAGAAAATAACCGACCGACAGCTCATGATCAAACAACTTAAGTTGTCTATAGCCCAATAATCCCCTAAATATTACTTGGTGTTGTGTTTTCTGACCACTTCACACAGCAGACATAGAAGTTTCTGTAATTCCTACAAGAAGCATATGCTCATAAAAAATCTAATCCATTTGGAGTTGTCCGATGCACGTGTTTTTATTTCATTCCAGCTCTTGTCTTGGTTGGCCGCTTTAATTTAGATTTGGCAACGACAGGTGTATTATGGTATTCCTTTTCAAGGTTACTTTGCGGTTTCCATTCGATTGCTTGTCTTGTGACATCGTCAACGCATTTTCGTATGGTATGCCAACGCCATTTTCTCTTTCGGATCTCAAAATTTATAAAGATTTAAACCCAGCAGACCTGCAAATCTAAGCGAAAAGACAGGTCGACATTCCTGATGATACTGCTTTTCTTAGTTACAATAAAGATCCTTAAGGAGCCTCGAACTAACTACAACACTTTATTGTTTCAAAGGAGTAATGGGAAAAGTAATGGGGGACAAAAATTAACGTTACTTTTAAAAAACGCAAAGAATGAATGAAGATGTTGCCTCAAGACTTTGAAGCAAAAAACCGTGACACTCAATAGAATAGACAGGAATGTCACATATAGATGCGAAGTTGATACAAATTAAACTTTAAAACGCCGAAAATTAATTGGCTAATTGAGCTACGATTTGATTGTAAACTTCTGTTTTTGAACTCGATTTTAAAACTAATTTGGTGTCAAGAAATACAACAACGGCTCAAATGATAGTCAATGCTCCTTGGTTTATAAAAAGCAGCAATCTCCAAAGAGGTCTTTTAGTTTCATCACTAAAATGCAAAGTCTTAAGCTATGAAGACAAGTTTTTAAAAAAAGTTTGAAAACTATATAAATCTGGTGGTTCGAAATATTTTACAACACACTCTCTTAAAGAGAAGAGGCATTGTTGCCCTCATATCAATCCTTCGGAAATAATTTATACTTTAATTTGAGAACTTAAAATACATAAATAAAAAATTTTTTTTAACCTTTTAATACAGAAAATATTTCAAAAGCCTCACTGCCTTAATAAAATTTGCGTTAAAAAATTCTTAAGGTTTATTTGAAATACAAGTCATGTAAAGACAGCTTCGAAGTGCCCAGAGTACTCTAAAACAGGTCGTGTTAAGAACGAAACTATTTATCAATTCGTCTTGAAATTTTGTGAAAGTGAATGCCCAATTTATTATTTTGTTTGAAATTAAAATTTTTTCGCACATTCTCAAACACAAAAAGAAATGCAAAAACTACCTGTATTAGTGTACCCTGGAAAAGTACTTAGGGGACTCACAAGGTGTTTTATTATGTCCTATTGTCATAATTTTATACAATTTTACAATGGTTTAAAAACATCGTTGTTGTCATTCATACAAAAATTGTCCCAAAAAATACTACGTCGTATAGTATGCTTATTAAATTGTCATAACAATTCCACAAACATATACGCCCAGTTTCCAATATTTAGTGAAGTTTTTAAGCCACTAAGAAATTTTATAGCATTATGACAATAGGAGATAATAGAACACTTTGTAAGTCCCTTAGCTGTCTTGATTCCCTTGTTCTTCCTTTCGCTGATTGTTTTTAGTTTGGTGCAGAGTTTGTTAACGTTGCTTTTAGGTTATGATCACTACAAGAATATTTTTTGGATGCACTAATGTTCAACTGTTTTTGAAAAGCCTTATTATATAATATAGGGTTACCATTTTCATACTGAAAACCTCACGCACAAACAACAAGAGGAAGCACAAGAACTAATAACACCTGCTTTAGAGCTAAATGATAAACGACGAACGCTTTACTTTTAATACACGAACTCTTTTGAAAAAACCAAATATTTGTTTATAAACCTTTTTACAAAAACACCTTTTGCCCACTTACTTATATGTAAATAAAATTAGCCCTGAACTTTATACAAATATAACATGTTACAAAAGACTGCTCGTGTGTAATGAACCATACACGTTTTGGTCAAACAAGAAAAACATGCAACTCACACTACATTAATAGCCCCCCCTTTTGTAACACTTCTATTGTGAATGCATTCTATAAGCATAACATATTCATATGAAAAGAAAACTGCAACAACATATTTATATGAAATCTGTGTTAAATTCATAAGTTTGCAGGGAAAACAACAAAAAACTTTGGTGATGAAGGTGGTGGTTAGGGGCGTAATCAACATTTTCACACTGGTAGCCAGTAAATATACAAACACACTATTGTATGTGTAAAATCGCAGTGTTATAATAGTCGTTCCACTAAATAAAATGCATCATTGAGTTTTAAGTCTTTTGTAAAATTATTTTTTTTGTACAAAAATTAAGCTTGAATTGTATTATAGTATTGTGCGTTATGTATGAAAATATTTACATAATATTTAACACAGCAATTTAATTTGAGGCACTTGAGGGTAAGTGGTAACCTAAAAATAAAAACTATATAAACAATTATCAATACAAGTACTGTCTAGACTAAACAAGGTTGCATTTGTGATGACAAGTCAGTGAGTGTTTAGCAAGTAAATTGAAATTTTCTAAATAAATTATCAGGCTTGATAAAATGCGTTAATATCGTCTTAACGCCAAGGTGAATTTGATGTGCAACCTTAACTGCAACTACATATTTGCGGTTTCCCTGGTTTGTAACGGACAATTATAACCGAAGTAATTGTGTTTTTTATTGGGACTTGTAAACCCTTTTTTTTCTACTTTGAATACTTTCTATATTTATATTTTAATGATGCGGACTTAACTATAATTTTTTTATTGAGCGTATCATAAAATATATAGAGCAGTTGTAAGAATTACTTAAAATAGTAAGGTTATACTTATCTTTTATTATTCTACCGGAAACTTATGGGAATCACAAAAAAACAATATGAACATACCTGTAATTAGAAGATAAACAAAATAGCAATTAGTTTAAAGGTTTGTAAAAAAATTATTTACAGCAATTATAGAGAACAAATATTTGTTCTTTTTTAAAGTAACACTTCTTTAGAAACCAAAAAATTTTGCATTAGATAAGAAACATCAGAAAAGTATTTGTGAAAAAGAGGTAAATCTTTTTGACTCTCTTTAAAACAGATCAAAAAAACTAAAAATTATTGACACTACTTTAAGCCGCAATTTGTCAAGACCTTCCTCATGACCTAAACCAAAGGAACTGGCGACGAACGAGAAAATTTAATAGATGGGTAATACCCTCGATAGCTACAAACCCCCGGGCTCGGATGAGATTATATTTGACATGCTACAAAACCCTTCAAATTATTTTTCACACTGTTGGTGAAAGAGGTGGGGATGCGTTAAGTCTTTTTAAAAAACAGAAAATACTGACAAGTCTTCATATGAGGGACTTTATAAGGCCACACAACGTAAACTTAACATGCTTACCTCAAGGGTAAGTGTCAAGAATGTAGTACAATATGAAATTTGTCATACAGAGAGAACCCTGCATCATAGGGAATATACACACTGGGGCTCTTGAAAACTTTTGAGATAAGGTTCTCAGTCAGATGAATAACTTTGATGACTGAGAGCAAAATTAAACTCTAGGCTATAAGTGGTAGATTATAAAAGGGTAGTGACTGGGGATACCCCACAAGACAGGGATTTTCTGCCTCTATTATGGCTTAAATCGGCCAAAGGTATGTTGAGGAAGTTTAATGTTAAATGAAGAAAGATCGTTGTAAGCGATGTGACAATTCTGAAAGAGAAAGTTTCTTCCAATATTTGGGGAGATACTGCACTTTCCAGTTCTCTTTACTAAGAAGAATGGCATCGCAGATTTAAGAAGTCCAGCATTCAGTGTGGTGGCAGCATGCGAGGCTTAGTACCACGGGGAAGTCCCTAATAACAATCTATTGTGCAAGCTGCAACGCGTATTTTTCGTTCAACAACTTTATAGGAAAAAGTTGGGGCTTGATGTGGTGGAATGCGGTAGAAAGAGATGTTAAAGGAAGCATCTTACTAAAGTCCATAGATGTACATCACTTGGTATCACTGGTGCCATAAGAAGCACACCTCAAGCCGTTCTTCACACAGAACCTTTTAAATGCTAGGTTATGCGAATGGCGGAAAGAAGCTTGGTGAGACTATGTGAGTCAGGATTAGGCGCAAACCTTTTAATATGTGAACTTGGTCTTAAGAATTTAAGTACTAGTTATATGGCCACAAAGGCTAATTTCGAAGAAAATCTACTGATAATAATCTCTAAGGAGGATTGCTGGCTTGAACTCGAATGCCTGTATGAATGGTGCGCAGTTTTTATGGAGCCGGGGTCTGCATGATGGGAAGGGACGCTGGATTGGTTTTGAGAAAATCTGACGAGCGTGGTAAGTTCCAGGCAGTGGTAATGGCAATTTAAGGGAAAGCAAATCTCAGAGTGTAATATGTTAAAGGGCTACAATTAATTGTGATAGTTATGCAGCGCTTAAGACCATTAAATTGCATTACGTCAAATCTAGGTTGGAAATGGATTGCTGGAAGGCCCTTGAACAACGCTGGGTTTCGCGATGCTGCTAGATGGCTGGTAATGAAATTTCCGGTGAGCTTGCTCGTAGTGGCACGACCGTTGGGTTGACAAATTTGAAGGAAACTTTGAAATCACCTATGGGCCACTAAAATAAAAATAACAGGAGGAAGATACTAATTATAACGAATCTTAAATGGGAAAACAGGAGTGACTGTATAGCAGCTAGGGTTATATGGCCGGGGCTGAGCTCAGCAGGCACTAGGTTGGTCATTGACTTAAAATTGGGTCTAGGAACCACAACTGAAGTCATAACTGGGCACTGTCTGGTCTGGTTGGTCACCGTAAAAGATTGCAGAACCAGAGAATCCAGTGGTTAGCTAAAATATTCCACGAGAAACTAAGCGATGTTTTGAGGTAGAAACCAAAAACATTATTCTGGTTATCAAATGGGTACTTGAATTAACTTTTTACAAGGACAGTTTCTTTTTTTGTATTTGGCTTGCTGTTTTTTTTTTCTACTTTACGTCTAATTTTTCTCTTGAAGGGACGCACAATGGACCCAGAAGGAGACTCTGGATGGTGATGCATGTGAGGGTACGAATCTGTTCATCTTTCTTTCCAAACAAACCTAGTTCTTACCCGTCTTATCAATGGTACTACTTATGTTGTCTACTGAAGCCAAACTGGTGATAAGGAATGCAATAGCTGTTATTTGAAATCGTAGTCTGCTTGATTTTAAACAATTTCTTGAACATTTTCGACATAGTTCCTAACATACTTAAAGGCCTGTAAGTCACAACCTCGAAGATTCATTCCCAGTTTTTAGAATTGTATTTACTAATCAAAAATAAATTATTAATTAAAAATAAATTTTAAAGGCACGTTTTAAAAGAAAGGTTGTTCTGGATTTTTTTTAAAATTAATAAAAAAAAAAATAGCCAACAAGAATTAAAAAAATATAAACGACAAAATATTTTTTTTTTCTTTAATTTAGCAACTTTATACTTTTTCATTGCTGCTTTTTATTTCATAAATTTTGTGCAAAAACTGTGTCACAATGTTTGAAAATTTCTCTATTGCTTATGCTTCTAAATATGTGTATACACACATATCGTCATATAAAATGCAAAAGGGACCATCATATTTCATTTTACAATACAACAGAATAGAAAAAAAAACATTAAAAAATTAAAAGTATTTTTGTTGTTATTTGACTTGTGTTAATAAAAATAATTTTTTGTAACGCCTTTTTGAGTTTTTTTGTAAAGGCTAATACTTTTTAAAATAGGGGGCTAACAATTTGAAATCCCTGTGTCCTGTTCCCCTTTCTATTTAATTTTTTGGTTGTAAGACTTTTAGCAATTCAGGTGGCGATATGTATGCTTGCAATTATGTATACAAATCTACACATAATTTAAACGTTTTTTTCTATTTTTGAAATACTTTTTCATAAACTGCTGAGTCATCGTTGTCTTCAAACGCACAACTACAGCAACTCTTTGACTCCCCCGCTTTCACTCACTGTCGCTCACATACTGTGAGCATTCATACTTAAAATTAGAGTTTATTTCTTCTTTTTTTTTTATTAACAACCATTATTTTTCAGCTTTTCAACAACAAAATAAAAAAATAACATTAAAATTGTGAAAATTAAAATAGAAAAACAAAAAACTGTTGATCATAAACATTTATGGAGCAAAAAGGGAAAACGACAAAAAATACACACAGTTTTCACAACGCAGCCACACTGTAATAATGGTTTGAAAAAAATAACAACAAAATATTTCTTTGTTGAATAGACCAAATGCAAAAAAAAAGAAAAAATAAATAAACATGCACCAGAAAATCTTGTAATTGTCTGGGGTATAAAAAACATTTTGGAATATTTAGGGGTTTAGACATATGTTTTTAGGAATTTGCGTTTCATATGTAATAAGTTTGTAGTTTCATTTATAATTTTTACATGATTCATTTGCGTCCTGATAAACTATATAAACAATATGCGAATTTTTTTAAGGAAAGTTGATATACCTATGTATGTCCGGCTGTCCGTTTTTTAAGTTAAGTTTTCGTAGACAAGTCAAGGTAGATTTCGATAATCCTTAAAAAAAGCTACACAGTATTTCGAGTAAAACACCTACGTTTTGGAAAAAGCTTAGTTGGGTGGGATCATGGAGGGTTAGATCAATTTCTTCGGGAAGCTTAGCTGAATGCTATCAGACGGGTCCACGGGTTGCAGATAAGTGAAACGCCAGTAGATGAACTGGAGGATAGTCTAAAGAGTTCCATGTAGAGTTGCAACAAATACAGGGGTTTTCTATGATCTTTGAAACAATGTGTTAATTTCAACATCTTATTGAAATAAAAATGTGTCTGGCATGTTTTAGTCAAGCATCCCAATACCAAAATTGGATGCGACTGGCTTATGACCGGTTTATCTTAAATTATCCTGATTAGAGCAACCACAACGAGTTATAACCGAACTCAAACCAAAATGCTAACAACTTTTAGCTTTTAATTACGATTCAGGACAATAAAATATTTAAAAGCTTTTCAAACCTCCAGCACTGACCCAAATTTGTAGAATGTTTAGGATATACAATCTTCCCAACTTCGGCTTATGTGACATAATCTTTCTTATACTCCGGAAAATCCAATGGACTTCCCCAGCCGGGTGACGTACGCTTTTTTATTTTTAAAAAAGCAAAAAGTGCCCTAATGTGATGGAAGCTCTATTCTGGTAAAGTAATATTTATCTGCCATCACATACCAGCTCGTTTCATAATATGTACTCAATGTTATGCCCCACTAATATTTCAGAGCCCAAGAGCAAAGAAAACTTCTATTGCCTTCTTGAAACGTTTATTAACAACACGCCTCTCGGGGACATTTGGCTCTTTAGTGGATTTTAACACCCCAGTGGGGCAAGGTTACACAAATCAAAATTTCTGACACGTGAAAACTATCGTAAAATTAGAATCTCAAACAGCCCTGGCAGGTTATTGAAGACAGAGGGCAACTGAAAGCTTCCACTTACGTTGACCGACCTCTAAACTGTCCCAGTATAAGCGCATTTGCATAAAAAAAGTAAGGCCAAGAAACTCAAGCCCCTACCGATACACACCTGAGCAAAGTTCTGTACAAAATTGCAAAACAGATACATACTGCAAAGAAGTTACATATACTTTTAAAGAAGGAAGAAATGTAGGATGGAATGTCCTGCCCTGGCAATATTATCCGACTGTTATTCTGTCATGCTGTCAATTCTGAAACTAACAACTATCTGGTGATGCCTGTGTACCTTATATCGAATAAGAACCGATAAAAGGTCAGCATATACGGAGGAAACTAAGATATTCACCAAAAGTATTAAAAACAACGATCCTGAAATGATGAAGGCTTATTTTGATCTTCACGCTAAAATCATCAGCCCCCTCTAGTCGAAGGCTTTTTGATATTTCACTCTCTTTTTTATGAGCTACCTGAAGGAGTGGTCACAGAATGCAACAAAACTTTCTCTCACACCGCTCTTGCACTAATCATATAAACAACCTACGGGCTGTAATGAAACAATCTATGGAATGGAGATCCCCTCCGTATTTTTTATGTATTGATTTCGTTAAAGTAACAGCATCAGGCAATATAGCATGCGCTTCGATTCAAAGGAGTTCAATTTGAATAAACCAGCCTTACCAGTAATCTGTACGCTAACTAAACAAACCGAAAGTGTGTATTCCCGACAATATTTTAAAAAATCCCAATCACCGAGAATCTTTGAACCCTTTAACAACTACACTTATATTTAGGTTGTTGTTATTATTACTATCTGATTAATAATTATGCAAAAAAACTGTAAATTAATTTTTGTGTGTTTTTTGTTGTTGTTATAGTTTTACTGACAAATGGCACCCTTTCTTTCTTTAAAAGCATATAAATCGATTTCGTTTTACAAAAGAATGCAGATCCATTAGTATAAATTTATTAAAAAAAAAATATTATTAAATGCACAAATGAATTACTGCAAACATGTGTAATATTTCCAAAAGCAACAACAACAATAAGCACACACAGAAGCCACAAATGCAGCAACTAAAATAATGCAGTCAGCAGCATCAAGTAACTGCAAATGCAGCTGCATTTTTTTAAATGGGGGGTGTTGTTATGAAAGTTTATTATTATTTTAAATTGTTGATTTTATTTATTTTAACTCTTTATTATGTGAACTTTTGCATAATTTCAAACGAAATTTTTAGTGTTTTTTGCTTAAAATTCCAAATATTATCGCTGTTGTTTGTTGTAAATGAAAAAAAGAAAAACACTAAAGCTATTAAAATTCTTTAAATATTTGTAAATTATAAATTGAAATTGTTTTTTTAATTTTTTTTTTATTTTTAAACTATTAAACATGAACAAACTTATAATTCGTCGGTGTAATTGGCAGTTTATTCGTTCCAGTGTGCCTTGTGGGCATAGAGTTTCTGAGCAGCTGTCTACAGTCTTCCAGTTGAAATCACTAAATTATTTGCCTGTACATTTCAGATTACTTCGTAATGTTCAGGCATCCATATAATAAATACATAACCATATTCTAGGTAATCAATAATGGTCCTTTTGCATTGCAAAGCTGTCGTAGATTTGATTGGTTGTTAGTTAGTTTTTGTGACAGCTTGCGTTGCTCGAAAGCTGTCAAGTAGAATTGAAAATTACCCCGTTTTGATATAACAATACCACTTCATGACCATTATAGACCGAACTTGTAAAAAGAGGTATCCTCACAGGTCATACAAACTGCATCTGAATACCCAAGTTGGGTCAACTAGTAAATACAGTTATAACTGCCCATAAATCGATGTCTCCTTCTAAAATTTAGGGCAGGACATTCGCAGAGAAAATAAAAATATGTGTCCTTTATTATGCTATTCCCACAACTTTGACACTGGTCGTTAGAAAAAGAAACTGAGTCTACTAGCATGCTAACCTGGTGACCCTATTAGACTGACATCAATATCAATGCATCATTTAAATTACGGTTTATCAGTGAGATCTTACGCTTGCAATCACAAGAGGAACATAATCTCAGTAACTTTAAACAAGTGTCTAAAGATCCCGCTCTTGATGGTCTTTTGTGCAATTCCCAATTAAGTCAACTTATCTGCCTGTCTTGATATGAGGATTCATTCTAATATCATTTGAGTAGACACCAGATCCAACACCATATTTCATATTAGAACTGCCGTTATAGTTTTTTTTTAGATTACCCCATACTACTCACTTCTGAAAGGGGCCATGTAATAAAGCCAGAGAGTTGATCTCTATTTAAAGCAACGTCTTTAAAATTCTCACATAAATATTTTTATTAAAGGTGTTAATGCATTTTTAACCTAGATTGCTGTTTTTATACAAAGCTGACGTCACCTTTTAAAGCCCAGGTTTAATTTATTTCGCATATAAACAAGTTTTGTTTTGAGCGTTTAAAATTAACGAGTTAATGACTAAAATTTATTTATATTTTTATTTTATATTTTTTTATTGAGCTTTATCTATTAAAAAACGCGTTAAAAAGTAGACAATCAACATATTTTTGCAAAGATGAATATGTGAAATTGTATGACTTAAAGTTTGTATAATTCAGTGCACGTTATATTCAAAACAAATGCATTTTTTAAAATAAAAGAAATAACATTGTAAACAATTGAGGTTATATTTTAACAATAGAATTATAGTTTTTATACGTTTTTTTGGACTTGGCAATCAATCAATAAAACGGTATTGATGTTATCGTGAAGTTTGCTTATTTGTATTACTATTAAACATAAACACATATACACGTAAAGACAATGGCTTTATATGAAAATAACAAAATTACCTGATTGTTAACTTCACACGCTTAAATGTAAACAAAACGTTTGTAAGTCAAGTTGTCATACTGTTAACCGTTAGCGAAATGCATTTCGGTTGCAAACAAATCTGTATTTTCTTATGCTATTTTAATTTTTTTCGTTAGTTTCATTATTGGGAAAAAAAGTTGAAAATGTTTTGTTCTTATTTATGTCTAAAAACTTTAATTGCCCGTAAACATACAAAAGTTTTTTGGGAACGTATTTATGTTTCCATAGCTTTTCTTTTTGAAACTATTCTGGTTGTAAAGATCTTACAATTTTTTTTGTTTCAAAAAATTAAATTGTAAATTAAAATGCTATTAAGCGAACAAGCAATATACCAGCAGGTTCATGATGATATAGGACAGAGTTTCTCAAACAAAAAATGAAATATGTATATACTTTAATATTATTTTTATTACCATCGATAGGATTCATCATAAAAAAAAACAATCCTTTAACCAACTAAATGAAACACTTTTTGAGAACCACTTGCCTATAACAGCTTTGGATGCCACTAAAAACACAAATATATTCAGTATAAAGAGTATCTTTTGGATTTTATGGCCACTCTCCATCATTTATTTTATATTTTTTCTTACAGCAATAAAGTTTCTTATAAACAACAAAAAATTAAATTTAATGATGAGAATTGCATTGTTGTAATAGACAGAGAGAAGGAAATAAACAAAATTATGTACTTTAATTTACAGCAAAAATACTGGGAATTTTAAAGGGAAAAAATATATCAACATTGTTTTTAGTTTTAAAAATAAAATTTTTTTCAATTTTACCTTAAGAAATTTGTACGTTACCAACATCGGCCCAATCGAATAATACCCTTCCCTCTATACACAGGCGGGTTGCAGATTATTTCAAGAGATCGCAGCGTATTATTTTGTGCCCAAGCTGCGGCATAATATTTACTCACTTCCGAAGAAGGTAGTAAGTTTGAGAGGGAGGTTCATAGAAAGAGGTCTTAAAACCCGCAGAGTTTACACATAACGCCAACTACTTAACTCCCTTAAAAAACAAATCGACAACACGTCCGCCTTGCTTAAAAGCTCATACAAGGTTGACAAGATTATGTTGGGTTAAAAAGTAGACGTTAAGGAAAAACCTCAGGCCATACAGAAAAAACATTTAGTCCACTGATGGCCTCCTGGCAGTTGGAAGAACATTTTGGTGGGAAAAGTTTTTCGAAATTCGGTGATGCGGACGAATTTCTTTAAAACTTATCATTTTACACCTTCCAAAACATTGGGATCTGAGCTGTGCAAATACTGGGTAAGGACACAGGATTTAGTGTCTTCTTAGCGTGCTCTGCAATTGCCGTGATCTGCAGCCTCAACCTGATGGCGGTGTGCTTGTAGGTTTGAGTGAACCATCAGCACATTTATCACCTTGTTCAATTCAGGTTTTCCTCCTTTAGAAATTCCCCTAGTCCTATTCTCATTTAGGTCACCTCGAAAGTCATTCTGCCAATAGTCTTATTGTTCTGTAGCCCCCTATTAGCGCTTTCTCCCGACTCATTTTGCTTAGGTCAGCCTCCCGCTGTTTTCAAGCTTTTATCGTCAGATTCTTCGCCCGGTATTTACCGACCAACCCATGAATTCCAGGCACCCTTATAACGCGAACTTGACCATATTCCAGGCCTAATTCCCCTAATCGACGATTGGCTATCTATACAGATATATACACATCCGTTGGGCTTGCTTGTGCCCTGAGCCAGGACAAACGTTCCGTGAGTGCCTGGACCTCCACTTGTAGGATAGTGTTGTGGTCTGGGAGGCGAAAACAGATCTCGATCTCTGGGCTTTAATAAATATGCCCAGTCCGTTTCTCCGCTCCGAGCTAGAGCCAATTGTAAGAAATTACGTCTCTTCAGGCATCTTTTCAGAGTCTCGTCCAGCTAGAACTGTCTATTTGGTATCAGCTCAGTGCAGTTAGCCCTTAAATTAACAGGAGGTATACGATAAGGCAATTCCACTATCTCTGGATATCCCTCTGGCGTCTCCAAAATTTGTTAATGATTAGACTAGTAATCTCCACCAATCTATTCCCACGTCGTCCATAAGCGTTTCGCCACAGGTGCCGCCTTGTAGCGTATGCTGGTTTTAATAGGCTGGATACTAAAAATCGTCTCTGAAGTCCTCTCCAAAGCAGTACTAATTGCCCCGCTTATCACAAGGTAACATGCACGTCGGATCTTATGTAGGATTGATTACTGTAATGAACTTCCTTTTCATTTATGTCCACCATACTAAAGAAAAGTAGGTTGGTATAATTATGCATCTGCAAAGCCGCTGTGAGATCTTTAGATTGAGGCCCGCCCCATTTTGAGTCTATAGACCTTCCACTTAGAACTAAAAATTAGTGAACCTTCAAGAATGAATAAATTTACTAATTCTTCAAACATGTGAAACTAAAGAAAAGGAATAAGCAACGCGCATATGTTGTGCTTACCACGGTTGCAGTCTTAGGTTAAGGACTGGCAATTTTGCCAACTATTTCAATGTAACATTATAAACTGTGGATAATTTTCACCCACAATATCAACTTGGACTATGTGGCAATAAAATGTCAAATTATTCCTTTTTATTCCTGATTATCTCGTAATATTTAAGCACCGAACTTTCCTCCGCCCCAGACTCGTTCGTGTAACAACACGTTCCTTCGGTCATTTGTCCTTGAGTCCTATTTAACTAGGACTGCCGACTTGATATTAGTGGAGCGGTCGTATGGTTCCACAGTTGTTTTACTTATGTTTTAATAGTTTTACTGCGTTAGTTAAAGATTTGCTAAATCCTAATGTCGAATTTCTATATTTAGTTCCACAGATTATCTAATGCTTTTAACTACATATCACAAACATATCATTGAAAAAACTCATCTTTTTATTTATAGAAATATTAAAGTCGTTAATTTTAAAAAAATGAATAATTCCTAAATTTTTCAAAAATAAAGTTTTATTATTTTTCAATATTTCCAAATTTGCAAAATTATTCTTAAAAGCAGTTTAATAAACAAAACAATTTATTTTCAATCAATGCTCATTCAATCGACTATTTATAAAAAGAAAAAAATATTTGAAATTGTTTTGAATCAATAAAAAGATAAGCAAATAAAAAATAAAATCCATTAACTAATATAATCAGTCGCTCAAGCCAGTCATAATTTGAAATATTTTTAAAATATTGTAAACACGAATATGTATGTGTGAACATGGTGTATGAAAGAATAAAACGTAAAAAGCTGTTGGTTTAATGGGCAACAAATTTCTGTTAGCCAAGTTTATTAATTTTTTTTATTGTTACTTATGCACGGTAATACAATTGATATTTAGGTTAAATTCTTATGAAAAGGTTGTACTTCAAATAATTGAAATCAGGAGACTTTAATAACACAGCCTATTGGTTTAGTATTTTCCCCCATCATGGCACAATCATATCAAAAATGTATTTTAGAATCAGAATCCAGAATCTTTAATACACTTCACATTAGTACTTTTGTATACCCATGAAAAACTTTACAAAATTTGTCCAGTTTTAAAGGGGAACCACTTGCCCTGCTCCTGTCCAAAAAATGCCCAATTTAGGTCGCTTGGCAAAGTCTCGTTACAACTCTTTGATAATTTTTTTGATAAATTAGTTTAAAATTTTTTTAAAAGTTCTAAATGAAAATAGCTGATACAGGTAACTTACAGGCACCGTAGTAATTATGCAAAAAAAATTGGACTCAAAAAATAATAATTAATTTTAATTTTTTTATTAGAAATATTTTTTCATTATTTTTGGATTTTTGAAATTTATTAATATATAACAATTATTTCTATCAAAACAATGAAAGTCAAAAATAATATTTTTTTTAAAAAGAAATTTAAAAAGAACTTGATATTCAAAATACATATCTGGTTTTATATCATCAAGATGGCGTACTTTACTTGATTTTCTAACTTTTCCTTGTAGGTACGTGCTTTTTTATATAAAATTCTTTGGCTACAAAGTACTTTATATAGTATTTAATTTAGCCTACAAGGGCCACGGCTTTCACATTACTGTTGTAAACGAGCCAGACAGATAATCCAGGCCACTTTTTGTTTCTATTATTTTTAAAACTATTTCCTATACCTGTATATATCTGTGGTATGTGTTAGTACAAGTACGAACTATTTTCTGTGGTAATTAAAGGAAAACTAGTTTTTCCCTAATGAGTAAAGAAAATAGGAAAAACGTGCCAACAATTATGATGGCAAGTCAAATGTGAACAAAAAAATTAATATAAAATCATCTCAACACCACAGGCAGTAGGTAGGAATTTCTTACAAATTTATTTCTATTCTATTTATAAATAAAGTTTTGAAAAGATCAACACAAAAATATCAACCAAATACCTACAAAGAATAGAGGAATTTTAAAAGAACGCAACAGAAACAGAAACAAAAATTTTACTTGATGTTTCACTTCTTCTTGGTTTCTCAACTATTGCATTCCAGAGTATATCTTTTTCATGGGATTTCAAACTGTCTCTACCTGAGTTAAATAACTTCAACAAAGTAAATAAAAATAACAAACTAAAAACAAAGATCATTTTATTTTACTACCATCTAATTCAAACTAGTTTTATACAAAAAAAAATTTAGACAAAAACTAAATATTTCAAAAATTTAAGAGAAAATCAATTTATGGAAGTAGGGCCTCTTTCCACCCTGATTCGCTGCATTGGTTATTGAAAATAAACTCTTAAGAGAATTTCTGTTAAGAGACACAATGTGTGAAAAGTTTTTAAATTTCCGTTTCAATTTCCATTCATTCCTATAAATATAAATAACCAAATATAAATGATACTAAAACAAGTTACCCAAGAAGCACTTGGTTTAATGAATAACATGTTTACTTTTTTAACACATTTTTAAGTCCATATTATACTTGAAAATAGGGGTTTGTATTGTTGTTATTTTCAATAGTATAAACATTTCTTAAGTTTAAATGGGCGTTTGCTATTTTTTAATGAAAATGAAGTTAAGAAATAGAAATGCGTCATATTATGGCTTAAATTCTTTCCGCTAATATGAAATTGTCTTGGAAAAAATTATTTCCAAGCCTTGAAGGATGGCATCTTACAGGAGTTTTACAGGTCTTTAAATCTGTTACCAGCTATACTGTCGAAATGGTTCGAAAAATTGTTCATAATCAAGCTGACTTCAAAGCATTAGATGCGCCATCAATAGCCTCTCTAGTGCAAATGTCAACCTTAGGTTTTTCGGACCGATCCGTGCTTCTACAAATAAGGCAATGACATTCAGAAAAAAGCCTTTAGCACCATGCATATAATGAAAAATGGTTACAAATGCAACCAGAAGGTAAGTTGGGAGGTCATCCTCTCAATTAGCATAAGTATTCTAGGAAAGGTAGCAGCCCCAATTTCAAATAGATACCATTAGGCCATTCCCTTTTGATGTTGAAACACACCGTTAAGATTTGCACCTCGAAATTGCTTACTCAAGCAGGAAAACTTGCACAATTAACAACAGATTATAATAGACTAAACATCACAATAATAGGTTTCAGTGAATTGCGCTGGAATAGCAGCGGATACTCTAAAAGCCCTTTAGGGAACCGCCTACTGTATTCCGGTCGAAACGAAGGCAAAACTTCGTGCTCCTGCCATATCTTGGTCAGCGGTCTCTAAGCTTAATATATTGCTCCAGCTAAGTACCAGCATCGCCGAAATTACAATTGCCCAATGCTATGCTCCAACTGAACTCTCGGAGCTCTAATTACGATAAATCATATCGCACCCTGCATAAAATCGACAAAAATGATATTCTCATTTTTAACGGCGATCTGAATTCAGTTTTGAACATTTAATGGAAACACACAGCCTCGTTAAAAGAAAAGCTAACGGGAAGCTAATTTAGCGGCATGGCGCTTTTCCATACAGATTCAAATTGGCAATTTTGGCATCGCGAGGAATGGTTTGACATGCTGCGCAGTACCGGAATTACCTCTAACCACTTTCTCTAAGCAGCCGCATTAAAAATCATGCTTCGAAGACACAAATGCCAACTTAATCTCATCAAGCTAAGTTGTCATTATTATATATTAAAAGCGATTAAGAACGCTTTAGTGAGTCCGCAACGAAAGCTGTTAATTACGCTTGAAAAGCCTTAAGCAAAGAGTGGTTGTCACAGGTATTCCGGAAACTCTTAAAATAAGGACGAAAAACCAGAGAAGAGTAACTGTTGGAAAGGGACTACTTGCAAAAAAGGGAAATGCAATCTAAACTAGCATACTTTGTTAAAAGACATAAGAAAACAAATTAGAAACGATGGGCTGTTTTCTAGGATCAATGGCCGCAAAAGCCGAGGCTGCAACAAACCCAGTAGACTTAAGCACAACAAAAAAAAACTTTGAAAAAAAATTTAGCCATAATGTGCCAAAATGGCAAAATCTTTGCAGATATCAACGACCATAATTGCAAGACAAAGATTGTACAACAAAACAACACGTCCGCTGTTTAAAGATATCTAAAATAAAAATATGAATGCCACCTTCAAAATCCCTAAGAACGGTGACTTTTAACTTTTGAAATTTTAAAATGGAAAATTGTTTGTTGGGTTTTCTTCTATCAAGTTCTGAACTTCAATGTTTTTTTTCTTTTTTTAGGTAAAATTAAAATTTAAATATTTGTACCTATAGACAGTTTTGGATTAAACGGAAATCAAGTTTTATTATTTGCCTTTTTATGTTAAAACTTGATAAAAAAATTGTTATAAAAAAGGCAAAAACACCAACAAATAAATCTAAATTGTAGTTAACAAATTCATAAAAAATATATTTATAAGTTAATAAACAAAAACCGCCATAAAAATTAAAGAAAAAAATATCTAAAAAAAATTAAGATAAATAAACAAGATGAAACAATTTTTTTTTTGTGGTCCAAACAACTAAAACAACACGTTCTGACACATGTTAACACAAGATGCATCAAAACGGGAAAGAGAAACAACAAAAAATGTTTTTCAATACAAATAAAACACGATTTACAATGTTAGACCTTAGAACAAACCAAAAAAATATTTTAAAAAATTTTGTTTATTTTTTTATTTATTTTCTGAATAAAAAGACTGAATGAAATACAAATTACATTTGTGTAAATGTTTAGTTTATCAAAACTTAACTTGACTTTTATTTATTTATTAATTTTGTAATTTCTTAAGAAAAAACGTGCGCAGTTCAAGGGTTTTTTTGAAATTCTTCTTTTCATTTTTACATTAATTCAATAATAAACAATGAAAAGTTAAAATTTTATCAAGATTTTGTTCGAAGCTTGTTACACCATAAACCACAAAGTTTGATTTATTAACAAAGAGAGTAAAAACAAGTAAGAAAGTTATAGGCGGTCAATCCCGACCATTAAATACCCTCTACCATATTTTTATGGGGCTCAATGAAAAAAAAGACGGAAAATAGTTAGCGGCATAAAGATAAACATGTGTAAAACAATTGTCAAAATAAAGTAATATTCGAGTTATAGCAAAAAATGCCCTTCCGGTAGGACATTTGTATGGGGGCTATATAAAAAAATGAGACCACTTATGGAATTTTTTTTTCCATATTTTAAAGACAATTTTAATTTTTAAGCGAGCAGGTTAAATGTCTGAAGATGAAAGTCGTAGCTGTTTTTCGAAAATGCATTCTACTCTGCAGGGGTTGATAAGTAATATGATGGAAGAGGAGGGCCCACGGGCAACCTTCCATCAGCACAAGTGCCAAAGTCTTCCTCCTCGTGGTATCAACCGGGAAACTTCCAGTTTACTAAAAGGCTTACAGACATGGCTAAATTAAAAACAATTTGTCTTGGACTTATATGGATCAGTGGTTATTTACTTACTGGTCTGGCTTAAGGCAGGTTGTCCTTGATGACGCTGTGACATGTACATCACCAATAAGTATAACATCAATATAAGATTTTAAGGGTACCAAAACCTTATCTGTGCTAAATAGAAATTGGTAGGAATTGGACGGGAGTCGATTTCCGAGAGTCCTATTTGGTACCACGGAAATCAGTTGGCCCCATGTGCTTAACAAGTGCATGAAATGATTATTGGTGAGGTCTCCTCCAGGAGTTCACGTGGTGGCTTTGGTTATCCCCAAGAGGGGCAACTGAGAACGAAAGTGAATATGCAAGGGTCCGTCTTGTGCGGACCTCAGAGTGATCGCGTAAGCGGTCTTATATGAACTTAAGGTTCACAATATAGAGTCTCTAAGTTTTGGCGGGTCTACCCAGGCACATGAGCAACTGTTGAAGTAGGCTAATAGCTGAAAAGGTGTAAGTGTGTTTGGAAGTAGGTGAATAGGGAAACTGGCTACGTCTGGGGACCCTAGGATTTTAAATAAGATCCCGTCAGAGTAGTAGCAAATAATGAAATGGCCGGTATTGGCATGTTAAAGCATGTGCGTGATTCGGTCCTGACTGGCGGTGAGAAGATTATAAAGCGCTGATGAAAGAGGAGAAATCGATTTGTTTTTAATGAAAAGATCCTTCAAACAGAGCGTTGTGTCGCATTTGTTGGATGCGACATGATAATCATAATCTTTCTTGCTTTAGGTTGGGTGCTGTTTCACAAGCGTGTGGAGATGTGTCTTGTCGGCGCGGATCTGCTTTGATTGGAAATGACGAGATTAAAACTGGAGACACAATTTTGGTTTAGATAGCCCAACTACTCACCAAAGGGGTCTGTTATGGCTTGCACAGACTCATGGCAGAGAATTGCAGCCTGGGTGGTCTGGTAAGCCATTCCGGGGGCCTTCGGGGACGCATTGTCTCCACTCTGTGTGAAGAGCACCGTGAATTATTGCCCTTTGGGTAGGTGTTCACGTAAAACCCTTAACGTCTACTCGGCTAGTACCACTGCCACATACGTGGTACAGGTATAAAAAACAAAAATTTAATTATTTTTTCCTAACTTTACACAAATGATTTAGGATTTAAAAAGAGTTTGCTTAATTTGTAGAGTTTCACAAAGGAAATTTAAAAACATAAAAAATATGATCATTGTTATCTTGCTATATATTTTATAATCAAGAACGTAGAAAGAATAAAGAAATTTTTATCGAATTTTTTAAAGTATGTAAAAAAAATTAGTAAAGAACGTGACAAAGAGTATTTCTCACTTTTTTTACTCAAGAAAAATACAAGGATCTAGGATCAATAAGGGCGAAAACTTTTTATATTTGTACAAGCCAGTAAGAACTAATGTTTCTAACTATTAAAGCAATTGCGAACTTTCAACAAAAACAAATATTTTCAAAGAAGAACGTGACATAATATAATATAATCATAATAATGTTTACTTTTATGTTTATCAAGTCTATATTTAGTTTAATTTTTCCAGCCAAATTTTTTTATAAAAAATTAAAAAAAAAATTTTGCATCTTAATCTTTGAACTCGATATTGAACCCAATACATCTTTTTGTGGAAAAGCCCATATGTATGTTCTTTATATCAATGTGGTAAAATTCTCGTTGGTAATTTAGGTATAAAAACAAACTAATGCTTTAGAAGTTATCAAAACCTATATTTAAAAAAAAACCGTTATAACCTTCACCATGGGTAGCAAGGGTATAACAATGTGTCGTGCATGTTTGTTTATTTGCGTTTAGCATTGACGTACATAAACATGTATACGCTTATTAAGGTTCATATATTTTGTATCAAATAAACACTTGTTTTTAAGTGTTTTATTGTTTCGAGCAATAATAGTTAAAACCAAGTTGAAACATTTTTAAATAATCATGAAACTACTAGAAAATACCTTCACCACAAAAATGCCATTCCATAAAAGTTTAGAGATAATTGCCCTAGAATTACCATAAAACTGGATTATTGATAAGTGTTGAAAAGTAAACATTCTTAACAAAAATTCTAAAATCTCTAAAAGTTGTCTAATCCTAAATAAGGTATTGCCCTTTAAAAAAAAATTTTTTTAACCGAGTGTTGCCCTTTTTATAATTTTTTTCTCAATTCAGAATTGCCAAAAACATATGGTAAGGATATGGTAAAGTAATAAATTTTTGTAAAAAAAAACTAAAACTCACAATTAAAGTGATAAATTTTGTCATTTAAATATCAATAAAATTACATATGGCAACCATATGAATTTTGCTGTCTGTTAATGTAAACAATTTTTTACCCGCCTTTTATTATATCCCTCCCATAGTGATAAGAGTATATACCAGTTTGACATTCCGTATAATTTTTGTAATATTTAACCCCAAAAAGTATATATATTCTGGATCCTTATAGATAGGGAAGTCGGTATAGCTAGGTCCGCCAGCCAGCCTGTGTGTCTGTTGAAATCAAGTTTCCGGAGCCAAAAAAAAAACCGCACGGAAAGCGTTTTGGTGACAAACTATCAGAATTAATTCTAAGCAGATCGTTAATTAAAATCAGTAAGAGCTGTTTACTATGGATCGAAATACCAGAGCTGAATCCAAGCATATATCCCTATATATCTCAACATATATAGCCACTGTTGCCACAGACCTTATCACAGATACTTTAAAGTAGCGACCTTAATTGGAGGATTTTTTTTTTTTATAAGATGTTGCGAAGGTGAGAA
Source organism: Melanophora roralis (assembly GCA_963583895.1). Classification (NCBI taxonomy): domain Eukaryota; kingdom Metazoa; phylum Arthropoda; class Insecta; order Diptera; family Rhinophoridae; genus Melanophora; species Melanophora roralis. The sequence continues at coordinate 30,478,704 of OY757188.1, read as the reverse complement.
TATTTCACAAATTTCTTAAAATTGTTTATTCGCTAAATCTGAGAAACGATAACAGCTATCGACTTCACACTTGCTACAAAGTAGTACCAATACGATACGTATCTTTTGGAGAAAAAAGCTTGTTGGGTAAAAGCAGGGAAAGAGGTAGCCCTAATACATTTATAAAAATTTCAAGAAATATTTGATACGCTATATTTCGAAAATTATAAAAGCTATCGGTTGCAAATTTTCTGCAAAAAGGAATCGTACAACAATGCCTACATCTTGCAAAAAAATGGCTCAAAATATCAAGAGGGAACGAAAGCCTTCACACAAGTTAACCATTTTTAAAAATAAATATTTGATACGAAATATCTCGGAAAATGTTACAGCAACCGACCTTAGCCTTCTACAAAGTATTTCTAATATGATTTTCTTTATTTCAAAGAAAAATTTGTGGGATAGAAACCCAGGAATTAGCATTCCCCATACGAACGTCAAAATTTTTTACAGCCTTTAATTTAAAAATTTAACATGTGCCAAAAATTAATTTTATCATAATAGTTGAGGTTTTGAAACAACTTGGCTGGTTCAGATGACTCGGTATATGAAAATACCAATGTGAAGGGTACAAAAGATTTGGCACAATCGTATATAGCGCTTTTAAATATTTTTTTTGCATTCACAGCTATTATTGCCAATTATGCATCGATATATCACAATGCTGCCACCCTTCATAAAGTACAGACGATTTATATTATTAATGACTGAGCAACTGAAACTGTAATTGTGCTGAACTTAAATCAAAAAAATTAATATCAACTAGTTTTTACAATAAATATTGAAGCCAAAAGCTATCTCATATTTGCTTTAAAAACTTTTAATATTAATTACTTATTTTAAATAATGATTGATTTAATTGATTAAAACTTACTGCCCAATTGTACCCGATAATAAAAAAAACACGTGGTTCTTTCCAATAAATTGACTAGGTAAATAAAAAAAAAATTATAATAAATTAAAACTCAACTCTTTTTACTTTTAATAAATCAAAAAAAACTGCAAGAAGACAGTTGAATCCCATTTACTTTGATTAATAATTCTCATTGGGTTTACACATAGACATACTTATAAATATCAAATTTTCCATTAATAATTTATTTCTTAAAAATTTAATCATAAATCAATTCCTTAGAATTCATTAAATGTAAAACTGTAATTTATTTCTAGACAATCAGCAGCAACGTCGTCAATATTCAGGATAATTTGTTATAACAAATTCTTATTCGTGGTAATGTATTTATTTACAGGAAAGACACAAAGAACAAGGATAATAAAATTAGGTAAAGGAAGTTCTGTTTAAACCCTAAACAAACAAACGACAACAAATACCAACAGAGTCATTAATAATCAGGTAAATTTTTTTTGCAAAAAATCTTTTGCACCACCAAGTTCGTAGCTGTGAAGTCCTGCCGTAAAAATGGGGTTGATTGCGTCAACGTTAGAATGGTATAGTCAGCCGGTTGTTAATCGACTGGTGTTTGCAGATAATAAAACAAGTGTATTTTCGTTTAAGCATTTTTAAAGGATCATCCATTTACAAGGAATGTGTAAATACTTTGTGGTTAATGGTTAAGTGAGTGGCGCACCCAATTGCATAAATATTGCACATGATATGCTTTTTATATTTGATGTCTCACTCCCTGATAATTAATGTCCTTAAATGTTTTGTCAAGCGACAGGAAACAAATTTATTAACATTTTTATGAAATACAAGCAAGGGGACTTAGGTATATCAACTGGGAATTTATGGCGCAAGTTTTTCATTTAAAAGCTTAAGTGAATTAAAAAGAAACAGAAACAATTATTTAACAGTTGATTAATTTGAAATTAGGGGAGAGTTAAAATAAATAAACTCCTGTGTAATTGTATTGAAAAGGATAGAGAAGGAAAAAAGGAAGAGCGCCTTATTTGGCTGTGCCGTATCTTAAATACCCTTCGCATTGGTTTTTTGTTTACCCAGTGATCCGATCCAGCTATGTTAATATAAAAAAGGGGGCACAGCACTCAGGGGTTGACTGGCCCTGAGGATCCCACATAGACCTCTTGGTACTGGACAAAAATAAATAATAACAAAGTCTTACTAATTCCATGTAATGAAAATAAAATGAAATTTAAAACTTCTGTAGGTATCAGGGAAATAAGCTAAGGAAAGGAGGATAAGGGTAGTAGTATTTCATTTAAATTTCTCGATATAAACCGTGGCCGGAAGGACATCTTTAAGAAGTCTATTCCACATACGAACGGTGCAATTACACAACGCATTTTCCCTTTTCATTCATTCGATAGAACAGTAAAAACATCCCACATTACAACGATGCTCAAGTGAGTCGATTTGGTTAGATACTTCAGCGTCAGCGATAAGTACCATCGCCGATTCCTGACCGTGGTCAAGTAGCTCCAAAAAAGACTTAAGACCACCAGCACACACATGAAAGGGCTATTCTATTTTCTGCCGGATATAGATGGTATAAATACTGCCAAGATCAGATAAAGTAAAGAAATTCCTTCACCGTTTCAAGAATCCAAGACACTTGGATGTTTCTTTCGACCCAAAAAATGTGCCAGATCCGGTTGAAATCGCACATGCCCAGAACATCAAAAGTTTCTCCCAATCATTTTTATTATCTATTAATACCTTTTAAAATCAATTAGACTATGGCAGGCAGTGGAAGTTGAAAACTTCAACTTTGAAATAGTCAACGATTTTATCCATCTCGGTACCCCTACAAATAAAACAAACAACATCATTTGAGATAAAAAACAATATAAAAGCAAAGACACCTTCCGGAAGATAAAAAAATCATTCTCTACCGACTTTGAAGCATGAAAACTTGCGAAAGTAAACGAAGCAGTGCGTGCTTTGAGTGTTCGAAAAGAAATTTCTTCGGAAAATCTAAGGACCATCCTGCTTTGACGAAGAATACCGGTGTCGTATGAACCTCAAGCTGTATAAGCTGTTTGTCAACATTGGCAATGTTAAGCGTATCAAAATTTAACGTTTTCGTTGCCTTGGCCATGTTGCAAAAATCGATAAAGATGATCCACCTCGGAAGTCATTTGAATGCGAGCCTGGTGAAGGATCCCGCAGCAGGGGAAGACCGAAACTCCAATGAAAAGATCAAGTGGTGTCAGAAATTGGAGGAGAAGCGCAAAAGATCGAAGCGTTTGAAAATCTATGGATGAGTGGATAAAAATAAACGGACTAAAGATTTAATTCCGGTTTCGTCGTTATATTCAAGATATTTTAATGTTTGCTTTCCGTTAATGTATTGGCAACACTTTGTTTGACAGGCACTTTAAGAGGCAAAGCTGCCAGATTTTATATATTAAAAAAATAATCTTTTTTAAAGAAATTGCACAAACAAATCAAATTAAATGCAGTTTTGCTAACAAAAAATATTTGTTTTTATAACATTAACACTTAACTTTCTTTACCTTCAAAACAATTGTTTTAAACCTTCCAACAACTTTTCGCTTTTTTAGAAAATGCGTAGATTTTAAAAAAACAAAATTTAACAAATGTTCGCATATTAAAACTTAAGTTTATTAAAAACATTAGACGATTATAAAAATTCCACCAACAATCCATTATTGTCTGTCATAAATCGAAATTTATTTTTTTTTGCGTTTCCATTTTTTATTTTTACCCCAAATGTTAAGTTTAAAACGCAAGTATGTAAATAATTAGTAATAAAAAATTTTAAACACGTTTAAGTAAAACAAAGAAATTATACTTTATTGGACTGAAAAAATTATGGTTGTTAAAAGAAAAAAGTTTGCGTTTTCTTCTACATAAGCACAAGTAAAATAGTTATGATTTCGAAAGCTAAAGTTTACAGCTTTAATTAAAAGAAATTCGTAGCTTAAATTGCAACAAATTAAAATGTTTTAATATTTACGCTAAAAGGTGTTTGTTTGTTCAAAAAGAAAGTCTGTGTGAAAAACAAAAATTCTTATTTTTTTAAAAGCAATTAAAATTTTGCGTTAAAGAAAATAAATAATAAATCTTAATTGTTATTATCTTTCTGTTCATTTTCGCATTTTTTATTTTTAATTAATTTTCAAAAAGTATAATAAAATTTGCGAACTATTTGTGTTTAAATCTGTTTCTTTGTGTTGTCAAAAAGATTTATTTAAATTTTTTTTATTTTTAAACTTAAGTAAATGAGTGAAGACTAGTTGATACAAAAAAGTAGGAGAAATTTGCATTTGGATCTTAATAAACTTTGTGTTTTGACATTTTTTTTATAGAACCAAGTACAACTAGAAATCACTTAATACATTTATTAATTTGTTTCTTAATATTTAATTAAAATTTGTTTATTCAGAAAATACATTTTAGTAAATATTTAAAATCGCTAAAATTTTAAAAATATGGCAACCTCTTACACCAAGTTTTCTATAGAAATTTTTTTGTAAATTTAAGAAAATAACTTTTTAAATTATTTTATAAAATTTATTTTAAGTCAAAATAAAAGTTTAACATTTGCAGCAAAAAAAAAATAATTTGGGACTACTTCTGCAGCAGTTAATACTTCCGCCATTTATTAGCGGAAGCATAAATGATTATGAAACACAAAAAACGTTCCGGAAATACATATGTTTAACCCCCCATTGCCACATGCAAGAGTACGTTTAAAAAATCTTTTGCATTTATACCATCAAAATAATGTAACTAAGCTTGCGACAAAAAGTTCGGATGATACTTATGGTTAATTAAAAAAAAACATAAATAAAAATGATACACTGAATATGTTTTGATAAAAAAAGAGAAATAAATAAATTTTTGAAGCAAAATTTTTTATTTTTTTTTATTTTTTTCTATTTAGACACTTTACACCAAATGTTATCAAATAAGCATAAAAACCCATTTTAACTTTTCATAATATAATCAATTCAAGCGTGAAACATATGTAAGTTCATATGTTCGACTGACTACTGACTATTAAGCCCCAAGGTAACAAATAAATACATACAAACAAACATAATTATATATAACTGGAAAACTAACAAACCTTTTCTTTTTTAAGTAAAACTAATTCAATTTTAATAAATATAATTTTGTTGGCCTTTTGTTCCACATTGGAGCGAAGGGAAAAATTAAATGTATCGATGTACATATATGTACGTTATAAAATAAGTATTTTTTGGTGCCCCATTATTTGGCATCTAACAATAAAAAAAAAGTTTTTCATTTTTAACCTTGACCAACATGACAAATGTCATTGTCAAATTATTTCGTAATTTCATATAATTACAATAAATAAAAAACACTACATATTTGTATAATTTTTAGGCAAACAGATCGCACACTTAGCCATAAACAGCCACAACTCAAAATTAATCAAAACATTTTTATACACTTTCCATAGTGATAGAGGTATACATATGTACATCAGTTTGTCATTTCGTTTGTAATTTCTACAACATTTATTAAATAAATATATATTCTGGATCCTTATAGAATGGAAAGTCGAAAGCCTTGCCCGATTTTTTATTCGTTGAAAACGCGTTTCTGGAGCCAAATCAAATCCTACCACGCTTTGCTGTCAAACTGTCAAAAATATTTCGAAGCAGTTCGCGATTTAAAATGAGCTGAACGGTTTATTACGGACCAATATAAAATTAAAAACCAGGAATAGCAAATATTTTTAGGACAAAATCCATGTCGAGCTAAATTGGGAATTTTTTCGAAAGGGACAGAGAATATGTTGCTTTGTAGCGGGTTCTAAATAGAACCCTTCAAAAATTCTAAAATTGAATATTTTTTTATGAGGGCTTTCACTCTTCAGACTTATACAACCATTTTTTTCCAAAACGTACACATCAACTGGAATTACTTTTTAAAGTTTGATTTCGTTAGTTGCAATAGTTTTCGAGAAGTACATATCATTTATATGTCCGCTTACATGAGGGCTACGAGTCCCCTTGCTTCTATCCAACTAATTATACCCTTCACATAGTGATAAGGGAATATATCAGTTTGGCCATTCGTTTGTAATTTGTTTAATAAAAAGAAATAATATAATGAACTTAAGCCAGAATAAAAAAGCAAAAAATTTGTATTAAAAACCATTTAATATATTTATTATAAAATAAGTATAAGAGTATCAAATAAGCCAGAGAAGCAACACGGTATTTTTATCGTCCAATGGGGGTTTTCAGACAAGACTAATTTTTAATCCGCACAAATTTTGTTTTCACACAAGACTAATTATCAGAGTACAAATTTTCTCAAGAGTGAGCGATAAAAAAAACACCATTCATGAAAAATCTCGAGAGCGAAAAATCCTAAAAAAAATTTTTTCTTCTCACGTTCATAAAAGAGCGTGAAAAAATTTTTGCCAACCCTCACTCACTTATGAGAAGTTTGTCGTTTTTTTTTCACGCTCACAAATCACAAATGAAAAATAAAAACCAAATTTTATTTCTCACTCACAAATGAATGAGAAATTTCTTCTTTTCACTTTCGATTCATTCTTTTATGAGTGCGAGTGTTGCTTTAATATTTTTCACGCTTTGTAACAGAGTTGCCGGAAAACAATTTTTTAAGCGTGTGAAATTTGTACTCCCAATAAAAGTAAAAAAATTCTTGCATTTACATAATTTTTTTTATTTTGCTGCTTGTATATACTTATATGTTGTTAAATTTAAAAAATACTACACATCTATATTTTGATCAGTCTTTTGAGTATATTTTTAATTAAGTGACTTTTAATGCTATTTGAAAAAAAGAAATATATTTTTAAATAAAATAACAATTACAAATTTATAATAAAAATTACGTTTGTTTCCCAGAGTAAGGCAAAAAAGCTATTTTAAAAGAATTGCGTTACTTCATTTTTATACTGAGGAATCGATATGTAGGTTTATAAACAATAATAAATAAATATTAACATAAAGGATTACTTATAGCAGTATTTATTGTGAAAAAGTCATATTTATAAAAAAATTGTTTTTGTTAAGAAACTTAAATAATACATTTTATTTTATGTTGTGATTTTTTAGAAATATTATAGTCTTCACTGACACAAATTTTCATAGCAATCTTTAAAAATAATTTACCTTACTTTTGCTAATGGAACTCCTTCAAACTCTTAGGTTCTATTTAATTGACCTGAAAGGTAAAGTTTTAAATTGTTGTACATAAAAAGATTTGCGTGTGTATTGTATAATAACCACCACAATTTTTTGTAACAATATACCCAATACCTAAAAGGATGACAGACAGGCAGGTACTAAATACTTTCCAAATTAGTGGAAAATCCCAAACAAAATTAAATGATGAACAATTACCTCTAATGGTGGTAAAGCCGAATGCAATTTTTTCCAATCCTTTTAAAATGTGCATGAGTATGTGTAACAGCTCTATGTTTATTGCAATATAAACATTAAACGTTTGTAAAAGATCCTTATTTGGATTTTAAATAGCGTGAAGTGAATAACAAACAATGCCTAAAAGACAATTTAATTTTGAAAAATATGTGTTGTACGATGCATCTTCAAAAAAAGTATTTGCGTAATAGAATCATGCAAAAAGGAACTTAGTTAGAAAGTGAAGGGAAATATCAAAAGACATTACAAACAAGATATACAAAGTAATGGTGACGATGCTTTTGTTTGTCACTGGAGTAATGCTCCCCTTTTTGTGAAACCTTAACCGCATATTTTTATTACTAAAATCATTAAATCGGATTCATTGAAAAAATTTAAATGAAATGAAGTTAAATAAATGCAAATAAACCACAACGTATAACAGTGCCTGGTTTTTTAATTTATTAAAAACATGTTTTTAAAAAAAAAATTATTCCTACTTTTTTTAAGCATTTCAAAAACTATGCAACAAATTTTTACATATGGCAGCACCAGTAACATGACCAAAAAATTTTATGTGTACACATTTATGAATGCTTCGTGAAAAAATTCATTTATGATTTCTCACTTATGAGAAGTACTCGAATTTGATGCTTTTCATTTATGTTCGTGAAAAGAAAAAAATATTTTTTCTTTTCACTTCTCATTTATGACTGGTGAAAAAAAATTTTTTTTTTCTCGCTCGAGAGTGAGAAGGCACAAAATGTTTTTTAAAAACTCATTCATTAATGAAAAATTGCTGCAGTAAACACAGCGCTCACACTCGTTCTCACGAATGAGAAGTGAGTGAGCAATTTTTAACTCTGCTAATTATGCTGGCATAAAATTGTGCACGTATACAAAGCTTTGTGTGTGTTAGTAGTTTCTTTGTTTTTTTTTTACGTTTGCCACGTGTGTATGTGTTAGTTTTGTTCTGCTTGTGCGGGGTTGAAGCTGGTTGAAAAAATTATGCCAACCAAAACCACTCTCTTCACCAAAAAAGCCAACAAACTGCGATGTTATGCCAGCACAATTAGTCTTGTGTGAAAACCCCCAATAGTATTAAAAAAAATACGATCGTATCGTTAGGTTTGTGGTAAACGTGGCCATAGCTACTAAGGTATATTTTGAAATATCATAGATTTTGTCTTAAAATAGGTTAATGGGTTATTTCAGGTTTTTGCTTACACCTTGGTCTATAGTTAACCGATTTTGCTAGGTTTAAATAGCGATAATCTTAGATCCCTCAAATCCGAAAGTCTGGCACCAATATGCGGCTTGTGGTATTTGACTTAGCTATGGAAACAGACATACAACCATGGCTTAGCTGACTCTTCTATTTCTAAGGATCCAGAATATAAATTCAGACGTATGTATCTAATGAGGTTGCAAATTAATATTATAGACATAAAGTTTGGAATGACATATAAAACCAATGACATATAAAAAAATTTTAGTGATCTTTGACTGTTTAAGTGAACGATACGTGTGTATCTTTCGGTACAAAATGAAATATTTATTTAAAGAAATTTCTTTATGACTCTTTTGTAAAAAGAAAATCAATTATAAATTTTAAGCCGCAGAGCGGTATTTGCCTATACAAATTGAATTAAGTACATTCATATGTACAGACATAAATAGGTACTCAGTGAAACAAAAATTTACCTTTTGTTTACTTGTTGTTTTTGTACTTAAACAAAAATTACCGTAAGTTGTCGGGTAAATATTTATTTTGTTTTGTTGTTGCTGAATTTCTTGTTATTTATTGTTTATTCTCACTTGTGTTGTTTTCACACAATTATCAACAACAACAATTATAACAATTTGTATGAAAAAACATACAAACATACTTAAATATGGGTTGACAAACAGTGCCTTTGGGGCTGATTGCTATTGTGGCTATTCAATAAATAAAAACAATAGCAAAAACACACACAAGCCCTTTCAAGCTGTAGTCAAGAAATCCTTTTGTTTTTAACTTAAAATCTGCAGTAATATTTGGGGGATTTCATGTCAAGTGACCCAACTTTTTTTTTCGATTGAAAAGAAATTTGGACCAAAGTAAGTTCTTGCAGAGAGTAGCATAGATACAATTTTTTAACACGATCGGTCCAGAACTCTCTGAGCTAGAGGGGTTCAAAATTTGACGTTTTCGGCAAATAGGTGTTTTTTCTCATACATGTAGTTTGTTACCTTTTGCTTTTAACAAATTCGTCCCAAATACTTTCGATAGCTTTTTCTTCAATCTTCCAGAAAAAAATATTTTTAAAATTAAAAAAAATTTTTTTTTTATTTTTTTTTAAAAAAATAATTAGAAAAATTTTTTTTTTTCCAAATGTGCCCATTTTTTTTTATTTTTTTTTGCTCAAAAGAAAGCTTAGGTCTTTTGCTTGAAGAACTTGGAGGTCGCTTAGTGGGATGCGAGTGGGATATCTATAAAAATAAATGTTTTGTAACTCAAGGCAGAGGTTTTCCAATTTTCACGTATATTCTACTTTAATTTTTTTGCTATTTATGTAAAATTTTCTCTTAAGCTAAAAAAAAAATTATTTTATGCTAAGAAACAAAATAATTTAACCTTTCCGACCAAATAAAGTCTCATACACTCGACACTGCATTACCAACAAAATTGTAGGCCTCTGGAATAAAATCACTTTTATATGGCAATGTCTGAACACATTTTGTTAATATTTTTAATGCATACCGTCGGAAAGGTTAAATTATTTTGTTTCTTAGCATAAAATAATTTTTTTTTGCTTAAGAGATAATTTTACATAAATAGGAAAAAAAATTAAAGTAGAATATACGTGAAAATTGGAAAACCTCTGCCTTGAGTTACAAAACATTTATTTTTATAGATATCCCACTCGCATCCCACTAAGCGACCTCCAAGTTCTTCAAGCAAAAGACCTAAGCTTTCTTTTGAGCAAAAAAAAATAAAAAAAAAATGGGCACATTTGGAAAAAAAAAATTTTTCTAATTATTTTTTTAAAAAAAATAAAAAAAAATTTTTTTTAATTTTAAAAATATTTTTTTCTGGAAGATTGAAGAAAAAGCTATCGAAAGTATTTGGGACGAATTTGTTAAAAGCAAAAGGTAACAAACTACATGTATGAGAAAAAACACCTATTTGCCGAAAACGTCAAATTTTGAACCCCTCTAGCTCAGAGAGTTCTTGACCGATCGTGTTAAAAAATTGTGTCTATGCTACTCTCTGCAAGAACTTACTTTGGTCCAAATTTCTTTTCAATCGAAAGACATCGGTTTTAAAAGTTGGGTCACTTGACATGAAATCCCCCATTTTTATATTAAAATTTTCAATTTTATTGAAATTTCTTCTACTTAGTTGAAAAATCCCAAATTAAGGCGCTGCAACTCCAAACAAATAGTCAGTTTATGACGCATGGTGTTGTTAAAGGCCATTATTAGAATAAGATCCAAAGCAGTAAGGCCTTCGATTCAAAATGTTACTCGATTGCTCGAGTTCGCAATGCTTTTGATATAAGAATTCTATTAAAAATTTCTCAATTTTAAATCAAACGGCATAGGGGTTTAAGGAAATTTGGACGCTTAGGGGCTTAGAATTGGGAAGTTCCGAACCATACATGATAGAAACCAAAATCGAAGAGCATGGTATTCTCCTTAAAAATAAACGGACCAGTGACTGGGTCTTTTCGGAAATTTTGGATCCTAAAGGGTAAAAATTGTAGTTGGACACATTTTTTAACTTTTTACCAATAAAGATGGAAACATAATTCAAATTGCTTTCGACAGGTGTCGAAGTCCATGATGTTTGCCAGTGTACACTGCGAAACATCTCCTAGTTCTAAGTAAACTCGTTTTTCTTACCACCTTATCCTATGTTTATGCGATTTTAGGCAGTAACAGACAGCATGTTGTATCGTACCCGATTCCTTCTAACACTCCCACATCACGAAAAATCCCACCTTCACGACCTAACTAAATGGTGTCCAGTCAGACGTTTTTTCCCAAGTCAATAAGCAACTTAAGGCCCGCTAAGCGCAGCCACGGTCATGTTTCCCTAGCCGCGCTATAATCACTAATGTTTTCTCATTGAAAATTCATTATGGTAAGCACTTATTCTCTTATTTTCTACAATATAATATAATGGTGTCAGTTTCCTCCTTGTAGGTCAACTTAAGGGCCGAGCCTTTTGTAGCGATTTCGTCAGCAAACTCATTATCGCAGTGCCCCAGAGCCCATAATAGCTTGACGTTCAGGAAGCTCACAGGCCCACCAAAGACTGTCCTACAATGCCTCACAAGCCTAGACTTGACGTATGTATGTGCATTCAAGGCCTTTAAGGCCGCCTGAGTGTCAACATAAACAGTGACCTTACTATTTCTTTGGAACATGTCCCACTATAAGATTTGCTGCCTTTAAAACTACCATTATCCATAATAAAAACCCCGGCTCCGGTGCCTTTATTTATCTAAGATCCTTCAGTGGAAACTGCACACCCCTCCTATAGGTTATCCGATTCAAACCAACAATCCCTTTTAAGGGTTATTAGCGATGTTGTTCCCTTAAAACCTACCTCTGTGACAATAAAGTCCATTTTAGAGCTTTGCCATATACTAAGATCCTAAAGACTAATTTCATATATTCTAGTGTGGCTAATACAAAGAAATCTTCCAAATCGAAATCGCCTACTCTAAAGAAGCTTCTTGACGTCTACCGCCGCTTTAGGTATGCTTTTCATGGCACCAGCGATTACGGATCAAGTTCCGAAGATATAACCTTAGTAATACCATACATTATAAATTGAGACAATTTAAAGTAAATTGAGCAGTTAAGTTTTCTGTTCACACATAAATAATTAGGCTTACTCAATTAGCATAGGACAACTAAGAAAATATTATTTTCATTTTTAAAAGAAATTGAACAAAATAGGAGCAACTGATAAGCTGACTTTTAGTTTTCGCCATATGTTTTCTACCTTAGATTGAAAAATTTTTGATGCCATATTATGGTTGTGTTTACCGTGTGTATGTGTGATAGCAACATTTTTGACAACCTAGCTAGAATTTAGCTACAACAAAATATATGCAAAATTTTTAGAGGATGTTGTTGTTGTACGGACAAGGTCACATTATTATTCCCCCATAGTATACATATTAAAAGTTTTCAAGCTTTTATACTAACTTAACACAGCTCTTATTAAATCAGCAGGGTTGCACTTCAAGTTGAACTCAATTGCTAAAGCAATTTGCTACGAATTGCTTAATTTATTAATGAAATCTTGTATGGTAAATTGAGCTCAATTAAGACCTTAAATTTGTAAATGTGCTTATAACGCAATTAAGATCTATGTGTGAACATGGTTAGAAGCTTTCTAAAAGCAGTCCTAATCTTCCTCTTTCTACCATACAATACGCTAGAATAGTTATCTGATTCTTGAGTAAGATTGTATAGAAAATTAAGCAAATTTCACTCTTTGTACTTTCTTTCATTTAATACTTAAAACTGCACGTACTTACGAAGTAGCGGGTTAATTGTTTGTGCTTAAATTGAATTAAAGATATGTATATATAAAATACTAAAGCAAAAACAGTCACAACTGAAAATTCATCAGAATCATTTTTTTTTTTTTGTTAGTTACTAGATCTATTAATCAAAAGCGAACACCAAAATTTCATTATCGTTTCAGTAAACTTCTAAACTTAGTTATTTTAAGACGGGGTTTTTTCAGTTGAACTCAATTTTGCTATAGAATTAGAACAACGTTTTTTAAAGCATTAAAGAAGACTCTCATAAAAACACTGACTTTGAGTTGTGGCTGTTTTTAATTTAGTGTGCGATATCATGCTTTGTTGGTTGGTTTTTGTTTGAAAATTTTTTTGTTTTTCTGATAAAGCATTAATCTCAATTTTTATAACGTGATGCCTACTATTAAAATCCAAAATGTTTTAGAAAGATGTTTTTTTGGTTTAATCCAGCCAAAAATCTATAATTAATTAAGTCCGAGAAGCTCTTTTGCATTCACAAAATTACAAATAAATAAAAGGTTTTTTTGAAGTGCTTAAATAAGCTAAGTTAACATCACTGTAATGGGGTGTTTCTTCTTGTTTTCCTTTTTATGGGTGTGTAAAACTATGTGTATGTATATGTTTGTTTACATTTGGTATTGAAGTATGTAAGTCAGTGATGATGATATTTAACACTTGTCTGTTTCTAGTGGAATCTTCTCAAATGAAAAAAAGTGTTGAATAATTTTTTGTGCTTAACAAGCTATTAAGGGTTTTATCTTTGTTAATGAGTTTTAAATGGAATCAATTACAAGTTTTATTTAAATGGTTTGAAATCTTTAAAAAACTTTTTTTTTATGTTTGCTTTGAAGAAATTGTTTTGCATTTTATCAAACAATCCGTGAACTGTATAAGGATACAAGTTCCATTGTCTGTATGTATTTATAGTACAACGCAAAATTTGCTTTGATTTACTACTTACCATTACATCCTTTTGATTTTCTTTATCCAATAAAAATTCCATACTTTTATGGGGACGACGTACTGAAGCAATTTGTGCTGCTTGCGATGAATTGCTACCATTTGTACCGGCATTTTTTATAACAACAACTGTGCCATCGGGACGTACAACCACTTCATCATCGTCATCATTATCATGGTAGATATCATCGTTGGCAACAATATTGCTATCGTTGCGATTATTATGATGTTGATGATGATGAAGATAATTTGTATGCGTGTTTGTGTTGTTCGGCGTATGCAAACGTTTATTACCGGCAAAACGTTGCTGATTATTTGGACCGATATTGATTAGTGAACGCGTTTTACCCGTTATTATAGTTTCGTGTGTATCCAAATTGGTTTCGATTAGACCGATTTTTGGTTGATCCGATTTAAGCGATAAATTATTAAACATTTGGGTTTTTTGTGAAACACTAGCTCGCGAGGGCGAGGTAAATTCGTATGCAGCGTTATTATTTGGATTAACGGCCGTCATTATTGTAACATTTTCTTGCTGATTGTTGGCAAACGACTGTTGTTGATTGTTGTAAAAATCTCGTTCACTGGTAAGAAAATCTTGTGTGACTGCAGCGCAAGGGGGGTAGTTGTTTTCAGTTTCGGTGTAGAAACGACTTAAGCCAACTTCAACTAATGCTTGTTGTTGTGGTGTTAGAGACGATTGTGCGCCTTGCAATTTTTGCAACTGCTGTATTTGTTGTTGTTGTTGGGGTGGTATAGGTGGTTTTCCAGTCACTTTCTTTTGCTTATCATTTGTGTCTTTAGTTTTAGCGCCTTTTTGTTGTTTAACTTGGCCAAATGTATTTTTGGCATTGCCATTGTTGGCAAAAAGCTTATTAGTGCTGCCATTACGATTTTCCGGCAAAGGACCTTTTAAGGGTATGTGTATAAAATCGGTTTGTTTATATGCGGCCGGCAAAGAGTTTAATTTATTTTGTTGTGGTAAACCATTAATTTTAGTTTTTGACAAATTATCTTCGCTTTGAGAAGGATTTTCTTTTTGTTGCAACTTTTTCTTGTTGCGCCTTAAAGAGAATCTAAAACCGTTGGCAAATCTTGAAAGAAAGCCCTTAGAATTAGGATGCTTTTCTTCATGTTTGAATTTTGTTTTCATTATTTCATTGTTGTTATTTAATTTGGAATTAGTGGCTGCCTTCGACTGTAGTTCACCGGTTTTAGTTGACATTTTGCTTAGGCTCTGTGTGGATTGTGATTTATAATGTTCGTATTCTTCGTTTTCTTGTTGCCTTTGGAAATTATCTAACATTTGCTGGGAGGCATAGAGTATGTGATGTGCCCGATTGATAGGAGGTTCACTTAAAATCGGTAATTGTATGCTTAAAGGACGCGCTGAAATCACGCTCGAATTAGAATTTTTGTTACTCGAATCACGATTATTTACGCTTGTGTTTTGTTCGTTTTTACTTTTATCCGTTTCCGCATTTAAGGTTTCATTGCTTACGTTCGTTGTTAAACTAACTGTTGTTGCTGGTAGTAGTAATTCATGTGCTGTTGTTTTATCATTTTCAGTTTTAAATGTTACGCTTTCAAATTGTTCCTCTAAAAACTTTGTTATTTCTGCTCTTTGTTTTTGATTCTCTTCTTGTGTTTCTTGCCCATTATATTCCTCTTGTTGTACACTCTCTTCATTTGTTGGCTCTTTTAAGAGCATAACATTTTCTACTAAGTGTGTGTTAAATATCTCTTCAACCCTCACATTCTCTTTAACCATTTCCGCACTCTGTTGTTCATTATTATTGTTTTCATTCTCTTTCTTTAAAAACTCTTCATTAAATTTACTGGCAATATTTTCATTTTCTTTGGTATTATAAATGACTGTAGCGTCAGCATTATCCAATAGTTCATCTTCACTTTCTTCCTCACCAGCAAATGCTTCATCCTCATTTTCTTCATGGCATTCTTCTGATGATTGTTCTTGCCAACAGTACTTAGAGACAACAGGACAAAAACTAACTTCTTTGCCAAAAGATGTACGCGATCCAGCTGGCAGCAATATACCTAATGGTTTTTGAGTCTGCGATAAGGGCAGCTGATGCATGGAATTGTGGGCACTTGATACAAAAATATCATCTTCAATGTCGTCTTGGTGATTAAAGTCGTAGGCATTTAGATTTGGTGTAGATGAAACTAAATTTTTCTTTTTAGCATAATTGGCCTGGGAGTGAAATCTACGCTTAGGTATGGCTCTAGTTTTAGACAAGTCTTGTGTAGATATTTCTTTGCAATCGAAATTACATTTTTCCAAACTTTGAGCATAACTGGTTTTTAAAATAGTAGGATCTTGATCAAAAGTCTTAGAACCACTTTGCATAATATTGGCAAAAGTAAATGGCTGCGTTAAACTATTGGCTTTATCCTCTTCTTTGTGACGTTTTTGTCTTGCAGGTGGTTTGCGTATGACCAGTTGTACATGTTGCACCTGTTCTTTTTCATATTCTTCATCAGCCGAGCAGGTGTTTGAGTTAGAGGGTTTTCTGTGATGTAATCTCTGGGGAGCCTTAGGAACTGTTATTACTGCATCAGTTTCATCCACTGGCTTATCGTTTAGTATAGAGCTGGTGCGATCAAAGTGGGCTGATAGCTCATCTAGTAGAAAGTTACTTGTACACACTATTTCGGTTTCAAACTCGGAGGAGATTCTTTTTATTTCTGACATTTTGTTGCTTTCAAAATTGTCCTGATCCAAATCTAACAAAGCCAAATTATGATAGGACTGATGAAGTAAACCTAGATTTTTATTTTCTACAAACAAGGACGGGGAGAGGTTTTCCTCTTCTACAACAGGTTTTTGAAAAGACCAACTGACACTTCTTTTTATGTTAGAATCTAATAAATCTAATTCCTCAGTACTGCTTTGGGAATCACCATTATTTAAGGATGTAGTGCCATGTAGTTTACCCGAATTGGGTGAAGATTTTTTGATTTTTTTCTTGCGTCCAACACTGTTTAACTCATTCGGCACACTAGAGGTTTTAAACGGCCAGTTCGGCATTAAATTATAACGATTTTTACGCCAATCTGAATCACTGTCAGAGCTGCTGGTAGCAGAAAGGTTCAAAGGGCACGTTTTGTGAAAACTTTTACAGGTTTCAGGGCTAGAACTGCTGGACCAAATTTGCTCCAAATTTTCTTTATTGTCGTATGTAAAACACTTTATTTCACCACGTTTTGCGTTTATCGATTGCAATTGTTGTTCGATTATATTTTTTCTCACATTCTCACAGAGTGTGGTAGCGGTGGGTTTTGGATTAATACAAATTTGTTCACCACAATTTTTACAATTGAAATTTATCTCATTATTTTTAAGATTTTCTTTTTTCTCTGTTATTTTTACATAACATTTTTGGCAACTTATATATTCGGCAAAGGGTAAATGCTTCGCTTCAATTTTTGCACCACAATAACAAAACTCATTTAACTCAAATTCTTTTAAAATATTTTCGCACTCTAAACACTCATTGTCACTTGTAGGAGCATTGGTATTAAAATAATTTTTGAATTTTCCGCTAGAAATCTGTAAGTTTTCCTCTTGGGATGTTTTCAGTTCACGTTGATCGTCTATACTAATTTGAGATGGCGGATTTTCCTCTTTACCGACTGTTGTTGGTTGAACTCTTGGCGAGGCCATTAGCCAAGTAAAAGATGCCTTTGATGCGCATGTCATGACCGATGATGATGTAGATGAAGAAGAATTGTTGCTGTTCGTAGAAGACTGAGAGGAATTTGATGATGTCGACACTTCTGATGATACCGGTGATGGCGAGTGTGCTTCTGTACGTTGCTTGTGGCGTATAAAATCAAGGTGGGGCGAGAGTGGTGGAGTTTGAAGACATTCATGTCTCGTTGTAGTTTTATTTTTAAATTCATTTAGCATGGAATGTTTGTTGGCCTGTTGCTGCTGTTCATTTATTAGTTCATTAAACGTTTGTTTGTTGTAACTGTGTAACAAAGATTTATTTTCTAGTTCTTCTTCCTCTTCGTAAAATTTATCATAGTTTCTTAGCAAACTTTGAGACTTGCTGCGTCTTAGACTAAAGCCCAAAGAAGGCTCGCAATATCCTGAGTCCTCTGACAAATTTTCAGCTGAACTTTTGCCTTTTTTGCTTTGTAGGGAATTGGTTTTATTAAATTTCTTAAACATAAACTCCGCATCACTGCCGTCATTAGGCGATAGTACACTTCGCGGTCTGGATGAGCCATCTGAACCCTCTGAAGAAGTTTCTGAATCCGATTTTATATCCGCCAGGTTTGTGGATACTTTTAAATTTGAGACTCTTGAAAATTGTTCACTATTATTGGAATTCATATCATCAAAATTTAATTTGTCCAAGTCGTAATACGTTTGATGCAAACGCCCATCTAACGACTCGTATTTTTTTAATAAAGATGATTGAGAGCCACGCCGGCTGTTATTGGCGGAACTATTGCCTGAATTGGAGGCTGCTTTTGTTTGAGTTTCCTCTTGAGTCTCAACACTTAGCAAGGATGGCGAAGAGTTACCTAAACTATTCACACTGGCATGTTGTTCTTGCATTAGTAGCTGGCGCTCCAAGGACTCGAATTGTATAAGGCTTGAAGAACGACTTAAGGAATTATATGACATAGAATCTGAATCCGAAAAAAAATCATCGAAACCCCGCCTGCTGCCCATACTGCTGCGATGTTGACCATTGACGCCCCAAGAATCGCGGGAAAAGTTATCATAATTTAAAAATCTTTCTAAGCTGTTATTTTTTTCCGCACCTCCAGAAGAGTTTGCATAAAATGGCCGCCTTAAAACAACATCCTCTTCGAGTGGGCCAGAGGCCAAAAGCTCTTCACATCTACGAGGGCGTTTGGCAGGGCACAGGAAATCTCTTTCAGATGTAGAATCATTATCTAGAAAATATTTAAAAGCAATTATAATAATTTCAAAAACATTTTAAACATTAAAAAAAACAAACCTTTAGTTATTTCGATTCTTATCACAGAACCCGTATCCGATTCAGCCGAACTCCAAAAATTGGTTCCTCCCACTCCTCCTGTACCACTACAACTGGAGTCACCTTCCGTCCCACAGCCACCCTCTGCATCACTACCTGGCTGTCCATATTGCTGCCAAGAATTTAAAGAATATTCTTCATCCTCTGAAGTCTCTTCTAAAATAGGCTCCAGCATTTGTCTTGAGGAGGACAAATAAATGGCATCTGAAATTAAATAAAAACAAAACCAAAATATGAGATTTTAAAATTAGGATTTTAAAAATAATTTAGAAAAGGAAAAACCCTCCCACTTTTTAAAACCAGCGAAATCTTTAGTCTAGGATTTTTTCTAGTTCTTAGATATTGTTCTTTTAAATTTTCCTTTTTCTGTTTTTTTCTTGGTTTTTCCTATAACATTTTCTACAGCCTCTGTTTGAGTGGTGTTCATTGTGGGCACAGTTTCTTCATGAAGATTATTATCTAAGTAATTATGATAATGATGTTTGAATTGTTTTTACATTTTTGTAGATTTGCTTTCAATTTCGTTTTAATATAAAACATAATGGTGCATAAGAGATTCATTCATTTTATTAAGGCTGCAGCATAAAAATGGGGAAGGAGTCCTTACGGAAGCCAAGAATATATTTTGTAAAAGAATATCAGTAATTCTAGCGAATCGCCTTTAAGTGTTTAAACTATCAGAAATTTAATTTTTAATATGAATCATAATAGTTCAGAAGAGATTCATTTGTTTTATTTTGATGCTGCATCATAAAAATGGGGAAGGAGTCCTTACGGAAGCCAAGAATATATTTTATGAAATAATATCAGTAATTCTAGCGAATCGCCTTTAGGTGTCAAAGTATCAGAAATAGCCGTGAGACTGACTTAAAATTAGCGAGATTAAATAACTATTGAACGAGATATCAGCAGAAACGTAAGAAAAATCCATTTCTTAAAGTAATTATAGTTTCTATTGCTGAAACTTTAAAAGCAAAATACTGCCAATTGTAAAGCAAACAAAAAAATATTTTTCAAAGTAGCAGGAGTACTAAACCTTTTTTAAGTTAGTTTATCACAAATACTTATATTAGATAAACGATTTTGATGTTTTTAGTTTAGACAGTTGATGTATCGACAATGTATTGTTGTTTTTAAAACATTCGTGTATCGTTTGCATCCCTACCAGTACTGAAAAGTTACGAAAGACCGTCGCACAATATAATTTAAGTCGCCTCCGCCGACCAAAGCAGCCGACACTGGGTTTTAACAATCAGCTGTTTTTTGTTTATTTTAAAGAAATTAACAAAGTTTGTACATTTATAAATTCACTAGAGTTTGACATTACCCTGCCCCTGACCCATAAATTCCAAGAAAAATATTTGTAAAAGGAGTATAAAAGCTCAAAAAAATAGACTAAATAACCAAGAAGTTCTTAAAAAATATTGATTTATTAGAATTTAACCAAAAAAGGACAAAGGTTTTGCTGCATTTGTTATTTAAAAACCAAATATATTTTCTTCTCCTTGAAGTGCAGCAAAATAGCGCATGCTTTTGTTTTTTAATTATTGCACAATGCATTTTACAGTTTACCTCAATGTAATACGCAGTTTCCACATTGAAAATGTGCTTTACACAGCGTCCCCATGTAGCAATTTTTATTGCTAATTACAAGCGATAACGTGGGCAGAATAACGGCACAGCGATTGCTTTGGCTAGGGAAAACATGAAAAAGAAATTTTATTTGTTCTCCATGTTTTTTTACAATTATGTACTCCGCAATAGATTACTACATATGAAAATTTGCCGTCCACACGTCGCAATTTGTATGAAAGCAATTAAATTCGACAATTGTCGCAATAAATATTGCTACGTGTCGACCCCAAGTTTTATCGCATAAAGTGAATAAAGAAGCAAAACAGGAGTTTAGGATTTGGAAAAGTTACACATTAATCATATATAATTGAAACCAAACTTAAGTTTTTTTAAGGTGCCATGCGGCAAACTAGTAATCATCCGAACTTTAACTGTGGCGTATGACAGAGTTTTATCAAACCCAACCGGCCAAATGTCTCTTAATTGGTTTACAAAAAAGTCACTTTTGTTTTAACTTTTCCTTTTAGGGTACCTTCCCTCGACCTTCCATCAATTCAGTTTTTTTCATTGCTCGTACAAAATATTTCTTTTTAACGAAAATAGAAGTAATTAATTATTTATCTTTCACACTGTGTTTGGTTGATGTTGCCGGTTATAATAATGATGGTAATAATAATGATCATAACATAACGATCATTATTAAAATGATAAAGAAGTTGACGTTTTTGTGGTAATTATGTTTATTTATTTCTTTTATTGTTGGTGCTGCTGCCACTGTTGCTTCAGATGCTGCTGTCATTGCAATTAATTTATTAATTTAAAAACAAATCTATGGATGAATGTACTTATAAACGTACACGCATCCACATATAAATAAATACTTAAGTATGTTTGTATGGATTTACTTATCGCACACTAAACCAAAACCAGTCACAACTCAAAATCATTATATTCGATGGGAGTCTTTTGTTATGCTTTTTAAAACATGGGCTTAATTATATAATTAAATTGGGTTCATCTGAAAAAACCCCGTCTAAGAATAAAGTTTACTGAAACTCAACTTAAGTTTTCGTGTTTTCTATAGATTTGGTCTGGGAACTGGCAAAAGAAAATAAAAATGATTTTGATAAATTTTGAGTTGTGGCTGTTTTTGATTAAGTGTGCAATATATACAATAATGTACGAGTTCATCTTTTTTAACGTCTCCCTTTTGCATTCAAGCATACAGACATACAAACAAACACAAAAATACCCGAGAGATACTTTTTTTATTTTATGGCCTTTGTTTTTGTTATTTAAGAAAGACAATAATGATGCTCCATTGTCTAGTAAATGAACATTGGAAATATATGTAAATCTTAAATGCACTCCAGGTACGGCAAAAGGAAATTTTTAAAAATAATTCTAAGAATTTTATATTTATGGTCCCGTTTGCCTATACATTCAATTGTACGTGATATCACAATGGTAACAAAAAACAGCTGTTCGAACCAAACTTATGGCCAACACTGTATTCGATTATGGGTAACTTACCATCGCGCCATAACCATAACCATAACCATAGAAACCATTACGGTTTTGGTTTTTATGGCAACGGTTGTGGTTATGGCGTTATGTAAAGTCACGTATAATTGACACTTTAACAAAGTAATATTAACATCTATTTAGATCTTGACTTTAATAACGTGTGACAAATACCTTAAAGAATTAAGTTTTCTAAAAAAACTAA
Organism: Melanophora roralis; assembly: GCA_963583895.1. NCBI lineage: Eukaryota > Metazoa > Arthropoda > Insecta > Diptera > Rhinophoridae > Melanophora > Melanophora roralis. The sequence continues at coordinate 30,456,493 of OY757188.1, read as the reverse complement.
TTTTTTATTAAAACAAACATTTTATATAAATAAATACATTTATAAACTAGAAGAATAAAAACGCAGCACGAAATGTTGCTATATTGTAACAAATAACTTTTCCAGCTCTGATGTGATCACACAAAAGGCATTTATTTTTGTATCAAAGTAGAGTTGAACATTTTAAAACAGGAATTTTTAAGAAATACGCGATCAAAACATCAAAAAAGAAAATAAATTTCATGGAATTAGAAGGAGCATTAAGAAAACACAAATGAAGAGGGTATTTTTAAAAATAAAACAAAACATAAGATTGTAACGATAATGGGGAATTTGTTGTGAGGACAGATATTGTTCAAGATTAGAGAAAAATTTAAGTATTTTTGGAACATAATATTTTTAAAACTACATATCAGATTAAAAGCATTTCGGGTAAGAAAAATCAGCATAAGAAATTACCTTTTATATAATTTAAAAATGAGACAAAACAACTACAACGGCATTTTTTATGTTAATTTTTAATTATTGCTGTTGTTGTAGATGTTTTTGTCTGTTTGTTAACGTAATAATGGTAACAACACTTTATTTATAAAAACAAAAAAAAATGGTACAGCATACTTTTAGGCGCACACAGACTTGCTTTAAGATTTTCTAATCAAGGCATATTAAACAAGTGATAATGTTATAAAAGGTACCAACATCTCTTAAAAATTAATGCACTTTAAGGTTATTTAAGGAAGTGGGCCGATCTTATTATTTATGGATCGACTACTTTAGGAAATTTAACTTTAATTATTTCTTTTGTATGAAAATATACCGAGCAAGATATTGTTCCCATACAGTTTTACTAAAGGTTAATATTATTTTTTTTTAAATTTGGAACATTCATATGAAAGCTGTTGTCATTTATTGACAGTTTTATTTACTTGCATTGTGTGCGGCTTATGTTACTATTTAGGACAGTGTTGACCATCGAACTTTCTGTCTCCTAAGAACCTTGATGGAGAGGGAATTTGAACCAATTTGCTACGCAGTGGAAATTGAGCCCTCGGTCCAAATAAAACACACTGGCTATGCAGAAGCGTAATTGGACCAATGCTAATCTATGCTTAGGTGGTCATAAATGCAAAGGAAGTACAGCATTGGAATTTAGCAAGAGGTTCAAAAAACATGTTGACTCGGAATAAGTGGATGTTTTTTACTATTCGAACAAGGGGTTTGCGAATGGATTAACCAGGGTTATTATTCTTATCATCAACGTATTATGGAGACACTGAAGGGATACACAAGGACAGATCGTATATCTCCAGGTTAGGGCTAACTGCGCTGTGCTGCCGCCTGATAGGCAGGCATAGTTGCACAAGGCCTTAGGGAAGAGGCTCAAGGAGACAGTTTGTTATACGGATGGTACTAATGCAAGGGTAGGAACGGGAATGAGCGCCCTTGTTAAAAAGCTGGAGACTGAGATCTACTTCCTCATACCGGACCATAACACTGTTCTACAAGGGTAGGTCCGGGCAATCGTGGATTTTTTTTCTGGATCAGGACACACGTAGATCTAGCGGATGTAAACATATGTATGTATAGACAGGCGGCGATAAGATTAATTATGCTCCGGAACACCAAAAACAGGTCGAAGTGCCAACTTAATGAGATGATTACTTGAAATATAGTCAGAATTGCATTATTTGGGCGAACAATCAAGCGATTAGGGCTGAAGAACAGCTAGCGGTTTACCTGGGCAGCCCGAAAAGTACTCTGAAACAATACGGTCGGCAGAAACTTACAAGGACACCTTCATCGGATGGAGCTTGTGATAAGCGGCGATTGCGGCGCACGGAGAGAAAACATCGAATCGATGGATTATTTTCCCGTATCACGGAGTGTCTGTAAATTTCTATCCCAAAATATTTTCTTCATCTAGGAATGAACAATAAGCTCATTACTGGCTAGGGTGTCTATTCCTGTGCGGTTTAATGTATTTTTAGGGGGCAGGACTTATATCAAACCCATTGTAAACTTTGAACGAATCACGATAATATTGATTTCAACCATAAGATAAGTCTAGGTTGGGAAGAAAAGGAGCACAAATTTAAACATTTTACGCCATGAGGTACATATAAACATGTGCAATATTTTGTGGAAATAGAGCAATACTTAAGGCAGTAAAAACCTAAGCTGCTGATTCCGGGTACTATGTAAAGTAAGAGACAGATCAGCAAAAGTTTCAATCAGCATTGCCCCTAAACCAACAACTTATCATTTAAAAATTTTTTTAAAGTATCTATGCAATCTGTTAAATAGATAAACCAACAGCCGAGGCGATCAGTATATTTAAAGGTAGGTTTTATACATTTTAAGGGCGTTGCATAAACACATAATATTCCCACAACTTATATGGTTTGGGTATGTACATAGGGGGCAAAGTGCTTACCCCAGCGAGCTTCTCCAATTATTAGTGCAGCTTTCCCATTGATAAACAGTATATAGAGTTTAGCACAGCTAAATATGGACTCAAATTGAATAAAGAAACATTTAAATAAATCTAAATTTTCGGATTTTGATCTAAAACCTTAACTTCGTTTCTGTTATGGTCGATTCGCCAAAAAAATTTACTCTCACAAATATATAATTTTACGCTGGCAATCCCTTTGTTATTATCAGTTAAATAATATTAAATGGAAAAAAATAAAACAATAACTGTAAGAGACACACACACACACATACATACCTTGTTGTTCAAAAGTCGGTATATTCCATTGCGGCAGTGATGTTAACACTCCAGCTAAATCCAAATGATCCATTTTAGAAAAACCAAACGTCAACAAGATTTTTTAATAAAAGAAACTTTTTGATTTCTTGCAATGACTTCCATTAAATATGCACTAACCGTTATGTCTTGTTGAAAAATAGAAGCTGATTTCTTAATAATATTTTTGTTTGTATGGATGAACGTATGAAGTATATTGACTATTGTTTTGAGCAAAATCTTATCTTAGTTTCGTTGTTGTTGCATTATTTGTTGGCAAGTTACTAATTCCCATGGAGGTATTTTACTTTGATTTAACTTGCTTTTGTCAAGCACCTTGTTTTTAAGAGTTGTTAACAGCATTTAGCGTTTTTCTCCGTTTTGTTGTTTTTTCTTCTTTAATACTTGCGCTTACAAAATTATAAGCAATTTTTATTAATCCTATATATGTTCGTTAGCGAAATTGATATCTGCAAATAAGATAAGAATATGAAGGAGAATTAAAAGAGTGATTAAAATTTATTACATATATACCGACGTATGTATGTACATACATACATACATATAAATTTATTTTTTTTTTTTCAATGTCATATGTATGTACAATACGTCAACTTATTTTAAATATAAAAAAATTTTAAAATTTTTAAGGTACATATTTTCAAGGGTAGTAAAGACCAGCGTTGCCATTTTGGTGATTTTCAGGTTATTTTGGTGATTTTTACACTCTACACATAGTAATAAGGGTATATATCAGTTTGTTATTCCGTTTGTAATTTGTTTGTAATTTCTACAATATTCACTTTAGACCCCCTAACGTACATATATTCTAGATCATTATAGATAGGGAAGTCGATATAGCCATTATCCGTCTGCGTGCCTGTTTAAATCAAGTTTCCGGACTCAAATAAAGTCGCACAGAAAACGTTTTGATATCAACCAAACAGAAAAACCCCTGAAACAACCGCTATTTAAAATAAGCAAAATCGAGATATAAGCGAAACACCAAAATATCCCATTTTTTAGGAAAAACCCCATTACATATATCCCTATATATCTCAGTAAATATAGTCACTCTTGCCACAAAACTTAGCGCGGATACTTTGAAGGTAGGGACCTAAATTAGGGGAAAAAATTTTTCAGATAGGATCAGGTGAAGGGGTATTTCCCCTACAATCGCACAAATTTTATGAAATATTTCATGCGCTATATCTCGAAAACTATAACATCTATCGACTTCAAATGTTCTACAAAAACTAATCGCACAATAAGACCTACATTTGGAAGAAAATTTTTTGGTAGGAGCAGAAGAAGGGGTAGCACCATACAAATTAATCATTTTTATGAAATATGAAATTTTCAATACGCTGCGTCTCGGAAACTATAACAGCTATCAACGTCAAATGTTATACAAAAAGTAATCGGACAATAAGACATTCAGGCTGAATTCCAAAACGCAGTTTGCTTTGCATTAAAAATTTTTAACTTCTTCCCTTACTCACTCTTTACAATTTGGACAACGTGTTTTGCTTCCAGGACATTACTATAGCTGTAAGCACTCATGTGAAAGTAGAAGATATTATCAAAAACATCATCTTTGCTTTCAGAAAAAACTTGAAATTTCGTGATGCAAAGCAAACTGCGTTTTGGAATTCAGCCTCATTTTGAAAAAAAAACAAGTAACAGCGCATTGGTCTTTTTATACCCTTCAAATAGTGAATTCATATGTATCAGACACTAGATTACTTGTGGAACCTAAAAAATTAGGCCTGCGGATGCCCATTCGGGTACAGTTTGAGCTTTGGCGAGTAAAAGGGGTAGAGGCATTTTGAATTGTTTCAGGATTTGTGAAGATGAGGAGAAAATAAAAACACTTGGGAATAGTGTCTCGCACTGCTTTATATTCTGGTTAGGAAAATATTACTTAAGGAACTAAGCAATGTTTCGAGGTTTAAACTGAAACCCCTTATTGGGTTCATAATCATTATCATATGCCTAGGGTAGGGCAATTTAGAAGAAAAGTTCATTTGGAAAATCAAGTTGTTATTCTTGCTCGGTCTAAAACTATTTATTTATTGTTAGTCTTGTTGCCTTTTTTTGTACAAAGGAACTAAGATGCTTCCGGGTGCAGCTATAACCTAACCTAACATCATATAGTGGAAAAATGTGAGTGTAGTGCGTTATTAAAATTGTTACTTGCCTGAGAAAACACTTGGTAAACGTAAAAATATATTAGCCTGAAAAAGCCACATACGAAGATAAACTGAAGTTGTTAGAACTGATGGGCATGGTGCTTAATTTAATGCCATAGTTTCTTAATTGCTATTAGGAATTGCAGACCTTAATTTCATACAATCTATAGTACCTGTATGAACTTTCAACTTATTGACGTATTTATATTTGGGTGAATTTAAATTTTTACATCCAAAACGAAAAACTGCATTGGGTTTTGCTTCTTCAACAAAATGTGTTTCTTTTAAAAATTCTATCACAACTTACCTCAAGTACTAATGCATTTGTTTACATCATCTCCGTACTTAAATCTTGTTAAGTTATACAAAAAATTGAGAAGAAAACATTTACTTTATATATTTTTAATTGATTTTTAAACGTGTGGAAATAATGTTGTTCCTAACAAAATTTCATTTAAATAAATCAATTAAATTGTTTGGCCTTGGAATTAGGGAAAAAATTATTAACAAATGATGTAGTTATTTGTTATTGCATATTGCACAACTTTTAAATAAACATTTATTTACATACCTAAGAATTTTTTCTTCAAACCGCTTGTAATAATTATAAAGTATGACCAACGTTGAATAAATTAACTTTAAAGAATATTCATTTTTTAAGAAAACAAGTAAGAGCGCTATATTCGGCTGTGCCGAATCTTATATACCCTTCACATTGGCCTCAGAACATGCCTGAAGTTTACAATCCCAAATTTAATTTTAGGCAATAAACCACTGGTTAGAATAAGAAATTACAAACTCTATATATATTATAAAATCAAGATGTAAGTTTGTTTGTTTGTTTGTCACGCAATCACGCCTAAACGGCTGCACCGATTGCCATGAAATTTTAAATGTAAATTCCTTAAAGCCTTGGGTGTGCGTTTTGGAAATAGGGGAAGTGCCACGCCCACAGCACTTTAAATCTAACTGTACTTCTACTGCAAAAAAATAACTTTTAATACTGGTGCATATGTTGCACCGATTGTTTCAAAATTTTGTACACTTTTATAAGGCCTCTAACGGGAAAAAATTTAACGGCAAAAAAGGAGGCGGGACCACGCCCTCTAAAACAAAAATTATATGATAGGCACTTATTCCAGACCAAATTTTTTTTAAATTAGTTCGCATATAAACGGCTTCTAAAGTTAAAATTTTGGAGGTAAAAAAGTGAGCGGTGCCACACCCACAAAAATTAAACTTTTTTTGCTGGTACTTTTATTGCACCGATTTTTTTTAAACTTGGCACACATATAGAAGGCCTCTAATTCTGAAATTCTAAAGGACATAAGCTAGGGGTTGTTGCGCCCACAAAAATTTTAGTCTTCATGCTGGTTCTTCTATTTTTGCAATTTTTATGAATCTCAAAAATTGACCAATAATTTTTATTTTCGGTACAATAATTAGTGGCACAAAGATGGACAAACGTGCAAAGTTATGTGAAGATAGAGCAATATTTGAGCCAGTTATAGCCTAAAACGCTGAATCCGGGAGAACATTTGTATGGGAGCTAGGTCAAAAAATTAACCGATCATCACCACAAACAACATGCTTTTTTCCTATGCCAAAAAACATATCTGTTCCACATTTCATCGAAATATCTGCAAAAATGCGGTCTCTACTCTGTTCAAAAGAACACATTAACTCCCAGCCGGACTGACATGTTTTAATCGACTCAGGAAGTGATTCTGTGTCGATCGGTATAATTAGAGGTAGGTCTGAGACCTTTACTTTTGTAGGGTATAAATATTTGTACAAAAACATAATCAAATTTGGGTATAACAATATAAGAGAACTTTAAACTCCTTTTGAAAAACACTTGAAATGTAAATAAACTATAAATTAAGAACGATTGATATATACAGGGTGTCCCCCGGCAAGGTTTACTAATTTATTTTACCGCCATTGTGGTAAACGTTAGTCTTGACAGTTCGTATTTTGCAGTCGTGAAGTAGATACATGGCAAATTTATTATGAAAAAATATTCAGTAACCCAACGTGTTTTAATCAATAAAACAAGACCACCCCGATTTTCATGAAAAAATAATAATGAGTGCCGAGGCACATTTTCATTTGAGTGAATATGTCAATAACCAGAATAGTCGATTCTCGGCAATAGAAACACCTCAAATTATCCATCAGTCAGTTTTGCATCCATTAAAAGTGGAAGTCTGGTGTGCAATTCGGTAAGGAGGAATCATTGGAGCTTACTTTTTTAAAGCTGATAACGGCGTAATGGAAAGCGATATCCTGATATGATTAAAACCTTTTTAATGCAGCAACTGCATACTTTGGGCTTTGCTAACATGTGGTATCAGCAAGAAGGTGCTACATCGCATACAGCTAGGATTACAATGGAGATCTCTTTCCACAATAAGTTATTTCAAGAAATGGTGATGATGATTGGCCTGATTTGATTGCTCTGGGGATATCTGAGCAGCAAGATTTATGCATATAAACCACCTTTCCGGCGGACACCCTGTGTATGGCAATATTATTGGAGCAACAATACCAACAGGGTAATTCTTAGGGTAAGATATTTTTAAACTCCATATACCAAGTAATCCAAAAGGTTTGCTTTCTAATTCTTAGCGCTTGCAGTTTTCAAACAAACTAGCCTTTGCTTTAACAATTAAATAATCCCAGGTTGCTGGTTTGCACTTGGAACTCCCCCCGCTTCTCTCATGGCATGTTGTATGTCGCCTGTTCTAGGGTACTAAGTGGATAAAATTTACATATTTTTGCAATAAATAGAAAAACTCCTAACAGAGTGGAAAATAGCGTTTTATGAAGTACCTAACGACCCGTCATTTTTTTGTAAGATACAAACTTAACTATTAATATTTGTGTAGCAATTTAAAACTTAATAATCCAGATTTGTTTTGTTAGGTTTTGTTTGCATAATTTCACACAATATTGTTTATGGGTTTAATGTTTATGTAAAAGTTTAATTAACAACACTAAAGGGTATTTCGTGTAAAAATTCACATACTAAAAGCATAAACAGCTCATCAAAACGATCAAAATTTCGAGTTGAATCGAATACCGTAATTTTCCCCTAGTTTTATATGCACTTTTTTTAAGTTAAAAGTTTGCTTCCAAACTTTACCTTTTAAGATTATTCCCGCGCAACGCCGGGTAGGGTAAGCTAGTATATTATAGTTTAGTTATGAAAAAGAAGCGGCGGCTAAGTTTGAGCCAAAAAATTATTGGCGGCGGCGGCTTAAAGCACGTGATCGGCGGTCCAGGTGAGCCGACTGTCAGCCGTTTGGCACAGGTTTCTGCATCCATAAGTATGCTTAAAAGATTTGCCAGTTGTTTACATTTGCTACACACGTGTATGGATTTTGCCCTAAAAAAACTGAGGCAATCGCAGTATTTTGCCTATATCTGGGTCCGTATTCAATCTTGCTCATTTTAAATAGCGATTGTCTTCAGGATGTTTTTAATAGTTGGACAACAATAACTGGTCCATACGACTTTTTTTGATTTCGAAAACTTGACTGCACCAGGCGGACAGACGGATCCAGAATATATACATACATATACTTTATGGGGTCGCAAATGGATAATAAAGAAATTTCAAACGGAATGACAAACTGGTATATAGCTATGTGAAGGATATAAAAAGAAAATACTACAAATGAATTTATTTAAAAAAGAATACAAAACTAGTTTAGGTGAGACAATAAAAAAAAATATCTAAAATTATTTTAACTACATAATTATTTTTTTTAAAGACGGTCATGTCTATAAATTATCTATCTTCAAGTTAAACAAATTTAATTAAAAACACATAAATATTTTAAACCAATTTCATTTTAGTTTATCTAAAAATACTTTTTAACATTTAACTTAGTTTAGTTGGCATTCGTTTTTTATACTTCTTAAGTATGCGTCATTTATCGGACAAATCTTTTAATTTAAGAGTATTCAGTACCAAACACACATTTTTAGAAACGTTTTTTTTTTAAATAAAAAAAAGAGAAGTTTTTTCATCTTGTTCTTAAAACCAGCGATGCCAACTTAGTGCTTTTGGTACAATTTTCAGTGCTTTATAATGCCCCAAAATGACATTTCAATAGTGCCTTCAGTGCTTTCTACAAGTTTCAATATTTCATAACTTTTCAACGATAAAAATATGCAGTGCTTGTAAGTATTAAGAATGTTCTTTTTTTTGCCAAGAAACTCTTTTTTGATCTCACTGCATATTAGTATTTTTATAAGGTCATGGCGAAGCCCGATACCAAACTTAATTACCATTTACCTTAAGTGAACACACACCTTTACGAGGTACCACCTGTATAGCTGTCTCCAACGCCAGATTGAGGGATGAATTTACATGTGCCGCAAGTTCTTTCATGAACTTAAAAAAACGGACCAGGGCAGTTTATGGGTAATCCCCCTCTTTATAAACAATTATGTATTACCATAAGAAAACTAAATTCAGATATTATTGCCACCCAGGAGATGCGATGGAATGCACACGCTGTCGCCAGAACAGGGAAAAGTGACATTTACTACAGTTGTCTTAAAACCAGGCATGAATTCTGGTGCGAATTTTTTGTAAGCAGGAGAATGCGCACTCCAGTGAGTGAGCGAATCGCCACAATCCGCCTTAAGGAAAAATACTTTTTCATCAGCCTTATCTGTTCCGACGCCCTAACAAAGGAGAAGTGCGACGATATCGAGGATACTTTATGATAACCTAGAAGAGTTATACGATAACTGGAAGGGAAGTAGAACATCTTTGATCACCAAGGTGGAAGGCTCAGTCTCGCCGAACATATGACTGATAACGGAATAAGACTGATATACTTCGCTGCAGCTCGCAATAAGACAATTAGCACCATCGGATTCCAACATCACGATATCCATAAGGCAATTTGGACATCACTTGAACGAATAACAAGAAACCAAATCTATCAAGTTTTTGTGGATGGGCAATACCCTTCAAGCGTGTTAGATTGACTCGGAGTATTTAATACTTTGTTGTAGCCAATGTTCGAACGCGACTCGGCATTTTACGCAACACACAAGCGATTACGCATAGAAAAAAAAAAGTCGCGAAGCTGCGATTACAACGAAATGCCAACGAACCATTGACTGCAAACTTCATTAAGAATGCTGTAAACACCGTTCTCGGCTACCAGAAACCTCTTTAAAAACCTCTTAAAGAAGCCGGTGGTATGTCGAGGAGTGTCGCATAGCAACTGCAGAAAAAATTCAGCATACCAGGCAACTCTGCAGACAGAAGGGGAAAGGTATCGGCAACAAAGGAAGAAGGAGAAATTTTTTTTCCGACGAAAGAAGAGAGAAATGGGAAGACATGGGTGTATGGAAATCGACATGTACACGAGTCGGACGATGCTTAACAATTTTGTTGACGTTTAAAAACACAGACTGAGGGCTGTGGTATAGATATATCATGTTGCAAAGGCAATCTGTAAGAAGTAAAAACATCAATATCCCGGATAAAAAATAATAGGGCAGCAGGTGCCGATTGCTTACCGCCAGAGCTGATTAAGGCCAGAGATGATGGGTTTGGAAGGTGCATGCATCAACTTATTTGCAAGATTTGGCGCATACCCAGTGTACTATGCCCCGTTTATAAAAAAAGGAGATACGACTATCAGCGCGAATTTAAGAGGCATTGGTCTGGTGTGTGAAAAATTAAAAACTAAAGTCGACAAAATAAACGGCCCCTATTAATACGGCTTTAGACCTGGTAAGCACACCACCACCCACTGAGATATTTACACTACGGCAAATCCTGGAGAAAACTAATAAGAGACAGATCGAATACAAGACCACTTTAGATAGTCCGATTCGTACAAAGGTGTTTGAGGCCACGTGTGATTTCGGCATATATTCAAAGCTGATCAGATTGTGTTGGTTTACCTTAACGGACACAAAATCATCTATGAAGATCGAAAGATATTTATAAGCCATTTACCACACAACGTAGCTTTAAACAAGGTGACAGCCTTTCCTGTGACCTATTCAATATATTATTGATGATGTGCCTGAGGCAGCAGCAAATATGAAAGCACAACTTTCTCCAAGAGGTACATACATGCTGCTCGCATATGCTGATGATAGCGACATCATGAAACAAAAATTTATGGATGTCACTGCTGCGTTTGCTAATATAGGAAAAGAATCGGCAGAAATGTGTTTGGCAGCAAATGAAAACAAGGTTAAGTTAATGGTTTCAACAAATAGAGAATCCACGATATTGGGACAATCTGTGAACGTTAGTTTTTCAGTTTCGAGGTGGTAAATAAACTAATGTACCTTGGAACCGCCTAAACTAAAAAGACTTCAGTTTACAAATCAAGCGAAGAAGTATATTTGCCAAGAGATGTTATTTTTGACTAAGCAAACAAATTTAAAACAGGGCCTCTTCTGAGCAGACAAAGCTCACACTATACCTGACACTTATTTCACCCATATTACTATACGCCGCGGAGGCGTTGAAACTTGCTTAAGCTGAAAGACCAAGTCCATAATCCTTTCCAAGCTAAACGTAATAAGAGAAGAAGTTTAAAAGACAGAAGTGCTTGAAAATCCCTTCTTAGTTCGGCCAATAACCCACATGGGTTGTTATAAATGGCCAACTAAGTAAGTAAGTATTTACAACTCCATTAGCAATTGGCGTATTCGATATTTCGGAATTTTAAAATCTCGATTCGAAACAAATGCGACGATTTGGCCCCAGGTCAAAAAAAAATTTTGTCAGTGAGGACAACTTAAGTTAAATTATTATTTATGGTCGATCTTTAAAAATATCTGGTTAAGCAATTTTCATTAAAAAGCTTGTACATGTTTTATTATATTCCGATATCATTATTTGTTCAAAGAGTAGAACTTTTAGAAGTATATTAGGGAAAGGTTATAATGGGTTCAGCTATAAAACTGGTCGCATCAGGTTCTGAAGATATGCAAAATTTTGTGAAGGAAGAGGGATATTTGAAGTGGTCTTAGCCTAAAATGCTTATTTTGGGAGGGGAATAAACCAAGAAATAGGGCTTTTATAATGAAAACTAGTATAACATCTGGAGTTATGTAGACCTTAACACGTGCAAAATTTTGTAAAGATAGAGTAAAACTTGTGGCAGTTATAGTCTCAATTGCTATGTGTGTGAAATAATAAGTGGAATATGACCAATTATATTAGGCTTGGTTAACATATCAAAACACCTATCATTATTCAGGAAACGATTTTGAGTCAATCGGTTTTATTGAAGATGAGTCTAAGGCTGTTATAATTTTAGGCGTTACAAATACCTGCACAGACGCATAATACGCATAATTCCACGTATGGGCTGTGCTTTTAACGCTTTTTCAAAGTTAAAATTACGCTTTTTAATTTCTTATTCTATGCATGATGTGCTTTTTGCTGTCAAAAAATTGGCATCACTGTTTACAACAACTTCACTTCTTCTCTTTTAAATGTATGCCTTCGGTTTTAAATACATAATTAGCATTTTATCTTAATTGCATAAAAAGAGGAAAATAAAATAAATGAAAAAATCTCACAAAAATAAATCATTTGCACTAAATGCGGAAATTTAAGTAAATAATTTGTTTCTGGGTGAAATGCGGTCTAATTGTACATTAGTGGGCCATGTGCTTGTTCGCTTTGATTTTAAATGCAAAACATTCATGAGAAAAAAATTAAATTTTTTTAATGTTTAATTTGTTTACTAAAGTGGAGAAAATATTTTACAAAACAATTTAAAAAAATATACGAAATAAGATGCTTTTGGTAAGCGTTTACAAAAGCAACTAACAACTTACTGAACTTAAAGCGAGTTAATTTGTATCCTTAACATACAGTCACAAATTAAACTTTCCGAAATGCAATTAAACTAGCATTACTGGGACCAAATTACGACATTCGATTCGAACCGGAATTTAAAAATTCTTAGAATTCCTACATTGACAACTCGATCGATCTAGTAGAAATTCGTTTTAAATCGAATGTGGATTGCATAATTTTTGATCCCTTAATTTAAAAAATATCAAACTAATAGGAGCTGCAAATTAACTAAAGTAATGCTTTAATAACAATGTCATGCAAAGGTTGACAACAATAATTTTTAAGTTCTTTAATAATTTAAAAAATTTTTGTTTTTAAAATTCCTATATACAGTAAAATGGCTTCAGTTTTTCTGAGTTTCAATTAAACCTTAAGTATACTTGTAATGCCGAAAAAACTACTTATTTGGCCGTCAACATCCAAACTGTTGCTTAGTTATAAAAACCGCCCATAAGGTGACAAAAAAATTTTTAGCACTCTAAACGGTACTTTTGCTATCGACCACTGTGCCCTCGGGATTACAAAAATTTTTTTTGTGTGCTGTTTTGCGAACAACTTGTTGTATTCAAAAACATTTTTCTATTTCTTCACATGCATTAGTTTTTCTTGTCTAAATATTGTATTTGAATATTGAATATTTTACCCATAAACCACAAATTGTTTACGGTTAAATAAACGTTTCTAATCAATGTTTATTTATAAATGTTTTTCTATTTTCTTTTGTATAAAAAAAAACTTCAAATAAATATTGTTAGCATTTTTGTGCGTCATTGGCAAAACTATAAATTAAAGAAAAAAATATTTGCGGATACCATGTGAAGCCCCTTGTGATATTTAAAGCAAGAGCTGGAAGATTTTTAGTTTTGTTAGAAAATAAGTGGCTACTTAAGTTAAAACAGAGGTAAACATATACATATTTAATATTTTGAATTTTCATCGATTAATGAAATTTGCATTTATTTACACGGTTAAAACCTTACCGCCAGAGTCTATTATACCATGTTCAAACATACATCTGGCAGGGTTGCACTTCAAGGTTAACTCAATTTTTAAAGTAATTTATTACTAATTGCTCAATTTATTAATTGAAATCTTGTAAAGTATATTGAGCCCAATTAAGGCCTTAATGGCGTAGATGTGCTAATTACGCAATTAAGGTCTATGTGCAAACATGATAAAAGCCTAATTAATTATGTGCGAAAAGTTAACTGCTCAATTTACTTTAAATTGTCTCAATGTATAATGTATGTTTGAACATGGTAAAAACGATTTTACTTGCTCTAAGTACATCATACAATTACTAGGCATTTTTCACTACAAAGCTTTCAGTTGTCATGAACAGGGCAACGAAAAACGTGCTCTTAAAAAAGGGTTTTATGCGCATAAAATATGCGGTGAAAAGTCAAAAATATGCTTTCAAAATATAAATATTAAGGACTAGACTAAAGAGTCCAAAAACGCATAATTTAAAATTCAGTTGCGTTAAGGAAGTAATGAACTGACATTTCTACAAAGTTTCGGCACAAAATAAAAAAACGGGACAAGTAAAATAGTGTTTAAACTAGTGGGGAATCGATTTTTTGTCAAATCAAAACAAATCAGAATGGGTTTCGCTTTAAAATAAATTATAAAATATAAAAACAAACGCTTAAAAAACGGATTATACAAAAAATATGCTAAAATATGCTGTCATATGCAAACTATGCAAAAACATTCCCCAGCAAAAATAAAAAAAAGCTTACAAAAGGTGACAATAAACTATCAAAAATTTTTTGTAAGGTTTTTTCAAAGTAAATTTTAAAAAATGGTCTTTAGGAGAAAAACAAGTTCTTAAAGAAAAAATATGCATAACATGCTGTTATATGCAAAAATCTTCCCCAAAAAATGTATGCCAAAATTTTGAAAAAGTTCTGAAACGAATGAATAACAACTCTAGAGGTTAAGGCGATACACAGAAAACAATATGATTCTACATGTTTTTTGTTGCCCTGGTCATGACTATTGAAAGCGTATAAAAGATTCGGGCGATTAATCAAAAAAATAATCTTTAAAAATGTATAAAAATAAAACAATATTATCAATCAAAACGATAGAAAGAACAAAATTGTTCTACAAATCCGACTATGTTATATCCTACAACACAAATTATTTTATAATAAGCTAAAACATCAGTTAAAACAAGGTAGTTTTTGATAGATTTTGCATTATAGAGGGTGACCTGGGTATACGGTTGCTTAAGGTTCAATTATATGTAACTTGCCATAACGCCATAACCATAACCGTTGCCATCAAAACCAAAAATCAATTGGTTTTTAGGATTATGGTTATGGCAAAGACTATAGACTAGAAAGATGGTTCACTTGGAACAAATTTCATAAACAGAAATTTTGAGTTTGCAATGGGTGGTTACGGCAAAGGCAAAGGGAAAGGAAAAACACTCTCTTAATTTGAGAGAAGACAGAAAATAAAAAAAAAGATCACAAAAAATTGACGCCAAATTTTAAGAACAATAACCAGTGTGACCAGATTTTCAAGTAAAGTTCAAGCTAAATCACGTTTTAAAAACAGCTAAAAAGTGCTAAAAACAAAAATTTAAAGCCAAAAAATAAAGCTACATTTTTTTATTCGTTTTTTAAAAAATTTCTTTGTTATATAGACATTTCGCATAATAGGAACGAAACGTTTTTGTGCTAAAAATATTTAAAAAGAAAATTTGTTTTTAAAATTTTGGTTTTATTTACGAAAATTTGGTAGACCCATACCTTCAGTAAGAATAAAAATAATATGCGTTCATATACATATGCATGTACAAGAGCTTTTTTAAAAAGTTTTTTGAAGCAGGTGTTAAATTGCTGCCTGTTTTGGTAAAAAAAACTGTTTTGTAAGATATATATTAAAAAAAACCAAAAACGAAAATTTGTTTTAGATATACATAAATACTCAACACACTTTATTCGTTAATTTTTTTACAAAAACACGTAAAATTAAGTAATTTATTTACAAACTTTTTTCATAACCACAAAGACATGAAAACAATAAAAAATCGAAACAATAAGATTACATTTACACGATGCAATTTTTTAAATATTCCTTCAATAAAATTTTTGTTTGTTGACAAAACGAGTATAAAGAGACTACTTTTCTACACAGTTCGTTAAAAATCGAAAATTTTCATTCAAGTTACATAAGTACATACATATACATATATATCATGAAAAATGCCTTTATTCATGTAAATTTTGTTCAAGAAAAGAAAAAAAGATAGTCTTTAATGTAAAAAAGTTGCATTGTAAGAAAGCATTTTTAAAAATATTTTTATTTGTACATGTGTGTCTAAATATGTATTTAAAACTAATGACTGTAAAAATGAAAAAAAAAATATTATTATTTTTTTAACCCTATCCATAAAAATAATTATTATCGTTATTAACCGTTTTTATTTAAATTATAAAATGACCGTCCTTCTATATAAACAAAATTTACAAAGAACATGATTTTCAGCAAATATAGTTTAATACTATCAAAATGGTGAGCTTTACTTGACCCTAAGATGTTTCATTGTGCCTGCTTTTTTCTTTAAAAATTATTTCGCTCCTGTTTGATTTGATTTTTTGACAAAAATATACTTCAAAGTTCTTATTAAATAAAAATATTAATATAATAATTTGTTTCAACGAAAGACATAAGTGTTTTTACATTTTTGAGCAATATATTAAAATATTTTATAATACATATAATCAAAAAACGGGAAAAATTTTTTTGTCGCATTTGGCTTTTTTTTTAATTGCCGCATTTAAAAGTATTTGTTTTGGAAAACAAATTCTTACGTTTTTTATTGTAATACCATACCTTCCTTATTTCTTTGTTTTATTGAAGTTTTGTGCTGTTTCACGTTTTTTAAATGTTGCTAGAAGTAAATTATTAAACAAAACAATGGTTCGGAAACTGTAATGTTGTAAATTCAAAGGAAATTTGAACCAAAAAATATAATACGACAAATTGTTGACCTTTTACCTAGCTTCAGAAACTACTAAAAAAGCTGAATCCAATTTCAAAAAAAGCTAAAAAAAAAGCTGAAGGCTAAATCTAAATATTTTGGGCTAAATGAAGAAAAATAAAGCTAAATTTAGC
The DNA here is from genome assembly GCA_963583895.1 of Melanophora roralis. NCBI lineage: Eukaryota > Metazoa > Arthropoda > Insecta > Diptera > Rhinophoridae > Melanophora > Melanophora roralis. The sequence goes on along the minus strand of OY757188.1, from coordinate 30,439,578 downwards.
TCCAAAAAAGCTAATATGGCCACACTGACAATAACAGTCAAAAAATATTAATGGTGCATGTACATACATACATACCAACATATACATATGGATGTATGTACATACATAGGTGGTTTTCACACAAGACTAATTGTTCTGGCATAAAATCGCAGTTTGTAGGCTTTTTCGGTGAAGAGAGTGGTTTTGGTTGGCATAATTTTTTCAACCAGCTTCAACCCCGCACAAGCAGAACAAAACTAACACATACACACTAATGAACGTGAAATAAGCAAAGAAAATACTAACACACACAAAGCTTTGTATACGTGCACAGTTTTATGCCAGCATAATTAGTCTTGTGTGAAAACTAAAGAACAAAATTTGTGCGGATTAAAAATTAGTACTGTGTGAAAACCACCATACAATATAAACATTGTTTTCCATGTTTATTTTTTTTTTTTATTTTGCTGCTTTTTGATTTTACGTTCATTCATACGTGCATATGTATGCCTCTATGTATATTAAAAAAAAAAAGACACCTTCTTTTAAGCAAATTGATGGTTTTGTTTAAAATTTGCCAAAGAAGTATTGTTTAAAAGCAGGTCATGTTCAAAAACAAACGCGGTAGCGAAAGTTGTTGATAATCTAGTTGTAGGGTACAAATACGTACATATTTTATTACTGTAGAAATGAAATCATGTCGATTCGAGTTGAATTAAAATACCCTTATTTTGATATGTAGAGAGCTATACAAATAAAGCGCCTTCTAACATTTCTTAAAAGTTTTAAATTATTAATTGCATACATAAAACCTCAAATTATTTATTTTTTAAACTTTAATTTTTATAATTTTTTTTGGCAAAATAACTTTTGTCATCAGTTAAAAAAAATCATCAGTGTGACTGTTAAAATCATGTTTCCGGATCCAAATAGTGGCGCACATAAAACGTTTGGCATCAAACAATCAGAAATATCCCTGTGTCAATCGCTATCTTAGTCAGCATATTCGGTCTTATGATCGAGATTTAGTCGAAACCCGAAATCCATTTTTAGGGCAAAATAATGTATATATCTCAATAAATGCAGCCACTCTTGCCACAAAACTAAGCACGGGTACTTTAAAGATAGGGACCTAAATTAGGGGAAATCATTTTTCAGATAGGAGCAGAGGAAGTTATATTTCCCCTTTAAATTGCAATATTTAAAGCGCTAAATCTGAGTAACATAATAGCAATAGAATTAAAATGTTTTATAAAAAGTAATTTTACAATAATGAAAAAAATATTGGGAGCGGAGCAGGGGAAGGGGTAGCCCTCATACAAATTTGCAGTTTTTGTAAAATTTTCGATACGCTATATCTAGAAAACTTCAAATGTTCTGCTTTTAATACAAAATATGCTGTTAAAACTCTCGACCTTAAATCTTTTACATGGTATTTCTATTATACATAGTACAAACGTTCTAATAAAAAAAGTTTGTTTTTTTAAAGAAAAATTTTCGAAAACTAAAATTTGTAAGGTTACATTTAAAATTACAGTTTTTTTAACTTAGAACTTGATGTTTGCACTGAAATAAACACAATGTGAGTTAAATAGCCACACCTGTCACAATAAAATTGCAAATATGTACCTGCACATATAAAACAAGTAAGAGCGCTATATTCGGCTGTGCCGAATCTTATATACCCTTCACATTGGTCTTTAAATATACCCAGCCGAGTAATTTTGTACTGCAAATAATATAATAAAAAACCTTGTGCGAGTTTTAAAGAAAAAGTAACAAAATTTTAACGTTCGTATGAATAATAGAAATAGATGAAGAAGATTTGAGGTCGAGAGTTTTAAAAGTTTTCGACATTATTCATATTTGAAGGTTAATAAAACTTGTTAAATGTCTAGTCCACCTGCTCTTCTCCATCTTTTTCTCCAAAATGTATGAATTATTTGATTATTACTTTTTGTAGAATATTCGCAGTCGATAGCTGTTATAGTTTCCGAGATATAGCTTATCGAATATTTGATAATAATTGTCGATTTGTATGGGAGCTACCCCTTTTTTTGCCCCCACCCAAATAATTTTTTCTTTAAGGCGTAGCCCTTAGCGTGCAATTACTTTTTGTAGAACATTTCATTTCAATATCTGTTATAGTTTCCGAGATATAGCGTATCGAATACTTGATAATAATTGTCGATTTGTATGGGAGCTACCCCTTTTTTTGCCCCCACCCAAAAAATTTTTTTCCTTAAGACGTAGCCCTTAGCGTGCAATTACTTTTTGTAGAACATTTCATTTCGATATCTGTTATAGTTTCCGAGATATAGCGTATCGAATATTTTATAATAATTGTCGATTTGTATGGGAGCTACCCCTTTTTTTGCCCCCACCCAAAAAATTTTTTCTTTAAGACGTAGCCCTTAGCGTGCAATTACTTTTTGTAGAACATTTCATTTCAATATCTGTTATAGTTTCCGAGATATAGCGTATCGAATACTTGATAATAATTGTCGATTTGTATGGGAGCTACCCCTTTTTTTGCCCCCACCCAAAAAATTTTTTCTTTAAGACGTAGCCCTTAGCGTGCAATTACTTTTTGTAGAACATTTCATTTCGATATCTGTTATAGTTTCCGAGATATAGCGTATCGAATACTTGATAATAATTGTCGATTTGTATGGGAGCTACCCCTTTTTTTGCCCCCACCCAAATAATTTTTTCTTTAAGGCGTAGCCCTTAGCGTGCAATTACTTTTTGTAGAACATTTCATTTCAATATCTGTTATAGTTTCCGAGATATAGCGTATCGAATACTTGATAATAATTGTCGATTTGTATGGGAGCTACCCCTTTTTTTGCCCCCACCCAAAAAATTTTTTCTTTAAGACGTAGCCCTTAGCGTGCAATTACTTTTTGTAGAACATTTCATTTCGATATCTGTTATAGTTTCCGAGATATAGCGTATCGAATATTTTATAATAATTGTCGATTTGTATGGGAGCTACCCCTTTTTTTGCCCCCACCCAAAAAATTTTTTTCTCTATGGCGTAGCCCTTAGCGTGCAATTACGTTTTGTGGAACATTTCATTTCGATATCTGTTATAGTTTCCGAGATATAGCGTATCGAATATTTGATAATAATTGTCGATTTGTATGGGAGCTACCCCTTTTTTTGCCCCCACCCAAAAAATTTTTTCTTTAAGGCTTAGCCCTTAGCGTGCAATTACTTTTTGTAGAAGATTTCATTTCGATATCTGTTATAGTTTCCGAGATATAGCGTATTGAATATTTTATAATAATTGTCGATTTGTATGGGAGCTACCCCTTTTTTTGCCCCTACCCAAAAAATTTTTTCTTTAAGACGTAGCCCTTAGCGTGCAATTTCTTTTTATAGAACATTTCATTTCGATATCTGTTATAGTTTCCGAGATATAGCGTATCGAATATTTTATAATAATTGTCGATTTGTATGGGAGCTACCCCTTTTTTTGCCCCCACCCAAAAAATTTTTTTCTCTATGGCGTAGCCCTTAGCGTGCAATTACGTTTTGTGGAACATTTCATTTCGATATCTGTTATAGTTTCCGAGATATAGCGTATCGAATATTTGATAATAATTGTCGATTTGAATGGGAGCTACCCCTTTTTCTGCCCCCACCCAAAAAATTTTTTCTCTAAGGGGTAGCCCTTAGCGTGCAAATACTTTTTGTAGAACATTTCATTTCGATATCTGTTATAGTTTCCGAGATATAGCGTATCGAATATTTGATAATAATTGTCGATTTGTATGGGAGCTACCCCTTTTTTTGCCCCCACCCAAAAAATTTTTTCTCTAAGGCGTAGCCCTTAGCGTGCAATTACTTTTTGTAGAACATTTTAAGTCGATAGCTGTTATAGTTTACGAGATATAGCGCATAAAATATTTCACCAAATTTGTGCAATTGTAGGAAAAATACCCCTTCCCCTGGTCCTATCTGAAAAAACTTTTTCCATTATTTAGGTCCCTTCTTTAGGAGTATCCGTGCCAAGTTTTGTGGCAAGAGTGACTATACTTACTGAGATATATAGGGATATATGCACGGATTTTGTCCTAAAAAAAATGGGTTACTCTGGGTTTTCGCTTATATCTCGGTCAATAGTGAACTGATTTTGCTGATTTTAAATAGCGATTGTCTCCAGGATATTTCTGATAGTTTGACACCCTTAACTGGTCTGTATCTTTTTATTTGACTCCGGAAACTTGATTTCAACAGACGGACAGACGGACATCGCTAAATCGACTTCCCTATCTATAAGGATCCAGAATATATATACTTTATGGGGTCGCAAATGAATAATAAAGAAATTACAAACGGAATGACAAAGTGATATATACCCTATCACTATGTGAAGGGTATAAAAATAAAACGATCTGAAAACAAAAGATATTCTGCCCAAATAAAACAAACAAAAAATTTTAATTAAAAAAATTAGTTTTTCAATAAAAATCTTGTCACAATAAAATTAAAGCAATTCGCCTGATAAACTGTAATGAAAATTTAACAAAGTAATATTTTTTCTATACGAGTATAAATGTAGAATCAAAAATTTAAACTAAAAACTTTATATAAGTAAAATTATCCTTAAAGATTTTTTGTTTTTAAATTCAATAAATTAAAGTACACGAACAATAATTATATTTAGGGCGGTATTTTACTACTCTCTACTTAAAGTAATGAATTTAAAGTTTTCAGAAAAACTATTTCTTGCTTCAGTTATTTTCATTTTGATAATAATGGAATTTTTATTCGCTGCGAATCGACTTGGTTTCATTTATACAACAACAAAATACGCATTGTTGCCCTATAACTACGCATTGAAATTTATTCGCTACTATCACGGCTTTTTGCACAAAAACCAAGAATGATAGACTATTAGAGATTGCGACTTGCGCATGTTTGCCTCTCTGATGACGTAGTTTAACCCATGCAAGGGTTGCCTATTCTTTGTATTTTTAAATCATTTAGGGCTTTATTTGTATTGAAAACTTTAATTTGCATGACTAATATTAATGGTCCAAATGAGAATATTTTAAATTTGAAATATGAATATGAGCGTAATAAGTTTAAATGCGTTAATTTTAATGAACTAAGGATGTATGCATGCATGTCTATATAGGTATAATGGATATAATATATTTGGAACCAATTAACAATATATTAAGCTGAAGATACCCCAGAAATTAAGATAACACATTCCCGAAGCCGGTGTCAACCTGGCTACTTACTCAATATTGAATTTATAAAAAGCCCTTTTGGAAGCCAAGAACAAATGTTCGATATAATAGTTTTGTTAATTTTTCGCTGTAAATGAGAAAATTTTTATTGAACTTGAGAATTTGCATTTGAAATTGTGAATATATTTTAATTGGAAATGAGAAAATTCCAAATAAAATTTTATTTAAAATTAGTATAAACGTACATACAATACGTACAACATAAATGCATTCATAACGCAACATAAATAAAAATATGGAAAGGTAAATACAAATTTATGCAGGCAATTTTATTAAATAAGTAGCAGAGATATATTCTGGCCTATCTTCCAGATCCAAACTAAACTAATTTAATGTTGTGATATGCAATCTGTGGTAATAACACACGTTTTTAATTTCTTCTTAAAAGCGAGCCTTTGATCTCCGACATTGGAGAAGATTGACGTGTGGTACATTTATCTTTGCCTAAACATTGTTTTTTTCTCCAACCATATAATTTTATTAAATTAAGCACTGCAAGAATGCGCTTTATTTTTAACGCGTCGATGAAGCGTTTTAAAAATTAGTTGAATACGATGGTGGTAGAAGGCATTTTCTAAAAACAAATCTTGATTTAATATAAAATATTTTTAATTTCAAATTTTTAATTTTTTTTGGTTTTTTTTCTTAATATCATGTAAAATTTTCTCATTTTTTATTGGAATTTTCTCAATTACAAATAAAAATTCTGAATTTCAAATGAAAATTCCCAATTTCGTTTGGAATTTTCTCATTAACAATGAAAAATGGCGCAGTAGTATGTTTACGTACCAGAGAATAGCATAATTACGTTTTATCTTGATTTTATCTGGTGTTAAACTCTTAAGCGATTTTAATGAGTTGAACAAAAATCTGCCTCGAATAAAATTATCTTCGTTTCAAAGCTATATCAGTGTTGTCATAAGTTGATAATACAAAGTTTCTAATTGCTTAAAAACAAAGCGCTAGATATTTGAAAAACAACTAAATCACACTACATCATCTAATTTGAATTTTACCCAAAAAAATTTTGTTTTTTTGTATCCATAAACGTTTAAAATAATATTAACTTTCTGTTAATTATGCATAATGCTGAATCAATTTTAACACAATTATTTAAGCATTTATAGCCACAAGAAAACCAGCACTTAGCACTGTTTTTGAAACCTTTAGTGCCAAACAAGAAATATTACAAGAACTATAGCAAGCCTTTGTTATACACGGCTGGCAAAGTTAAAGAGAAACAACTACGTCAACTTACGTTAAACAATGAGCATGGCGCCAATTTTTGTCTGTTATTCTCATTAGGTGCAACATCCCTAAAAAAATAAGACAGTCATTCTCTTACTCTTTGCTTTTTTTGTATGGAGTTTGACACTAAAATTGAAATTATTATTGCTCTAGATTAATTCCTAATTTTGCCGGAAAAGATTTATATGTTATGTGAGATTTGACAACCCTGCACTAAAATCACTTTGACATTTCTCCAAAAAATTAATTTGACGAATTTCGTTATTTAAAAAGAATTTTTAATTTAAATTTATTAAATATAGTGCAAAAAAATAATAGTTATTATAAAAATTGTGTGCGAAGTGTATTTAAAAGCTATAAGAGCAAAAAAAACTTATTTAAAATTTCGAAGCAAATCGTAAACACGAAGTGTGCAGTGGGCAATGCATGCAAAACGATCAGAAAAATTCAAGTGAGAAATTGTGCTAAAACTAATTGTGAGCGTGTTCTTAACAAATCTTATTTTAGCTGTGTCCTTTTACTCTTTCCCAAAAAACCATGAAAAACAAAAAAAGCTTCGGATAAAATTTTGCAATCGGCCTGACAGTAATAAAAATTTTTTTGGTTAAATTAAAAAATATTTTAATATATTGCTCAAAAATGTAAAAACACTTATGTCTTTCGTTGAAACAAATTATTATGTTTATATTTTTATTTAATAAGAATTTTAAAGTGTATTTTTGTCAAAAAATCAAATCCAACAGGACCGAAATAATTTTTCAAGAAAAAAGCAGGCACAATGAAACATCGTAGGATCAAGTAAAGCTCACCATTTTGATAGTATTAAACTATATTTGTTGAATATCATGTTCTCTGTAAATTTTTTTTTTAGTAGGACGGTCATTTTTTTAATTTTGATAAAAACGGGTAACAACGATAATTATTATTTTTATAGATAAGTTTAAAAAAATAATATTTTTTGATTTTCATTTTTTCATTTTAACAGTCATTGGTTTTAAATACTTATTGAGGCACACATGTAAAAATAAAAATACCTTTATAAATGCTTTCTTACAATGTAACTTTTTACATTAAAGATTATCTTTTTTTCTTTTCTTGAACAAAATGTACATGAAGGCATTTTTCATGATATATGCATGTAAGTATGAACTTAAAGAAAATTTTCGGTTTTTAACGAACTGTGTAGAAAAGTAGTCACTTCAACTCGTTTTGTCAACAAACAAAAATTTTATTGAAGGAATATTAAAAAAATTGCATCATGTAAATGTAATCTTATAGTTTCGATTTTTTATTGGTTTCAAGTGTTTGTCTATATGAAAAAAGTTTACAAATAAACTACTAAATTTTACGTGTTTTTGTAAAAAAATTAACGAATAGTGTGTGAGTGTTTATATTTAAAACAAAAACAAATGTTTGTTTTTTTTTTATATATATCCCTGAAGGAAACTTGGGAACAAGTGTCCCCATGTCAACACTTTTATCGACTATTATGTTGCCTTTTTGGCGACATTGTCAACAGTACGTCTACAGGTTTATATTAAGCTTTGATAAGAAGAAAATAAAACTGTCAGCGGCAAATTAATGCTTCAGTTTGCCGTCAAATGCAAAAATGTATCAGCAACATTATGGCCTTTTTTATTTTTTCTGCTGTGCTATAAAAGTGATTTATATACACAAATCATACTTGTTTTCAATGACAGACGCATGTTAAATGTCTATTGCAAAAACACATTGACAATGGTTTAGCTTATCAGTAGTACTGTATACTAAAATTGCTAATAGGTACTAGTTAATCACTGGTTTCAATGTGTACATATGACCCCAAAAGAAGCACCTTGTCAATAGTACCAATGTCAGCAGTTGATTTTTTGTTAATAGCAAAGAGCATTGTCTGAGGTATAGCTTAACAGTAGTACTGGTGACAATGTCAGTAGTGAGTTTCTAGTGATTCTCTATTGACATTTCCTGCAGGGATCTTACAAATTTTTTTTACCAAAACAGGCAGCAAATTAACACCTGCTGCTAAAAACTTTTTTAAAAATCTCTTGTATATAAACACATATTATTTTTTTTCTTACCTAAGGTATGGGTTACCAAGTTTTTGTAAATAAAATCAAAATTTTTAAAACAAACTTTCTTTTTAAATATTTTTAGCACACAAACGTTTCGTCCATATTATGAAAAATATCTTTATAACGAAGAAATTTTTAAAAACGCATTAAAAAATTAGATTTATTTTTTGGCCTTATGTTTTTGTTTGTTAACTTTACTTGAAAATCTGGTCACACCGAATAAAATATATAGGGAGAGAATTTGCTTATTACATTTAAAACAAGAAGATTTTGAAATAAAATTTAAAATATGAAATGGGTAAGCTAGAAGTATTTTGGTTTGTGTGGATAAACCTTAGAATAAGATCGCTTAATGCGGAAATCAAGCAAAACACAAATAACCAAAAACGAAAATTTAGTAAAACAATAAACTAATTTCAAATGTTTTAATTTTTTTTTCTAAATGTTATTTAATATTATAAATTATTTGAACATTTAATTTTTTTATAACACGATTAACAAAAAACAAATTAGAAAACATTTTCTCCAAAAGTTAGGAAATTGTCCCACTGTTATGTTTACATTATTTTTAAATGAGAGGCTGTTTCGTGACGTCATTTGACCACATGCGCAGAAAATGCAAGTTTTCAATTTGTTATGTCGTAACCTTGTTATTTATTAATCTTGCACAAAAACTGTATTGAAACATAACTTCTTTTACCTTAATTCATATACATACATATAAAAATAAACAAAAAGAATAACAATGTGTATTTGTTCACCAAAATGTATTAATGTTTGTATGAACGTGTACGATGTTCTTATGTTTTTTTTTTAATTCAAGGCATATCGATACAAGGTGGCCGCAAAAAAAATAAGGGAGTCGTTCTCTTTATTTTTTATATGGAGTTTGAAACTAAAATTGAAATTATTTTTCAATATTAGTGTCAAGCTCCATATAAAACAAATAAATATTAAAAGAACGACTTTCTTATTTTTGTTCTTGCACCTTGTATTAATATGTTTTGGTTTCAATTCTTAAAATTTGATGGCCATTTTTTTGCCTTTACTTTTCGTCTTCTCTTTTGCATCAGTTTTTGTATGTAAGTATAGCGTCACAGAATATGCAAAATGCCTTAGCTTACATGTTAAAACTTTTACAAGAGAAGCAAAAAACTTGTTTAAATAAAAAATGTTTTGAGAATAAACACAAAATTTTTTAATATAAGTTAACCAGAATTAACAAATTAATATCTGCTGGAAAAAATAATTTTGCGAGATGATGTACATATTTTGACTTCACGGACCAAACTTAATAAAAAAAGTAAATTTTATATGTTATTTTAGATAAGGCGTTTCCCATTTTCTGTGACGATACATTCTTTGGCAATACTTACACACATACATACACCGACAAATTGTTTTGCTGAGAGCTTATTTTCTTTTTGTTATTTCTATCGCCATTTTTATTAACTCTCTCTCTCTCTCTCTTTCAATAAATCCCAAAATATGATAAATCCCACATCAATTTAGCAGTCATAAAACAGTGTATGTAAGTGCAATATCTTTATATATATATAGTCTTTGGTTATGGCGTAACTGTGAGTCACCTATAATCAAATACAGTGTTGCCCATAAGTTTGGTTCGAACAGCTGTTTACTGTGGTATGGTTAAGTCACGTATCAATGAACTCTAAATCATCTGAATACACTTTAAAATCAATACAAGAAAGATGTTGATTAACGATTGCTTACCTAAATTTACTTTCCGGCTAGTTTTTTTTTAAATAAATAAATTTATATTATATTGAGTCGTTTTCGTTAAAGATTTAAAGTTTATTATTTTAAATTTTTTTCACACTTATTAATTAATTAATATTATTTATTTACAAGCTACACTTGCATTTGCTTTTTTAATGTGTCAAAAACAATAACAACTTTTGTCGATTTTTTAAAGTAATCGGTTATTTGTTTTTGATTTGATTTTTTTTAATTACACACCTAAGATTTACATACTTATCAAATAAAAATTATATAAAAGCATTTAACAATCAAAACTTGTTAAAAACAAATAAAATGCAATAACTAAATGTATTCTTATGGACACGCCCATCATTTGCGAAACAGCTAAGACCGCTTAATAAACTAATCGTTATTTAGATAATCGTTGTGCAGCAATCATCTGCAGTTAATTGAAAATTCGTACTCGAGTAGGAAATAATATTTTCTTTATGCCGCTACCGCATTCTCAGAGGTAAGTTTAGGTACTGATCGTCATCAAAGTGATTTTTTTTTAAACAAAAAATTATTAAATAGAAAATAAGTAGAAATAAAAATACAACCACAAAAATGATTTGCAATTAGGCAACAACAAATGTAATAATTAATATTTTTTTAACAATATTTGTTATTGTTATTATTGTTGTTTTTGTTTTGCTTTTTTATTTTAAATCGCGTCAAATATTGTCGAAAATGAAAACAAAAAAATCTTTAAAACAGCCATCCACATGGCTTTTTAAGGAAACGTCAACAACGACACACTTCTAAAAAGTTTAGGTACAAATATTGAAGACTATTTCAAATGGCCTAAAAAGCATACACATTTGTATATCGTTATTGAAAATTAAAAAGTGCGTAACATCACTTATTTGGGTTTTATAATTTTAAATTACTTGGTGGCTAAATGATGCTTTAATCCTACAAAAAAATCAATTTCCTAAGGAAAATGAAGACACGTAAATTTGAATTTTGGATATAAAATCGTTAGTTTTGATCGCAGAGATTTTAAAATTAATAGAGATTAAAAGATATCTCTTAGAATTAATAACCAATCGAAAACACAATTTTGTTTTTTGTTTATGGCAAGTACTTTTGGATTTTTGACAGCGATATGTATGTTTGTATGCAGGTTTGTAAAAGAACATGAACAGAAAAATTTATTTGTACTGATAAGCACAAGTTAGTCATAAATAAATTGGGTTGTGAGTTTACCGAATGGATTTTTTTAAATACATACAATTTAAAAAAAAAAATTTTAAACTAAGCAAAAAATAACTTATTATAAATTAAGTAGATGTTTTAATATTTTTATTACTTAGCCACCGATTAAAAAAAAATATTACACTAGACTTACACGATTAAATTTTTTAATTTTTAAGAAGTTTTTGTTTGTAGACAAAGGGTTAGAAAGACCTTACTTTTCTACACCCCTTGTCTAAAAGCATAAAATTTCATGAAAAATTTTATCGTATAAGTCCAGTATTAGCCTTTTTGCAGTGTGAAGGTCCAAAATAAGGCGTCAAAAATATATTCCTTCCAAAAATTAGGTGAACAAAATCTTGCTCAAGTAAAGAACTAACCAATAAAGGGCCTATTCGTTAATGCATAGCTGCGCTGCATCACGAGCGCAATCTTTTTTTATAAATAGGGGAAAATTTTTTTTAAAAAGTAAATAGTGTCACGTTGCATCCATTTTTATATTAAAAAAAACATTTTTGAGGTAAATCATTGCTGCCCTTCCAGGAATAATGCAGCGGGCCCTTATCCCCTATATGCGCACATAGAGTGTGTTCCAGATGATACACAAAGTTGCACAAAGTTACCCAAAAAGCGATCCAGATAACAAAAATTGTGCATGAGGGGGCGCTCATTAGAGATTAATTTCAGTTCTCTTCTTGCACAAAGTTACACAAACTTTTTTTGGGTAAGTTTGTGCATGAAAATTATTATCAGCTGTTTTTTATTTACATGTATAAAAATTTTGGCGCTGCGAATTGTGACCCCATGTAAAATTACCCCAAAGTAAAAAATGTCGAATGACCCCAAGCAATTGTACATATTGCAACAACAAGAAAAATTGGGGCGATTTTGCTGATATTTTAGGGTATTTTTACATTTTTTTTATTGCAAAAATGAATAAATGCCCCAAAGTAATGAAATGAAAAAAGGCCCCACATAAATTGTTGTTATCTTACTTTGGGGCTATTTTTCATTTGATAACATGTCAAAATATATTGAAATTATAAAAATGAAAAATTACCCCAAAAATCCAATACAAAAATTTGGGGTGATTCTGCACAATTACTATTATTAAATATTTTATAAAAATTAAGTGATTTATAACTGTAAATTGTTTCGGTATTTGTTTTGAAATCGTTAAATAATATTGCAAAGCATAAAAATCTTCAGTCATAAGAGTAAATAGGAACTGAATGGTATAAATTTTAAAACATTACTAGTATAGTAAAGTATAAAAGTTAGAATGGAGTGCGTATTTTTTCCGGGGAAAAAAATTAACTCAAAACTTTTGTTTGTAAAAGGTGAAAATATGATTTATAAGAAGAAATCGGTGTATAAAGATACTGTTAAATACGAGTGTTGGCGTAACGATTGCAAGGCTAGAGTTATTTATATGTCCAATGGAACGTGTATACCGACCCATAAAAATGTACCTCACAGTCATGGTCATGAAGAGGCCGAGTATAAAAAGTTATATGCATTGAACAAAATAAAAGAAGAATGCGCTAATATTGCAGGAACTTTAGGAGGAGAACTAAATGCAATAAGCAGTGTAAGAACAGCATTTAGAAATGTTAGTCAAACGTAAGTGAAGACAGATTTTATTACTATCAAAGTTTCTTAATATTAAAAAATAATTTTCTTCTTAGATTACAAAACGATACGAAAGAAATTGCGTTTTGTAGAATAAGAAGAGGTCTGCAAAAAATTGCTTCAAAAAATTATGTTTCCTCTCCTCGAAATGCAGTGGAGGTCGTAGAGGCTTTTAATATTCAAAAGGTGTGGGAGAATTATGGTTTATCGCTGGATATTGAAGGCCAAAAACCTTTCTTTTCGGCATGCATCAATGAAGAAAATTTTTCTTATTGCATTTTTTCATCGCAAAAAAGCATTAAGCTTATCGAGGAAAATATTTTACATTCCCAACGCACATACTTGATGGATGCTACATTTAAAATTGTTCCGCGTGGTTGCTTTAACCAACTACTTATTATATACATAGAGTATATGGAAGAAGTAAGAACATCAGAATAATATTGATTTGTATGTTATATGGGTAGTTAACTAAACCTTTAATCGCAGGTATTTCCAGTATTTTTTATTTTAATGGACAAAAAGACCAGAAAAGCGTATGAAAGTTTGTTTCTGTATATTAAAGACAATATTTTTGATATAGATCCCGCAGTTATAATAACTGATTATGAACAAGGTCTAAGAAATTCTGTTACTACTATTTTTCCCAATAGCAAATATGTTGGTTGCTGGTAAGTTTTATTGAAACATTCAATAAACTTTACGATAATCTAAAAAAAAGTGAAATTTTAACGTTTCAGTATAAACCAAAAAATAATTTGAAAATCGCGCGATTTTCAAATTATTTTTTGGTTTATACTGAAACGTTAAAATTTCACTTTTTTTTAGATTATCGCAATGAGTAATATTCACATCATATAAATAATCTGTAACTCTATTTCTGCTTAGGTTTCACTACTGCCAAGCTTTGTATGTACTCCATTGTCCTTATTGTAGAGAATTCGTAGAAGAATGCATAGATGTATTTGTTTAAATTATTTTTATATTAAATTGAAACTTACCATTATAATTATCCATATTCATTTTTATATAAGTATTAGTGTATTTAATTTTACTTTTGTTTATCGACTTTGAAATAAGTAATAATTTAATTAATAAATTAAAGCTTTATAAGTTATAAGGAAAAACTAATTTTTTAATTTTTTGTTTAAATTTTTATTTTTTGGGGTGAATTTTCATTATATATTTTGGGGCAATATTTCATAACGAAAAAATACCACAAATTTGGGGCCATATTTCATTTCAATCTTGGGGCAATTTTTCAATGTTTTTGGGGTAATATTTCACTTAAAAATTGGGCCTAAATTTCATGTTGACTAATAACCCCAAAATTGGGGTCATTCGACATTTTTTACTTTGGGGTAATTTTACATGGGGTCACAATTCGCAGCGCCAAAATTTTAATTCACAAATATTAAAAAGGGCTAAAAATTTATTTTGAAAAGAAACACCGGAAAACTCTTCCAAATTATTTGAGAACCTAAGTATTTGTGTTTATTATAAAAAGTGTGTTAATAAAGAAAGTGTGTGTTACCAGTGATGAACAGGTTTTGGTTATGACTTTTAACACCTAAAATCGCCTAATTGAGTTAAAAAGTAAGCAACATTAATAACAATATTAGATTTTTCTGCTCCAGAAGATTTGGATAAGTTCAATAGTTAGAGAGAGAATATTCTGTTTTTTTCCTCATATGCACAAGCACGCCCGAAGTTATTTGGAACACACCTATTATTACAAAGCAAGCATCAAGTGCTACTATTTTAAACGTACTGGCAACCTTGTTACAACCAAGTGAACTGATCAGTGATGCCAACTTAATGCTTTTAGCACTATTTTTTGTGCTTTTTAATGCCTCAAAACACCAAATTTTTAGATTTAGTGCCAAACTGGGAAAAGGCACTAAGGTGATGCTTTCTTAATTTTTCGATAGTGCCTTTAGTGCTTTTAACAAGTTTTAAAATTTATTAGCAATTATTGTCTGCAAGGGTTATTTTCAAGTCTCACGAATGGTTTTTGTTCTAGAAACTTTTTGTTTATCTCACAGCATATTGGTATTTTTTTTAGAAGTGTATATACCGCTCGATTAACAATTCACTTTAACATCTTTTAGTCACACTTTAGACACCAAATATGCTCAAACTCTTTTTCAAAGCGGCTGCATGACCCATTTAAAACCAAAGTTTTTCTTAAGTACACATATGGTTTGTATAAAAATATAAATCCGCATTTTTTAATTAAAACTAAAAATTTTATTGCTTCTCACAATAAATCATCATTAGACTTCAACCAAATTTTTAAAAAACCGCATGAATAATTTCTGCTTTTATATAATAACTTCCATAAACTTATTGAGATTTCCTATAAAGTTCAAAAATCCAACAAACCATTTATCGTTATTGAACTGATTTGATTTTCTTTTTCCCCTATACATTTGAATAACCATTGGTTACCACTAAATGTATTATAAGCGCTCCTGAAAAAACCCTTTTCTTATCGTAACAATTTCTAAATATTGGAAAAAATTAAGATCAAATCCTGAATATGATTTTGGGAATTGTTGTAAAGTTGCGATGTGAAATTTGCTTTCAAAAAGTTGGCTTCACTGGAACTGGTGATGCATACTTTTAGGAGGTGGTTCAATATAAATTTTTAAAATAATCCAAACGGACTGCCTGGTCCAGATTGTGGAATTTTGTGGCAATTTTTGTAGATTTCGAGGTCTAACTACCCAAACAAAAGGGTAAAAATTAAATAGTTATAAAAATTAGGTGTAAGTTTGTTTATTTCTTTGTCATGCAATCACACCTAAATGGGGCTTGATCGTTTTTGATGAAATGTTTACCATTACTTTTTCTCTTTTAAGTTGGTGTGTTCTTACTTCCGAAGTAATAATTTTAATATTTAAATTAAAAAGATTAACTCTAACTTTTTGTAATTTGAGCGAATTGTTTTACAACTAATGCGAATGTGGAAAATATTTTTTTGTGACTTATGTTTTGAAAACTTCTGATTTGCTGACCAACATTATAACTTGAAAAGGCGAGCATAGGCAGGAGATCAGGCAATCGAAAAATATTAAATAAAATATAGTACCTTTATCGCAAATTTGGTGTATATGATTGTTAAACTTAAATGAACCACTTTAATATCGTATGGCTTATTTAAGCCATGAAACAACTGGTTGGGATAAAAGGGTATTGTGAACAACCATATTGGTTTTTAGACTAAACAATTACAACGTTATCGGAGCTTTTATTTTGATAAGCACTGTGGGGAGAGAATTGTAGCACTCCCATGTAGCCGAAAAACATTTAATACGATATAAGGGAAGCTCTGATAGACATGATTGCTAAGCCTTAAATAAACCACATTTACATCAATAGGCCTATTTGACTAAAGGATCATTAGACTGTGACTACTTCTATGCATAAGTTTCTACTATTAACACTGCAAAAGTTTTGGCACTTGAAACTATTTTTTACCCCAGCCTTGTCCGACTTAGGGGGCTTAATATAGGGTTACTTAGTTTTAAAGAACGTTTAAAAATTAAACAGAATTTCAGAAAATTTGTATACAGAAAAAACTGCACATATTTTTTTTCAACAAATTTACAATGAATTTTAACACAAGGAAGTTAAAATATTAAAATTAATGTAAATTGTTTATATAAAATATTTACTATCAACCAGTAGATCGAAAGTAGTGACTTATTAGATACTTTTGTCCAAAAATTAACTTCCAATTGTTTAGAGGTAATAAGTAACATGTAGTTTTCGAAATGTGTGTTGTACTTTCTTAAGTAACATTCATGGATATAAATGGTCTAATTGAAAGCCTTTTTA
This sequence comes from Melanophora roralis, assembly GCA_963583895.1. Classification (NCBI taxonomy): domain Eukaryota; kingdom Metazoa; phylum Arthropoda; class Insecta; order Diptera; family Rhinophoridae; genus Melanophora; species Melanophora roralis. The sequence continues at coordinate 30,422,579 of OY757188.1, read as the reverse complement.
AAAACACATCCACAGCGGCCAATTTGAATAAAATAGAACATTATTATTTATCTTTTAACTTGAAGAAGTTCACCCTGATTCTTCTTCGCAGACATTTTTTTTATGATCGATTTAAGTAATGATTTTAAATCACTCAAAATGATTTGAAAATTTTCTTTGTGCATAAAAATCAAGCTTTGAAAAGTTATCGCAGGTTCATAATTACTGCGTCTCTTCGCTTTTGGATGACTTATGAGCAGCAGCTAATTATTTCCGATTCACCTGAGCGCTCGTCTTAACCGAAGCTTGATTATCCACAAAATTGCACATATCGCAGGATTCCATATGTATTTCTAATATGAAGTTTCATTGTATTTTTATCAGGGATTTCTAAATATCATTTTAAATAACTTTAGTTTAACAAAGGTGCACGTGAACGTAGAGAAATTTAATGTCAAAATTATTTGTTGTAACACAACCATGCAATTGAAGAAATTTAAATTCTATATATTTTTTTTTTTTTTTTTGAACTTTAAAGTTTAATGGAACAGGTGCATACATAGCCAAAGTACAGCTATGTCACGCTAAACAATTCCCCACATGCGAGAGTGAGACGCAAAATTCTCAAAGTGCGATAAAAAGGGACGGCCTGGTTGTCCTTAAAAAATAATGACCAACGACGCCAGAGCTCTTTACCTCAGCAGAGCTATTTTACGGCTGATTTAAATTATATAAAGCTCTAACAGCTGTTTTCTAAACGTAAAAGATTTGAATTGCTTATATTTTTATTTCCTGTGTTCCTGCTAAGAATATCCTGCGAAAGTGGGAAAAAATATAAACTGAAATTCCAGAAGCGGGAAATCCCGGGAAAAACTCTAGTCCCAAACATAACTTGACATTAATAAGTAATAATTAATCTAGTGTTTTTTTATTTCAATCCCGGCCATATAGCCACAGGTGTCTTACAATCATTCGTGTGGTTCCACTAAAAATCTGCCACATTAAGTACCCATATTCCAATCATTGGTGGTCTTGCGGTTTACCTCGTGTAAGTCAACTTAAGGGCCGAACAACTACTTACGAGCAAGCTAGTCGACAATTTTATTAAAAACTACATATGTCGCAGTGCCCTAAAACCCAACATTGTTGAAAAAGTCCGTTAGCTCAACAATGGCTCTTTTGCAATCTTTTACTAACCCAGGCCTTACGCAGAACGCCTTCAAGACCCCAAAAACCGCCTAACTGGACACATAAAAAGTGAAGTTATTATCCACTTAAACATATTTCACTATGAGATCTGTTGTCTTCAAAACGGTCAATATTTCCACCTGGAATGCACAACAATCATCAGATGGTCTACCTCAAGGATTATCTGATATTCTGTCTTACGATAAGGACGACGGCCCCAGTGCCCACATCCATCTTGAAGTACGTCAGTGAAAACTACACACCCCTCATACTGGCTAACAATTTCTACAAAAAAAAAACTTTTTCAGAGATTAAAGGCGGTGGTGTTCTTTTAAAACTGACCTCAGTGATTCTTTAGTCTGCCTTAAGTACTCAAGACGAATTTCACATAATATTCTACTTTGGCCAATACTTAAAAGTATTAATAGTCCTGACTAAGATTTTTGCCGCCATTGCCATCACCCAATGCTCAATACGTGCCATGTGGAGAACGACGCACAGTGCTTTGATCCCATATAGTGATGGGACAAAAATAGAAGGAGTGGTCCTAGAGCTTTGAAATTGGGTACAGTAGTATAAAATACTTAAATTAAGAAAAATTTAATTTTTTGAAAAAATCGGGCAAAGGACACGCCTACTGCCCATATATAGAAAGGACGAAATTTTCAATTTTGACTACATAACTGCACAGAAAGTTACAATAGTCCGTAGATTATTTACATCCCGTGCTAGTAACTTGTGCGATAATTTTTATTGGGATCGACGCAAGCACTCTAGGTCCTGCCATATATCCTTTTTTGCAAAAATGCTAAGACTGTTACAAAAGTTAGCCGATTCTCATTAAATTGGGTGGTATGGTTATTATTATGTGTCAAACAAATGTTAGTGCCAAATTACATTAAAATTGATTTATAAAAATAGAAAATAAAAATTAAATTGGCTAAAAATCTTCTACATTATGATTTTGACGACAACGTGAAAGTACAAAATGACAATCTTTCTAAATTAAATTTAATTTAAAATACGTATAAGTGCGTTTTTTAATAATAATTTTTTTTTAAATAAATTATATATGTATATTTTATTTTACAATAAATCTTCTTCAGTATTAGAAAAAATATTGCCGCTCAATGAAACATTTGTCTCGTCGTCTTCAACTGGCTCATTAGCATTTTCTCTTAAGTATATATATATCAATTTCTGCAAATAATGGATTTTTTTTGGTCTTTGGATTCGTTTTTGAAATCAAAAACGGATCTAAAGATAGTATTAAATCTTTATGAGTGTATTTTCGTGACGTTTTCCTCGTATGGGACAGTCTTGCTTTTCTCACGATTTTGTGGTTGGCTTCCAATGCTTCTTCAGACAAGCACCCTGAAATTCATTTTCAGATACCACAATAGACGGAATAAATTTTTTTTCTTAGTTTGTAATACATACAGAGACGGAAAACAATTTGGGTGTATTTCATTTATTGTATTACGTAGCACATATATTTTCTTTCGGTCAAATTTAAATTCATATATAGCGCCAAAGCTTTTGTTGCTGGTAAGCATTTTGAATTCGACATTAGGTTTTGCAAAACGGAATGAGATTCCCGTTGTAAATTTTCCACTGCAAAATGTAGTTCCTCAAGGGAACATTTTATTACTAACTCTGGAAGTCAAATCTAGCGATTTTCAATTGCTGTATTAGTTTGTTGTGATGCAAAGTTTTATAAGATTTATGAAAAACATTAAATTTTTGTCATATTTTGATCTAGTTTTTGTTATAAGTAGTCACAACAGACCTGGAAAAATCAAATTTTTTGGCAGTTCATAGCTTACATTTTAAAAATTTAGCTAACTTCTAGCGATTTTTTTATACTAACTTATCTATATTTTTGGGAAAAAAAGTTAGCAGCAGTGGTGGGAGGTAAACACTGAAACACCAACGTCAATCTGTTAATTTAGCAGCATCTTGAGCGTCAAAAAGAGGCAAACACAATTTTATACTTATTTTTTTAATTTATCTCGTTAATTATTATAATCTTATGGTATCAATTTGGTTTTATATGTTATTATATGGTAAGTTTTTTTAAAGTTTTGAGAAAAAATCACGAAAATAGCCATTTTTAAAAAAAAATTTTTTTAAAGTTCCGGTTAAATTTTTAAAATTTTTTTTCTTGTAGTTATTAGAAGACAGTATGAGTTTTTGAAAACAGAAAAAAACCCATAGACCATATTTTTCTTTTTTTTTTAATTTTCCATCAAAGTTAAAAAATTTTTGGAGCTTAAGTGAATAATAAGCATTTTTCAAAGCAACAAAAACTATGTATAGCAAAATAATATAATGAAAATTTTTGCACAGTTTGTTTCGAATATAGTTAGCTATTACAAGAAACAATTTGAATTTCCTAGTTCAAAAAATTAAATTTTTACAATAATTTTTTTAAAACAATAAAAAACCTAGGTAAATTGGGGTTTTAGTGTCATTTTATAGCGTAAAATACATAGAAACGCAAAAATTTAACTATTTTGCGGTTTTTTTATTAAACAATATTAATTTAAATTTATATTTTGTAGTATTTGTAGTTTGTTTTTATTTAAACCTTAGAAAACTGTCGAAATTTGAGAAAAAATTACGAAAATAGCCATTTTTAAAAAAAAAAATTTTTTAAAGTTCCGGTTAAATTTTTAAAATTTTTTTTCTTTTAGTTATTAGAAAACAGTAAAAATTTTTGAAAACAGAAAAAAGCCCATAGACCATATTTTTCTTTTTTTTTTAAGTTTCCATCAAAGTTAAAAAATTTTTAGAGCTTAAGTGAATAATAAGCATTTTTCAAAGCAATAAGAAATACTTATAAAAAAAGAAATCACAAAAAATTTTTTTGACAGTTAGTTGCAAATATAGTTATTTACTACAGAAAAAAATTTCAATCTCATAGTCCAAAAAGTAATTTTTTTACAACTGTTTTCCTGAAGCATGTAAGACGCGGGTATTTGTTAAGCCATTTTTACTTCAAATTCTTTGACTTTGGCGCCCCCTAGCGCCACCAAAAAGAGCTAAATCGAAAAAATTCTTTAAAATTTATTTAAAAATTATTGTTATCTGTCGACCTATATATTTTTATCTACAATATAAAATATTTTTTTTTATTGTATTTTTGTCTATGGGACACAGCACTGTGCGACGTGTGCTTTCCATTAAAGCTGTAGTTCCAAGTGAAGCACATATTTGATAGCTTCCAATAACATACATTTTCTACTACGTCCTGACACACAGTGCAGCCCAATTAAAAATGCATTATTCTCTGATTTTTAAACCTATAACCATTGTTAAAATATCTACATATATGCTTTCGTAATATTTGCAGGAAGTTTTAATCTAAAATAACTTCCGACTACACGACATTATTTGTAGGTAACCGAGAAAAAAACTTGTAATAAGTTTGACAGTTAACAGCTGTTTCTTTAAATTGTCGGCGTTTTGCTAAACAAATTCAATTTAATAAATTTCAAAAATAATCAGTTATTATACTCCTCATTGAATATTAAAAATGGTTTTTATAAACAAACGCCGTAGGGTAAAATTATTTTCTGCTTTAATAAAATTGTCTAAAGCAATCGCTTACATATTTAAAAAACCATTTTCCTATTCGTATCGCCTTAGTAAAATTGTTTAAAAGTAACTTACAAAATTTATTTAATCAGCTTCAAATACATACCTGAAATGATAAAAAAAATAAGTTTATTAGTTTTTGTTTAAGTATTTTTAAAACGTGATAAATTACTTTTCAATATAACAGTTTCCTTGACAAAGTTATTTCTTTAGTTTTTATCTTTAAAAGTTTTGTTTTTTGTTAATTACAACATTAAATCGATAAAAAAAATTCTTTAATAATTTGTTTACTGAATTTGTAATAAAAATTTTATTTTTATGTTAAACATTTAGAAAGCTCAAGTAAGTTTATAATTACAAAAAAATTGTTTAAACAAATTTGTATTCAATTAGAAAAAGAAAACAGACTTAAACTTAATTTAAAGGGGTGTGATCAAACACGATTTAAAGCTCATTGAAGTTATTAATTACATGGTCTCTGGGCGGTTTCAAATTATAAATAGGAAAACTGTTTTTAAATACAAATCTCCATATAGTTTTGTTTTTAAAGAAATATGTATATGCCATCATGAATGAACTGATTTGAATAAAACAAAAAAGTAGAAATTTTATTTAAAATGCCAGTTACAAACTTCCTTAAGATATTTGAGAAGTAAAGTACGTAGCGAAACTTGACGTCAAGTAATACAAAACAAATTAACAAAATAATAAAAATGTTTAAGTGAAGAAACAAATTTGAATAACAAATACAAGGAAATAGTTTCTAAAGAAAAGTGAAGGAAATATGAATGAAAAATAATTGTCTACAAGAAAATTGTATTCAAGTTGAAAGAGGGTGGAAATTTTTAATTTTGTTTAAGTTAAAGAAGAAAAAATTAAACAAATTCTATTATATTTTTTAAATTATTTTTAAAAGTTTTTAATAATTTTTAAGTGCTTTAATCTAGAAAATGTAAAACAGTTGAAAAAAAAAATAATCGGTTGCTTTAATTTAGTAACCGTTAAGTTAAATCTTATTAGACAAAATTCAAACTATTGCCAATAACACTTGTTTATGCCATGTTTACACTAGATCTTAAATTACTTATTTCGCTGCTTAAATCACCAAAACTGTTGTGACAGTTACATAAAAAATTCTTAATTAAGTTTGGCAGTTTTTTGCTTTTCTTTATGTTTCCTAAAGGAAACCTGGGGACAAGTCTCCCCATGTCAACACTTTTGTCGACAATTATGGTACCTCTTTGGCGACATTGTCAACAATACGGCTACAGTTTTATATTTACCTTTGATAAGAAAAAAAGAAAACTGCCAGTAAAAAATTTAAGCTTCAGGTCGCCGCCAAACGCAAAGGTGTATCAGCTACATAATGGTCTGTATTAATTGTTAATTTTATTAATTGGGCTTAAAAAGTTATTTACATACATGTAGCATGTTTAATGTCTATTGCAAAAACACATCGCCAGTTATATAGTCAGTAGAACTGTATACTGAAATCGCTAAAAGTTACCAGTTAATCACTGGTTCCAATGTCTACATATGACCCCAAAAGAACTACCTTTTCAGTAGTACCAATGTCAGTAGTGGATTTTCAATGACACTCAAATGTTAAATGTCTATAGCAAAAAGCATTGCATTGGGTAAAGCTTGTCAGTAGTACTGGTGACAGTGTCAATAGTGAATTTCTAGTGGTTTACTATTGACATTTCCTAAAAGGTTGCGTATAAAATACACACATACACACATACCTACCTCTAAAGCTTCAACTAACAGTCTTTTATAACATTAAAAATTCATTCACAAGTACCTTCTTTTTGATTTTTAAAACCTTCAAATAGTGATAAGGGTATATATCAGCTTGTCATTCCGTTCGTAATTTTTTATTATCCATTTGCGACCCCATTAAATACATACATATATTTTAGATCCTTATAGATAGGGAAGTCGATTTAGCCATAACCGTCTATACGTCTGTGTGTCTGTTAGAATCAAGTTAAGTACTACGGACCAGGTATTGGTGTCGAACTATCAGAAATATCCCTGAGATGATCGCTATTTAAAATGAGCAATATCGGTTCACCTGGTTTTTTTAGAGCAAAAACCGTACAAAAAAATATAACATATGTAACCTACTGGCAGCGCTGTTAAGTAGCATATGGATGTGCATGAATACGCCATGATACAACTTTGTATCATGGAATACGCATTACGTTTCTGTATGTATGTTTGAACGAAGGTATGCTGACCATGTTGTTGATTTTGCCATATGTTTGACAATTCAAAAGCAAAATATAGTGAAAGGAGTTTGACAGTTAAAGAGAGTGAAAAGAGTTTGACAGTTATAGCTCACCATCGCTGTAAACACTTTTGCCAAGACAATAGATAAACATCGTACATCTCTGTTCTTTGTTTTTTAAGAGTTATATCATGATACAAAGAACCAGGTAGTCTCGTCGGCCCAGCTGATTAGTGCCAAAATGTCAAAATTATGTTCTCCCTGTGAAAATAAAACAACAAAAATTATTACTCATCGTTTTTTTTCTATGAGCTGTTGTTTGACACTTGTGTACTAATTTGTAGTTGTTGCAGGAACGAGATTACCTGATTAGTTGTATCATGGAGTTATACTGTGTGTGTTTGTGTGATTGTTGTTATACCCTTTACATAGTGGGCCAAAAGAAGTCATCCGATGTTGTTTGGCTCTCATTTCCTTTCTAAATGAAAAACTTCGATCCTGTTTATTTGAACTTTTAGAATTTTATTGGCCAAATGGAAGCTATACGGGCTCGTTTTATGGCATTTTTCATTACTTCAGCGAGAACTTCGGGCTACAGATTTTCGCACTCTTTTCGAATGTTGTCCTTGAGGGCTTCCAGGATCTCCGGCTTATTCCCGTAAGCTCGGGACTTCAAAAAACCCCACAAAAAAGTCTGAAACGGTTATATCGGGCGATCTTGCGGGCCAATATAAATCGCCAAAACGAGAGATGAGGCTACCCCAGAACGCCACCTTCAGAATATCGGTTGTGGCTCGCGCAGTGTGTGCCGTTGCTCCGCCCTGTGTTGGAAACAAATGTTTTCCAGTCCTAATTCGTTCAATTGCGGCAAAGAAAAACTTGGCCAACATGACCGTATTGCGCAGCGTCCTCAAAATAAATGGCCCGCTGACTTCTCCAACATAAACAGCGCACCATGCAGCCACTTTAAACGGCTGTAATGCCTCCTCGTGCATCAGTCGTGGATTTTCGGTGCCCCAGAAGCGATAGCTTTGCTTGTTCACGTACCCTCTGAGGTGGAAATGAGCCTCATCGCTCATTATGATTTTGGTCGAAAAATCGCCCACTTCGGCCTAAAGATTCAGGATGGCTTCGGCGTAGGCTACACGCGTTTGGCGGTCAACAGGCAGCAGCTGATGTACGGACTGGATTTGTACGGGAACATGCGTACGTCTTTGACCAAAAATTTGCCTTAGGGACGACCGGCTGATGGCTAATTGGGAGGTACGGCGTCGGGTTGATGTTTCTGGCGACAGCTCGACAACCTCGCCAACGGCGACGATATTTTCGAAACAAAAGGCGCTGCACGGCCAGCCACACTTGGCAGCATCTTGTGTGGTCCTATAATCTTTAAAATTGGTGACCAAACGGCGCGGCATTTGCCCAGTCGGTGCCGGACGACCGGGGATTTGGCGACAGAATTTGCGCTGCACCAACACCACAGACGAATTGCTAATTTAAAAAAATAGACACGAGTATTTCGAGTTCTTGGAGAGTTTATCGGTCCATGGCTTGTTCACTTGTATTCTACATCTGTTTTGTTCACAAATGTCAAAACAGATTTGACATTGGCCGCCATTTGCAAAAAAAGAGCATATTTTAATAGGCTGATTTCTTTTGGCCCACCTTGTACTTTCGATCAAATTCGAGACAATGGGATGTTCGTAGATGAACTGATTATTCAAAGCCATTAAGTTAAGAAAATTTCATGATTTGCTCCCAAAAATTTGTATGACTGTTTGGGGATAAACATGGTATAAACATATAAAGTTTTATTTATATGAATATTAAATTTAATTTATTTAATTTTATTTTTATTTTTCTTAGCATCAAGTCCATATTCATATTCATAATATTGTTTTTAACTAAACACATTTCCGTTCCCTTTTTGAATACGATCATGTTTCACAATAAACTTCATATTTTTTTGTTTCAACTTTTTTGCAATTTATTAACACTTTACAACCAAAATTTGTACATTAAGACAGAAATATTAGAAAAAAACCTTAACAATACACAATTAAATTAAAAATATGCAAAAAGACAGACAGACACACATATACTTTTTGGTTGTAGACTTTGCAAAAAAAAAATCTTAGAAAATCAAAAGTAACAAATTTTCACACCACAATAAGTACAACAACAAAGCTTTAAAACACAGAAAAAATATTTCGGCATTTCTTACAGAAAAAAAAATAAAATATTAATGACTACAAAAAACTACAACGAAATAGAAAGAGATAATTCCCATAACAGCATGATAAAACTCCCAAAATAAACAATGAAAACCTATTCCCAGCATAAATTTTATTTTACAAACCAAAATAATATTAAAAAAATAAATAAGACCAGGAGTTCAAGCATTTTTTTGCTGCAAGTGAAAGTGTTACCTTTTTGAATTGCTAATGGCCATCGGTTTATTCAGGCAAGAGATTTAAGCCAAAGACACGCAACTTTAGTAAATTTTCAATTGTAAATATTTCCAAAAATGATGCCGCCATTAAAAGGGTACAACAAAGTGGATACTTAAATTAAGTGTTGCCATATTATCTAAATAGCATTTGGCTTAAGTCTTAAGCCGGCATTCAAGTAACAAGTAGGAGGAAATGTAAGAAAGTTTTTTGCCACTAACATCTGCAAGCAGTGTAAGGTAAGTTTGGGAAATCGAAATTATATGAGATCCAATGTAAATTGTAGATTGATTTTGAAAAACATTGTAAAATTACTGTGTTTTTGTCTCGTACATAAAAATAACGACTCATAAAGCAGTCAGCTTAGATTGACCTTATAGCTGCGAGTCTCGACTTTGACGACGACTTAAAAATCCGTGAAACTGTACGCAATTTTAACTGATATATCGAAGATAAATATTGGCAAACAGGCTAGTGTTTATATATTTCATAAGTCGTTTCGGGTGTCATACAAACTTCTAGACGAATGTATCGTTTTCTAGACAGAACTAAAAGAGAAAAATGCAGAAAGGGAAGAGGATGTGACAATATGTGTATGTCGACAGTTAGAATGCGCTTAAGGCTTGTCGTACCTAGACTTGTGCATGACTGTAAATGTGTTCTCATGGTCACTGCAAAAAATGTGGGTTTATTGGGTGGGGGTCATCATTATGTTACGAGCAGTAAAATTGTTGATAAGCCCACGTGCGGGATACCAGCCCGAGATAAGTTAAAATATAAGGTACGGCGTGAAATAAAGGTATGAGACGGTGAAGCCACCGTTGGGTTTAATTATGGGTTAGGTTAAATACAAGTCTCTAGACTCATATGGCCCGGACTGGAGTAATCGGGCACTAACTTGTGTGTAAATGAGAGAGAAGGAAAAATGGGGTAAGATATATGAATTGAAGATAAAAAGAATATCCCAGACTTCTTAAGATTGTGCGAAGATGAAAAAGAACTAGTGACTGTTTAATACCGTGTCTGCTGCCCAAGGTGGCAAATCTGTCGACAAAAGGGCTAAGAAAGCGCTTCTATGATGAACCCGGTTTAGTATCTGGTTGAAAGCTACGAAATATCATAAGATTTATCAAGAGTGTGGAATGGCTAGGTAAAAAGGCAGCTTTCCGTTAAAATTGGCGCTGAAGCATAATTTAATGAATACCAGATTAGGTTCGGTAAGGTTAAACTGGTCTTTCTTAAAGACCTCAATTAGAAACTTTGGGTCCAAAGTTATATCACACATGAAGAACATTAACCCGGTATTTCAATCTGATAATTATTCCTAATAGGAGCCTACAATTATCCCTTCGCAAATATAGTAAAAATCGCGTTGCACGGGGCTATAAATAGTGAAGTCCCAACGTCCTTTGCCTTTTCTTTGAGCTAATTGACTCTTTGCTTCGTCAATACATCAGCCGTCTTACTTCTCCCGATACCTCTCTTTTTCTAAACTCAAGAAGTGTGCACCTGCCTGAAAAGTTTACAATAGGCCTAAATGCCTATTGTACGAAAATGATTCGTCCCTACCCAAAGCGTACTTAAATCAAGTGGGATAAGTTCTACAAAAACAATTAAATCGTCATTTGAATGTCAAAGACAGATAACAAAAAATCACAAATTCTTCCTTCTTCTTTTTGAGCTTTTCTTTGAATACTACAGTTTTTGTTTAATAAAGAGGAAAAAAAACCTAAACAAAAACAAAATTTGACATTTAAAAAACGAAATACTGTTGCTCAGCTGATTAACTAAGGCCACCTGATATACATGCGCCTTGGTCCCTACTTTTCGCAAGCTAATCTAACGTTTAGGCAGAAGAGTTTATTGATTTCAAGCTTAAACAGTTAAATAAAATTATACGGACTCGCTAAAAACACTGTGTCAAAGTGTCAGAAACATTTTTAACACAATCGCTTCCAACAAATTTGTAAAATTATTTAATTAACGACTGCATTATAGTTAAAGAGAAAAATATTTTTGAGTAAAGGCAAACAAAATTTACTTAACCCATACTTCAAGAACTTTTTAGCTGCCCATTTCTAAACATTTATAGTGATGTTGATATTTATTCAAAAAAATTAATTTTGATCCCATTACGGTGATTGTCACTACTTCACTCCCTCTCTTGCACTTGAAATAGCACGTTGTAAGGGGTCTAAAAGATTCTCATTGGGTACTGCTTAAAATTTAAAACCAACACTATTATACCGGATATTTTTTAGGTAGTCTGCCCAGGTTATCCCTTTTCAATGTGCATGTGTTTTTTTTTTATTACAAAACAGTTAAGGAAGTAAAAAAGAAATAAAACTAACACAAAGATGTGCACTGGAATAAATTTTAATTCTGCTTAATGGTTTTTATTGAGAACTCGGCAAGAAGCGTTCGCCCAAAGGCGCTTGACTTGACTAGGGCATTGATACCTTCAATACTTTCCTTATAAGTTCATTGAACTTAACAAAATCTTATATAATTTTTTACAATATTTTTTTTCATCTATTCCCACAAAAGTATTCTATTCCTATACCACCGGCAACTTTAAGAAGAAACTTAAGAGCTGCTATTTCAACTTATTTCTGTTTTATTTTTGTAGAATTTATTTATTAAAAAATTAACACTAACATATTTCCAAATAAATAAACAAAACCCCGTAAACATCATAGTTCTCACAATTTAAAAACATTTAAAAAGTGCTGAATGGTCTAAAGTGAACACGCTTAGTAACCAATATCTTCTTTAAAAAAACCGGTTACTGTTTAATCTCAATTTTTTATTTGACACCTACGCAAAAATAAAGATTAAGCGTCTGTTTTCTTTTGGGGTTTATTTTATAAGACTTATGCAAAATAAACAAAAATAGTGTAAAAAGTAAAAAACTTTTTTCAAATACGACTGAATAAACAGACTTTGTAAATAAATAAGTGTGATCCAATCGGTCGTATCGAATTGTAACTACTCTTCAGCAATGGGTAGATATGTATGTAATACAAAACCGGTTAAGATTAAAAATAAAATTTTAAAGTTAAGTCAGGCTTAGTTAGACCGATGTCATTGGGCTTGTTGACCCTAAGGGCCGCTATGATTTGTGGCCTATTCGAACAAATCTGTGGCTTAAAAAAGTTAACCATTCTCACATGGGATTGCCACGCCTTGTGGACTATTGTGGCCAGCATAAAACATATACCAAACTTTTGTGAGGTGGATCGAACACTTTTAGATCTAATTGTCAAAGCACTGTCGAAGATCGAAAGTCGTTATGAAAAACCTAGGGTTTACATGAAGAAGATATTTTTTGATTAAATCTAAGACATATGTAAACCGATGTTGCTGATATTCAATAAAAAAATTTTCAGAAATATCTCTGATGGATTTATGTAACCTTTAAAGTTGTGTTAATCTGGTACTATGATACTGTTTAACTATTTTGTGTGTTTTGATCTCTTTATTTTACTCTTCACATAACTGATAAGGGTATACGTATATGAGTTTGTCATTCCGTTTGTAATTTCTTTAATATCTCCCTGCGGCCCTATACATTATATATATATTTCCTTGGTCCTTACAGATATGGAAGTCGTTTCAGCAATGTCCGCCTGTCCGTGTTATTGTTGAAAATCATATTGTCGCAAAGACCTGTACGTATCTGGTATCAAACTATCAAAAATAATTGCGAGCAAATCGCTTTTGCAATTTAGCAAAATCGCCCGAAAACTGACCGAGATATAAGCCAAAAACCAGGACTGCCTTTGTTTATACTCCTAAAATGTTTAAATAAAAAATCCTCTACAACTGCCCCGGAGCTGCCCCGTACAATGTGCAACGTAAAATCGACTCCCACTTGTTTTTTCTTACAAAATTTTTTTTTTGGAACATATTTACCCCCTATCAGGATGCCCATACAAAATTTAATTTTTTAAATTTTTTTCGCTCCCAGATCTTGCAGGGTGCTCCTACAAGGGTAAAATGTAAGACCGAATTTAACTAATTTTTCCTCCCACATCTTTTCTTGAAACATACTTATTCCGTATTCCCCAGCCCCTAACAGAGTTGCCATAAAGTACTGGAAAAAAATAGGGTAAAAACTTTTAGAGCTTCTCCGGAGTCGCCCCTAGAGGAATAAAAAGACAGACCCCTATTAGTTATTCCATCCAAAGATCTTCTTAAAACATTTTTACCCCCTATCGCCATCACCTAACAAAATTTACAAAAATGATGTAAAAACGCCCATAACTTTCCCAGAGTTGGCGTAAGAGAAATAAAGCGTACGACCGACCCCCATTAGCTTCCCTCCTAAATATATTTGTAAGGAAGTTCACATACAAAATTTGAAAAAATAGGGTTAAACCCCCTACAGCTTCCCCGGAGCCGCCCGAAGAGGGATAAAATCTAGCACAGAACCCAATTAGTTTTTTATCAAACATACTTACCGCCTATCTCCATCCCATTAGGTTTGTATTAAACATATTCCTTAGCTGTACTACTTATGCCCTATCGCCATCACCTAAGCGGTTACCATACAAAATTTACAAAGATGATGTAAAAACGCCCATAGCTTCCCCAGAGTCAGCCTTAGAGAAATAAAATGTACGATCGACCCCCATTTATAAATATTTCATTAATAAAAAATTAAATAAAAATATAAAAAAGTTCGATGTTTTGGAAAGACAAATGTGAAGGGTATGTAAGATTAGGCACAGTCAAATACAGCGCTCTTACTTGTTTAGGTTTTCGTTGGTACCCCTATTATGTATGTTTATGAAAAGCCCGATATAAATCGGGCTCTAGGAATAGATTTCGCCATAGATGATCTAAAATCGTTATATGGTCGCATATGGATTTTGTTAAAGTTACACATGGACTGACTTATACCAAGTGAAGGCTACAAACAGAGACATTTTCAAAACCCTCGTGTATATACATATGTATATGTATGCGTGTATTCATGTCTGTAAGTAAAGCTGTCATTTAATAAAGTAAATAAAACGAATTGTTATTTTAATTCATAATAAACAACTGAGAGGTGAAAAAAGATATTTTAATAATATTTGTACTTTAAGCCAAGATTAAAAATTAATTTTTTTTATGACGAATTTGATTTGAAATGAAAGGTGAAAGTTTTATTTGTTAATTTTGAACGCAAACACATACACACACACCATCTTAAGCATAATAAAATGCTTGTCAAAATGCATAACGAAAAGTCGACAGATGATAAAAAAAAAGCCAGAATTATGTTTATTATGCAGATTTAAGTGATTTTTAATTAAATCTTTAAACATCAGAGTTTAAATGTTTAAATGTCATGGTTACAAGTTGTAAATAAGATAATTTTGATAAAAGTAATGTTTTAATTTGGCTTTGGTAAATGCACAACGTATGTCATAAAGTTGTACAGGGTGTCTGGTGGCGCCGTTGGAATTATCGATTGTGCGGATTTGTCAGTCACGATGTCGCAGTGATCGAGTGAGCATCTTGCGCTCTCTGCGGAGATATTTTTAAAGATTAATGATTCTTACGTAAGTGCTCGTCGACAATTTTGTTCAAAGTTCGGTATTCGGCGAATACGTAATGGACCGAGTGCAAATTCAATTCGTTCATGGGTGCAAAGATTCCGCGCAAATGCTTCGGCTATGAATGTCCCACGGCCAGGGCCCAGTCGATTTTCAAGGACTCCCGAAAACATTGAACGGATTTAAAGCAGTTTACGTGAAAATCCGCGACTTTCAGTACAAAAAAGAGCAGTCTTACTGGGATTTCCAAGAGCTATTATTCATGAAACTTTGAAAAAGGATCTGAAGTTTCACGTTTTTAAAATTCAAATCGATCAAGGACTGAAATAAATTGACTTCAAATTACGCAAATTTTTTGTGAAACGATGTTGCAGCGATTTTGTACCGTAAATCCCATTTTTTTGAGCAACGAGGCTCATTTTCACCTAAAAACAACCACGTCAAAATGCTCGAGGCTGGGTGACGTATGTCAACGGCGAAAATTTAAAGACGCCTGCGAGCTCATCCATCGTACTCTTTCACACGTGGCTTCAACAGAATGGGGCGACTTCACACAGAGCTTCGATAAATTTGCTTTAGAAAAAATTCCTTCTAAAAACGATCAGTCGCTTTGGGGACATCCCATGGCCACAAAGGTCGTCTGATCTATCTCCCATGTTTTTTTTTATGGGGCTACTTCAAACAGAGGGTTTAAAATGACAATCTCTAATTTCTTGTGACTTTAAAGGAAAATATTCGCCAAAAAATCAGCTCAACTAAACCAAGTTTATTGCAGTGTATAACGCAGGACACAAGGCTCTGTTTTGAACAATGTGTTCAACTTGACGAAAGACATCTAAATGACATACTATGAAAAAAATAAAATGCGCATTTCCATTCCATCATTCAACGCCTTTAATAAAACTTTGTGTTAATTGTAACGTTTTTGATTTGAGTTTGAAAATACAAATCTGCAACCAGACACCCTGTATTTTTATATTGCCATGGCCAGGGCAAGTTAAAAACGGCAATTGCCACTCCATTTCATTATTTCCAAAATGCCATAAAATATATGCCTTCTTGACGTTTTGGCAGCGAACTGTTCCATAGATTTATTGAGATGACGAACTTTGGCTATTAAAATGATCAAAATTTATTTTTACGGTTTGGGTTGTCAAACTCCATGATTGTACAAAGAATTCAATCGGAATTCCATAAAATTAAACTGTGCTTCGTAATAAATGCTATAGTCTGTTTGAACTGATGTTTGTAGAGCCGAATTTTATGAAGATAACTCGATGAGTGCAGTGTACTACAGGCTGAACTGTCAACGATTAACAGAGTGGCTAAATGGCTGCGGTATTGCCACTTCTTGCCATTTCCCTCTCTTTTTGCAAAACTCTGCTTGGATGCATACACTAGCTAACTCGTTAGGACCAGATGGACTCTCAAACCTAAACGCGAAAACTTTAGGATAACCTTCCAAAGCTTAGAATCTAGACGTTGCAAGTATCTCCTCAAACTGTACGAACAGAAGCGACTTTTAAAGAACGTATTAAAATGAAAATGGCTCGTAAAGACAAGTGTTGCGGATGCTTCTACGACAAGGTTTATAGGACTAAAGGAGAAAGAACATCAGTCTCTCAAAAATCTTCATATGGTAGAGCTTGTGATTGTTATAGTTGGCAATCCTCATCAGTCTAAAAACGGTCCGTAACACAAACGGAGTTTTTGAATAAGCAGGATATTATGGTAGATTAGTCTTGAGGATATTATTTTATTCCGGGTTTCAAGGATGGACTGTATGGGCAGGGAGGCCAGTTGAATTGATGGTTGGGATCCGATAGTATTTATAAGGGGTGCGCAGCTTTTTCTATCCCATCTTAAGTGGAAATGCACACTAGAGCCGGGGTATATATAATGGGAAAAAACATCAGATTGCCCTACAGACTATCAGATGATTGTAGTGTGTTTCAGGCAGAGTTTCTGGCCATTTTCAAGGCAATGGATCTTATAGTTAAACATGTTTCAAGGGGCATTGAGGTTAATATTTATGTTGACAGTCAGGCCAATCTTAGGGTCTTGAAGGCGCATTGCGTCAGGTCTAGGCTGGTAACGGACTGTAGGATGACTCAGACTTTGTAGTGTTTCGGGTCACTGCCAGTTAGTTGGCAATGAAATTGTAGATGAGCTCGCTGGTAGTGACTCGGCCATTGATGTTACATATAAGGAGGGAGCTGTGAGACCACCAATGGGTACCTATTATGTAAAATTAGGACTTGAATGCTTGACGTTTCTTTAGCGGGGAAACAGGAGCGACTGCAGGTTGGTTAGGTCTTTTTGACCGTGGCTGAGCTCAGCAGGCACTAGATTACTCGTAGACTTGAGGAGAATTGGCCTAAGGACCCATGCTGTATTTTACTACCCATGATTGAAAATCATAGAGTTAAGAAGCTGCGTAAAAGATTCTTGTTTTGCTTATAAAGTGGTTTTAACAGTTTTCAAACAAAAACGGCAGGACTGTACAACTGTAAAACAACTTAATTCTTTCTTAAAAATATTAATAAGAAATTTATTATTTGTTTTTCCAAAACGAAAATTTACCCCCTGAAAATCAATTGCGTAAAACAGAAGTGTAATTTTGTTATTTCACTAGCTTGCTTTTCTTTATTTATACTGACATTTGCATAAACACAACTCTGCTATTTCCCTTCTTGTGTTGCCACGGTGTTCTTCTGGTTTATAAAAACGCCTGCGATTTCCTTGCGGTAGGCGATTTTCAATTATTATTTCATTTAACTTTATGGCATAAGACAGAAAACGTTTTTTTTTTATTCTCAAAGTTTTGCGGTTAAACGTGGCTTATTTATGCGATTGCTTTTGGCGTTAAACCTTTTGCTTGTCTGTCTTGCAACAAGGTAATTTTGTTTTCTTGGTTTCTTTACATAATTTCTGCTTAAAAATTGCATAAAAGTTAACAATACGCTAGAGGTCATTTGGAGGATATAATAAAATTAATTAGTCTATTGTTTTTAAATATTGTGTTTGACTTACATACATACATATAAATCAATTTGATTTTAATTTATTAAGTAAACTTTGTGGAATTTTTTATATAAAAATGAAATATTAAGATTTTTTTAAATTAAATTAAGGTTCATTCATCTGAATTTTTTTCTTCAACTACTAAAATAAATAAAAAATCGTTACATATTTATTGACTTTTGTACTTTATATATATTTCTTTAACGTCATTGTGTAAATATGGATTTTTTAAATATTCCAGCTTACACTAATACCTCACATTGCGTCGTTGTTATGTTACAAAACTACACGACGCAAATTGAAACGACTCGAAGTGAATTATGATTTTTTATAGCAAACCATGTAAAGGGCAATGATAGGTTCAAGGGTTACGAAAATACTACTTTTTAAAAATAAAATCAAACAAAGTGAAAGATTTAATACAACAGAAATAATATAAAATTTTATCCCATACATACAAAAAATAAAAAGAAACGAATTCAATTAAAACAAAATGAAATATTCAAACAATTTATAAGAAACAAAATAAAAAGCAATCATTGTCTGAAGAGTCCATAATAGCTTTTGCCGTAGATCGGCTTTCTTTTGGAAAAAAATGGTCCAATGTTTGCTGAACAGCTTAATTTTCGAATTAAAATAAATTTTCTTGTAACAATTGATTTTCGTAGCTACCCTCTGGGACACTTTAAACTCCTTCCGCTATCCGGATAGTTTTTTCAAAAAGCCTCCCCGATCTTTAATGGCATGGCGCAATTAGAAACAAAACTCGTTCCATCTTTTATCAAAAAATAATATTAAAAAAAAGACTCGATCCGAAAACAACGCAATTCCAAAAATTTAAAGAAGCAAAGCGAATTTTAGTACTAATTTAGCAGCGACGCAACGCAAAACGAAACGACGCAAAGCGGGGTATTGGTGTAGAGTTTAATTTTTGCTTTGTTAAGACTATTTATATGTTACGCATGAGAGAAGACTTTTATTTTAATATTTTGTATTTTTGCAGTTTTTATATTCCATTTACAAAACAAAAAACCAAATGCAATTATTTTTTCTGCGGTTGTTGTGTGTTTTTTAGTTTTCTTTTACTATAATTTTTTGTTTAATTTAACATTGCATACTTTGTAAATTAAGCAAAAGCTTTTTGTTAAAAAAAACGCTGCTGCGGTAATTTTAAAGCAAACATGCAACTTGTTATTTCAAACAAAAGTGTAAAAAACATTTTTAATTTTCTATAATTTCAATAATAAATATTGAAAAATTAAAATGCTACTGTTTTCTTAAATGACCACTTATTTACACTATTGTCGATTTAAAGTAATTAATAGCAAATTGGATGATGGATTTTTTTAATGCTTCTATATTTTTTATGTCCAAAGCAATGTAAGTCTTATAATTGTCTAATTCCAACCTCTTGTACGTATTGTAAGTCGTCGCAGTGGCAAAATTGTTTTACTGTTTTATATAGAAATAGTTGATACAACTCGTACAAATTTTTTATATTTTCCTAATGTCGTAGACTGAAAGAAAGTTTGAATTTTTATTTCACCTTTTAAAAGATTGACAAAATAAACCATATTTTTTATAGTTTCTACACTTTACAACATACAACAGGTTGTAAATTGAACATCTATGCATTAGTGACTGCCCGATGTATAGGCAGGAATTACGAATCCTTAACGAGTAAAAGTGTGTCAAATAGGGGGAATTTAGCATCTTAATATCTCATAGACCACACAGCGAAATTTTTTGGAATTTGAGTAAAGAGGTGTCATTACTTCACAGATTACAAGGTAATGAGGTCGTTATAACAGAAAAACTACCTTTTAGTAAGGGCGTTAATAATTACATTTGTATGTACATATGTATATATGCAAAAATAGGATTATGAAACAGGCTTTATAGAATGTTTTCGTTTTAAAAACCTTAAATTTTTACCTATTTTGTACAGTTTGTCATTGGTAGCTGGGTATTCGATTGATTTTTGTAAGCACATTGTATGTGAGGTCGTGAATTTTGGGACAACTCGAACAAAAATTACTAGTTAGTCGTCCAAAAGGTAACTAGTGATTGTTCATCTCCAATATTACTTGATAACTTAACAGGTAAACAAAGGTTTTGCTGGGCATATGCAATAGAAACAAAATTTTAAAAGGGTTGCATTCTACATCCTACAGACCCATCTCCAGCACTTTTTTTGAATTTTCTGACCCTTAAGGGTAAAACAGGGTAAAACCTAAATTTTTAATGTGCTTAGGTCCGCATTGTTATTTCTAAATTCAGTTTCACAAATCTTAAAAGAATATGAACACGTTTTTGGTACTTTTTTGAAATTTTCAGTCTAAGGGGTAAAAAAATGGTGCTTATTATAATTAGTACTTTCTTGGTATTTTTTGTAACTTTTTCACCAATAAATATAGTAGCAAAACTTAAAATGCGCTTGATAGTTTATAAAACGCAGTACTAAAAGAGGTACAAAAATATATATTGGTACTTTTTGTATATTTTAAACCAACAAAGATAGGAAAAAAATTGAAAT
The DNA here is from genome assembly GCA_963583895.1 of Melanophora roralis. Classification (NCBI taxonomy): domain Eukaryota; kingdom Metazoa; phylum Arthropoda; class Insecta; order Diptera; family Rhinophoridae; genus Melanophora; species Melanophora roralis. The sequence goes on along the minus strand of OY757188.1, from coordinate 30,402,023 downwards.
CGCGTTCGACAGGCCTCCAAAATTTATTAACATGGCTTTGGTACTTTTTTAATATATTGGACGATGAGACAGGGTAAAAACTATACTTTTATACGGCTGACGTCGATTTTGTATTTTCTAAACATATAAAGAAAAAATAGAAACATAATTTAAAATTGAGTTTAAATAGTTTCAAAAAATATGAAGAAGTCTTCGGTACTTTTTTTCTGAAATTTTAAGTATTGACTTATGAAAAATTGGCTATAGATCATCATTTAATCCGGAAGTCAGCTTAGTGGACAAAATGTACTTTTTCCATTGTTTATACTTTTTACTCTAGTACTTTTTTGACTCTCGAAATAAGAAACAAGGGTCTATTGACCTCGATATTTTTTTTTAAACTTTTTGGGGTTGTACTTTAGTCTACATACATATGGTCGATTTCACCTAAACCGGCCAAAAATAGGGAAAAATTGTTTTTTATTTTTATTTAAAACCCGGTAAATGAAAATGTCTAAAATATAAATAAATTGATTCATATTCTATTTTGGTTTGTTTCACAAAAGTGAAAAATGATCACTTACTCGTTTTGTCACATTTCCTTAAGCAATAAAAGTTTTCTGTAGAAATATGAAGGCAATACGAATAAAACAATTTAAGCTTCAGGTAAAATATTAAGTCTGTGCTCAAGAATATTTTACACAACTCGATCTTAAAGTCTTCAAAATTTAAGTTTGTAAGGTCGCACTCGTCGCAGTCTTGAAGTAGTCATTGTGAGCCAAAATTATGTTCTTTTAGTGTCTACTTAATATTAATCACCTAAAAACATATCATCCTTGAAATTAAATGTGAGCAAACTGGTCACACCCGTTACATTTAAATTGCCCGTATATAAAATGAATGACTTTGAACCCAGATTGAGGTCGAAAGTCAACTAATTACATGGTAAAAGTAATTTTTTCACAATTAAGGAGCTTTTTTGAGATTTAGGTTCTAGAAATATTAAATAAATGTCTATGGACCCCGTTTGAGGCCAGTCAGATTAGTGGTAAAAAAAATTTTTTCACATTTTTTGTACTTTTTAGGATTTTGTGAAATTATGAGTTTAGAAATATGAAATTAACAATCTTTAACCCAGATTTAGGTCGAAAGTAAGTTATAATCAATTTCACATTTTTGGTACTTCTTTGGCGGGATTTGAAATTATGGTTCTGGAAATATGATATTGGGTTTTCTTTTTTTATGCTAGTGGTACTCTTTTGCATTAACTATTTTGTTTTAGATAATATTTTTAACTGTTCTTACGAAGTAGCGGGTTAGTTGCTAGTGTTTATATCAAAGAGATTTTAAGAATAATGGTATGATTGTAATAATAAACAATCAAATTATGTTGAACAAAAATTACTAAAAATAAACTTATTATGATTACGGATAAAAGTTACATAATTCAGCTACTATGATAACTTTGAAATTTTTTGCTGTGTGTGTAGGTTTTAACCCAATTAATATAATGAAAACAAAAACACAACTTTCAAAAAATTGAAAAGGGTTTTATTTTACGACTTTTTAGTAATAATTTTCTAATAAAATAAAGTAAAGGTTTGATATTTTTGTTTCAATTTTTATTTTCCTTTTAATATTATAACGTCGTTACGTTAAACTGCGTCTGCTCAAAGGAAAGTAAATTGTGCAATTGAGACACCATAAAGTGAAACCTTGTTTTTCGCTTTTTAAACATTAAATTGTTGTTAATACTTGCAACAAAAATTAAAAATATTTTTTAAATACATAATTTACTTATAAACCAAATGATTTAATTTTATAAGTGGAAATTATATACATTTAAATTGTTAATATTATTTTTTCTAAATAAATCATTTAATTGTTTTTAGGAAAACAATAAAATTAATTAAACCCACTACCAATTAAGTATTAAAAAAGCAAAGAAAAAGTAAAAAAATGTTATAAAAAACAAATAAACTTAAGGTTTATTTAAATGTTTTTTTACCAATCAGCTAATAAGAAGTATTTTGTTAGCCAAAAAAGAAATGTCAGTTCACTTTTCTGTTTATGGAGAGATTGTAACTTGGGTTCAATAAAAGGTTGATTTACATAAATTTGAATACCCAATTAGCCAGCTGTTGACAGCATAATTAAAATAAAAATGTTGAGCCCCTTTCTTTATTTTGTTAAAGTCGTATTATGTCATCTCTGTCCTCACCTTTTCTCATAAAAAAATTCTAATTTACTTTTGATAACGCCAGGAATAAATTTACATAAACTTTGCTTCTTTGCCAGAACAAAGTCATAATTCAAAAAAAGCCATTTTGAAAAAAACTCGTTCGAAGCTTCTTTATATTCTACAATTACTAGAAAATGCAAGCGCATTTTCCCATTAAACACTAAAAGCAGAAACAATTATAAGATGAAATTTATACACAGTATAAAGCATAACATAACCTATGATTCTGCAACCTTAACTCAAAAAATGCATTTTTTGAGTTATGACGCTGTTCTGACAAAAGAGTGATATGCTTAAAATATCTTAAATCTAGCTTCTAATTTTATCTTTTGTAGTTCTTACAAGAAACTGTTAAAAAAAAATTTATATTCTACAGAATCTGAAATTTTTAAAGGTCACGTTCCGCCTAGATTGTGGAAATACCCATATGCTAACTTATAACAAGAAAAAAAACACGTCGATTTCTAAAACCTGTTGTAATTTAAAACATTTATGTTCTAATACCTCTATTTCCACTAATCCATCTACTTTTAATGTACATTTTATTAAATTAATTAAACGACTTCATAATAATATTCATTTTCTACCTTACAGTCACTCACTTATGATTTAAGCACTCATGAAAACCACATATTTTAATCAAGTGTAGTACATCTATAGTGTTGACGTTATAAAATTTGACATTGTAATTAAGAGTTGTGTGAACGGCATTTTTCGTATGTGAATAACATTTTTGTTTTAATTGTACTTTAACAATTATGATATTCAAATTGAAAAAAAATCTTAATTATGCTCAAGCATGATGATGATAATATTTATATTCGTGAGAAACCTTTCTGTTATGAGATAATAATTTTGCTAAGAAACGTTAAGCAATTTTTTTAATTTAATTATTATGTTCATTGTACATACATTTATATATAAGACTGCAATTACATTAAGCAATTTTTGTTGCAGCAACTCTAAGTTTTCAATTAGATAGCGAAAGAAGCGTAGATATTTAAACTAAGAATTACTGCGATAAAAATTGCTTAAAATAAAACTTGTCTTAGGCAGAACCTAAAAGTGTTTTAGAACAAAACGAAGATTTTTGAAGCAAATGGCATGCTATTAGTACCCGATAATCTAAAAGGGAGTCATCTTACTTTAGGTTTATAAACTTGCTTAAAATCCTTTCAGAGCTGGTCTTACCAGTAACAGCATGCAACAACAAAAGCCGCCCTCATGAGCAACGCTTTGGCCAATGGTGCGGCACCGGCAAGGTTAATCACGAAAAACATTTTAACGTACACTAGTGAGCGTTCGGGCCACTCTGTTGCAAGAACGCATTGAGTCAGTCATGTCCCGTCAGTAAGAAGCCTAGGGTCAGACTAAAATCTGGAAATTTGCGTACGAATGTCGCATCACGTATATAACCATACGTTAGCCGATTTGCCCTCGTCGCTATTGGTACAGCGTATCCACCAACTAGCATTAAGAGCTTTCGAAAAAAAAGTTGTCTCACCTTGTGATCGTACCTATGGAATCAGGAGCAGAAATTAAATCACGAGCAAGAAGAACTACGCCTTTCTTGACATTGAAAATGATAGCACGACGTATCACTTCCAAGTCCAAAAGCACCAGCTTAAACCATCCGGCATACTGACAATATTTAAAAGTACAGTAGGGGGTGGACAGGCCCCTCTGATGCAAGCATTCATTGAGCCAGCATTCCGCATCGGAAAGAAACCCTTAATCAGGCCAAAGTCAAAATCTGGGAATTGGCGTATTAGCTTCACGTCATGTATGTAACTTACTATACGTTACTCTTCCTAGCGTTCATACAGCTTATCCTCTACTTAGTATTAAGCTTCTCTGGAAGAAGCAACTAAACTTGCCTTACGTCTCTACCTTTATAGTCATAATAGAAAACCCCTAACACGATCGAGAAGCTACAGGCCCTTTTCGACCTTCAAAATTATAGCACGAAATATCATTTTTAAATCAGGAGCTTGAGTTGAATTTGTCCGGCACAGACATAACTGTTTCATACTTCACGGAAGCACCATACGTTTCACAGGCAACAAATAGACCTCAGCGTCTTACCTCAGGAACAACAACCATCAACTTGTTTCCCAAATAAAAAAATCCAAAAAGTTTAGCTGATTTGCATGTCTGCCTTTCAGCAACATTGTCACGGGTTTGTTCATTGTAACCACTTGGATCCCCACTGTGGCCCACATGGATCCCCACTCACTCACGTCACGCATGACCTTCTCCAGGATAAGCTTGCCTTTCAACAATAATAAGCAAGTCCTTCCCATGCGAGCACACCCTAAGTTTTAGAATAACTGGCCGACAGACGGAACTCTGAGCTCAGCCACAGGAGATGCGCCTCCACAGTGTGCCGCTGGCACTTTTCGCACAAGCCTGTCTGTCATTGAAGCAGATGCTGCAAAGAGCCAGTTTACGATAATCAGCATCGCGTAATGTACTTAAGATACTGCCCCTTATAATTAACAAAAATAGCAAGGATATATTTGGCATTCGAGCTGCTATGCTGCTACTCTAACACCAAACTAGAACTTAAAAGGATTCTCATTATTGTACTCCCGCAGTCGATACACCCTAATTCTTTTTTCACTTTTTCAAGTACTGGATGGAGGCTGCTGCCCGATAAGAAAAGGCATAACTTCTCACTCTATCAGGAGGCGGTTGATAAGTTATATGATGGAAGAGAAGGGCACCCGGGCAACCTTCAATCAGTACAAGTGCCTAAGTCTACCTCCTCGTGGTATCAACCGGGTATTTTTCAGTTTACTGGAAAGCTAATAGACATGACTAAATTGAGAACAATCTGTCTTGGGCTAAAAAGGATCAGTGGTTATTAACTTACTGGTCTGGCTTGAGGCAGGTTGTCGCTGTAGCATGTACATCATCAATAAGTGGCATAGCAATACAAGGTTTTAAGGGTACCAATACCTTATCTGTGTTAAATAGAAATTGGTAGGAATTATACGGAAGTAAATTTCCGAAGGTGACCAGAGTCCTATCTGGTACCACGGGAATCAGTTGGCCCCATGTGCTTACCAGTGCATGAACTGATTAATGGTGACGTCTCCTTCGGGAGTTCACGTGGTGGCTGTGGTTATCCCCAAGCGGGGCAACTGAGAACGAAAGTTGATATGCTGGGGTCCGTCCTGTGCGGGCCCCAGAGTGATCGCGTAAGCGGTCTTATATGAACTTAAGGTTCCAAAAATAGTCTCTAGTTTTGGCGGGTCTACCCAGGCACATAAGCAACTGATCTAGTAGGCTAATAGCTGAAAAGATGTAAGTGTGTTTGGAAGTAGGTGAATAGGGAAACTGGCTACGGCTGGGGACCCTAGGATCTAAAACAAGATCCCGTTAGAGTAGTAGCAAATAACGAAATGGCCGGCATTGGCATGTTGAAGCATGTGCGTGATTCGATCCTGACTGGCGGTGAGAAGATTATGAAGCGTTGATGAAAGTGGAGAAATTGATTTGTTTTTAATGAAAAGATCCTTCAAACAGAGCTGGGTGTTGCATTTGTTGGGTGCGACATGATAATCATAATCTTTCTTGCTTAAGGTTGGGTGCTGTTTAGCAAGCGTGAGGAGATGTGTCTGTTTTGATTGGAAAAGGTGAGATCAAAACTAGAGATGCAATTTGGGTTTAGATAGCCCAACTCCTCAGCAAGGGGTCTGTTATGGCTTGCACAGAGCCATGGCAGAGAATTGCAATCTGGGTGGTCGGATGAGCCATTCTGGGGGCGCTGGTGGACGCTTTGTTTCCACCAAATGTTAAGAGCACCGTGAATTATTTCCCGCAGAGTAGGTGTCACGTAAAACCCTTAACGTCTATCAGCAGGCAGAGAACAACACGTGCCCGGCAAAACGGCCTTAAGTAATACACTTTGCAAACACTCCGGTATGGTCTTACCATTTATAACCAGCGGCTTTCTACATCTAATTCTGGAGATACTGTCTGTTATCTTAGATATTAAAAGAGTAGGCTGATCATTCAAACTCACATAACGGGAAGTTAAGAAACAAAGACAAAAGTACATCCGCTCTCTCATTCATGATTCGCTCCCTAATATTGATTGAACCAACATGTTTCGCCACAATAAATTTAAAGAGCGAATCATCTTGATTCATTTGAGTTTTACTGCAAAGCGTGCTAGAGTATTTAAGCTAGCAGGCAAAACAAAACAAAAAGTTAATGAAATTTAGCAAATGCAAAGAATGAACTTATAAATATTTAAAAATTAATATTTCGTTCGAATTAATTAATAAAAATTTTTTTTTAAAAATTGCCAAATATTTTTAAAAATTCGACCTGCAGCCGAATAAACGGACATATCGATGGATATAATTAAATTTGGACCTTAGCCTTGTTTGGGCGTGACAAACATCTAACAAAACGCGTAATACCCCACCCACATAATCTGCAAAAGACCAATATAAAATGGATTAATGACAAAAGATGAGTAATTCTTTAAAATAACTTTAGCATATCAAAAACAAAAACCAAAGAAAGGCCGACAACATTTCCAGTTAAAAATTATTATTTTAAGCTGTCATATTAAAACTGTATTTGGAATAACAATTAGCATGAAGTATGCAACAGTCGTAATCTCTATAACCATATTTGAAACTTAATGAAGAAGAAAAAATCAATAAAGAAATAAATCGTTAAATAATTTACTTAACGAAACAGACTTTAAAATAAGACAGATCTGTCATAGACAAAAGAAATTAAATGAAAAAAAGGTGTGCGCGCGAAATTTAAAGATAAAATCATCATTTTGATAACAACGGGAGATATTAAAATTAAATAGAAATTAAAAAAACATCAAAAAAGTTTAATGAACCGTAAAACATGAACGTTTCAGTAGATGAAGGAAAAACACATGATTAATGTTTAAGTTTAATATTCAATATGTGAGTGAAATCATCAATAATTTTCTTTTTTTTTAATTTCAAAGCAAATTCAAACTTTATATTTAAGAAAATTTTTTGATTTCCTACAAAAATAATAAAAAGAAAGTTTTTAAAAATCTTAACAAAAATAACTTATTATTAAAAAATTTTAATAAATTTTATTTCACATTTAGGGTATTCCCAAGGTAGTCATAAAGTCATATGTCTTAAAAAAATAAAACGAAAAAATACTACTGTTGTGAGCATCCGCTCATAATTAAGTGTGCTATTTTAAATTTGAATCAGCTGCTGGAGAAAACAGAAAAATAAGTATGTAATTTCAAAATTATTTCAAAATTAATGACTGTAAGTTGTTAATTATATCAACGGCTTCACTAAAGAGTTTCGGACGCCCGGCTCAGGTTTCTACTATCTATGACAAAACAATAAACACAGCTCAAAAAGTCTTATTATTATTATATAACTTTTTTCCTTTAAGCACAACAACTATTTTGTTTAAACTATTGTAAAATATTAAAACTTTAAGACAATATGACTTGATAGCATATCGTTTGAATACCCCAATTAAAAAAATGTTTTACATATTTAACACTTTTCAATTTAAAAATTAAAAAAAAACAATGGTTACACAGAAAAAAAATAAATTTTAGAATCAGTTACCAATTTCAGATAATCAGTAAATATTTAGTCTGACTGAGGAGCTGCAACGAAAATTAAAAATTTGGACAAACAATTTTTCAAGAATTTAACTAAAAAAATACGAGATTTTAAATTTAAAAAAATTTGCTCTTTTGGTTTAATATTTGTTTTTCTTTCGCTATAGTTTTGTTTGATATGATAATATTGTTTGAGACTATTAAATAAATTTAATTAAAACTTAATTATTTTTTTGCGTAAGAAGTTGGAGCGCTATTTTAAGATGTGCCGCATCTTATATGCCCTTTTCATTGGCCTTTATATAAACTCATTCATATTGTTTAGCCAAGTTGTTTTCAAACCGCAAATATTATCATAAAATTAAAATTTAAAGTCGAAAGCTTTTCTAGTTTTTGATATAGAAAACTTCACAAAATTTCAAAGTTTGTAGAAGTGATGCTTTTCCTAAGCTTTTTTTTCCAAATAATTTTTTTTTCAATGTGTAGGCATTGTTGTACAATTATTTTAATACCCTTCACATAAGTTAAAAGGGTATATATTAGTTTGTCATTCCGTTTGTAATTTCTTTAATATCTATCTGCAATCCCACAAAGTATAATATACTATATTATATTTTCTTAGTCCTTATAGATATAAAAGTCGATTTAGCAAAGTCCTTCTGTCCGTGCTATGTTTAAAATCAACTTTCTGAAGCCCCCCGATGTTGCATAGACCTTTAAGTGGTATCAAACTTTCAGAAATATCTGCGAGAAAAAGGCTTTCGAAATCCAGCAAAATCGCCCGACAAATAAATACCTCTACAATTGTCCCGGTGTTGTCCCTACACTAAAAAAATTATTTATGTAAAATCAACTGGAAATCTATTTTAAATAACTGGATATCCATTTAAAAGCCGCCCAACAAGAATTCATTAAAATTAACAAAATATTTCATTTAAATTCAGACATCAAAAAATTAACTGACATTTTCGTCTAAAATTAACTAAATTTTCTGTCATTTACAGCAAAACACGAAGTATCAGAAAAAAAATTAATATTACTAAAAAATAACTGACTAAATTAACTTCAACTAAAAATCAGTATTTTTGTTTATTTGAGGCTTTGAATAACCCTTCAAATCAGTTTAAAAAATTTTTGTATTAAAATTTAACATTTTTTTTCATTTAAAAAAAACTTTACGGAATATTTCCTAAATAACTTACAGTCAGTTACTGTAAAAATTTTTTAAGTGTTCACGGGTGCAATGTTAGACCGACTTCTATGATATTTTCTTATAAATATTTTTGTGAAATGTTCTTACATCCTATTTCCGCCCTTAACAGGGTTGCCATACAAAGTTTGGTTTTTTTCAAATCGCTCCCACAGCTGTCAGGGTGCTCCTACGAAGGTCCAGTTTAAGACAGACCCCAATTAATTTTTCCCCAAAAATTTTTGTGAAACACATATACAAAATTTATCAAAACGATGTAATAACTCCCTTAACTCCCCTAGACTCGGCCTTAGACAAATAAAGTGTGCGATTGATCCCCATTAGTTTCCCCTCTCAAACATATTCTTATTCTATACCCCCTATCACCATCGCCTAAGTGAGCTCTCATAAAAAGTTTGGGAAATTGTAATAAATCCAAGCCAGTACCAGACTAAATTTTAAGTTCTCAAATTAAATGTAAAGCAAGTGTAAAGGTTCAATATAAAGACAACAGTATCTCTTCAAAGGAGTGTGTCCCTAATGTTGTAAGATGTTTCGAGCGAGCGAATTTGGATATGTTTCCAGCTTATTAAAATACTTGTCCATGTAGCTTAGAATTTCACATTTGACTAGTGGAACTTGTAGATCCTCGTAGATGTTGCTGTTTTTAACATACCAAGGAGCACCAGTGATGCACCAGGATGTGGAAGTAGTGCCTCATAATTGTACCCGCAGCACCAAATCGGTTCCAAAACTGAGTTGTAGAGCTGAAGTTTACAATCAGGACGTTAGCCAGATGGTTTTGACAGTTTTAAGTTTCATTTGTGTCAACTTTGCGTCTATATATATGTGACTTCCATGTGAAGCGATAGAGATGAATGCCAAGATATTTCGTCTCAATTTGTTGAGGTACCGTTTGGTTGGTAATAAGAGTTGGGGGGACGTTTTCTTGCGTAAAGTAAAAGTTATGGGAGTACATTTTTTTCATTAATTTTAATACTTCATAGCTTTGCCAAGTTCTCTGGTTGGGTTACGTGATGTTGTAGTGGGCTCGAAGCCTCATCAGGATATTTATGAGTACTGAGAAAAGCGGTATCATCAGCAAAAATCTGCTGTATAAAGCAAGTACAGAATAAGCCCTAGGATACGCCTTTGAGGAACGCTTGCCGCTATTGGCTAAGGGCAGCTTAAGTACACATTAATGTGCAATTATATTTTGAAGTCGATAACTGTTGCAGGTTTCGAGTTACAGCGTACTAAAGTATTTTTAAATATGGTTTATTTGTTTGGCGGTTTTCACTCTTCCTGCTCCTATTTATTCAAACGTTTGTTAAAATCATGTTTTCGGAGCCAAGTCAAATTCAACAGACCGCGAGTTAGTGTCAAGCTATCAGGAATATTTCTAGGCAGAACGCTTTTTAAAATCACAAGCTTTGTCCGGTCCGATTTGCTGGAATTTTACTTTATATTTTGTCCGAAATAAGACAGTAATTCGGGGAAGCCTATTCCAGCTCAAATATCAATACTATAGTTTTGTTTTCCCAACCTTTTACCTTTTGCAAAGAAAGGAAATAATACATATCTACTACTACACCTTCGCTCCTAAATTAAGGTGAAGTTTAACAATTATACCTATCATAAATGATATTAGGGGACAGCCAAAGCTTCCCTAGATCCGTTGGACATGATCCATATTTTACCAATATTTCTTATACAACTGTCTAGAAGTTTTTTAGCCAAAAAGAGGTTAGAACTTGTAGCTGGCCACTTCTTAAGCAATTTTATAACAGTTTTAATGTGTGGTTCAAATCACCATTCTGTTGAATTATAACTTTTACACAAAAAAATGTCTAGAAAGTCTTGTTTCAATCAATTAATTTTTTTTAAAGGATCCAACGTGCCCCTTTTTAATTTTTTTAATTTCAGTATTATATTTAATGTAATACAACATTAAGTTTAAAAGGTACTACCCTCTCTGTATATTATTTTTATGGTAATGGGATCCAAAATTATACTGGGTTCCTTTTAAGGAGTCTTGCACAAAGTTAGGTTAGTTTTATAGTAAAATTATAAGAATTTACGGTACTAAACAGTTTTAGAAGAAAGTAAAATTATTTTTAAGCACCAAAATAAACGGTTTTAAGCTTATGAATAAAGCAGTTCAGGGTTAAAAGAAAAGGAGAAAGGGTGAATGTTTTAATCAGGTGAAGTTACACCTTGCTTAAAATATATATACTTAAATAATAACGAAATATTTTCAACCCCCTTTATTTAAAAAAAAAGAGTCGTAGCATGTAAATATAATTGTTTAAAATAAATGTTAGTAGACTTATTTAAGCTATTATTTAAAGGAATATTCTAGGTCAAACAATTATTATTAAAAACGAAATAGTCCGCGCAAAGTTAAAAAACGAAATAGTGCGCCAGTTTTCAATTTACACAAAAATAACTATTAAGTTGTATTGATGATGCTGCAAGCAGTTAACATAATTTGGAGACTTTACATTTGTTGAGATACATAAAATATTTTCTTTAAAAGGGAGGTGCCACGCCCATTATTTCATTTCCACTTATTTTTAGCTCAATTATGGATATACACATTATAAACACCCTAACAGAGTTTTGAAACTTGACCTGTTACAGTTTTTGGGATATATATATGAAAAACTAATAACAATGTATGGGAGGTGTCACGCCCATTACTTCTTTCCCGCCCACATTTAGCCGAATTATGCACATTAATAGATATTTGATATTTATTGAGATACGGGAAAAACTGTATGGGTGGTGCCCAGTCCGAATTTCTAAAAAATTGCCTCTTCCGAGATATCGGGTATGCCTTGTTTGCAAATTTTATTAAAGTCGATCCAGCCGCTCTTGCTCTTGAGTTATAAGTGTACAACACTTACACGAAAAACTACTTTCTTTTATATATAAGAGATAATATGGTTACTGTTGGCACAAAATTTGGAATGAATACTTTGAAGACGGCGAACTAAATTAGGAAAAAATTGTTTTTGAATAGAAGCAGGGAAAGGGGATGTCTCATACATTCAACAAATTTTTTGAGACTTTTAGAACGTTATATTTTGGAAACTTTAATAGCTATTGACTAAAGGTCATATTTGTAATCGTTGTTATTGGTTTATAGAGAGCTTATTTGACATATTTCTATTGATTAATTATCAAATAAGGCCTTAACAGGCCTACAAAAGTTACAATGAATATGGGCCTTTAAGTTTACTACAAAAAGTAATTGTGCAACGCCTTTGCTGCCACCACGTACTTTTTAGCATTTTAAAAGTAGACGGTTTTTTTGCCAGTACTGCTATATTTTTTATATTATTTAACATGATTTTGTTGTTACCTTTTTGGCTCAAATACAAATTGCTTAGGCAACTTATAATAATGTCTTTTAAATAACAGTTTTCATTCTTAAAATCCAAAAGCTATTGAAAACAGGTTGTCCTTAAAACTTTAAGCTCTTTTAAATCCGCTAGTCGCACCATTGTTCAAAAATGTATGTACCCCGCAGCTAAAGTTGAAACTAGTAACGTTTTGGAATAGTTATATACTAGTTGCAACCAGTGCCTGTGTTCTGTAACTTTAGTGAGAACTTCTCGCATCGCATGCCTTGTAAAAGACAGGATGAACACGATAAACCTAATTATTTTAACTTTTAACGTTGTATAATGAGAGCTTATGTATTATCTAAGTCACACTGTTAATAATCGGAAGACTATGACAATAAAAAAAGTTTCTCGCTGCGAAAACTTTTCGCCAGTTACAGAACAGGGGGGCTGGACTCTTAAAAAAGTAATAAACTTGTGTCAGTCAGAAAAGAGCAAAATTACAAAATATTATTTTAAACATCGACTGCACTAAACAATAAATGCAACAAAAAAAACGGATAAATAGCTAAAAATTAAAAAAACAAAAACTAGTATTTTAACTAGTATTATAACTATACAAAACTTAACTAGTTGGACTTCTATGACAACCCAATGGTTAAATCGATTGTTCGATATTTAAAAAAAGGTTATATATGCAACTAGTTTGAAGTCAAAAGCAACTAGTAAATTTGTAACACAAACTAGCTGCTATTTTATCTGTAGGGTAAATACATACATCCATACAATTAAAAAAACTGTCTAACAAACAGCTGTCGATAAAACTTACTTTACCCCAACATATTAAAAATTACAGAAACCAGTATTAAAAAATTGATATCATTATAAGTTTGTATAGATGTTGGCATATTTATAATGCATTTTAATATTGACTCATTTAGCCAACCAGCTGCAATTTTCTCTGAAACTTAACATGAAAAATTTAAACCAAAACGACTTGAAAATGGTTATAAAATTATTGTTAAAAGACAATTGAAAGATAAAGTATGTGTTGTAGAAAATATAATTAAATAATCTTAAGAAATGCAAATTTTTATTTAATGCCTCGTTTTCATAAACACATACTTAATTAATTTTCCTTTTTTTTTTATTTTTTTCAGCTTTTTATAAACAAACTTAAAATTTCTTTTGTTCGTTGGATTTAATGGGTTTCAATTCATTGTGAAAAAATCAATTTCCATATCAATAAATTAAATTTAATGCCTAAATGTTGATGTTTATGTTTATTTAAAAAAAATGTAATAATAATTATGCATAATAACGGTAAATAAATAATTTTAACTATTGTTATGGTCTCTCCTTAAATAAATGATTTTAAAATTTAAATTTTTGTTGTTTTATTAAGACCTAATATATTTAAAAATCAATTATAAATAAGTTTTGTAAAACTGTTATATAATTTGGAGTTTGCTTTAAAATAATTGATAAGGTCGTTCAAAAATAAAACTTTCATTAAAACCCGTTTGTTTTTATCGTAAATGTTCAAGATGATCGTTTTTAAAGTTGTAAATTTAATTTATTGTTTTTTAGGCCACTTTGGTTATGCTTTTGAAATTATAGTTAAGCGGCATCACTATGGTATTTCGTAATAGTGGTGTCATATGAAAAATAATATTTTATTTTAAAACAATCCGTTAGTAAATTATATTTTTTTAGCTCAAGTTAATGTTTTAAATTTAAATTAATTTAAAATTTTTGTAAGTCTTTAAAAAACTTAAGGTAAGTAGTTTCCAGTAACTAGTGAACAAACGTTGTTAATAAATGTTTCTATGGATGGATTCAAAAAGTACTTTGTGATAGCACATTGTATTGTTGTAAATATTCTTCTTAAAGTTGTTTGGTTAAAAAAATATTTTTAAATTAATATAATAGATTTGGTCGACGTACCGTTCCCCGGAAACCCGCGGGCTACCAATTTTACCAAAAGGCGTTTCTTGTCTTAAAAATTGGGTAAACTATTTACACGACAATACCATGTTCACATATAGTCCTGAATTGCAAAAATAGCACATTTACGCAATTAAGGCTTTAATTGAGCTCAATTAACAATAAAAAAATTGAATAAATAAATTGAGCAATTATTAGTAAATTGCTTCCCAAATTGAGTTAAACGCGAAGTGCAACCCTGCTAATTTAACTATGTTGAGTTAGTATAAAAGCTTAAAAGCTTTTAATATGTATGCAATGGTGGAATAACAAGTTGACTTCGTCTCTACAACAACAACTTCCTGTAAAAGTTTTGCATTTATTTTGTTGTAGCTAAATTCTAGCTGGGTTACCAAAAATGTTGCTTTCACACATAAAGTATACACAACCATAATATGACATAATAAAAAGATTGCCAATCCAAGCTAGATAAAACATAGCTGATCAGTTGCCCCTACTTTGTTCAGTGTACCTTAAAAATGAAAATAATATTTTTAGGCTGCCATATGCTACTTGAGTAAGCTTAAATAATTATGTGCTCAATTTACTTTAAATCGTCTCGATTAAAGATGTATGTTTGAACATGGTATAACGCTCATAAAAAGGTAGTTATTGTTTCTCTTTTTATCAGACTACCCGCATTTATATACCCTTCACACAGTAATAAGTTTTTAGTTTCTACAATACTCAATTTAGACCCCATAAAATATATATATTTTGGATACTTATAGATAGGGAAGTCGATAAAGTCATGCCCGTCTGTGTGTCAGTTTCCAGACTCAAAAAAAGTCGTAAAAGCCCCCATACAGAACAACATTTATATGAAATTTAGCGTACCAAACATTACAAACACCCTACTACAAAAAATAATTGTACAATGCCTCATATTAAAAAAGAACATTATTTGGATAGAATCTTGGGAAGAAGCATCATTCATACAAAAAAAAAAAACAAACTAACATACGTAGGGTATGCAGCTTCTGACGTCTAGCTGTTAAAGCAATACAAAGTAAACAATAATCAGCTGACAAAATAACATCACCTTGTATAAAGGCACCTTGCTTTTATAATTTTAGACCAAAATAATATAATTATACCCTTCGCATAAGTGATAAGGGCATACCTATATCAGTTTGTCATTCCGTTTGTAATTTCTTTATTATCCATTTGCGACCCCATAAAGTATATAAATTCTGGATCCTTATAGATAGGGCAATGTGAAGGGTATGTACGGTTCGGCAAAGCCGAATAAAGCGCTCTTACTTTTTTTATTCATTATTGCTCTGTTATATGAGTAACACATGCATAAGTACAAACAAACATACATACATATTTTGATATGTGTGTGAATATATATAAACTCAATGTTTATAAAAATTTAATGCATTAAAAAATATTGAAATAAGAATCTCTGAGAATTGTTTATTTAAAAAGTAAAAAGCCGCAAAATAAATCTGTAGACAAAAGATTAAGCAGAATTAAAAATGGTTTGTTTTTTGGGGCTGAAAGATGGCTACAGTAATACAATTATACCTTGTACAGTAGAGTCAAGGCGGTGTTGAAAGTGTTTCCTGTTTAGTTCGGTAATTTGGGCGAACATAGTACGAACACTACTTCTTTTAAAAGGGTTGTATTGTAGTCGTTAAACTTCCTTCTTCGGCATGAATATGCAGCCCCAGATGTATCGATTCACTACTTTTTAAATACGAGGAAATACTTTCGTAAAGACGAGATTATTTAAAATAAGAAAACTTACTTAATCTTAAAATTTATTGAAAACGCTCAAGCTTTAAAGGGTTTGTCCTTACAAACATAGATTCCATAAAAATTCAAAAACAAACAATAAATCTCTTGCAGTCAAATCGATAAAAACAGGTTAAATTTTTTGTTAATAACAAAAATAATTATAAAGACTAAAGCAAATATGCAATTCTGTTTGTATGAATGTAATTTTCTCCTTTAAAGGTATCATCTGCATCGATATATTTAACTGATGCATCATCTAAACGAAGAATTTTGTCTTGTTTCTTTTAGAAGCTGAAACAAGGTGCTATAGAAGTTGTTCAACAACTTTAAAAGAAGTTTAAACACAATTTTTATTTCCTGTCATTAAAAAAAGAGAGAAAATAAACTGAAATTCGATTTTAAAATTGCAGGATGCTGAAGAAGTTAATATGAGCCAATTATGATCACGATCATTGTGGGTAACAATTCAATACTTTGTCTTTAATCTAAACGAAGAGAGGATGTAGTAAAAAGGTAAAAAGCAAATATAATATGCTGTTAATAAAGGAAATTTAAGCTTAAGAAAATAATTCTCAGAATAAAAGTTAAAGAAATAATACCCACAAAGTATGTATGTATAACAGTTATCCCATTACTGCTTACGAAATAATAAAAAAAATTAAACATCAAAGCCTTAATTAGGATTGCCCCAAGTAAATACATATTCTGCGTTATTTATTTAATAATGTTTGTCTCAACCATTTGTATATTTGCATTATAAACAAGCATGCAGCTCTTTAAATTAAATACTTCAAAGAGCCAATCCTAGAAGAGAGAACTGCATACCGCCAGAATTAGGTCAAAATAGTAGAAGCCCGGCTTCAAAATTATAAGGAAGCAGGAACCGATGGGTTTCCATCTGAACTGTTTAAGACCAGATGCTACGCATTGTGCCATTCCAATACAGCTTTAGAACTGGAAAATCCACCACCGACCTGATATATACACTACGCCAAATCCTGGAAAAGACCCAAAAACGTCGATCTGCATACCATATACATATTTGCCGACCACAAGGCTGCCTTCGACAGCCCAATACATCCCTGCAAAAGGAATACGACTCTGCAAGATGACCTTAACTTATACACAAACCACAGTTAAAATAGGAAAGAGGATCTACGAGCCTTTCAATACCAAACGAGATTTCAGGCAGGAAGACAGCCGTTCGTGTTATCTTTTTAACTTTCTTTTGGAAAAGGTTATACGAGATACAGATATGAATAGCGTTCGCACACTTAACACGAAACAACACATGGTACTCGCTTACACCAACGATATACACATCATGGAGCGGACATTGCGAACAGTAAATACTATCTTTGGAAAGGGTGGCAAATTCTTTGCCAAAGAGAGTCTGGCAGTAAATGAAGAAAGAGGGTCAGAACACTTGGAAAGACTGTAAAAATTTAAAATTACAACTTTGAAATAGCCAACGATTTATCCACCTCAAAACTTATATAAACAAAGCAAGTAACATCAGTTTTAAGATAAAAAGAACAATATTGGCTAATAGATACTACTTTAAAATAAATAAGCAAAGCCACCTCTAGACAGAAACAATTACTCTTCACAAGATATTGGCACCACTCGTGCTTTTATATCGCTCTGAGGCATGAGTACTTGCGTAAAGTAAGCGAGGTAGTTTTTGGAGTGTTCCAAAGGAAAATTCTCCGAAAAATCTATAAACAAATTTTCGTTTACCGGTATCAATTAACCACGAGCTGTGCGAGCTATTTGCTGACATTAACAAAGTAAAGCGTATTGAGATTTAACGTTTTCGTAATGTAGGTTATGTTTAGAGAAAGAGTGAAGATGCTTCAGGTAGGAAGACGTTGGAATGCGAACCTGGTGCAGAAGAGAAAAACCGAAACCCTAAAAGATGGATCAAGTGGATGAAGACATCTCAGAACTTATCGTTATAAGTTTAAGAAAAAGCTTAAGAACCTGAAGCGCTTGGAAATCGATTCTACGTTCGGCTAAAGGAAGAAACGTTCTTTTATAGCCACACAGAGCGAAAGAAGGAGTTTTAAAATTGGAACGACTTGTTCTTAGTTTCTCAAGAACACCCGTTCACCAAAAACAAATAACATTATAATTTATAATACGACACGTTGTCATATCAAGACGCTCTGCGGTTAAAAAAAGAACGAAAAATGTAAATAAACCAGACTTTGTCAGTTTGCGAACACCCTGTTCGTAGACAAAGAGCGCTCTGCTTCCAAAAAAGAACGGTTGTTAACAAAATAAGAACTAAGAGTTTCTCAAAACTTGATATAATGTTGCCAAATGCAAAACAAACATTCTTAGCACAGTTTTGACAACGAATGGTGTCGATTTCGGCGCTATTCCAACGGTTTTTCCTTCTGTAAACTTAGGTTATTAAGTAAGTACTTTGTTAAAAATGACTGAGTATAAGAGCAATATTTTTATGATTGCCGCAACAAGGTTAATAATTATCACAAACATACCAATGGTTCTTGTTAGCACGTGCCTAGCTCAGTGATCAGCAAACACAATTATATATTTTATTTGCAAAATATATAGTTTAACAATTTCTTCAGAATAAAAATTTCTACGGAAAAGTTAAAAACATTATCACACTGAGCATAAAATTTTTTCTAAAAAAAGGTGAAGTCTGCTTCACAGGTCAAGCCACTAACCGCCGCCCCTAATATTAAAAAAAAAACATAATATAAAGCTTAAACAATTTCTTAATTTCTACGCTTTTATATAATTTATAGCATTTCATAATAAGAAACTTTTTATTTTTAAATTTTCACATCTTCATAAATTTGATTAAAAAATGCATAATTATTTGATTTATGTATGTGGGAATAAAACCACCTGTTATTTAACGTTAGATTGTAGGTATGTATTTTGATTTTGTTGCTGCTTTATTTTACCAAAATTACCATACTTCCGCTAAACAAGCTACCACCTTTGTGTTGCATTCATTTACCGCTATAGGTTGGATGAATAAAAGTGATAAAAAAAACAACATATTGAGGTTATGTTGTAATTTAATATTTAACAAATAGTTAAATGAAAAATGGAAATAATACATCAAATGCATGACACTTAACAAACTGTTTTAGAGAAAAAACTCAACTTTTAAAATTATTAAATTTGGAACGAGAAACTTTAAGTTCATGACATAAAAAATTAATGGAATAAATAAGAACCAATTTGTGTAAAATAATATAAAAAAGCTCGTGACATGAAGTAGGAAAAATTAGAAAAAAAAATTGTGGTAAATAGTAAGAGATAAAGTAAAAAGTTTAATGTTTTAAAATGAAATTAAAAATTTAACAAAATTTTAATAAAAATTTTATAATTTGAACAAAAAAAGTGTCCTTTAAACTAAACAAACGAGATTTAAGGTTTAAGCTTTGAGTAGGAATAACGATTAAAGTTAGTTTTTCCAGGGCCAAATAACACTGGTTTTTAAAACCCCAAAACTAAAAATTTAAGTAAAAGGAACTTCATTATCTCATTTTGTTTGACTTATTAGAACATTTCTAGAATTGCCTTCAAAATTAGTGATCATACCTTTTACAATACACACGATCCCAGAGATGTGATGCTCAGCCATTTTGAACAAGTCGAACACCATTTTGTGGGTGGCCTTTCTGAGCTATTTATTTAAGTAAATCCATATTGAAGAAAATTTTCACTACCTATCGATTTCATCAGTTTGTTGTTTGCTTAGATTTTCAGTAATGAAAGATCAGTATAACAATTTTTATAAATTTTTGGGTTTCCACTTTATTGCTTCCGGCGACTAGCCTAAGAGGTCGCGTTTTATACGATTCCGTGTCTAAAATTAGACTAAATATAATTGGCCAACCGACTAACGTATTGGCCAACTGACAAAAATAAAATTACAGACATCAATTTCGGTAATACAAACGGTATATCCCCGGAATTTTTGTAAGTCCAAGCTTCGTTGCATCTATCTTCAGACCACTCTCCTAAAATTATTACTCTTTGCAGTCCCTACCAAATCATAACTGGTGATTTTTTTATCAAAAAAAGCACCAACTACTCGGAATACCTACCGACTTAAACTACGCTATATGGGTTCATGGGAGTGAATGTCTTAGGGTTAAGTTACCGCTTGGTTAAACTTGTGCGATCGTTATTAACTGCATATCAAGATGTCTCGCAGACCTCCGCATGAAAGCTCAAGGGAAATGGCGTTGGCTAACTTGTAAGCGGCGAAACCTTACCTCAGACTAAAAGACTGAAGTAAGGTTTGGATGACAGTAAATGACATTCCCATAATATTGATGACGACCGCAAACGTTGAAATAGCCATAATTTAGGGATATTCACATAAAATGTAAAAACATTCCTTAGACTATGACGAAAATGACACGGCTTTAACACAATGAAAGCTTGCTGGCATGAATTGGCATGATGCTGATTTGTAGTGAAGAAGCGAATATGTCACCTGGTCGCAGATTTCTCACCAGTGGCTGCACGACTGGCCACAATTCGCATTAAAGACAACATTTTTCTTCTTCATCCTGATCTTTCCCATGTGATATCGCATGAAAAAAACGAAGATACCAAAGAAAAGTTTTACGAGCGCCTAGAGCAAACTTACGCGCGCTGACCTTCAATAACATTTAAGTTGATGTTGGGGTTAAATGACTAAACAGGCAAGAAAACTTCTTTGTTATGACTGTCGGTAAATTCAGCCTCCGTGACACTTTAGATTTCAGAAAAGCGATTTCACCGCAGCTAGAAATATGCTTATAAGCATCATCAGGCTTAATCATCTTAAAATCCACAAGGCAACAATCTGTCACCTGACGGACAAATAAGAAATCAAATCGATCAAGGTGGGATAGACGGATATTTGCATCAAGCGTGTTAAACGTATGGACGTTCCAAACTGCAACTCTAAATTCACATCAAAGCAACGGTACGAACTAAGCTAAGTGCCACAAAGAACATACGCAACAACACAAAGAAAAAGCTAGACATCAAGAAGCTTAATTCACAGCATATACATACACAACTCCATGACGAAAGCTGCTGAAAAAGAAATTGGTTGCCGAAAGAAGCCAATAGTATAGCGATGAGAGTAAATATTACGGAGGCTAAAAAGGATGTTATTCGTACCTATCGCACTTGAGCTGTTTTAGAGCGTATCAAAAGTTTAGGAGCAGAAAACCCACCTATTTTAAAGAAAGAAAACATAATCAAAAAGTCGGAAATGTGAGGAGTTTAGGATATATAGGAAGTTGAAGAATCGCAATCAATCGTAAACTAATGGCTAACCCCTAAGCCAGATGAGGTCAAAGCAGCAATTGGCCTGATTAAGGACAACAAAACCGCAGGTGTAAATGCATTATAAGACTGGAGGAGAGAGCCGATAATGTGCATGCATAGGTAGTCGGTTGAAAGCAAGCCCGGTGATTGAAACCTCAACATACTACGTCCGATTCATAAGAAGTTGCACAAAATCGTTTGCCCAAACTATTGCGAAATAATCTTACCCATGGCATCGGTTGCCACCTGAACTTTATAATACGGTATTGTACCTTATTTCGGTTAATTGTACTCTATACTTTACGAGAGCAATAAAGTACATGAACATAATTTATTTCGCCAGATTTAATTGATCTAGAATTCAGAATAGATTTAAGCTATATTAGTCAAGGCGTTGCTGACGTTTTTAAATTTAGCGAATCTTTCTTATGAACAGCAGCACTGATTGGTTATTGCACTTCCTTGTTTGGTTTGAGCGTGAAATTGAAAGTTAATATGTTACACCTACAAAAATAATGACGAAAAATTTTAACAATAAAAAGAAAGAATAAACCATTGCAGATGTCAAAAAAATCAATGAGAATTTTAACATGGTGACTGGTTAACTAATGATCCTCAAAACGAGTATAATAGAAAATACAAATTGTGTGGAATAAAATTACGTTTGCTTCAGCTGGAATAGGAGAATACAGAATGTCAATGTGCAATTGTTTAGCAATAATTTGATGAAAAAATTCATTTTTAAATATCAAAACAAATAGAAACGCTATATTATATACCCTTCAAATTGATCTTTTTGAATACATTAAACTTCAGGATAATAGTACTTTATTTAATAAATTAGTCTATTTTTTTAAGCTTTAGGTCTATTTTTATGTTTATTTTTTTGCAAAATTTTTTCAATATTTCGCCACTCCGTTGTGTGACATCATCAGGAGGTTATTTCAGCTAAATATTAAATTTGTTATTTTGGTTTTAAAATTCGCTTTTGGCTTTTCGAATAACGATTATAATATTAACAAATTTTTAATATTAACTTCAAAATATTTTGAATAGATATGGCCGCTATATTTCCTCACAGCGTGCTGGACGTGGTATATTCGATCGAATTTTATTCAAAAATGAACACTGTGTCTCAAAATGGGTGGTGGTGTTGCGAATAGTACGCTCAGTAGGCCGATTATGTGGATCATAAGTTGATCAGTAAGACAAAACTAATACCTGCAACTACAACCTGTAAAGGCCGGCAATTTCAACGTTGAGGAAGTAGAGAAGTTTATATACTTTGGCTCCACCAGGTATAGAAATAATGATGTCAGGAATAAGCAGGCACTACAAAAAGAGATTCCTTTCTAAAATAACTAAAATAGAGACTGTGCTGACTGTCCCATGCCGGTCGAATGGACAGCAATGCTATAGCAAAAAAATCTCTAGAAGACATCTACTACGAAAATTTTAAACAGGGAAGACCAAAACTTCAGTCAAAGGACCAAGTGGATGAAGTTGTGCAAATCCTTGGTCTAACCAACTGAAAAGAGCACGCACAAGACTGAAGTGGGTGGAAGTAATCATTAAGCAACCCAAGACTAACAATAAGTTGTAGAGCCAACTTAAGTAAGTATGTAAGGGTCGTTTGCTTTTAAGGTAACGATATACAAAATGATTCAATTGGCAAATAATTTGGCTGTCTCAACGAATTTGTGTTTTGTATGCCGGTATAGAAACTTTTGAATGAATTTTAAAAAAGTTCTCTTTGTTTAAAACAAGCGGCAAATTAAAAACCCCAGTCATAGCTTATCTTCACAAAAAAATTAAAGAGACACGTTTTATGTAAAATCTTTAGCACAAAACAGTCATAAAACCCAAGAACTGAATAATAATAAAAAGCAAAAAAATAATGAATTTCATGAAATTTATATGTAAAAAACGTTGAAACTAATAACTTTAAACATGAAATGAGGTCAATAGTTTTGTTGATTTTTTTCTTTCCAGTTATTCTTAATGAAATTAAAGTAAAAATTATAGAAGAGAATAAAAAATTATTTAAAACATTAAATAAACAAAAAAAAAAACAATAATAAAATATAAAAATAAAAAGCACACAAACGCACACATCTGTACTAATGCATATGTATGTAAGAACATACAAGAATGAATATAAAATAATAAATTTAGAATCTTTTGAAAATTACAAAACCTTTAACAAATGAAAGTTGTTGCCATTAAGAAATTAGAGTATGACTGACAGCCAAACACAAATTAACACTAGAAAATTTTAAATTTAATAAAAATAGAAAGAAAGAAAGAAAGAAGATAAGGTGATTGATGAGGCGTTAAAAAAAAGAAAAATATGGAAACAAACACTATAATTATTAACACTAATGTATGTACGTACATATGTATGTATTTACAGGTTATAAAAAGAAATGTAACAAAACTTATAACGCCTTAAAAACAGTTTTATTCATTTAAATGGTTGATTAACAATTTTTAATAGAAAAAGTACATTTCAATTGTGTTTCTTAATAGTTTCGTGAAAGGTAAAAGTACTTAAATGTGAAAATAGACTCTTAATGATGTGAGTTTGTATTAGGAAAGTCAAAGTTGAGTTAAATCAATCGAATCTACTTTACTTTTTTAAAAGTACCGCGAATCACATCAGATATAGAAAGAATAATTAATAAATAAAAGAAATAGAGTGTTAATAACGGTATTTGATAGCTTATGCATAATTTAAACTTTAAACCAACTTTAAAACATTGCAAGACGCGGCAATGAATTATGCCAACTAGTGTACACTAATACGCAGCTGATCATATTTTTCTCTTGATCTTTATGATTGCTAGCTGTCAAAACACATACATATATAGGGTGACCATTCGTACTGATTTCATCAGTACATTTACTGATTTTTGGTTTAGTGTACTGAAAAAAAATCTGTGTACTGAAATTTACTGATTTTTGAGAAAAAGTACTTACTGATTGTACTGATTTTTCAATATAAAATTCTATTTAAAATTTTTCTCTTAAAAAACTTGAAAGTTAACCCAACATACATATATGCATGAAGTAACCCAGCTGAAGTTTAAACGTTTTTTTGACACGACCAATTATTCCGCGACTCTTTTTGTATCTCCCAGACGATTGTTGTTTGGCTCTTGAAAATGATGCTCTTACGAGTAATTTTGACAATTGCTAAACAAGAAAATCTTCGTTTATGTTTTTTTGGGGTCATTAACAAGCAGCAATCGCACTTAATTTTTCATTTATTATTTTTTAGCAACATTTTGTCACTTGTTGTGCGAATACTTTTTTTGTAACCGGTGTCTTCGTTTAAACATTCAAACGATCGCTAAAAGACTGCGAGTGCGAAATATCCTTACAGTCAAATAAAGAAAAAAAATTTTTGCTTTGACGTAAAAATTAACAAGCAAATCCTATTTTTTCCGAAATATGTACACAATGTAAACGAACTCGTTTGTTAGTGAATTAATATAAAAACCATTTTATGTATCGATTATGTACAGCATCCAAACTTCAGTTTCGTTTCCCAGCGCCAACCAAGACCTCTCGGTTGTCACATTGTAAAACATTTGTTATTTAAAATTGGCAACAGTTGGCCGTCAGTTGGCGTCTGTAATATAATTTCGGCAACCAGCAACCAAACTAAAGTATGACTGTCATACGTAAGCGACACATTAAAGAGATTATAAAAACATAAAAAGAATTGAAGTGATTCTTTTTATCGTTTGTGGCTTGTTGGATAAAAAAATCTAACTGTTTTCATTTAGGGGATTCACAAGGTGTTCTATTTGTTCTATTGTCATATTGTTATAAAATTTTCACAATGGTTTAAGAACATTTGCCAACTATTGGACACTCAGCGCAGGTGTATTTGGAGTTGTTGTGACAATTTAATAAGCATATTCAACGACGTAGTATTTTTTAAGAACTATTTTTGCATAAACGACAAAAAAACTATTGTGAAATTTATAACAATATGACAAAAGGACATAATAGCACACCTTGTGAATCCCCTAATTATCAAATTTTTTTAACTCAATATTTATTTTTGTATTTTTTCTTACAAAGTCAACCTTTATCCACAAGACGGAAATCAACTTAGCAAGTCATTTTAAGTCGATCGCCATAACCGAAAGTGGTTCTTATACTATAAAAACCAAAAAAATTTTTTCGAACCAAAAAAAATGGTCACCCTATGGGTATTTTCATGTACATATGTATGTACATATATGTCAACCAAAACTGAAAAAATTAAATCCTCCTAAACTTTTATTAAAATATGCCAAGAAGGAAAAGAACACTTAAATTTTACTATGTGAAGGTATTTATAGGTTTTTAAAAGAGCAAAAATATTAGTTCAAACTGATAAGCAAACCAGCTAAATCCAGGTATTTGTAATACAGGGTGACTGGTGGCAAACTAAAATTTTTAGACAAAAATTTTAAAAAGTTATAA
Organism: Melanophora roralis; assembly: GCA_963583895.1. Taxonomy (NCBI): domain Eukaryota; kingdom Metazoa; phylum Arthropoda; class Insecta; order Diptera; family Rhinophoridae; genus Melanophora; species Melanophora roralis. The sequence continues at coordinate 30,376,134 of OY757188.1, read as the reverse complement.
ATGGCGCGGAAGAAGGGTGACGCCGTTTAAATTATCAATTGTGCGAATTTTTCAGTTACGATGTCGCAGTGGTCGCGTTCGCTGTAGAGACATTTTTTTAAAAGTAATGATTTTTACGTAAATGCTCGTCGACAATTTTGTTCAAAATTAGGTATTCGGCAAATAAATGAAGAACCGAGTGTAAATTTAATTCATTCGCGGTGCAGAGATTCCGCGCAACTGCTTTGGCTTTGAATGGGCTGACCATACTGGTTCAAAATCAGTACACTTTTTATAATTTTTTTTTTTGCAAAAAAAGAAAAGCATTGTTTTTGGTTTAATAAGCTTAGACCCACTTTTTAAAGTTGAATAAAGCATGACCACCCGTATGTCTGGGTGTCAATTTATTTTTATAAAAAACTTTTGTTAAAATCACATCTTTATTTACAAACAAATTCTTAAAGAGTTGAATTTTCTTTTCAAAAAAATTACCCCAAGTATTATTGTGTTTTTTAAACCTATTTAAAATATTGTAACATTAATTGATTTTTATCAAACTTTTTTTAATATCACATTGTGCTGCTGGGAAAATGTTCAACCCTCTAGTTTCGTTAAAATTTTTTTTTTTTGGAAAATATCCAATTTCTTTGAAAAATCAGTACAATCAGTACTTCTTTTCAAAAATCAGTACATTTCAGTACATACTTTTTCAATCAGTACACCAAATGAAAAATCAGTACATGTACTGATGAAATCAGTACGAATGGTCACCCTAGCTATGAGTGTCCCATGGCCAAGGCCCCGTTGACATTGAACAGGTTGAAAGCAGTTTACGTGAAAATCCCCGGCTTTTAATACGGAAAAGAGTGGCCTCACTGGGACTTTCAAAAGCGATTATTCATGAAATTTTAAAAAAAGAACCTGAAGTTTCCTTCTTTTTAAAATCAAATCGTCCAAGAACTGAAAAAAAGTTACTTTTATTTACGCAAAAAATTTTGTGAAACGTTTTCCGAGCGTTTTCGCACTGAATCCATTTTTGGAGCAACGAGTCTCATTTTTACTTAAACGGCCACGTGAACAAGGAAAACTGCCTTTACTTTTCTCCAAGAACTCGCAACCCCAGGGTAACTATTTGGGGTGCCTTATGTACGCATGAGATAATTCAATCGTTTTTTTTTTCGAAAATTCTCGAGGCCAGAGGACGAATGTCAACAATGAAAATTATCGACGCATGGTTACGGAACTCTTTTTGCCAAACCTGCGAGCTCATCCATCGTACTCTTCCCAGACGTGGTTTCAACCGATTAGGGCGACTGCACACACAGTCAGAGTTTCTACGAATTTGCTTCGCGAAAATTTCTCCTAAGAACTGATCGGCCACCGAGGTCACCCGATCCTGTAACTGTAATTTCGGGCTCCTTGGCAAAGATAGAAAAAACTTTGCCATCCCCGGGTCATAAGATTTCCTCAGAGTCCTGAAGATTCCTTGCGAGATGGTTTTACCAAAACCTCCGTCGTTTTGATCCTCACAGCAGAGTCTATACCCCGATTTAAGAACTGAAGTAAAGCACGCATGTTCCCATAGGCAAATAGATTTTTTGACTCGCCAGTTCGTCTGCCATTTTAATTCTCCTTAATATCCCTGTGTTTACGAGCCCAGAAAATATGCAATTGCCTTACGGTTCCCAACTTATCAATTGGTTCCTTGCACACTTAAGGGTTGCCTTAATCGCCACCTTATTGTTAATTTACAGTTTGGGAGGACAGGGCAAGATCGGCAGTTAAATTGCTTGCCAGAATCTCTGATATTTGGGGAGAAGACCGCAGCTCCGATCTTCCCCTCCTCTATTTTGAATAAGTCCTCTTAAACTTGAAAAATAAAGAAAGTTCTAGATCTTGTGAACCAGGTGAAGGCCCGCCAACTATCCGCGTTCTCCTTTTAGTAACATTCAGCTTCCAATGAAGCTCAGTTTTGGAACCATGTAGCCACTGCTTCTTTTAGGCTCCCAATTATCTTGCCATGAACAAATAGCACCTGAGCAAACTTTCCTTTTAACACCAATAGGGCGGTAGATCTTCGCCACACCATCTGCGACCAGATTAAATGGTTTAAAATCCAAGATTACATTCAGTGACGCAAAAAGAGTGCTGCCTTGATTGTCAGCTCTGCACGTTCCTTTAAATATCTGCATGCTTTCTAGATGCCGCGGTTAGCTTGTTTTGCCGGTGCAGCTCCTCACAAGAATATTCTGAAAATAAGTCAAATATATTGCAGTGTAGACAAATAACTGTTTGGTAGGGTTTTCAGGTACTTCGTGTGTCCCTTCAGTATAGGAATGGTATTATTCAATCTCTGTGTGCTCTATGGGCCAATACGATTACCAATGTAAATATGTACCTTTAAGCACGATTGTCACTGCCCAAGATTACTAAAAGATAGAGAAACATTATTCCTCGAAAGATTTCATACGTACGAACCTAGGAAGACCATCAGATGCATCATAACAATAAGTTTTTAGCTTTTTTGTCTTTTCTTATCTCAAATTTATACAAAAACCGATTAAAAATAAAAAAACCCCTAAAAGCACAAATTATATTTAAAAGTAAACATTTAAAGTTCGAATATGTTGGTACACAAAGAGAAGAAAGCAGCATCCAAAAACATTTGAAAGGCAACACTTACACCCTGCAGATAAATCACTTTTGATTAAAAACATTTTGTTCAAAATCATTGTGGTTGAAATAGTTTATATTTTTGCTTTTTTTTAAATTAAACCTTAAAATCTCTATGTTTTATATTATTCATTGTATTACAAATTGCGTATTTGCTTACTTCTAAGCATTTATTGTTGATGATTTAAAAATCACTTCAAATTATTAGTCATTTTTTTATGTTAATTTCTTAAAGCCATGACTCACAACTACATTAGATCTGTCAAAAATGTTGTTTGTATTCGCGTTTAAAAATTAAATAGTTTGAAGTTATTTTCAACAGCTTAGAGTTGCATTTTTAATAGTTGAATGCCCGGCACTTAACGCACGCGATCATTCAGCCAAAATAAACATTCTTTAGCTTTTCTAAAGCGACTTAATAAACTTTACATTGCCTTTTGTAGCTTTGTAGGGGAAGGGCAGTCCCTATTAATCACACATTTATCTAGAATTGTGAATCACAGTTTATGATAATAACATCTTTAAGGTGACATCCATATTAACATTAAAAATTAAAATTAGTTTTACTTACTTATTTAAACATTATCCAAAAATATATAATGTAAAAAATATCCATTCACTTCTTTTTATTTGCAGCTGATGAAAATATTATTTTTCAAAAAAACCCGAAAATTGTAAAAAAATGGTTTTATTTCAGATTTTATAGCTGTTTTGCAAGAAATCCACATCAAATGTATTCCTTTCTTTGATATTCCTGAATTGTTAAGTTGAGGCGAGAAAAATTTAGGAACAAAACAAAAAAGGAATTCATAAAGTAGAATGAAGAGGCGTTAAAGGATCTTTTTAGTAATAGAGCGCGTGTATCCAAAGAATTTTTTGCAATAAAATGCAGATCGGTAGATAGAAAACCCCCTAAATTGTAATATTGTTGTATAAAAGAGCACCACTTTTAAACTTCACTGTAAAGAGCACCAATTCTTTGAGTATCATAAGGTGTTTAATAAACCAATATTAATAAACTTTAAGAACTCTCTAAATTTTAGTTTACTTGTTATTTATTTATTTACTTAAAATTTTTTTTTATTTTTGTTATTTTTAAGATAAATATTCAGAAAAAATTTAGTTTAACTTATTTCACACATTTCTATTTTTGTCTTTTTAATAATATTTTTTGTTAATTCATATTTTTATTCATTTTCTTTTTTTCATACATACAGTAGTTTTATGTATGTATTTCTCATGTTGCGATTTTGTCTTGAGATTTATTTTTCTTAAGCATATCTTATTTTTTTTCTTCTTTAATATCTTATATTTTTCTTGTTTTTACATTTTCCTTAATAGACATACATAATACATATTTTTATTCTTATTCTTTTCTCAACGTGCTGTTGTTGTTATTTTTCCATTTTAAACTAAACAAAAAAAAACACAATTTTTTTCTTAAGCCGCCGTTAAAATAATTTCTTATTTACGATTTGCACCTTTCATCTTAAAACGTTAAAAGTAACTAAAGCAAACAATAGTTTGTTACCTGTTTTGAGTTGGTATTTTACAATTTAAGTTCGAACCTGCATTAGATACAAACAAGGGTTAAAGCTTAAAACCCTGATCGAACTAGCAAACATGTTGGTTGGATCCCCAGTGCTCAAAAAAGTGAACCTCACAGAACGAAAGCAGTAGTGACAACTTGAGAGAAATTTCGTAACAGAAAACCGAACAAAACTTGAGATATTTCGTAAAGCAGAAAAAAACTGTGGTTTGAAAATTAACCGTTAAAATTATTTTCTTCTTTGTTACGTCATTAATTTGTACAAGGTGGGAAAAAAAAGTGGTTTGGCTCTAATTTTTTTCTTAATGAAAAACTTCAACTCTGTTTTTCTGATTATGTTTATTTAAACCTTTAGGATTTTATTGGTCAAGTCGAGAAGATAAAATCGGCCAAATGGGCACCGTCACGGGCTCGTTTTATGAAATTTTTCATCACTTCGGCGAGAACTTCGGGCGACAGATTCTTGCACTCGTATCGAATGTTGTCTTTAAGGGCTTCAAGAGTTTTGGGCTTGTTTACGTAAACACGGGACTGCTAAAAACTCCACAGAAAATTCTGGAACGTTAAAATCGGGCGATCTTGCGTCCAGTGTTGTCGTTTGACCAGCTGCAATCTCGAAAAAAATAGCCCGATGACTCCTCCAGTGTGAACAGCGCACCATGCAGTCACTTGAAGCAACTCGTGCATCACTAATGGATTTTCGGTGAAAGTTTTGTTGTTCACGTACCCGCTGAGGTGGAAATGAGCCATATCCCTTATAATGATTTTATTTGAGATTGAGGATGGCTTGGGCGTAGGTTTTAAGGGTTTAGCGGTCGACAGGCAGCAGCTGATGCACGGACTGGACTTTTTACGGGAATATGCGCAGGTCTTTGGCCAAAATTATCCTTAGGGACGACCAGCTGATGGTTAATTGCGAGGCATGGCGTCGGGTCGATGTTTCTGGTGACAGCTCGGCCTCTTCGCCAACAGCGGCGATATTCTCGGCAGAACGGGCGCTCCAAAACCGGCCACTCTTTGCAGCGTCTCGTGTGGTCCCATACTTTTCAAGGTTGGTGTCCAAATGGCGCAGTGTTTGTGCAGTCGGTGCCAGACGATTCCACGACAGAATCGTGATTTTTTTAATTTGAGTTACACGATGAATTTTTTCTGTGATGGATGCGAAAGTAATGCCCCTTAACTGTATACCGTAGCACCAAATTAAGTTTTAGGGCTAAATTTTACAACCGAGACAAAGCACAGAGTTATAAGCAATCAGCCAATGAATTTGGGCTGATTTGGGTTTTATTTGTGTCAATTCCATTTTATGTGACTTGAATAAGAGGCGACGATCTAGGTGAATATAAAAGTATTTTGTCTCATGGTGTTAAGGCACTATCTGATTATTAACAAGAATTTTTTTGCGTAAAGCAGAACGGTGAACGTATTTTTGTTAATTTATTTTTATTTCTTATAACGGTGCCTATATTTGTCTAGAAGCCTCTTAGAAGGGATGTTCATGAGAACTGAGAATAGAAGTATCATTAGCAGATGACGACGTGTATGTTTTTAATTGGCGGGTGACATGTCTGCTGTGTAAAGCAGGCATAGAAATGATCCCAGAATGCTACCATTAGGTACACCAATTGGTTAAGCAAAATTTAAGAGATCCCCCTCTTTGATAATAAACTGTCGGTCGGTTATAAAGAAAAATTCACAAGCAAGTTCGACTTTAGTTTGGTTAACAGGCCTCCATGCCATACTTTTTCGATAGATTAAGAGACATCTATAAAAAGCGCAACAATATTTCTTCTCCTCAAAACCTTTTCTTATAACCCCGACCAACCTGTGGGTTTGTTTGGTGGTACTATGTTGTCTTTTAAAGCCATAATAATAAGCTTTTTTAAGCAACTTATCCAATAATTTAGACAAAGTTGGTAGAAGACTTGTAGACCTGTAAGACTTTACCTTTCTCCTAGGCTAAAGAACCATCTTTGCTAAGGCAACTTTCCATATTGGCGGGAAATGTTCAAGTCGTATTGTGGCGTAAAAATATGTATTCCTTTAGCTGTAAAAGATAGCTCTAAAAGCATTTTGTTACTGGTTTTATAAAATCCCAAAGCTTTTTAACGTTTAAGTTATTAATAGCTTCTACGACAGCAAGGAATTGGATTCGAATTTGTATGGGCTGTCTAGCAACAACAAGCGGTAATTCACTCATACAAATACTTGTATTGGGAGTGAATACGTTTCTTAAAAATTTGAAAAAAGAGATGAAACTTTTTTCGGCGTTTCTTGCCCAGAGGGCAAATTACGGCATTCGATTTGAATCGAAATTCTACTGGATTGATCGAGTTGTCAAGGCTTTAAATATAGGAATTCTAATAAGAATTTTTAAAATTTCGATTTGAATCGAATGCCGTAATTTGCCCCCAGGATCTTCTTAGATTACGTAATGTTGGTTTTGCGATAACCTTTCCTTTTAAACCTTTGGCTGATCACCCTTAGGAATAATTTTTCTAAGGAGTTGAGCTTATACCTTCTAAGAGTTCCTTAAATGATGGTTTTCTTTATGCCTCCAGCAAATTTGTGAGTTGGCTTGTACATTATCTTAGCTTCGGGCTCTTCTCTTTTTAGGTTAAAGCTTTTTTCCATCGACGGAAAAAACTCGTTGTATTTAGTCTGATGGTAGGTAAAACAAGCATGTGCAATTGCCTCTTCAATACGACCATTCAGGCTAGTCATCAATATCCTCCAGAGTGTGCAAATAACTCCACTTTTTCCTTATAAATCTCGTTCTATTGGAAATTTATATTTCCTTATTCAAATCTAGTTATAACCAGTTCAACCATTATTACTATTATTCTCCAAATATAAGTCCCAGCAAATTGAGTCCTTTCATATGAAGGTTCTGATATCACCTGATCTTTTTCTGCTCAAAAAAAAGCAATGGCATCTAAGTTAATCCCAAACGTTTTTAAAATTTAACAGATTACGGCTTTTTTTGCAATGCACCCAAGGGGTGTATAAGTGCAGTTGTGGAAGATTATCTGCTTTCCTTTATACCATCTTAACATATAACAGCTTTCAATGTATGGCATGCAGTGTATTTTATTTTAGTTGTATAGAAAGTGCCACGCTCTCCTACTCAATCTTTAGATTATTTTCAAAAAATAAAATTGTCATAAAACAAGCGCGAAAGCCTTATTCGAATATACTGAATCTTATCGTCCCTTTCCATTGACATTTTTGTATGCCAAGGCATTCGATCCAGTTGTTTTCAAACTGTAAATATATTCAATAATTTTTGTTTGTGGCGCTTTTAAAGTCGATAGATATAATAGAGATATATTGTACCAAAAAATTTAGAAAAATGGTAGCCTCTGTACTTTGATTAAACCCATTTTATGGCCTAAATAAGGTAACTCCCAACAAAAAACAAATTTAATAACTCCCAATTTTTTCCATATAATGGGGATTAAATTAATTATGAAATAACTCCCAATGCGTATTTATTAAATTTATTGGTTGATTATTAGTTTTTTGTATACCAATTGGCATCACTTGCCTTTTTTCCATTTCAAGTATATAAAATGTCTCTTTTTTTAAAAAAATTTCAAATTTACACTCAATAGCAAAGAATATCTTTAAGGTTGTACGATCACCACAGACAAAATAGCCACAGAATGTATTTCTTTTAACTGAATTAACACCAAACTGGTTTTGTGTTTTGTTTTTTTATTCTCTCTCTCCTTCAATTCTCTGTTGTTATTGTATTTCATTATTTTAACAAGCCTGGCTTATAAAAAAATAACGCCATCAGCCACTTCTTTTTCTTGACTTATTTTTTGTAATGCAACAGACGTGTTTTTTATGTCTCTGTGCTGTGTTTAGGTCTGGTTGGTCTTCTATGCAACGAAGTAGAAGAAGATCGATCTCATTAAAAATTTTAAAGTAACTTTTTTCCTTCTTGTGTTCGAAAATGTTGTCGCCTGCTTGCATGAAACTCTTTCAAATATTTTTTTTTATTCTTAATTTGCTGTAGTTGGTCTACTATTTTGTAATTTATATGGGTTTTAGTTCATTTTTATTTTTAATTTTTTTTGTTTAATTCATTTTAAATAAAAGTTTGTTTTTGTTGTGCTTGAAAATGAATTATGAACTTAGCCCGGTTTAAGACATTTTTCAAATTTATGGCTTAAACATGTTTGACACATTAATGTTACAAACTTTACAACGTTACAACAAATTAAACAAACTTTGTGCCTAGTTTCTTCGATTAAACAAAACAAAAATATATATAAAAAATGTAAAACACGTACCATCAACATTTTTAAAAGCGTGAATGTGCTTATACTTATGTACATAAGTATGTTTGTTTAAGTTTAATGTCAGCTTAAGAACTTTAAATGTCAAAAAATTTTGTGTTAGAAAATTTTAGGTCATCAAAGTAGGATGTTAAAAATATTGTAAAATCGCCAGAACAAATCAAAAACTTAAAAATTTCATACAAGATTAAATATTTGTAAAAGTTAATGTCAAATATATTATAGTGAGCTGGGCTCTTGGTAATACCTGTACGAGTGTACCCTGATCAAATATAAACACAGTTTGACAATAGGGTCACCTGTATGAATTCGCCTGCCTAATCTTTCCGAGAACTTTGTTTTGGTTTAGCATTTCGCTCTTACCTATTCCTGTATGAATTTACCTTGCACAGTTTCGTTTATTTTTTGAGAAGAACATTATTTTTCCCCGTTTTAGCCTATTTCCCGAGTTTTCCGGAATCCCTTCTTCGTGGATCTATACATCGAAAGAGTATCTAGCTGTAAACGTTTGAAGTGTACGATGTTGAAGGAGTCAGTTATTTAATAACGATATTCCTTTATATAGATTATATATTATATATTCGCTGTTGTTTTTCTTAGATGTTATATTGAACTAAGTTATTTAAAACAAGTAAGAGCGCTATATTCGGCTGTGCCGAATCTTATATACCCTTCACATTGGTCTTTAAATATACCCAGCCGAGTAATTTTGTACTGCAAACAATATAATAAAAAACCTTGTGCGAGTTTTAAAGTTCATAGAAAAAATAACAAAATTTTAACGTTCGTATGAATAATAGAAATAGATGAAGAAGATTTGAGGTCGAAAGTTTTAAAAGTTTTCGACATTATCCGCTGCTCTTCTCCAACTTTTTTTCCAAAATGTATGAATTATTTGATTATTACTTTTTGTAGAACATTCGAAGTCGATAGCTGTAATAGTTTTCCAAAAGTAGCGTATCGAAAATTTTATAAAAATTATTAATTTGTATGGGAGCTACCCCTTCTTCACCCCGCATCCGAAAATTTTTTTCTTTAAAGCGTAGGCCTTCTTGCCCAATTACTTTTTGTAGAACATTTGATGTGGATATCTGTTATAGTTTCCGAGATATAGCGTATCGAGTATTTCATAAAAATTGTTAATTTGTATGGGAGCTACCCCTTTTTTTGCCCCCACTCAATAAAATTTTTCTTCAAAGCGTAGGCATTCTTGCCCAATTACTTTTTGTAGAACATTTCATTTCGATATCTTTTATAGTTTCCGAGATATAGCGTATCGAGTATTTCATAAAAATTGTTAATTTGTATGGGAGCTACCCCTTTTTTTGCCCCCACTCAATAAAATTTTTCTTCAAAGCGTAGGCATTCTTGCCCAATTACTTTTTGTAGAACATTTCATTTCGATATCTTTTACAGTTTCCGAGATATAGCGTATCGAGTATTTCATAAAAATTGTTAATTTGTATGGGAGCTACCCCTTTTTTTGCCCCCACTCAATAAAATTTTTCTTCAAAGCGTAGGCATTCTTGCCCAATTACTTTTTGTAGAACATTTCATTTCGATATCTTTTATAGTTTCCGAGATATAGCGTATCGAGTATTTCATAAAAATTGTTAATTTGTATGGGAGCTACCCCTTTTTTTGCCCTCACTCAATAAAATTTTTCTTCAAAGCGTAGGCATTATTGCCCAATTACTTTTTGTAGAACATTTCATTTCGATATCTTTTATAGTTTCCGAGATATAGCGTATCGAATATTTTATAATAATTGTCGATTTGTATGGGAGCTACCCCTTTTTTTGCCCCCACTCAAAAAATTTTTTTTAAAGGTGTAGGCCTTTGCGTACAATTATTTTTTGTAGAACATTTTAAGTCGATAGCTGTTATAGTTTACGAGATATAGCGCATAAAATATTTCACCAAATTTGTGCAATTGTAGGAAAAATACCCCTTCCCCTGGTCCAATCTGAAAAAACTTTTTATATTATTTAGGCTCCTTCTTTAGGAGTATCCGTGCCAAGTTTTGTGGCAAGAGTGACTATACTTACTGAGATATATAGGGATATATAAACGGATTTTGCCCTAAAAAAAATTGGTTACTCTGGGTTTTCGCTTATATCTCGGTTAATAGTGAACCGATTTTGCTGATTTTAAATAGCGATTGTTAGCGGGATTTTTTTATTTGACTCCGGAAACTTGATTTCAACAGACGGACATCGCTAAATCGGCTTCCCTATCTATAAGAATCCAGAATATATATACTTTATGGGGTCGCAAATGAATAATAAAGAAATTACAAACGGAATGACAAAGTGATATATACCCTATCACTATGTGAAGGGTATAAACATGTAAGAAGGTTAAAGCCGGTCAAGCCCGACCATATTAAACCTTACACCAGATTTTTATGAGGTATATATGTCAAAATAGACCGATAATTTTTGTATTCAGTTTGATATTTAGTGGCATTAAGATAAAAATGTGCGTAAAATTTTGTCAAAATAGAATAATATTGGAGCCATTTGTAGCCTAAAATGCTTATTCCGGTACCACATTTGTATGGAGGCTGCTTTAAAAAATTATTTTTTTCAGTACACTAGTTAGCGGCATAAGGCTACCACATATCGTTAGCTTAAATGAAAGACCACGTAACTGTATTTTTAAAAAATTTTTCAGTAAATGCAAATATTTTGTAATTTACAAGGCCAATGCTGGTAAATTGTTTCTTTTCCGTCATTATCTATCAAGTTTTGCACTGAAATATGTTTAAATATTGATTTAGGATTTTTGGTTGGTTACGGTGTTTTTTCATTTCAGCTAACGGTATGCAAAATTTTGTCAAAATAGATCTTCGATAGATATTCGATCCACTTGTAGCCCAAAAAGTTTATTTTGGGAGGACATTTTAATGGGGCTATGTCAAAAAATTTACCGATCCTCACCAGTTCCAGTGTCAATTTCATCCAAATATCTTCAAAATTTCAACCTGTACTTTGATCACAGGAATACATGGACACGTACATATGTAATGTGAATAATAATAGAAAAATTCATGAAAACTTTTACTCGAAAAAATTTGTTTGTGGAATGAAACTATTGAAGTAAATTAGCAATCTTTTTTCAGCTTATACCCAGCTTTAAAAAACCCAAGAATTATATAATATTTTTTTGTTACAATTATTGTTTTTATATTTAACGATAAGCTTCGGAACAACAAAATTTCATTTGTGAAGTGGTGGCTCCATCAAACCTTTTTTATTAAGCCATAATGGCATAATGAGAGCATTAACAGAAAGATTTATGTTTCCAGTACCCAGCGAAATTTTTGACACATACGTCTTGGATCTGGGACCAATGACAATGTAATTGCAGCCCATCCAAACTTTCTACTCGATTTCTATTTACATTTATACAGCGATGGCCTAGGCCGTGATATGGGTCCGAACTGCCGACATTGTAAGCGAAGGTTGGATGGATTTAAATATAATTAATTATTTTAGAGAACATTTGCTCTTAAGCAATTAAAAAACAAGAGCATTATTCTAGCAGTCCGCTAGTTATTACAAAACTAAAGGATTCCGATTGTATACTGCGTTTTCAATAGGAAAACGGAAAAACAAAACAGTATTCAACTAGTATCCGATTTTGATTGATATTTTTTTATTAATTTTGTAAAATAAAATTTGTATTAGAAGCAAAGAACAAAACAAACGCAAATTAAATTTATCCTTCGCATCAGCATCCGATTTGAATGGCTTAGTAATATATATATCATATGCCCAAGCATGGACTACAACGTACTGCAAGAACGGCTAAAAGCATTAGTGCTGCTTAAGAAAGTGCTAAATTCGACGTCGTGTTTAGGAGCTTTGTCTTCAAAGAACAACTTTGGCCACAATTTTGCACAAGGATTTGCATTTGTTTTCATTTAAAATTCAGTTGACACAAGAGATTTTTTCCAGAAGACCATTTACGCCACAGTACATATGCCAATAGGATGTTACAGCTCGCTCATGACATGAAAAAAACATGAGTGACAAGGCACATTTTCATTTGAATGGATATGTGAATAAACAGAAAAGTCAATTCTGGGCAATGGAAGCCCCCTCAAATTATTCATCAGTCACCTTCGCATCTATTAATAGTAACAGTCTGGTGTGCAATTGGGTCTGGAGGAATCATTGGACCTTACTTTTTTGAAACTGAAAACGGCGTAAGGGTAACTGTCAATGGGCAGCGATATCGTGATATGATTAAAAACTTTCTAATGCCTGCATTCTTTGGGCTTGGTTAACATATGGCATCAACAAGACGGTGCCACAGCGCATACAGCCAGGATTAAAATGGAATTACTGCGAGACCTCTTTCCACAGCAAGTTACTTTAAGAAATGGTGATGGTAATTGGCCTCCACGGTCGCCTAGTTAAACTGCTCCGGACTTCTTTTTGTGGAAATATCTGAAAAGCAAGGTTTATGCCAAAAACCCAGAAACGCTGGAGCAACTCAAACAAAATTTTCGTGATGAAATTAATAAAATACCGCGTGAAATGTGTGAGAATGTAAAGAAAAAATGTCTTTTGAGCACTAACGCATTTTTGAGGCTAACAGAGGCGGACATTTATCTCATATTGTATTTCATACGTAATTGTTGATATTAAATAAAATATTTATTAATATAAGATCTTTTGTTTTTCATGGAATCAAAAACTATATACAAACACGGACTGCCCCCATTCGCGGGCTAACCTTCTGATTATGTTACTCCCTACACTGACTTTGATGAGGTTTTTGAAATTCTAATTTCCTCCAGGGGTGAATGGTGTAGGGGCAACCTTGGGGAAGCTTATGAAATTAGGATCCTTACGGACGGCTCTAAGTTGGACTGCAGAGTTGGATCCGATGTATTCTCAGAGGAGATGGGTGTAAATGCTTCTTTTCGTCTTCCGAATGAATGTTGTGTATTTCAGGCTGAAATATTTGCCATCCGGAAGACTACTACAGGAAAGAAATATTCGAGGGAATATTGGTATTTTTGTCGACAGTCGGCGGCGCTTCTGTCACTCAGATCATACACTACCACGTCACTATTGGTCAGTCAATGATCATCTGATCAATTAAGTCACTATTTACTTCAGGCTCGAAATATATAGATTTAACATTGTAACGTTTTTTACTTATAAAATGTTTTTGTGCTTTGGCAACCTGTATATTAATAGGTGTTCCTGGCAAACAATATCCATTAATAATTTGTAAAAAAATACACAATTAGCCTTTAAACTGAACTAAACAATTATCAAACCTTGTTTGCATTGCCTTGAACAGTATTTCTACATAAACTATTCGTATTCGCCAATTTTGTGGCGTTTAGACAAGACCTAGAAAAAAATGTTTTTTTCCATATTTTCCAACACATTTCTATATCAAGAATTTGTATTTGAAATATTTAGAACAAGCAATAGCACAAAAAGAAAATTAGTTTGTTTGTGGTGCATGCATATGCAACATGCATCCCAGTTAGTCAAATCGTCGTTGACATCGTCAAAGATAATTTTAAATTTTCACTCAAAGCATGACTTTAATGAAATTATGCAGAATAAATCTGTTTTAACGGCCAACCTGAAAAATTTTTTTGCTTTTCGACTTTATCCTGCAAAAATTGAAAAGATTAACGACATGATCAGTGCCATTATCGCTTGTTTGATTTAGTATTATTTTGCATTCTTTTGTATGAACGATTTGTTCAAATCGTTATTCCATGCTGTGGCCAACTGGGATGTGTTTAAGCCACATTACCACAAATACAGGTTTACAAAGGCGTATTTATTATGGTTTAACATGTTCAAGTTGACGTTTCTTAAGTCATTGTTCTTTTTGCAAACTTAGAATAAATGAATAATAAAAACAACAACAAAGCTAATGGAAAAAAGTATTGGAATACTTAGGTAACAAGCCGGCTTTTTCATTAATTTACTAGAGATAAGCGTTTTCTTTTATTTTTTTTTATAAACTGTAAATTGAGCTTGAACGTACATATGATACAAAAACAAAAAATATACTTGCACCAGTTTTAGAATTTATATTCCAACTCCAACTGCTTATGTGTAAAGTACTTTTAGAATATAATTAAACAAACATTTGCTCATAAATACTTGTATGTTATTACATTTTGTTATATAGAAAAAGAAATATGTACGTATGTATGTACATAAGTATGTGTAAATTAGGTTGGCACTAAAAAATTCAGTGTTTCTTATCATTCCAGGTGGGTTTTTTTAACACTAGCTCTGAAGCCCTGGACTGAGTCACAAAACCGAATTAAGGTTGATCCAAGAAGTTGATTTTTAAACGCTGAAACTATTCAACAATAGATAGTTCTATTCATCCGCATAGCACCTTTGCAAATTTCAATCTCCAAAGAGAATATCCGCCTTTGTATTTTTACTGTGAAAAACCTCTTTGATTTTTTTGTTTGCTTTTGTGGCTCCCTGTTATCAATTGACTTCTGAAGACCTTTTGAGAATAAGGAAAGAAGAATGGTGACCTACGTAGACAGCGTTCTCATGTTGACTGATCTTAACTATGCAAAAAACTCCAGACTCAAAAAGAATAAAAGCAAAACAATAAAAGAGCAAATGCCCAATCCTAAATGGGAATGACCCAAGCCTTTCCTTAGAGGACGAATACCTCGGCATTACAATGTAGCCGAAGCTAAACTGAAAAATTTTAAAAGAAAGTGTTAGGGTTTAAGCCCTAGTGGTATTCACTGGATTTACAAAGCGATAGCTTCAAACTTTTGATTCTTTTGTAAGTGCACTGCGGCAAAGAGTGCTTGAGGACTCCAGGAATCAGGTATTTGGGCCAATTCTACCCTTGTTTTGTTTTTATATTGATCGAGTTGGAAAGGACCAAACAGTTGCAAGGTATAGTCAGATTATCTCACTTCTTGTCACCACATCTAAGCATGGAGATACTTACACTCACCAGTAGAAGTCAATGTGGAAATATGACCACTTTTCAGTTGAGGAAATATATACACTCTATGAAAGATGGAAATTGGTACTTAAACAGGCATTGTCAGCTAATCAGTTTTAATCGCAGTCATATGGACAAGGTAATTACTGTAATGTATCGTAAACAAAGATGGTATAAGTTAGGCTACGAAGGGTAGTGACAAATGCAATTTACCCCCTCCATCCAGAGGCCTGTAGGCCCATTGTGAATCTTTTTAGAAGAGTAAGGAAAAAAAATAAGCAGGAAAAAAATCTGTAGAGAACGATGCAAGAATAAGAACAAAAAGCAAGATCAAAGAAGTCAGTGTTTATCAATCACGCGCATGTGCTGAAAATAGCTATTAACCCAGCTACCCCGCCTCTTTGATAAATCCTATAATGTTCCCTAGCCCACAGCCAGAGACCTTACCAAGTCCATCCAAGAATGCCCTCCAAGCCACCTCAGTCGGCGGGTGTACAGCCTAGGGAAGTGGCTAACACAGTGTTTCACAGTCTCCTTTTCATAATTACATAACCAGCAAAAGTCAAGAGAGTTCCAAAAGCCTGGAGATCCCGCAATCAACCCTGTTCTTTCAGGCTTGACTTACTTTTTCTATTACTAAGTCCCTATCAATTAATAACAGAAAACCATAGGTGGTCTTATCGGCTCACAGCACATCCCAACATCCCGCGCCGATCCCCTCCTTGCCAGTTCATTAGCAGTCTCATTACCGACAACGTCTCAATGACCCGGCACCCCAAAGAGCCTTAGCCAGCGTATAGCCAAGATTGCCTTAAGAACACTTCTACAGTCGTCCACAAGTCTAGACCTGACATAACGTGTCTCTAGAGCCTTGAACGCGGCCTGATTATTAACGTAGATTGCCACATCTCCCCTTCCCTCCGCGTTTTGCCCTTTTAATTCCACAGTCTTCGTCGCCGCCAAAACCTTTAACCTAGAAAACGCTGAGCTCGTTCGGAAGTCTGTATAGCATCCTTACTCCCATATACATTATAAAGACACCAACAACGGTGACAACCTCCATCTTCGATCCATCAGTGAAGACTGCACTCCCCATAACAGCCCATCACACACTCCAGGCTTAGACGTATTAATGCATATCCCAAACTTCAAAAAAATCGGTCTAGCAGCTTAGGCGTAATTATGTGACAAACAAACTTTCAACTTTTTTTTATGTGCATAAGGACAAAGGTATTAATTGCGAAAAAAAAAGAAATTAAGTTTCAAGTTGTTATAAAGTAATGTATTCGTACATATTTTCATAGTTCTTTATATAATTAAACAAATTCTTTTATAAAATTAATATGTTTAGCACTACCAGTTTTTTAAAATAAAACTAAAAGTTAAGTAACACTTAGTGCTGCCGATTTCTGTGTTATTATCCAAAAAAAATTTTGGTATAATTTTACTACATGGTGGGCCAAGCAAAAATCACCCTATTGAAAGATGCTCTTTTTTTGCCAATCTCGGCTAATGTCAAACCTGTTTTGACATTTGTGAACTTGACAAATGCAAAATACAAGCAAAGAAAAAAACGCGAAACAATCGAGTCTATTTTTTTGCGTAACAATTCGCCTGTAGTGTTAGTTCCGTCGCCGATTCCCCGGTCGTCCGGCACTTACTGCGCAAACACCTTGCCGTTTTGCCACCGGCCTTGAATAGTATGGGACCACACGGATTGCCCGTTCTGCCAAGAATATGGCCGCTGTTGGCGAGAATGTCAAACTGTCGCCAGAAGCATCGACCAGACGCCGTGCCTCACAATTAGCCATTTGCCGGTCGTCCCTAAGGCGAATTTTGGTCAAAGATCTGCGCATGTTCGCGCACAAAGTCCAGTTTGTCCAACGACTTATACCTGTCGACCGCCAAACGCATGCAACCTACGCCCAAGCCATCCAGTGTTTAGCGGGTACATGAACAAGCAAAACTATCACTTCTGGGGCCCCGAAAACCCTCGAATGATGCACTAGAAGCCATTGCACCCGCTCAAAATGACTGCATGGTGCGCTGTTCATGCTGGAGGAGTCATCGGGCCATTTTTTTCCGAAGACGCCGCTGTTCAAACGACAGCAGTGAACGGTGCGCGCTATAGGGCCATGTTAGCCGAGTTTTTTCTGCCGCAATTAAACTAATTGAGGCTGCAGGACATGTGGTTCCAAGAGGACGGAGTAACGGGCCACACTGTGCGAGCAACAACCGATATTCTAAAGGCGGCATTCCCGGGTCACCTCATCTTTCGTTTGGGCGATTAACATTGGCCTGCAAGATCGCCCGATTTAACCGTTCCAGACTTTTTGTGGGGTTTTTTAAAGTCCCGTGTTTACGTGAACATGCCCGAGACCCCCTGGAAGCGCTAAAGGACAACATTTTATACGAGTGCGAAAATATTTCGCCCGAATTTCTCGCCGAAGTGATGAAAAATGCCATAAAACGAGCCCGTATAGCAATCAATTGTGACGGCACCCATTTGGCCGATATAACCTTCTTGACTTGACTAATAAAATTCTAAAGGTTCGAATAAACCGATTAAAATCAAATTTTTACCATGAAGGTTCTAGTCTAAGTCCCATATTTTACCCTGAGGTACTATAAAAATCCAAAAGTGGATTTTTGCATATCTGTACTTTTATGTTGCCCTAATGCACATGCATATGTCTAGGGGAATATTAACATACATACATACATTTCCGTATAAAAGATGTTTATATGCACCAAGGTGGATTTTTAGTACTACAAATACAACACAAACAACCATATGGTATTTTTATATTGTAAATTCGGGAACAAACACCTAAATGCCAAAAAATACAGAAAAACGTAAAAAATGCGGCTTTTGACATCCACATTAGTGTTGAAGCAAAGCAAAATAAACAATGAATCAGCTGACAAAATAACTCCACCTTGTGTATAAATCCACCTTGGATACCTACAGATACATAGTTAGTTTCTAATGTATTCATTTGCAGTTTACTTGACCATCACAATCTAGAGGGTATGACTGACTAACTTAATGGTCGCTTATTTAGCGCATCGCGTTCTAAATTCAAACTTGAAATTGCTATGTGCATACAATATATGAGCACATAATTTAATACATATGTACATGTATACATATTGTATTAACATCCATACACTGAAGAAAACGTAAAGACAACTGTCGACTATTTTGGTGCCTTTCTGGCGACATTGTCAACAACGCGTCTACATTTTTATATTTTGATTTATTACGAAAACAGTAACTGTCGGCAGCAAATGAAAGCTCCAGTTTGCTCCCAAACACAATAATGTATCGGTCTTTATGAGTCCTTAATTTTTTTCTTAGTTGTGCTTTTAAAGTGATTCCCATATCCAACACCTATTTATTTTTAATGATACACAAATGCAAAAACATTAGCTGGGGTATAGCTTATCAGTAGTACTGGTGACAACGTCAATAGTGAATCAATACAGTTTCACTATTGACACTTTTTGCAGGGTATGTATACAATCAAAATCGCCTTTTCCAACAAATGCCAGAACCGTACAACGGTTCTACTTAAGTACTCCTATATCCACTTCCTAAGGGGTTTCCTACACAGAAGGACACACTGAAAATATGTGCGGCCTCGTAATTACTCCTCGAGGGGTAAATTGACAGACTTTTGTAGAATAAGACTTTTGCCTTCAACCTTTCCTCCCATTTTTTGGCTCATGCATATTGAAGTCGAAAAATCGTGCAGTATTCCACCCCTAACCAAACGGTATTTACAACAAAAATTGTATTTTTTATTTAATTATTAAATTTCAGTTTCAATTGCATATCGATGGTTTAATATAGAAAGAGCCTAACTTGGGTTTTTTACTTTAAACACAAAAGTTTCATTGATAGTATGAGTGTTACACATATGTATATTGCTTTAATTTTGATGATTAAATCTAAAACAGACATCCACAAATAGACTGCGCATATATAACTAGACTCTTTTCTTTTCTTTGCCTTGTTGCAAACTCGACATGGCTTAGTTGGAAATTTTTTCATTTCAGTTGGTGAAATAGCTTCCAGGAAGTGAAATTTATTGGTAGTCTTTTGTACTGAAGGTTGTTCATTTTTAACAGCTAAATTTTCCACCAACTTTTCTCTGAACTGCAATCTTATTAAATTTGGAAGTGACTTATTTTTTTTTCTGTGTAAAGCAAATAGGCACTATGAATAAACATTCCGAAAAACTGGAAACTTAATTTCTTATACCATCGAAGAGATTTTCTCAAATATGTGTAGTACGAAATGTTTTGATCTCTGCGATCAAATCCTGCCATTCCTAAAGTATAGTCACGTATAGTATGAGGCTTTATAGAAACTTTATTATTTCTGATAGTGACTTTTACCATGTCACCGTAATGCATGTTTGATATTGTTAGTACTTCACGTTTGCCTTTCCATTTGCATAGGATTAGAGAGTCTGACCGAACCCAAGTTGATTCTCCTTTTTTTAGTTTCTTTTCAGTTACATTTTTTGAATTTTTCACTCTATTAGAACGTAGAGTACCGCAAACATAGTAAGTTCTTTTGCTAAACTAACAGAATAATAAAAACTGTCCATATATGTATAATACATGCCCCTTGTCGAGAAATCTTTCCGTTAAATTCATTACAACATTTTTTGCATGATTTGGTCCAAAGAATACATCAAGTTTTTTACCTTCATATATTTAGGTTCTTAAAATAATTCCCTTTGATTCGCAAAGCTCAAATAACTTGATGCCATATTTATGTTTCTTGCTTTTTATGTACTGACGGAAAATTAACCTTCCCCTCCAGAGAACCATAGACTCATCAATACATTGTTTTGTTAAAGTGTTTTAAAACAGGATTTATTTTAAACAAACGATCATTTGATAGTTCCTCATTATTTGAAAAGAGAAGGAACCTAAGAAGCATTTGAAACCGATTTCTTGACATTTTGTTTTTAAAAAATTTCAAGTCGTAAAGCTTATTTGTGCTCCAGTAATGGAATATTGTCCCCATATGAAGTAGTAGACCGAAAAACACTTGGAGCCCTGTAGTGTTTGTTTCTTTCCAAAAATTAAATCGAGATGATCTTAATAACTGGGTCTTACCCATTTCTTGAGCAGCATAAATATTAGTTTAATCTACTAAATATTTTTAAAAGTTTTCAGTCAGAAATAACTTAAAGAAATCACCAGGTGTTGTGCAACTTTCTGGATTATTTACCGACAATTTTCCTGCGAAACTGAATTGTGGAGGATCCTGTAGTACTTCATTCCAGTTATGTAACAATGTAGAAGTTTGGTTTGCTTGGAATTGCGATACACCAGTAGTGCAATTCAGTAACTTTTAACGATTCGACAATCATCATATTTATCGACAGAAATTATTGTTTGCTGCTACGGTTAAGTGATTCACTAAGACGTTTTTAACGATAGTGGATAAGTTGATTTTTGTTTGTATTTTATAAGTTGTAAAATAAATTTTAAGCAAGCGAAAATCATAAATTTAGTAAAAATAATATATAATATACAAAATAACCTTTTGTCGATACAACTAACAATCCAAAAATTATTGCCGTTAAATTATCAAGTATAACGATTGTAAAAATTGATAAAAAGTTTTGCTGTTTACTTAACAATAACAGCTGACTTTAACGGAAGTGAATATCGTTAAAAACTTTACTGAATCGCAAAATCGTTATATTTATTGTTAAGTTATTTTAACGATACGAATATCGTAAAAATAAGTTACTGAATCGCACTACAGCTCTGGCATTGCATCAATTTTGTCTCAAGAGCTACTATCTTCATCATTACTTTCATAAACATATTCAGTCTCATCCGCAGAAAAAACGCCTTCAATATCACTTGATGAATTTATATTATCTATATATTATTCTATAGCTTTGTCATCCATTTTATTTTCTTGTATCAAAAACACAAAACTTAAAAACCTTTCTTATAAGTTCACTTAACTGGAAGGAAAAAAACAGAAAACAGAAAACAAAAGTGGAAGATCATAACGGTACTAAATTTTCGTCAATAAAATGGCTACTGCCACGAGTTATCTCAAAGGGTTTGTTTCAATAGTTTAATCAGACAATTCTCTATGCCAAAACATATAAATGAAGTCAACTCCACATGCCATGTTTAAATTATATTATGTGTAATAAAATCATAATTACTACGAGGTATCTCGTAGCTGGCCTTATCGATACGAACTTCGACTACGAGATAATTTGTAGTTGGCAGTAAATGCGTTATTAAGGAAATTAAAAATAAACTAAGTACTCGTACAATTTATTTCATCCAGGAAATTTCTCTCAGTATAATTGACATTTTTGTTTTAACATTGACAAATTATGTGAAAAAATGTGCAAAAAGAAACCGGTTTTATTTGTATAGGGAAGTTAGGTTACCTACCGGGGGAAAAATTCTTTTGAAAACTTAAGAGTGGATTTTTCGCTTGTTCTTTGAGCTATTTTAATACTGCTCATAAACATAGGTATTTCTAAAAAATACTTTTTATGCAATTTCGTTTTTTTTTTAACTGTGTAAAGTCTTTCCATTGGCGTAAAAACTTCGTGTTGTTTAATGAGTGTATATAGAATTCACACTGAATAAAAAGACCAAAGAGCTAGTTCAATTTATTCTGATTCCAATATTACAAAATTTTACGCTTACCTTTATAAAGGCGGTTTTACACGAGATGTTTTTTTACATATGACCTGTCAAATTTTTCACTGCAAAATTGATACATGTAGTGTAAACGCGTGGAAACATTGCGTGTGTGAAAAACATATGTAAAAGTCATGTGGCAAATTTTCAATTAGAGCGCGTTCTATTTTCAACTGACTAAGCAAGTGTCATCAACAAGAACAACAACAAGGAAAAGTAAGTTGTTTATTTTGGATTGAAGGTTATGTCTGATGTAATTACATACATACGTACGTGTGAAAGCAAAAATTATAAACCATCTGTAAAATGACAGTTTTGACAAGCATACGCAATTACATTTAGGTGCAAAAGTGACAAGTCATGTGTAGAATACATCTCGTATAAAACCACGAGCAAAAATTAGTCAGCTGATCTTTCAAAACCACCTTATCTTTGAATTCGCCTTGGTATGTACATACATAGTACATAATGTACTAAATTCTGCAAGCCTTAGGCCAAGGCGAATTCAAAGAGAAGGTGGTTTCGACAGATCAGCTGACTAATTTTTGCTCGTGCAATTTTCCTCACAATATGTCAAAAGTTTGTTTATGTGCTTCTTCTTGATTTAAAAAAAAAATTACGCGTCGGTTATATATTTAAACTAAAAATTTTTAAAAGTGTTTTTAATTAACAAACAGTAAAACACAATGATTCGTTCTTGTGCTTTGTGCGAAAAAACAGTGTGAAATTAGTTTTATTCACGTTTTTCTTCTGCAAATAATTTGTCTTTTTTTAATGATGCCATATTTGTGTTTGAATTTTTCGCCCTGCGTTCACCTTGTATGAATTTGCCTTAAGTACATGCATACATACTAGAGATGGGCGATATACCTGTGACGTGAAAATGGCTGGTACCGACAGTGACATAAACTGTGAAGTAACTGTTACTGGGATGTCGTTAACAGACTATGTTAATTTTTGCCAACAACCTCGTTCCATGGTGAAATTATGTTACCAGGTGGTGTTACGAGCACAGCTGATCACTGTTTACAGTATTATTCAAAATCACGGGATCGCTTATCTCTAATACATACTCCAAATAGAGCTTCTTCTAAAAAATCACAAAAAGCATCAGAGTTCTTTGCATCTCTATGTAAATTATATGTACATACATGTGTTGAATAAATTACTATCTTTTTATTTATTTATTTGTTTTATATACATATGTAAACCATTGCCAAAAATTTTAGTATAGAAGTCGTACTCGACACAATGGACTTACCCATATTTCTTACTGTACTGCATAGAACACTTACTTGAACTACATATTTAAAAAATTTAACAATAGTTCATTTTCATTTAAATTTTTTTGTTTTTATTTTATATTATTAAACATCTTTTCAGGTGATAATTTTGGAAAAAATTTACAAAGTTACTTGTTACATCTGCAACATTACATATTTTAAGATTTTGCGTTTTAAATACTTTAAACAAAGTTTTTTTTTAACTTGCATATACTATAAGATGAAAAGAAGTGGTCCAAATAATATTACGACAATATAAAATTTATAAATTTTTTTAATGAATTTATACCGAGTTATAAAACAAATGAACAACAACATAACCATCCAACAAACATACATACTATATCATAACAAAAAATGTTCTTTGTACTGTAAACTAGAGATGAGCGATCCCGTGTTGTTTAAAGAATACTGTTTACAGTGAACGTGATTTTTAAATAATAACATCGCAGTAACAGTTACTTCACATTTTATGTCACTGAAATTTCCAGTGATTTTTAAGTCACAGGTATAAAATCGCAGGTATCGCCCATCTTTTCTGTAAATGGGGTAGAAGAATGAAGCAAAGAAAACAAATGTTAAGTAAAAAAAACAAAATTCAGGCTAAAAAATAAAGACGCGCAGACAAACAGTCGGTATGACTTGCCTATCTTCAAAAAATCCGGTTCTCTATTAAACAAGAAATAAACGAAAACCCGAAATAACACATTTTTTTAGTACAAAATCTGTGCATATATCTCTATATATGTATCTATCTCAGTGAAAGATGAGCGATACTCCTGAACCTGTGAATTTATACCTGTGATTTGAAAATCACTGGTAACGACAGTGACATAAACTGTGAAGTAACTGTTACTGCAATGTAGTAATTTTAATATGTTATGAAAACAAATATTTTTGGGATTTTCTGTGAAGTAACTATTTACTGCGATGTTGTTACCAGACTTAGTTAATTTTTGCCAACAACCTTGTTCATTCAATCTTTAAACCTCATATACATCAATTACATTGAGGTTTGTGGAAAAAAAAGAAATGTTCCTGAGTAGCAACTGTTAAATGCAGTGTTGATACTTAAAATTTGGTATGTTATTTAAAGTGGAAGTGGTATTCCCCCTACAAGTTCACAAATTTTGTGAAATTTTTCATGCGCTAAATCTGAGAAACTATGACAGCTGTCGATTTCAACTGTTCTTAAAGAAGTAATTGTGCAATAATGTTAACATTTTGGAAAATTAATAGTTGGATAGAAGCAGAAGGGCAGTCCCTATTTAAATAAAAAATTTTTATTAAATTTTCAAATAGGCCATATCTCGAAAGCTATAAAAGATATCGAACTCAAATATCCTACAAGAAGTAGTTGTACAGTAAAACATTTTTGAAAAAAAAATGTAGTTAAATAGAAATAGGGGGAAAACAGCACCCATACAAAAGAACAACTTTTATGTAATTTTCAATACACTAATCTCGAACATATAACAGCTATCAACTTCAAATATCCTTCAAGAAGTTATTGTACCTACAGAATGGCCTACATTTAAAAAAAAAAACTAGATAAGATCAGGGGGAGGTTCAGTCCCCATGCAAATGAAACAATTTTTAATGAATTTCGATAGGCTATATCTCGGGAACTTTAACAATCTCGGACACTTTAACAGCTATCGACTTCAAATGTCCTTCAAGAAGCTATTGTACAGTATGGCCTACGTTTTGGAAAAAAAAACAACCTAGATAAGAGCAGAGGGAGGATCAGTCCCCATGCAAATGAAACAATTTTTATGAAATTTCAATAGGCTATATCTCAAATGAACAGTTTTTATTAAATTTTTAAAACGAAATATGTTTGAAAACTGTTGAAACTCTTGACTTCAAACCTTCTACATGGATAGCTATCGACCTCATAACGGAGACAACTCAGCTGGATCAGATGGCTGGGTATATAAAAAGACCAATGTGAAGGGTATATAATATTGGGCACATCCGAATATAGCGGTACAAACTCAATACTAACAGCAATATAGTATTTTAGACTTTATAAACATGTAAATAGTGTTTTTGTAAATTAACTTATGAGTTAGCTTTGATTTTTAAATCAAAAGCTTATTTTATTTATGTATTTTTATTGAATTGTAAAATTATATTTTGTCGACCTTTGCTTTTAATATTTTTTTTATTTAATCAATGGTTTTTTTGTATTATTTTAATTATATATCATTATTAATAGATCGCTTCAAAATAATATCTATTCGTTTGTTTTATACAACAACTGACAGTTTAATATTAGATGCTTGAAAGTCCTCGTGTAAAAGCGGGTTAAGTTTTATTTTGTCAGAGAGCAAGAAAACAATAGCAAAACAACTGTCAAAACTTTTTGATTACAAGAGAAAACAAAAGATTTTTTACATCAGAAGGTGAAAATTTTTTTAACAGAAGATAAATTTATAATTAAGAAAATATTATAAAAAAACAATAACACAATGAATCGAAAAGGTAAAACTATGTTGCGGAAAATTAAATAATAATTTATTCCAATAAACCACAAAGTGAAAAGTGTCGTAATAACAAACACAAAAATAAATTAAAAAAAGTAAAAAATTGACGAGGACTTTTTCTTGTATAAAAATAAACGAAAATTTGTCGACGAATACTAATAGGGCGAGACAAAAGAAAACCTTGTACTGAGAAGGACAAATCTTAAGCAAACATTTTTGTGAAGCAGAGTGTCTATGGAAAACTGGTCTAAATTTACTGCTCCCTCTGAGGCTTCAAGCTGTAAACGAGATTCCATAGCTATGAGCTGTGGTCTAGGTGCCTCTGCTGGGGCCGTGGGTGGTGCGTGTGGAACGAGCGGTATGGTTAGTACCCCACCGGTTTCTGCTCACACCACCACTTGGTTGGCCGCATTGCATGTCAACAACAATAACAATTCGGAAAAATCTTTTTCCGATAAGGAACTGCACAAAAGTAATATTAAACCTGTAATTAACCTCAATGTGGCCACATCAAACAATCCGTGGCTGTTTGAAAACTGTGATACTTATCAGAAGAATGGTACATCATTGAATGCATCGTCTACTCTGCCCAGATCGAAATCAAATGAAGAGGATGAAGGTGGCGGAGATGGTTTTGAAAAGGTGTGGTAGATTTGTTATTATTGAATTTTTTTTATCGAAATGACTAATGAGTTTTTCGGTAATTTTTCTATGGAAACAGTCGTATTAAAATTGTTATTAATTGAAAGTTGTAAAAAAGTTTGTTTGTATCGCAGGTTGATTAAAAAATTGAACCTTAAACAAAGTGCTGCTCAAACTTGGCATTTTTAGATTGTTTCAAAATAATTTGTACCTTTGTATTGATTTTTTAAAAGAAATAAAATTAAAAAAAAACTAGGTAAACATATGTACGTAAAAATGTATTAATGATATATGAAAATATATCGTTACTTTAATATGGAAAAGCCCTACTTCGTTTTTTAAAGCCAAGATTTCCGGTTATTTCGATAAAGGGTCTGCTCATACATATATCTCAACTTAAAAAACATAAGTTATGGCAACCATATACATATAAGTATGTATGTTTCCATCGTTCCCATAAAATTTTTAAACATTTTTTACCAACAATTTTTATATAGAATAGTTTATCAAATCTCTATTCAGAACTGTTAAAATTGTATTCAGAAAATAATTCAAAAATATTAAATTACATACATAATAGTTAACTTAATATATAAAGGTCCTATCTCGTATTTTTATAAGCCCAGATTTTGGGTGATATCGACAAATGATGTCTGCTTATATATCACAATTAGCCAAAAAAAATATCAATTCAAGAAGTACGAGTAAGGACCTTTCTATATTTAGGTTACGATATTAATGTATGCCATTTGCATTTTATTTGAAATTTAATTTTATTAAATTTTTCCAGCTTTCTTTATCATATAATTGCTCATCTTCAGCAGACTCTAATGTTGTTGACTTACCGACGGGTGAAGCTGCTGCAACAGCTTCCCACCCACAAACAGAGACTGATTACATTGCCTACGATATGTGTGGTGCCGTTTCGTTATCTCCTCCTTTGTTGGAGGATGATTTTGCAATATCTGCTACAGGTGGAGCCGGCATCGGCGGTGGTCACTCAAATCGTACTTCCCTTAATAATTCCACCGAAAATCTTAGTTATATAAGTGATAACTTTTCCGGCGATGATCTCATTCTGCTTGCGGAAGACGTCGATGTAGATGCTGAGGAACTATCCCTAAATTCTGATGATTGCATATATGCCTATAGGGGTGAGGGAGCCGACTTTGATTTAAATTTACCGCCCTTAGCTGGTTTAGGTGGAAATTTTGGTTTACAGCATGGCAACAGTGCTGCTGATGAAGAAACTGATTTTTTAGAAATGGATTTTGAGCCAGATCCTTTATCAGAATTGGAATATAATCAGGCGCAGAGAAATTGCTCCGGTAACGATTCAAGTGATCAATATTTATTGCAAAGAGATGCTTGTCATTTAGTAACACCCACTCAAAGACATCAATTATTCTCATCACCCATCGATGATTTGTCCCAGGCGCCTAAAGTTTTGCAGTCACAATCAATGTTGACAAAAAATTTTGCACGAATTTCTTTACATTTGGATCAAATACAAAAGGACTATAATGAAGATTCAAAAGATGGAGGTAGGGAACGTTTGAATTCGGCCTTAGAATCACGTCCTTTAGAGGAAGAATTTTCCAGTGATGTCTTAGCGGCCGACACCAGTCATTCGCTGCCAAATACTTTGCACGAACACTTTACCAATAGATGCAATTCCGAATCAGCTGTGGTCAACCCCATTAATGATGGCACTTTGGCAGCACCTTTACAAACACTGACACACAAATCTCCATTAAAAATAACCGGAGCCAAACCAAAACGCTTGTCTACGTTCTCATCAACTTCGTCTACCTCTTCGAAAAATTCTTCAAAATCTCGTAACTCTTTACGATCCGCTTTTCAAACTACAACTCCGGGCACCAGCTGCAGTTTTGATGAACGTAGCGTTAGTTGCTCGGAATTCCGTACAGAACGAGATTTATCGGCCAATAAAGCTATTAGCAATTCTAAGCAGCCGTTGCTTTCCTCCGCCCCACATACTGCACCCTCAACTGCATCTACATTAAATACGGAATTCAATGCTTTTAACGACGAAACATGTTTAGATTGTTTGGAAAAAGAGTTTTTAGCCAACACCATAGGTAAAGCAGTAGATCCGTTTGGTTGTTTAAAATGTCGTAAACGCTTAGGTCATCTTTCGCATTACAATATCACACCCTCGTCAGTCGATCATTCAAAATATCGTAGAAGTGCTTCACCAACCACTACGTTTTTCTTTAACGATCAACCATCTCCCACATCTCGGCTGTTTTCGTGTGAATTTTTAAATGCTCAGGCTCGTAAAAGGCAGGAATGGGATTGTTATTTACAGGAAAATAAAGAAAGCCTTCGGCTGGCAACTACAAAATCACCCTTATCGACAACTTCGACCGTGACAGCAACAAAAGCACAGCCTGTAAAGGTATCTATAGATACCAAAGACTTAGGTCAAGATGTGATGAATATTGAATCAAAGGTGGGATAAAAATAAAAGTTAAACTTTTAATTAGATTTTCTGAAAAATAAACAGATCAAATGCAAACGTTTTATATTTAATTTTATATTTTTAGCTTTTGAAAACTCTTAAACCTTCTGGTCTTTGTAGTGTTACAGTGCCCACATTAAATCTTACTGAAACTTTGCTTTTACAGGCATTGGTAAGTAATATAGATCTTTACTTATGAGTTTTTTTTTAATAGTTTTTTTTACAGGATAACCTACAAATTGCATATAATGCAGAGCTGCTAAAGAAATATTATAAAGAATTCAATGCCGATTATTTAAGCGGTTCCTCCGCAAACATTTCTAGAACTTTAAAAGAATTTAAAAATCTCAAAGATTTTCTCATATATGTTTCCAAGAGACAATGCAATCATTTCAAATTACAAAGGATAATAGAAAAAGCCACACAAAACAAAATTTTAGTGCAATTTAAAAAGGTTAGTGATATTTTTTTTTAATTGAAATTATCAAAACTCTGTACTTGGCTAACTTTTAAAAAAAAGGTGGAAGAACTAAAACAAGTCCACTCTGTAATTTGCGAATTTCGGAACAATAATTTTAGTGAAATTACCGAGAAACGAGTATCGAATGTGTTTTGAACCCAGGGGATAGCCGCGTAACTGGATTCGATAAAATATTTGTTTAATTTGTATAATTTTAACGTGCGAATTCGAATCAAGTTACACGGTAACCCCCTGCAATTGAATTTATCTTCCCGTCCGGCGAATAAAAATTTAATTCTTATTAATATGTATGGGTTACTGATCCTTGAACAGGAGACAGTTGAGAAAATAGTGAACAAAGAGAAAGTTCTGTGTGCGATTAATGCCTTCGACACCCAGACATTCCCGGATGAAATTACGAATACATACTTTATTAAGTCGCAGAGAACTGTGACAGTGTTGGCAATGAAGTTGCCGACAAGGTTCGGCCCATGAGTTGCCATACAAGGAGAAAACTGCAAAAGCACCAATGGGAAGATTTGGACATAAGTTGTTAACATAACGAATTTTAAGCGAAAAAAGTAGGAGTTTCTAGGGAATCTACGGTTATATAGCAAGAAATCAAATCAGTAGGAACTAAGGTATTCCTGGACCTGGGAAGGTTGGGCCCGAAGACCGAGATTATGATCACTACTAGACATTGTGCAAACGTGACACCATATAACTGTAGTATGTGTGAAGATAAAAAGCAAGCAAAAAAGTCAGAGCATTCCACGAGAAACTTAGCAATTGTTCAAGATTTAAACTTTAAAAAACATCATTGGGTCATAATGAAAAATAGGTAGCTGAAGGAAAGCAATAAAAGTCGTTGTTTCTATGTCAATGTCGTTTTCTTTGGCGTTCCGTTACAAATTGACATGTTTGAAATTTATGGAAACGAAGTTATCGAAAAAAATTTAGTTACTTATACCTCAGGTTATTGTAAAACTTTGTACGCAACTAACTTCATATAACTTTTAATAAGAAATTTTTGGCAGCAGAAAAGAAGAGGAGTGAAGTTGTGACATGCCACCAAAAGTTAAACCAATTTTTTTTTGTCTTCAAATTTAATAAAGCTTAATAAACCGTTGTTCAGCAAAATTTCTTAAAGTTATATTCTAAAACAAATTTCAACAATTTCTGTTAATTTTGAATTTTAATACCCTTCACATAAGTGATTAGGGTATTTATAAGTTGGTCGTTCCGTTTGTAATTTCTTTATTATCCATTTGCGACCCCATAAAGTATATATATTCTGGATTCTTATAGATAGTCGATTTAGTCATGTTCGTCTGTCCGAACATTTTTTGCAACATAGGCTGAATTCCAAAACGCAGTTTGCCTTGCATTACAAATTTTCAACTTCTTCCCTTACACACTCCTTACAATTTTGACAAGGTTTTTTGCTTCCAGGACATTAATATAGCTGTAAACACTCATTCGGAAGTAAAACATATTATCAAAAACCTCATCTTTGCTTTCAGGAAAAACTTGAAATTTTGTGATGCAAAGCATACTGCGTTTTGGAATTCAGCCTTACTTACACCCTATCTCCGCCCCCCTAGCATAGTTGCCATACAAAGTTTCATTATTTTTAATTTTTTTTTTAAATCGCTCCCACAGCTTTACAATGGTAAAAGCTAAGACCGACCCGAATTAACATTTACCTGGAACATACTCACCCTCTGTCTCCAGCCCCTAACATGGTCGCCATACAAAACTATAAAAAATGGGGTGAACCCTCCTACAACTTCTCCGAAATCGCCATACAAAATTTACAAAAATTATGTAAAAACGCCCATAACTTCGGCTTTAGAGAAATTAAGTGTACGACCGACTCCCATTAATTTCTACTCGCAAACATATTGCTAGAACATACTTACCACTTATATCCACGCCCTAAAAGGGTTGCCATACAAAATTAAAAAAAATAGGATAAAAATGCCTACAACTTCCCCGGAGTCGCTAGAGGAATAATATGTATCACAGACCCAATTAGTTTTCCTCCCAAACATATTCCTAAAACATACATACTACCATCAGCTCCTCCTCGCAAATATATTTCTAGAACATACTTACCCCCTATCTCCATCCCTTAAAATGGTTGCTTTACAAAATTTAAAAATAATTGGGTAAAAGTCCCTTCCCCGGAGTCGCTCCTAGAGGAACAAAATGTGTCACATTCAGCTGCCCTAATCACCCTAAGAGGGTTAAAATATGATACCTACCTACCCCTATTTAAAAATTAGAAATATTTTATAAATAAAAAAACGGATAAAAATAAAAAAAGGTTTGGGGTTTAGAAAGTCCAATCAAAAATTCGGCACAGCCGAATATAGCGCTCTTACTTGTTTAAAGTAGGAATTTGCCTACTTTAAGGTGAATTTTTTGTTTTTTTCTTTATATTTTGTGAGATAATGTATGAATACTTTTAAGGTTAAAAGTTTTAGTTCTACCGAACATTCTTATAGCACATTTAAAGGCAGAAATCAAAAAATCTAAAAAATTTTGCTTGGCCGATTCCCCGGCCGTCCGGCACTGACTGCGCAAGCACTGCGCTATTTGGCCACCAACCTTTGAAGAGTATGGTACCACACGAGTCGCTGCCAAGAGTGGCCGGCCCCAAAGCGCCCATTCTGCCGAGAATATTGCCGCTTTTGGTGAGGATGTCGATCTGTCGCCAGAAACATCGACCAGACGCCGTGCCTCGCGATTAGCAATCAGCCGCTAAGGCGAATTTTGGTCAAAGATCTGCGCATGTTCCAGTGCAAAATCCCGTCCATGCATTAGCAACGACAAACGCATATAGCCCTTCCCCAAGCCATTCTCAACCTCGAGGCCCAAGTGGACGATTTTTCGATCAAAATCATAATTAACGATGAGGCTCATTTTCACCTCAGCGGATACGTAAACAAACAATACTATCACTTTTGGTGCACCCAAAAAACCACAAGTGGTGCATGAGGAGCCATTACACCCGCTCAAACTGACTGCGTGGTACACTGTTCACGCTGGAGGGGTCATCGGGCCATTTTTTTTTTCGAGGACGCCGCTGGTCAAACGAGAAGAGTGGACGGTGCGCGGTATAACACCATGTTAACCGAGTTTTTTCTGCCACAATTGAATGAAATTTGACCGGAGGACATGTGGTTCTGACAGGACGGAGCAACGGCACACACTGCGCGAGCCACAACCGATATTCTGAAGGCGGCGTTCGCGGTTTGCCTTATCTCTCGGTTTGGTGATTTACATTGGCCCGCAAGATCGCCCTATTTTGCCTGTTAAGATTTTTTTGTGGGGTTTTTTGAAGTCCCGTGTTTACGTAAACAAGTCCGAGACCCTGGACCACATTCGACACGAGTGCGAGAATCTGTCGCCTGAAGTTTTCGCCGAAGTGATGAAAAATGTCATAAAACGAGCCCGTTTAGCAATCAATTGTGACGGTGCCCATTTGGCCGATATCACCTTCTCGACTGAACCAATGAAATTCTAAAGGTTCAAATAAACATAATCAAAAAACAGATTCGAAGTTTTTTATTTAAAAAAAATTAGAGCCAAACAATATCGGATGACTTTTTTTGGCCCACCTTGTACAAGGAATTACGCTGCATAGTTTTAGAGAGTATTTGTAAACATGGGAGAAAATTCTAAGAGCAAAGTTTTTAAGGAAAAAAAAATAGGCGGTGCCACGCTCACAACAAATTAATTCTTCGTACAGGATCTTTTGCTCGATTATTTTTTAAGGAGCTTTATACGCGTTTTTGAACCCCCTGGTCGTTAAAATATTGAAGGAAAAAAATTGGCAGGCGGTGATACGCCCACATAAATTAAACTCATTATTTCGCATTTTTACTGTATCGATTTTTATGAGATTTCAATTGAAACAGTTGGCCTTATAATGCCCTTTAAGGAAAAAGTGGGCGGTGTACACCCTATACAGTCAAACACTTATCTTATATTATAAACGGTTACATCTAAGCCTTTTAAACTTTGTAAGATTAAGTCCAATATTTATACGTTTATGTTAGCTGAAAATGAGAAGGGTGAGAGCTGGGGATGTAGAACCCTCCTTACATCTTAAGATTATAAGAAATAACTGTAGCTATAATTGTTAAACCTAAAATAAGAACGTTTGATACTAACTGAATTTTTTGAACAAAAATTTAGTAATTAGGATATAGACACGTGGCACTTTCTATAAAACTAAAATACATTTTTAGTTTAGATTTAAAATTAAGAATGAATAGCTATGATATCTACAGTTTTGGTAAGGGTGCAAAGGGAGATGGTTGGATCGAATGTTGTACCACATCTATCCAATCAAAAAATATTAAACGAGGTTTAACCGCAGCTATGATTGACTTACTTCGCATGAGTCATTTTGATTTAAGTAACTTGTTTGGAGGAAAAAACCCCAAGTTTTATGCCATTTATTTCCAACAGTTATAGATTTAAAATGTTTTTGATTAAGTGTGACATTTGAAGTTTGCTTAGACGAAAAAAAGGAGATGGAGACCACCATGCCATCGAAAAACTCTAAATAAAATTATAAAAGGTATAATTATCTTCGCAAAAGTTATTTTTATGTAAATTATTTTTTTTTAAATGTGAAAAGGTTTGGAGATGTCTCTTCTAATGAAAAAGATATTTAAGAGTTCTAGCAATGATATTTAAACTCAAGTAAACTTTCCCTCTGGCTGTCTTATTATAAAAAAATTATTTAACAAAGAAGACTGAAAACATTCATGGACAGATTTATATACATTTTTAAATCTAAAGACTTTAAAAAACATGTGTCTTAAAGTTGTAAGATTTACATGAAACATGCATGTTCACACATGAACTCCAATTTCCATTGTAATCCTGGCTTAATGCGATCTGGCACCGTCTTGTTGATACCACATGTTAGCCAAGGCCAAAGCATGAAGTTGAGGCATAAAAACATTTTAATCATATCACGATATCGCTTCCCATTCCCAGTTACCTTTACGCCTTTTTAAGTTTTAAAAAAGTAAGGTCTAATGATTCCTGCTGACCAAATTGCACACCAGACTGTCATTTTTAATGGATGAAAAGGTGACTGATAAATAATTTGAGGGTTTTCCATTGCCCAGAACCGACTATTCTGTTTATTTACATATCCATTCAAATTAAAATGTGCCTCGTCACTCATTATGATTTTTTCATAATAATCGGAGCTGTCATTGGCGAGCTGTAACATCCTATTGCGGCGGCGCAAATGGTCTTCTGAAAGAAGCTATTGTGTCAACTGATTCTTAAATGGAAACAAATGCATATTTTTTTAAAAATCTTGCAGTACGTTGTGGTCCATGCTTCTGCCTATCAGCTACAGCCCCTGGTTCTTCGAAATCATCATCTACACGATAAATAGTGCGTCTTGTTGGCGCGTTGTTTCTCCCAAAAATTTCACGTAACTTTCTCCTCGTCACAGTAATAGATGATTGATAAAATGTTTTAACGATTAAAACACGTTGGCTTACCAAATACTTTTCCATGATAAATTTGCCACGTCTCTTCTTCAAAACGACTAAATATGAACTGTCAAGAATTATGTATACCAAAATGGCGGCAAAACAAAGTAGTATGCCTTGCCGGCGGACACCCTGTATATAAATGCTAAAAAGTTCAATTTTGCTCTTAAATTTTTCAGCAACTGCCAAACTAACTTCAATGAAATTAAAGTTGTAGGAAAGTTCAAAAAGTCTTCTTTCTTGCAAAATAAAAATTGGCAAAAATCTTAATACATTTCCGATAAATGAGAATGCCAACAGTGATGCCAAGCTGTCGACGATATTATTATTAAATTTTTATTCTATTACTTTTTCTATTTTTAGAACTCTTCAATAACCGATACGGAAATGGTTACCGTAAGAGTCTCAGAGATATTATATTATTGGTCTCAATATAAAAATTTAGATATTCTTAAAGAAATGGATAAACGTTTTCAAGACACCAATATTTTAGGTAAATATTAATTAATATTTTTTTTAGAAAAAATAATTAAACATTTTTTTATCTAAAACTTTACAGGTAAAGTTGCAAATATTGTGCGACACGATCATCAACGCTCTTCATGTTCACCACGTCGACCATTACCAGAATTTATTTCCATACCACAGTATTATCCCAGTGGTTTTCTAATATTAACAAAACAATGCTAAACACACTCTTCCACACATACGATTAAAAAACACACACACCTATACATACAACCAAGTAAAAAATAATTAAATATACAATATTAGTAGGAATTAGTACAGCGCTTAGGAATCTTCATTAATAAACTCGAAATCAAAATTAAAAATAAAAGCATAAAACAAATCAAATCACACATTGTAGCACAATTTCAATAAGTGTGTCAACATTTTATTAAGTGTAACAGCAATAATAACTTAAAAAATATTAAAAAAATATATTAACGTGTATGTATGCAGTTAATAAAGCAACATTTAGGTAAAAGAAAACATCTTTTACGCTTTTTATAGCTTTTCCTAAAATTTATATTTAAAAAAGCATGAAAAAAAGGCAGAGTTTTGCATACAACATTTACCAGTTACTTATAATCATGGCTATTCTAAAATACTCGTTCACCTCATATACGCGTTCATATGACATTTCTTGATTCTAAAATACGCGAGAGTGAACATCGATAACTTTATCACTTTTCGACATATTCTAAAATACGCGGCAAAATACTTCTTCATACATTTTCATTCGACGGGGTTTTAGGCACGTTAGGAAGAAATTTGGTTGTGGTTTTTGTTTAAAAAAAATGTAAGTAAGTTTTTTATGTTTACATATGTAGGTATTTTAATTTATATATTTTAAAAATATTGATTAAAAAAAATTAGATACTACAGATTTTTTTAAAAACTTATAAACTGTATGTATTTTTATAACTTACCGCACATCCATAACAATTTATCGTTGTGTTTTGAGCATCCTCCGAAAACTGTTTTCTTGTTTTGCTATTAAAAAATGTGCAATAGAGTTCATTGTTATTATTTATTATATATTTTTTATAAGTGATCATCAGATTTCTGTTCGCGCGTATTTTAGAATATGTCGTATTTTGTATTTGTATTTGAAATACCGCCTTCTAATGTATTTTGTATTTGAAATACCTTACACTGAAGTATTTTATATTTTGTATTTGAAATACTTATGATGTCAAAATAAATTTTTCAAAATACATTTTTTTGTTATACAAAAAGTTGTCATTAGCAAAATTGAAAGATGTTACAATTTCCAAAAAAAAACAGAATGAAAACTTTGTCTTCGTATTCATTAATGTCTTACGCTTAGCAAGGCACGTTCTTTGCCAGGACTCACTCATTCAGGTAATATCAAGAGCTAAGCGGATATTTGGAAATGTGAATGTCCAAAAAATTAAATTTTTTACAAAAATCAAAATTTTTTGACATTCACATTTTTAAACACAAGTTAGATCGCTATATTTGTCCGTGTCGAATCTTATATACCCCGCACATTGGTATTTTAATATACCCAGCCAAGTAATTTTTTACTGCAAATAATATAATAAAAAATACCTTGTGCCAGTTTTAAAGTCCGTAGAAAAACTTTACAAAATTTTAACGTCAAAAAAAAAACACACAAAAAATTATCTAAGAAAACTTTACTTAAATCAAGCCATAGCGGTGTCAAAAGTACGGTGAGTACAATTTTTTCTTAAATCAAGTACGAAATTTCTTACTCCAAGTAAAATTTTTTAAGTACGAATTTCTTATTTTTAGCTACAATTAAGCCAAAAAAGAAAATTGATTTAAGTTTGGAACCGTACTTGATGTAAGCCAAAAAAAGGTTGATTTAAGCCGTAAACGGAATTAATTCGAAAATGAAATGTCATTTTTTTGACTTATGGAGCTTTATTAAAGAAGAAGAATTTTAGATTTTTATTTTTATTTTATAGACACTTAAAACTTACAATTTAAAATTTTAATTTTTTGTACTTACCGAAGCTGAGATTCGAACCAGGGACTTCCTGCACTGCAGCACAAGCGCGTAACCTCTAGGCCACCGAGTCACTTTGTTTTCAAATGTAAAATAAAATATTCAAACAACAAGCTTTTTTCTGCTTGATTTGTTGAAGTACGGATCGAACTTAAAAATTTCAAGAAAAATTTTGGATAAATTCAAGAATAAAATTCTTGATTTTAGAAAGCGAGTTTTCTTTCTGTGTAGATGAAGAAGGTTTGAGGTCGAGAGTTATAATAGTTTTCGACATTATTCGTATTAAAAGGTTAATAAAAATTGTTGATTTTTATAGGATCTTCTAGTCCAAAATGTAGGTCTCATTATCGAAATACTTTTCGTAGAACACTAGAAATCAGTAGCTGTTATAGTTTTCCAGATATAGCGTATCGAAAATTTTTAAAAAATTGTTAATTCGTATGGGAGCTACCCTTACCTCTGTCACAACCCAAATTTTTTTTCTCCAAAGTGTAGGCCTTATTGTCCAATTACTTTTTGCCGACCATTTGAAGTCGATTTCTCTTATAGTTTTCGCGATATAGCGTATCGAAAATTTCATAAAAATTGTTACTATGCAAGGCAGCTACCCCTTCCCCTGCCCTACCCAAATTTTTCCCCAAAATGTAGGTGTTATCATCTAATTACTTTTCGTTGAACACTAGAAGTCGATAGCTGTTATAGTTTTCGAGATACAGCGTATCAAAAATTACATAAAAATTGTTAATTTGTATGGGAGCTACACCTTCTCCTGCCCCCAACCAAAAAAATTTTGTGGCAAGAAAGACTTTATTTACTGAGATGGGATATATGCACGGATTTTGTCCTAAAAAATGGATTATTATGAGTTTTCGTTTATATCTCGGTCAATAGTAAACCGATTTAGCTAGTTTTAAAACCCCAATAACTGGTCCGTATCACTTTATTTGACTCCGGAAACTATATTTTAACAGACGGACGGGGCTATATCAACTTTGCTATCTATAAGGATCCAGAATATATATACTTTATGAGGTCGCAAATGGAAAATAAAGAAATTTTAAACGGAATGACAAACTGATATATACCCTTACCACTATGTGAAGGGTATACAAAAGAAATGCAGAGGGCGAATTTTTGAATTCGCCTTGATATTGCTTTACTTCTAATTTAATTTGTTTTTCACATAGAAGGCACATACAGAGAACCAAGGAACATTCAACCAGGTAATATTAAGAGCCCAGCTGATTAAAATCAATTTGACATTTTCACGTTATAAAAATTTAATTTTATATGGAATTTTAATTTTTCTGGCATTCTACCGTTCAAACAAAAAAAGGAAATGCAGAGGGCGAATTTTTTGAATTCGCCTTGGGTTTATCTTGTTGAATGTGCCTTGCAGAGAATTGTTTTCATAAAATTTAACACCAGTCTGCGTTCATCAGGACCTGTAGAAAGAATCTTTTCTTTAGCAGAATTCAAGGTACACTAATATCTTAATATCTTAAATACCCCTTGGCAGGATTTATATATTCTCCAACAAGAGGCTGCTTATCTGAATAAACTTTTAAAAATCTAGTGTTCATAAAAGGAAACTCATGTTTTACCGATTGATTAATGGTTATAAATGTATTTTGTATTTTGTATTTTAAATAAAAGATACTAAAATACCTAATTTTGTATTTCAAATACTCGACTTGAAAGTATTTGGTATTTTGTATTTGAAATACAAGCGGAAGAAGTATTTTGTATTTTGTGTTTCAAATACAGCAAAACATGTATTTTGCTCAACTCTGCATGTGTTGAAGAAGAGTAACTCCTTCTAGCAAAAAATTTAAGTAGTTCAAAAAGAAGTCGTATTTTCATGATTTCCTTTGCACCATTTTTTAGATGCATTTAAACTAAAATAAACTTATAATAAGCAGATGCATTAAAATGTTTAAGATTCAATGCTCTTGCGAATCTCTAGTTATGAAATTGTAGTAATTCACCTGGTTTTTTAAATTATAATGGAGTTTTTATTGGTTGTAAACCATACTAATATAAGAAATAGGGGGGGTTTCATTCTACGCAAAACGGTCGACACAAACCCGTCACAAATTCTTGATCAGTACACCAATTGAAAAGTCAGTACATATACTGATAAAAAAAACAGTACGAACGATCACCCTACATATTTGACAAGATAAATATCAAAA
This sequence comes from Melanophora roralis, assembly GCA_963583895.1. Classification (NCBI taxonomy): domain Eukaryota; kingdom Metazoa; phylum Arthropoda; class Insecta; order Diptera; family Rhinophoridae; genus Melanophora; species Melanophora roralis. The sequence continues at coordinate 30,336,364 of OY757188.1, read as the reverse complement.
TATCTAAAACTTCGATGATTTTATTTTTAACTCTAGTTGTTTTTACCTTAGTAAATGAAAAATTTAAGGCGCAACTTCAAACAAAAATATTGTACTAATTAAAGATGCAACTTAAAAAAAATTGGTGGGGATTTATAAAAATGATTTCGGGACGACAATGTATACAATTTACAACATCATTTTTGATGATCAACATTTGTAATTTTACAGTTTTGTGTTGTTCTTTTTAGAAAAAAAAATATATCAATGTATTTTTTTAGCGATTTCAAAAAATGTTTGACTTGTTTAAAGAACGTGACATTTGTTTTTTTATTTATTTAATATTTAATATCACAAAAGGCATACAACTGAAGAAATAAATATTTTAATAGGCTATAAATATCTACAAAAGGGCTGCAAAGTTTTGTAATAATGATAAATTTCTACGTATGTTTATTGAATTACAATGGACTAAGAGACCAAATAGTTCGATTGTATTTTACAATTTTCGAACATTATAATCACTATGATAAAGAGTAAAAAAAATGTTAAAAGTTGGTCTGGAAATATTTCCTGATGTTTATTTCGTGATGAATATAATATTTTTAATAATTAAAAAAAAACTTATTTAAATAATTTTTATAATGTTTATAATACTATTATCATATTCTATTGACAAATAAATTATACCTAATTAAAATATTCGAATTTACTTTTAAAAAAATTAATTGCTGTTGCTGTAAGCAATAAGATTTTGTTTTCTTACAGCGTTATTTATTAATATAACAAAAAAGATTATGCTAACTACCTTAATGCTAACAATAGGTGTGCTCCAGAAGATTTTGTTCTTGTTCGGACATATGAGAGTAAAAATAAAATACAAATTTTTGATTTTTAGTTTGGCTTTAGTTCATATAATTTCTTTTTATTAGAAGAAATTATTATTTTCCGTTAATGTTGAAAGAAACTTTCAATTTGAGAAAAAGCTGATTTTTCTACCGCTACTAGCCGAGTAGAATGCATTTTCGAAAGCAGCTACGCAATTTCATCATCAGTACTCTTTGAACGGTAGTAGTGTATTTGGTTGTAAACATCACCTATTTAACTTACACGTAACAGAGAAAGGGATACGGCATGACAGTTTTCTTTCATTTTTACTTTGTAAGTTAGGACGAAGTTTACTTTTTCATATACACTATGCTTTTTTCCATTAACTAAAAATCAAAAATTTGTATTAAAAGACAATTAGTTCAACAATAAATAAAAATTAACACGTAAAAATAAAATTTTCACTAAATTGTTTAATTTACACATTTTTTTTATATATGCAATATTTCTAAATTTTAAATAGGTGTCGGTGTCATATTTTAACATTCTTAGGGTGACTATCAAAAATGTTTGGGAGGAAAAATTAATTGGAGTAGATCTTACATTTGACCTTTGAGTGAGCACCCTAGAAGCTGTAGGAAAGATTTAAAAGAAATTTAAAAAAATAAACTTTGTATGGCAACCCTGTTTGAGGGCGTAGATTGGGTGTATGTTTCACAAAAATGTAAGGAAATATGTTTGGGAGTCGGTCTTACTTTGCACCCGGGACGGGGCAACTCCGGGGCAGTTTTAGAGAAAAGGGGGAAAAAAAAGAAAAAATCTGTCCGGCCAGGTATGGAACCCAGGCTCTCTGGGTCAAAGATAACATTTAAAAAACAGAAGGTAGTCTTGGTTTTTTACTTATATTTCGGTCAGTTTTTCGGGCGATTGTGCTGGACTTCAATAGAGATTTTCTTGCAGATATTTCTGATATTTCAATACCACTTACGGTTCTATGCTACAACGAGGGGCTTCAAAACGTTGATTTCAACCATAACATGGACAGACGGACAGACAGACATCGCTTAATCGACTTCCCTATAAGGACCAAGAAAATAAATACTTTATGGGGTCACAGATGGAACGGACTGACAAACTTACATATGTATACCCTTATCACTTATGCTAGGCTTTTCTCGAACATGGTCAAACTACTCATCAGTTTGTAGCAATGAGAGAATATAGTTTAAGCCTCTCTTACTTTTTTCTTTTTTTTTATATGTAGTTTGATATTTTCTCAGTCATAAAACAGAAAATTCAAAACGTTATTGAGTCAAAATCCATATAAAAAAGGAAAGAAGGCTAAAACTATATTTTCTCGCAACGACCCGATGAGTTATTTGACCATGTTGTCGAAAAAAACTGCTATAGAGAGCACAGAAACAAACTAATAATTTCTTTTTGTCGTTTTTGGCATGGAAGAGGAAAAAATCATATAAAATATTGTGTAAATTAGCTAAGTTTTAAGAGGACCTAAGTAATTTTTTTTTATGTACTGATGATATTAATAAGATTAAATAGAACTTTATGGAATTATGGAGATTGACTAAAAATAAAAAAGTTACATCACTATGACGTTCATTAGGAAACTTTTTTGCATATGTATATCAAAATCATCCAAATATTAAAGTAGTTGCAGCCTCAAAAAGCGAAGAAGCTAATGATTAAATATATTTATAGCGAAATTGTTAAGCAGATTTTATATTTTTTTAGTTTATTTGCTTTTTTAATATACGTACATATAAAAACAAAATAATCTTATATAAGGAATTGATTCCTAAAGTTAATAAACCTTATTTTGTTTGGCGTTGTCGTTTTGAATGTTGTCGAATTCGACACAAAAACGAATGCTATTCAATTAACACTGGCGTATTTGTTAGACGGTATCATAAAACTAAAAACGACTACGCCAACGCCAAGCACAATAAGGGTAAATATACATATGTATGTATGTAAATAGTTGCATTTTTCCAATAAAACAGAATTTCAACAAAATCAAAAGTTTAACCTTAATAACGTTGCCTGCCACCGCCAGAATAACCACCAGGCGGTGGTGGCTGATAGTATCCACCACCAGCCCCCCTACTATGAGGTGGGGGATTGGTTTCAACGCCAGGTGGTGGAGGTGGTGGCGCACCAGCACCAAGTGAAACATTTGGTGGCATGGGTGGAGGTGCAGTTGAATAGTGTGAAGGACCAGCATAGGGAGGCAGCGAGCCGTAAGGCATAATTGGTGGTGGCGGTAGCGGTGGAGGAATTACTGCTGGTCCCGATGAAGAACCCTGTACTATGGGCGCAGCTGTATGACCATAGCCACCTCCTGGAGGTGGAGGTGGTGCTACTGTTTGATACATTGCATGCATTGGATGGCTTGCCATAGTTGGTGGTGCAGAATACATGTGATGTGCCGTATGGTGATGGCCGTGATGATAGCCAGTCGTTGATGCAGCGGTGTGCGTTGAGACTTGATGTTCCACGGGCGTTGGTGCTGGCACAGTTGTAGCTGTTGCTGGTCCTGACGAAATGGTTTTAATAGGTTGAATATTATTAGGCTCACTAGTGCCAGCCGCGGACGAGTTTGAATTTGTTGCTGAAGAGCTTTTCGCCTTGCCTGCTGGTGATCCTGTTTGATTGGAAGTTGGCAATGGTTTCATGGGCGTAGGACTATCAGCTCTGCTCGGTGGTTTCTGCGGTGGACTGTTAGTTTCAGTAGAATCATTAGAATTTGATTGATATAAATCCAAGACTTGATGGCATATATCCTCTAGAATATCCATTGTAACATCAGAGACAAACATATCCCACCAACGGCTATGATGCGGCTGTCTGCCTATCCAATCGACAACCGTAAATTTACTTAGTTTAGAGGCCAAATAAATAAGAGCTACTGCTATGATTTCCGGTTCCCATTGTAGGCACACTACAGTGCTAAGAGAATCATTGACAAAATTCCAGGCCATTTGTACCATTTTTTGCAGTTTTTGCTGATCACCTTTGAAACATTTCGCATAGCGCAGCAAAAATGAATAAGGATGCTCAACTTGTAAATCAAACTTAATTGTTTGTAAGAGAATGCGTTCTAACGTCATTACTTCCTAGAAAATAAAAATTATGTATTTTTTTTAAGTTAAAATTTTCAAACGGTTGAAAAACGACGTTTGCAATATGCTTTTTACAACTTACCTCTTTTGGTTCCTTGCCAAACGAATAGAAATGATTATCAGTTAGCAATTGCCTTGCTATCATTATTATATCACGACATTTTTTTGGTGTCTCCTCTACTTTGCCTGCCAGCAGCAAGCAACAACATGCTGTCACATAACGTGGAAATTGTTTGAAAGATTGAAACATATAAAATCTATGAAAATAGACCACACCCGTGGCCATAGTATTGTGACCCAAACCCATTTGTGTGCCGCATGTCATTATGAAACGAGCACCTTCTTTCCGATAACGCCGCTCTGTCTCCAACGGTATGCCATCACGCACCGATGGCGTATCCCGTAATTCATTTTTATCATAATACCAACAGGGCATTTTCTAATTTGCACTTCACTAAATTAAAATATACTTTGGCCTCTTTTTTTATAAAACTTTTGTTTACAATTTTTGACAGATTCGTTTTAAAGGAGTTTCACGAAAACATTTTTACAGTTGAAGTTTTTTGTATTTCGCATGCAAAATGTTTTTTTTTTTCATATATAATTATTTAATACGCCGATCACTGATGCAAGTGTATTTCCTTTGTAAGTTTTCTTATTAAATAATGTTCGCAAAAGTATTTTTTCGTAATATAATTAGGGGAATGCAAGTAACCATGGTACAATTACCTTATAAGGTATCCATCATGGCGCAATAATTTATCAGGTGGTGTTGATTTTACAACAACAAAATTTGGTGAATAAAATTTTGGTTTTTGTTGTAGTTTTCGTTGGCTCAGTTGTCGAAGAAAGATATGTAAATGTAAACAACTTTGACTACCCAGCCTCGATTTATGCATGAAAGAGTAGGTCAGCTGTGCTCGTAACACCACCTTGGTATCTATGGTAAAACGACCTTACAAGGTAGATATAGTCGCTCCATGGCACACTTATCTTTAAAGGAAGTATCGCTTCGGCAACAAATACAGCAAACTTGTTAGCAAATTTATGTAGTTCTTGTATAAACAACCTCGTTTATGTCGCAAAACGAACTGTTTTGACAGATGAACGAGTGGACAAACTCGAGAATAAAATAGCAAGCTGTTGTATCGATACTACCTTGTAAGGTAATTGCACCATGGTTAATTCAATGGTGAAATTATATTGATCAGGTGGTGTTACGAGCACAGCTTATCTAATTTTTTAATGCATAAATCGAGGCTGTGTTGTCAAAGTTGTTTACTTTTACATACCTTTTCCTACACATAAGCCAACGAAAGCCAGAACGAAGACGAAAATTTTATTTACTACAATTTAGTTGTTGTAGAATAACCCCAACCTGATGCATTAATTCACCTTGGTTCGATTCAATAGCTTTTTTTGCTCAAGTTTGCTTACGCGTTCAAACTGTCAAAACAGTACGTAAAGGTGGTTTTATACGAGATGTATTTTACATATGACCTGTAAAATTTTCAATTAGAGCACGTTCTATTTTCATCTGACAAAGCATGTGTCATCAGCTGTTTAGAACAACAGCAAGGAAAAGTAGGTTGTTTATTTGGGTTTGGAGGTTACGTCAGATGTAATTACATAAGTACGCGTGAAAGCAAAAATTATAAACCATCTGTAAAATGACAATTTCGACGGGCACACGCAATTACATGTGGATTGCAAAAGTGACAATTCATATGTAAAATATATACAACTCATATAAAACCACCTAACGCTGCGGCCACAAGTTCAAGTTTTCGCTTTCAAGTTTATCACACATATTGTTCGTCAAATTCATTCAAAATGATGATCGTGACTGCACGCAACTTGATAATCAACTTGATCATCAATTTCATTTCTTAAAATGGCGTCGTCAAGAAATAAATAAAAATGCTCACTTTGCGGCAGAATATTTGCTAAACGAAACGCGAAAATTGTTTTTTATATTATATTTGTTATTTTATTACATTTTGGATTTATTTGCGACTGAATTTTGGTACAACGACACACAAACTATTTGCATTAATTTATTTATTAATGTTAATATACGAAACATACACGAAAATTGAGTTAAAACTACTTGCGATAGAATATTTGTGTAAGCAAACATGTGAAAAAACAAAAATTTATGAAAAATACCTATAATTAGGTGTTAACTTAACGATCAAATTGGTGAAAAGAGTTGATCATGAAAAAAGTAGATCAGCTGCGCTCGTAACACAGCTGGTCAACATAATTTCACCATGAAATCAATCTTTGATCAAAAACCCTGTGGTAACATTATTGTGAATCACATTGATATGTAGCACTATTGTGAAATCATTTACCAGCTGAAAAACTGGGTTTTTTACGGACGTTACGAAAACAATATATTTAAAAAAAAATGAATCTTAATCGAATTTATATTTGCTATTTGATATCTACCTTTTTAATAAGCATTTTTGTTTACACTGTTATCTCAAGTAATTTGGAAAATACGAGAAAACTGGAGAGATTAAGGGAAGAAGTAGATGATATGGCGGTCAGTATTTATGTATTCCTAAATGCAGTTTGCTTTGCACCACGAAATTTTAAAGGGTTTTGATATCTTTTGCTCTCAAATGAGTGTTTATAGCCATATTAATGCCTTTGAAACAATTGTTAAAACAGTGAGGGGTGTGTAAGGGAAGAAGCTGAAATTTCGTGATGCAAAGCAAATTTCGTTTAGGAAAACAGCCTATATCAATAAAACTTACATATGTACATTGTAATTTTCATGCATACTCTGTGTTCAAATTTCAGCATTTGTTGCTTCAAACACCCTACAATGGAAGAACCGACTCAAAACATTTAAGCGATTTAATAGATAATTTTATAAAAAAACGATTAGCTGGTATTTGGGATGATCTCTATGCTATCAAAAAACAGATAAAAGCTGGTGTATGCTCATCAAACTCAGCACAAACATCTAACGCCCAATCCAAAATGGATGCAGAGAAAATATTGGGGCGAGTTAATTATGCAGCTGAAGAGTTGGGGGCCAAAGTTGTTAGCGTAAACGCTCAACCAATATGTTCGGGAAACATCTTTAAATCGATGCTGGGCTTAGAGTTTAACACAAATTCTCCTGTTTTAATGTTGCGTTCTACCATGGACCCAGGTAGCTGCTTTGGTTTTCGAAATGGTAAAGCTGAGGTAACCATTGAATTGGCCGGAACGGTAAAATATTAGTTATTATATGCACATTGATTTTTATAACCATTCAATATAATTAGGTTTTAATAGATCAACTAGTTATGGAACATATATCTAAAACACAATCACCTACAGAGGATACTTCTTCAGCTCCAAAGAATTTTCAAGTTTTTGTAAGATGTACAAAATTGCAAAAAATTGTTATTTTTATTATTTTTGTGTTTCTACATTTTAGGGTTTGCAAAATGACCAGGAATCATATTTAGGTTCATTTAGTTTTGACAATGACAAACCCCAACAACATTTTCAGGTTCAAAGCAATGACCGCTTTCAAAATTTAAGATTTAAATTTGAAACAAATCATGGACATCCGAACTATACTTGTGTTTATAGGTAAGAAAGCATAGTGGTTTTTTTTATAGAAAAGGTCTTTGGGAACTTTTTTTACACTTTAAAGCGATTATCGATCAAAAAAAACTAGTTGAGTTAAAGTGAATCCATAAGTTTCAGCATAGCAGAATTTCGAAATTTTACTTGATTCTTAAAAATTTCTTCCAGAATTGCAGTTTATGGCAAAATGTAAGCAGCGTTTGGATAAAAATATTAGTTCATCAATCAAGTCGTTTGGTTTTATTAATATTTGATTATATTACACATGTACATAGTTTATTTATTATGTTTTTATTGTTTTAATAATCATCAATCAGCATTTTAATATATATTTTTTATAATTTTAAATAAATTTAATTTTATTTCATTTATTTAGGCCCAAAATTATAACAGTTATTCAATTATGAACATACAATTATTATTCCTATTTAATATGTAAAGAAATTACTTCCAAGACAACATACATATATGTATATTTATGAACGTTTTCTACGTAAAGCCCATGATATAAAGTTGTATCATGGTAAAGCCGTGATTCTAAACCCTTTTTTGTTTTTTGTTGCGGCACACTCTTAAGAATTTGAAAATTTGGCGGCACAAAAAAATTGAAATTTAAACATTATTTGCTTACCTAAAACAAACTGCGTTAAATAGTTGATGATAATAATAATTTTAAATGTGCAAAATAAAATATGTACTACAAAAATTCAAAAATTTATTTGGTTTGTTGTTGGTTAAAGTATGTGTATATGCATATCATTTTGGTCTTATACCAAATCATCAGTAGACTTTTCACAAAATTCTTAAAAATATTTCTGATCTGTTTTTATTGAATAATCTTAAAACTTACGCTATCAAAAAAAAAAAACAAAAATGTAATTTTTTAACAAATAACCAAAATCAAAATTTTACCTCTAAAAATGCCAGTAGTTTACAATATTTAAATAATTATATGTACTGTATCTTAAATTTGACAGCACACAAATGTGCCAAAGCACAGTGGTTAAGAATCACTGCCTTTTATTAAGGTTTAAAAAAAAAATATATGACAAATCTATAAGTGTAAGAAAATGCAATTAGCTATTTTTCAATAGCAAGAACCTAATTACAGGTATTTGTAACTATGCAGTTATGTATATTTTGAAATTAATATTACAGCAGCAGTGGACAATATCCGTTAGGAAAGAGCAAACAAAATTCCATTGATGGTAGTCTTTACGGTTTGCTTTGGATGATATTCAAATGTCACGTACGTGGTGCAAAAACATTATTTGTCTACGCAATTTATACATATTTGAGTGGTCGAAAATATGTATTTCAAAATAAAAATTCAAATCAAGAAATTTGTCGCAAACAAATACTGATGATATTTTTTTTAATCTGCTTTAATAACAATTTTATAACCTTTAAAATGTAACTGATTGCTTCAGAGTTAAGTCGATAATTATTAATATTATGCGTAAAAGTAGCAATGAGACTTTAAGGAAATGTCAGAAAAGAGTAAAAAAGCAAAGAAGACATTTTGAAAAAGCGCCTAAAAGACAGTTTATAAAAGAAGGATTCTTTCAGAAAACGAATCTGTTGGAACCCCCAAATAATCCTATTGTTCATACAAATTTATGCAACTGTGGACTGTATATTATAATTGTTTTATGTAGGTATATATAATTCAATTGTCTTTTAAATGTTAAAGTGTTAAGTCGATATTTTGTAATATTTGTAATTTAGTGTTTTTTTATAAAATAAATGTAACCCGTTATCTTTTAAAACCGTAACAGAATCGTTTAATTACATCTGACAGTATTTTTTTTTTTAATTCTAAAATTTAATGGCAGAGGTACATAATCAAAGAGCCAGGGTATCCCACGTTGATCCAGACAAACGAAAACAGCCGACCTATGCCTTCGAAGCTGTTACGGCCTGGATACTTGTTTTTGATCAAGATATTTTTAAAATGTATTGTATGCAGTTAATTTATATTTGAGTTTAGTGGTTCTCCTCCATGTAATCCAATTGTTTAAATTTGTTTGAGTTTAGTGGTTCTCCTCCATATAGGTATTCAAAATGTTTTTTGCATGCAGTTAAATAATGCAGCCTCTGATAACTGTATCGCGGTACAGTTATGCGACGCCACACACTTGCCCACAAGCGAGAGTGAGACGCAAAATTCTCGAAGTGCGATAAAAAGGGACGGCCTGGTTGTCTTTAAAAAATAATGACCAACGACGCGCGAGCTCTTATCTCACCACAACTATTTTACGAACGACATCTGACAGTAAATGTAGATATTCAACCTTATTGTGGTTGGCGTTGGCGGTGTTAGCTTTTTGGTACCATCTAACAATTACGCCAATGTTAAATTAATAGCACCCCTGTCGTTTATGTGTCGATTTCGACAACATTCGACACGACAACGCCAAACACAATAAGGCTTAGTTTTAATACATAAAAGTTTAGGTAGGTAACCTTATCCAAGACTCGTATTTGAATCATAGTGGGTCACCAACAACAAGCTTAATGTTAACTGTTTCTTAACGAAAATTATTATTCAAATAAGAGAAGAACCTTTGAACATACATATATGTAAGTACATACGTACATATAATAAAATATTTTTTAAAGTAACGCTCAATTCAGAGACCAATTTATTTTGAAAAGAATTCTTTCTTTTATGAACGTATTAAGCTGTAAATATTTACCAAGGTCCATTAAGTGTATGTGGGCCCTGATATTTACTATATAAATCTTATTTGCAACATCCGATGATAAAGTTGCTGTTAATAGAATAAATTTATAGTAAGGCCTGGCAATTTGTGAAGGCAAACAAAATTATACTGCCAGATGCTTTCTCATGTTATGAATGTGCTCATATATGTATATATTATTTTTTTTATGTTGCTGCCAAGAAGATTAAAAACTTTTCTTCTAATCACAACAAAAAATGGCAAAAATATACATCAACATAAACAAATTTTGACATTTATATAACGAAATACCGTTACTCAGCTGATTAACTAAGGTCAGCTGATATACGTTCATTCTGGTACAGGGTACACTTATCAGGTAGGAGCTATTCTACAAAACCAACTAAAACCGTCATAAGAATGTCAAAGACAAGTAACAAAAACTCACAAAATCATTATTCTTTTTTTAGAGTTTTTCTTACAATACTATAGTTGTTGTTTGTAGAAAACGAAGAGAATACATAAACATAAACAAAATTTGACATGAATATAACGAAATACCGTTACTCAGCTGTTCATATGAGGCTACCTGATATACGTGTACACTGTCCTGGTATATTTGAGAGTTAAGCGGTATTTTCTATCATCTAATAGTATCAAAAAAGGTACGATCGTATCAACGGTTTTGTAACTGGTTCAATATCAAAACTATTTTTCAGTGCGACAAATCAGTTAAACTAGAATATATATTTGTGCGTTTGGTTTGCCAGTAAGTTGTTTTTGAATTTGAAACCTGCAGTGCTATTCTGTAATTCTCTAAGCTAAAACTAAATCTCGATCGCTAAATAGCTAAAAATGAATTGCGGCAAATATTTTAGCTACGATGCTAAATTGGTATTCTCTAGGTTCAATCGCTTAGCTTTTTTTTTTTTTTTTTTTTTGAACTATAAAATTTAATGGCAGAGGTACATAACCAAAAAGCCAGGGTATTTACGTTGATCCAGACAAACGAAAGCAGTCGACCTATGCCTTCGAATAGGAAGCTGTTACGTGCTGGATACTTAGTTTTTCTGTGAGTTTAATGGTTCTCCTCCATATTCAAAATGTTTTTTTGCATGCAGTCAAATAATGCAGCCTCTGATAACTGTATCGCGGCACAGTTATGCGACGCCACACACTTCACCACATGCGAGAGTGAGACGCAAAATTCTCGAAGTGCGATAAAAAGGGACGGCCTGGTTGTCTTTAAAAAATAATGACCAACGACGCGCGAGCTCTTTACCTCACCAGAGCTATTTTACGACTGCAATCGCTTAGCTAAAATTTTAGTTTTTCGCCGTAGCTAATTTACTATCAGTAGACTTATTCGTTCTCACTACCTTGATGTATTGCTGTTAAAAAGAGACCGACATATTGTGTTAATTTTTGACACTCTATTTCAGTGTTACCTAACTGTGATTTAGTTTTCTCAAAAATTATTTTCGTTTACCCCCAAAAAGATTTTAAAATATTTAATAAAATTTTTGTTTATGATTATTGTACAAGCTATACTGAATCATTTCTGAATTTTTGATACATAATTTATGTATTTGAATAAAAAAAATTTTAAAGTTAAATGTTGTGGTTATCCATAAAGCTATCAACAGCTGAAATTATGGAAACATATTTACTCGATGGCAACACTACTTTTGTTTATATAAAGTTCCCTACAAGAAATTTGTGACCGAAACTAACACTAAAACATTTTCTTTCGGTCATTTGTGACCAATATTTCTATCACATCTAAAGATGCGAGGGAGACGCAAGATCACACGTACACAAAGTTTCGGTCATTTTTTTCACATCGCCCTTAAGAAAATGATAGAAAATAATGACCGATTAACCGGTCATCTGTGTCGGTCATATGACCGGTCAAATGACCGTCACTGTTCTGGTAGGGTTAACAATAAACGTGCTGTTTGTGAAAATTATATTTTTTGTGCTTTAAAACAAATTACACTTAAATAAAAGTAGAAAAATATATTTGGCATTACGAAAAATTTTGGGCACCGTTGATTCCGCTTCTTTCCATTGAGTTTTTAAAATCTTGGTATTTTTGTTTTGCTTTGCTTCTGTTAAAAGAAAGCAATAAATAAATGTAATGTGAAAAACTTATGCAAATCTTACCGCATGTTTGTCCAAGCCCTTTTCCAATTCTCACCACTTTTGAAAGCTTCTCCCAAGCCATTAAGCTTTTCCGCTAACACGTCCTATTGCTCTGCAAGACTTTTTAGTCCGGTAGAATTTATAAATCTAAAAAAAAACTCTTTAATGTCATTGGCTGAAGCCCAACCATCTTTAATACCTGTCATGGGCAAATTCCATATGCTCCTCCAAATATTGAATAAGCATATATTTCTGCTCCTTTGTAACCCTTTTTGTTGTTTCTTCCATTTTCTTGATGAAATAAATAAATTGTAAAGAAAAACATTTAAAAAAAACTAAATATATGTAATAACTCACATTTTAGCACTCCAAAATATTCGTTGCCAAAAATATAATATTTTTAGCGATCAAACAGCTTGTTTTAAGTTAGAGAATACAAAATTAGAGCATTTTAGCGATGACAAATAAAGCTAAAATTGCGGCGAATTAAATTTTAAGACGTTGCCAAATTAAGCGATAAATATTACAGAATCGCACTTGTAGCTAAAAATCGCTAAAAATATTTTTTAGATTTTTAGCGATAGAGATTTAGCTTTAGCGAGTTACAGAATAGGGGTACTGATTGTGATTAAAATTGTAAAATATTTAAATATTCCAAAGAAAGTGGTAATAAGGTATCTTTTCTTAATACCTATTGCAAACAAAATAAAATGAAAATGCTTATTTAAAAGGACTACTTTCCTAAGAATCTTTTAAAGAAGGAACTTTTGAGGAATGTTTTACCTAAAATACCAATCCATTTTGGGAATGCACAAAACAGAATTGTGGGAGCGCTGAATAAAATTTACTGCCTAATTTTTGGCAAGGTGCATGTATCAGGTGGCCTTAGATGATCAGCTGAGTAACGTTATTTCGTTATTTTAATGTCAAATTTTGTGTATTTTTATGTATTGTTTTCTTTTTTTACAAATAACTGCTGTAATATTACAAGAAAAGCTCAAACAAAAGAAGAAAGCATTTTTTAGTTTTTGTTATCTGTCTGACATTCTTATGACGGTATAGTTGTTTTTGTAGAACTACTCCCACCTAATGCATGCGCCTTTATTTTTGAAGAGAAAACAACGTTTTTAAAGAGCACAGTTACATTTTAACCCTAGTCGCTGTAGCTGCGGTGCCGGCGGATAAAAAAAGGCAGAAAGTACACGATTTTGTCTTTACTCAAATAATAATTGTTCCGTTGTTTTTTTTTTTTTTGTATAATAAAATAAATAAAAAATATTGTTTAAATATAATGAAAAACGTATGTATGTACGTACATAAGTGGTTTTAAAAAAATTAAATTTAATCAAATGCAATAGTTAAATTTTTTCACACTGAAACAGCTGCAGAACCAAAAAAGATAAACAAAGTTAAAATATAAATTGTTGTGGAAATAAAAGTAATTAAAAAGGCAGAGATACATGTGTATTTACATATTTATGATTGTATTGTGGTACATATAGATAAATAAAAAAATAACTACTGCTTAAGGCACTTAAAAAAAAGTATTAATTATAATACATTTGTATACCCATGGCCGTGTTTTCATTGTACATAAGTATGCATTATATACCCACATATATTTTGTTGCAATAAAGCTAAGTATGTACAACAACATTTATTGATTGTATCTTCACAACAAAATAACATCGAAAGGAGAATATAATACAAAAAGAATACACGAAGACTTCAAGAAAAATTTAAATAAAAGTAAATGTGCTAATTAATGGAAATTTAAAAAAAAAGAAAATATATATAACAAAAATACATAGATATACTATTTTAAAATATCTATTTAAAAATTAATAATCCCTTTGAAATATAATAAAAAAAAATGGTGCAAAAGTTTCAATCGCCCGTCAGGGTTTATAAACATCCTTTTGAGTTGGTGATGAAGGTAAGTGCTACTTTTTTTGTTTTCTTTTTTTCTTTCTCGAGTTTTAAATACCAATTGGGTAGGTACCTATTTCTTTTAAATAAAAAGTCAACAAATTTAATTCTAAATAGGTAGAAATTCTTGCCTTAAATAAAAAAAGTTTTATTGAAAATATCGGCTTTAATTATTACAGATGGTCTTTTAGCGAATGATTTTTATGTTATTTATGTTCGATAAAAATCAATTTTTGCATTTCTGTAAAATTTTTGTAGTCACTTGATGAGCTACCTTAGGAGTGATAAAAACTGTTAGCAAATTTGAGGTAATAGAAACCATTTACAAAAATGTAGAACGAATACAAAGTTATTAACACCATTTATCTGTGTTTTACGTTAGGTTAGGTAGAACAGGAAAAGATACGATACAGCTCACTTGGGACCGCTTTATTCGGTCCCTTTGTGTTACTTGGAGAAGCAGATATATAGAAAGGTTAAAAATATGAAGAACTTTAGATAAAGATAAGAAGGAAAGAAAAGTGGGACAAGATAAAACAGACTTACCAGAGTGTCTGGGGGAATCGAACCCTTCACCCCCAGATTGGTGGACTCGCGCACTTACCACTGATCTAGCGGAGCGCCCTGTTTTACTTTAACTACACGCATACTTGATACGTGCCAGGCCTTTAATGCGTTTATTCGAATGTTAGTAAAGTCAAAAAAAGTCTAAGGCCCATCTTCAATTATAATACAGTTATTTTTTTTTGGTATGGGACCAATTCGTTTAAAACTGATAGGTTAGGCTAGGTAGAACAGGCCGCCGTTAAAGGAAAGGATACAGCTCACTTGGGTCCGCTTAATTTGGTCCCCTTGTGTTACCTGGAGAGGCAGATAGAATTAGTTAAGATGGAAGAAAGAAGAAACTTAGAGAAGGTGAGAAAGACAGAACAGAAAAATGAAGCAGACTAGTAGACTCGTGCACTTACCACTGATCTACCGGGGCACCCCGGTATTTTTTTTAATAACCCGCAAACAAATGTACTTTCAAAATAAACTTTATCGATCACTTGCTACTTACCCGCTACTTCGTAAACGCAGTTTTTAATATTACCTAAAAAAAAGTAACAAATGCAAAAACGAACTTTTATCATAAAAAGTAAAATTCGTGTAATTTTTGTTACAATCTTAGTCCAAATCTCTAATTAATGTTATATCCTTAAAAAATGGCCAAATATATACATAAATATGAAAAAAGTACTTTTCATTTACTTTAATTTTATATATCAAGAATCAAAGTCTTAAAACAACTCGAAAAACTAACAGAAATGTAAAAAAGTTCTTGTCTTCCACCTAGTTTACTTCCAGCCCCATTCGGCGTCAACTTCTTTTTAACTTTGACTTTCGACCAATCCGTGTCAATTATATAACATAATATTTTTATATAATTTGGGCAAAAGACTACAAAAAATGTGAAAAAGCTCCTTTTGACCTTTTAAATCACTTTTGACCTCAATTTTAAAGTCAATTTTCCTTAATATAATATTTTACTCCTCATAATATGAAAAAGATGTGAAAAGTGGCAAAAAATTGAAAAAGTACTTTTTGGGCACTTCATAGACTTTCTACTTGGCCAATAGACGTTAATATCATTTTTTTAGTCTTATAATTCCATAAAAGTATCAAAAAGATATCTATAATTTCTGCCCACTTATTCGACTTTTAGCCTTTATCAGTGTTTGCAGTCTGTTTTATCACGTATTTATCAAATATTAAAAAAAAATAATCTTTTTTTCTACCCTTTAGGGTTCCAGAAATGTTCCTATGTACATATATGTTAGAGACCTCTCGAACGTTTAGAAGCTAGAAAAAGTACCAATATAGCATTTCTACCCTTTTTAAAACTCTTTAAGGTACAAAATTAAAAAAAAAAGTAACAAAACAGTATTAATAATTTTTTGAGACATGACAAATGCAGTTTAAATTATGTAAAATCATTTTTTGATAACCTTGATAATGACAAAACTAAATATTGAAAAAAATGGATACTTTAAGTAAAAAATTAAACAACAAGATTGTTTATAAAGCGTCGCAAATTTGCTGCGATGTGCTGCCAATTAAACACATGATAAATAATTATTTTAACGATAATTATTAGTAGTAGTAGTTTGTAGATAAACAAAAACAACTTAAAATTAATTTATATGTTTTAAGCGGCATTCGATTTAAATTATTTTATTTCTTTTAAATTCCTCAGATAAATAGAAAAATACAGCACATTCAAACAAATTTTTTAACCAGTTTTGAAAAAAATATTAAAAATCTCAAAATTTTTGTTATTTTTATACCCTTCTAATAGTGATAAGGATATATATCAGTTTGTCATTCCGTTTGTAATTTCTTTTTTATCCACTTGCGACCCCATAAAGTATATGTATTATGGATCCTTATAGATAGGGAAGTTGATATAGCCATGTCCGTCTGTCCGTCTGTTGAAATCAAGTTTCCGGAGTCAAATAAAAAGATACGGACCAGTTATTGGTGTCAAACTATTAGAAATATCCTGGAGACAATCGTTATTTAAAATCAGCAAAATAGGTTCACTATTGACCGAGATATAAGCGAAACCCCAAAGTAGGTTAGGTTAGGTAGAACAGGCAGCCGTTGAAGGAAAGATTACAGCTCACTTGGGTCCGCTTAATTCGGTCCCTTTGTGTTACCTGGAGAGACAGATAGAATAGGTTTAGATGGAAGGAAAGTAGAAATTTTAGAGAAGGATAAGAAAGAAAAATTGAAAGAAAATTCGATTCCCACCAGGGTCTCTGGTGGGAATCGAACCCACAACCCCCAGACTGGTAGGCTTGTGCACTTACCACTGACCTACCGGGGCACCCCAAACCCCAAAGTAACCCATTTTTTAGGACAAAATCAGTGCATATAACCCTATATATCTCAGTATATATAGTCACTCTTGCCACAAAACTTGAGATGGATACTCCTAAAGTAGGGATCTAAATAATGGAAAAAGTTTTTTCAGATAGGATCAGGGGAAGGATATTTTTCCTACAATTGCCCAAATTTGGTGAAATATTTTATGCGCTATATCTCGGAAACTATAACAGCTAACGACCTAAAATGTTCTAAAAAAGGAATTGTACACTAAGACCTACACTTTAAAGAAAAATTTTTTTGGATGGGGGGTGAAAAAATGGTAGCTGCCATACAAATTAACAATTTTTATAAAATTTTCGATACGCTATATCTCGGAAACTATAACAGCTATCGACATCAAATGTTCTACAATAAGTAATTGGACAACAAAGCCTATTGAAACAAATATTTTGGGTGGGGGGTGAAAATAAATGTGTAATTTATTATAAAATTGTAATTGTTTTTTTTTTAATGAATAAATATAAAACTTGTTTTCTCTTTTTATTTAAAATTGCATAAAACTTTTTTACATGCAAAATTTTACAAATTTTATGAAATGTGTTTTTTACTCCTGTAAAGTAATAAAACATTTTCGTTTTGCCTTTTTCATATTAAGCCGTCGATGTTACATTTTTTTAGATTAAAAAGTAAAAATTTGCAAAAGCTTAAAAGCAATTTTGTTTTTAAAACATTTTATTTATAAGTTTAATTGGTTTGCAATGTTTTGCCTAAAAAGAAAATAAAACAAGTAAGAGCGCTATATTCGGCTGTGCCGAATCTTATATACCCTTCACATTGGTCTTTTAATATACCCAGCCGAGTTATTTTGTACTCCAAATAATATAATAAAAATACCTTGTGTGAGTTTTAAGCCCATAGAAAACTTTACAAAATGTTAACGTTCGTATGGATAATAGAAATAAATGAGGAACGTTTGAGGTCGACAGTAATAAAAGTTTTTGACATTATTTATAATTAAAGGTTAATAAAAGTTGTTAATTTTTAAGGGATGTTCTAGTCCCCCTGCTCGTCTTCAACTTTTTTTTTCCAAAACGTATGAATTATTAGATTATTACTTTTTGTAGAACATTTGATTTCGATATCTGTTACAGTTTCCGAGATATAGCTTATCGAAAATTTCATAAAAATTGTGAATTTGTATGGGAGCTACCCCATATTCACCCCCCACCAAAAAAAGTTTTACTTCAAAGCGTAGCTTTTGCTGTCCAATTACTTTTTGTAGAACATTTGATTTCGATATCTGTTACAGTTTTCGAGATATAGCGTATTGAAAATTTTACAAAAATTGTGAATTTGTATGGAAGCTACCCCATGTTCACCTCCCACCAAAAAAATTATTACTTCAAAGCGTAGGTTGTGCTGTCCAATTACTTTTTGTAGAACATTTTATTTCGATATCTGTTACAGTTTCCGAGATATAGCGTATCGAAAATTTTACAAAAATTGTGAACTTGTATGGGAGCTACCCCATATTCACCCCCCACCAAAACAATTTTTACTTCAAAGCGTAGCTTTTGCTGTCCAATTACTTTTTGTAGAACATTTTATTTCGATATCTGTTACAGTTTCCGAGATATAGCGTATCGAAAATTTTACAAAAATTGTGAACTTGTATGGGAGCTACCCCATATTCACCCCCCCCCCAAAACAATTTTTACTTCAAAGCGTAGCTTTTGCTGTCCAATTACTTTTTGTAGAACATTTTATTTCGATATCTGTTACAGTTTCCGAGATATAGCGTATCGAAAATTTGACAAAAATTGTGAACTTGTATGGGAGCTACCCCATATTCACCCCCCCCCAAAACAATTTTTACTTCAAAGCGTAGCTTTTGCTGTCCAATTACTTTTTGTAGAACATTTGATTTCGATATCTGTTACAGTTTTCGAGATATAGCGTATTGAAAATTTTACAAAAATTGTGAATTTGTATGGAAGCTACCCCATGTTCACCTCCCACCAAAAAAATTATTACTTCAAAGCGTAGGTTGTGCTGTCCAATTACTTTTTGTAGAACATTTTATTTCGATATCTGTTACAGTTTCCGAGATATAGCGTATCGAAAATTTTACAAAAATTGTGAACTTGTATGGGAGCTACCCCATATTCACCCCCCACCAAAACAATTTTTACTTCAAAGCGTAGCTTTTGCTGTCCAATTACTTTTTGTAGAACATTTTATTTCGATATCTGTTACAGTTTCCGAGATATAGCGTATCGAAAATTTTACAAAAATTGTGAACTTGTATGGGAGCTACCCCATATTCACCCCCCCCAAAACAATTTTTACTACAAAGCGTAGCTTTTGCTGTCCAATTACTTTTTGTAGAACATTTTATTTCGATATCTGTTACAGTTTCCGAGATATAGCGTATCGAAAATTTGACAAAAATTGTGAACTTGTATGGGAGCTATCCCATATTCACCCCCCACCAAAAAAAAATTTCCTTTAAAGCGTAGCCCTTATTGCCCAATTACTTTTTGTAGAACATTTGATTTCTGTTATAGTTTCCGAGATATAGCGTATCGAATAATGCATAAAAATCTTTAATTTGTATGGGAGCTACCCGTTTTTTTGCCCCCACCCAAAAAATTTTTCCTTTAAGGCGTAGCTCTTATTGCCCAATTACTTTATGTAGAACATTTCATTTCGATATCTCATATAGTTTCCAAAATATAGCGTATCGAAAATTTCATACAAATCTTTAATTTGTATGGGAGCTACCCCTTTTTTTGCCCCCACCCAAAAAAAATTTTCTTTGCAGCATAGCCCTTGGCCCAATTACTTTTCGTAAAACATTTGATTTCGATATCTGTTATAGTTTCCGAGATATAGCGTATCGAATATTTCATTAAAATCGTTAATTTGTATGGGAGCTACCCCTTTTTTTGCCCCCACTCAAAAAGTTTTTTCTTTAAAGTGTAGCCCTTAGCGTACAATTACTTTTTGTAGAACATGTTAAGTCGATAGCTGTAATAGTTTCCGAGATATAGCGCATAAAATATTTCACCAAATTTGTGCAATTGTAGGAAAACTACCACTTCCTCTGATTCTATCTGAAAAAAATTTTTCCATTATTTAGGTGTCTACTTTAAGAGTATCCGTTCCAAGTTCTGTGGCAATAGTGACTATACTTACTGAGATATATAGGGATATATGCACGGATTTTGTCCTAAAAAATATGGGTTGTTTTGGGTTTTCGCTTATATCTCGGTCAATAGTGAACCGATTTCGCTGATTTTAAATAGCGATTGTTAGCGGGATATTTGTAATCGTTTGACACCATTACCTGGTCTGTATCTTTTTATTTGACTCCGGAAACTTGATTTCAACAGACGGACAGACGGACAGACAGACAGACAGACGGACAGACGGACATGGCTATTTTAACTTCCCTATCTATAAGGATCCAGAATATATATACTTTATGGGGTCTCAAATGGATAATAAAGAAATTACAAACGGAATGACAAACTGATATATACCCTTATCACTATGTGAAGGGTATAAAAAAACAGCCAAGAAAGACATTGCCCCTTTGCGACGCTTTTGTTAACAACAAACTTTTGATTTATTTTCCGCATGAAATAAATTAGATTTTTAAGTATTTATACTATACTTACATATGTACATTTGTTCATACATACAAACTTATATAAAAAATTAATGTGATATAAATATTTCCTTATTAAAATAATAAACAATAAAATGATGTATTTTTATGTATGAACGTGTGTGTCTGTTGGACATTCAGTTAAATTTAAGCTATTTCGCAACTAGTAACTGACACTTGAACTATTTTTAAATGTTAACAACTAACTATTTTAACATGTTAATATTCTAGGGGGCAGTCGGTTGTCCAATTAACTATTTATTTTAACTAACTCTTAGTAATTTTTAAGTCACCTAATTTTAGTTGACCTGGGCCCATATCCCTTATTGAAAATTTTTTTCGTAACAGTTTTTTTTTAACTTTTTTTAAAAAGTATGGATTGCAAAACAATCACAGCCTTGATAGAAAGGACACAGATGCTCAATTGGGCCAGTACAAATGCCTAATTGTTTTTACCTTCTAAAGAGAGAGGAGAGGAGAGAAACAATGGAAATTAAGTAGATATATAAGTGTTAGTAGAAATAAGGTTTAATTTACCTTAACGCCCGAGGCGCTGGAGGGATTCGAATCCATACTTTCAAGCTTGTCAGATTTGCACTCTTAGCACTTGCCCGCAACAATGCATATAAAAAGAACAAAGAAAGACACCACTTAAAAGAATATGTGTTTTTGCTTTTACTTTGGGGCTCTTCTAGATTACTTTGCAGTCAGTTTTGTAGTTAGTTATCTAAAAAAAATAACATTGAGTTATTTTTTTAGGCAACTACTTTTTGTAGGTCCGACAGGGTATCTTTTGAACATAATATGTGTACTCATGCTGCCTGTTAGGGGCAGACAGAAGCGCTTTTAATAAAAGATTTCGAAATCCCATGATCTTGGATGAAATATATTTTTTTAAATAATTAATTTTGTAAGTATGTATTTAAAAAGATATACTTATATCTTGTCCAGCGCTATATTATTAAATTTAGAAAAAACCAAGTAACAGCGCTATATTTGGCTGCAATTTTATAAATCCTTCACAATCTGCGTCATTAAAAACTTTTCAATTTTTTTATCCAAAAGTTGTCATAATTTATTATTAATTTTGCTTTAGATATGTATAAACATTTAGGCAGGGCACACTTAACAAGGTAATATTTAGGCCCAGCTGATAAAAATAAATTTGACGTTTTCACGTTACAAATATTCAATTTTGTATGATAATTAATTTTTCTGACATTCCACCGTTGCCGGAACAAAAATATTTAAGGAAATTTACATGGCATTTGCAATCAAAAACAGGGTAGCCGCAGGTTTTTGCTTATATCTCGGGAAGTAGTTAACGGGTCTTGTTAAATTTTAGAAGTAATAAATAGATGCCTTAAAAATAAAATTTTTATTTTGGAACAACTTCCAAATATTATTCAGAATTTCATCAACTTTCTTAATTTATTTAGAGGGTTTGTTGTAGGTTTAGTTTGTCTATATTCATTTCATTGGTTTTTACACCAAATCGTCAGTAGACTTTAACCAAATTCTTTAAAAGCTTTAAGAATATTTTCGGTCTTTATACAGTAACCTCAATAAACTTATTGAGAATTAATATAAACAAACCAAACTATTCAAAAGTTACTTCAAAAATCCAACAAATCATTTTTCGTCATTTAACAGTTTTAATTTTCTTTTCCCCTTATAACCAAACCTACAACAAACCCTATAAATTTTTACAATTATATTAAGGCTACGCTTCTGTCGTAAGCTTTTGTGTTTTAAGACAATTTAGAATGATATTGCGACTATCACTTTAATTATAATGAACAAGCAAATACATTTTTTTCGTGTTTTATAAATAAAGGGCGGAAATAAAAAGAAAAAAATGGTCAAACTTAAATGTTTCTATTTTATAAACAATAATCTGGTATTGATTTGATAATATAACGATTAATTTGTACTAACAAACTACCAAAACTTAACAAACACAAATACCTCTGTTTTGGTTATTTGAAAGATATCGATTTCAAAATAATAAACATATTTTAAAATCACTATTAAACTTTTTTAAAACATAAAACTATTTTGATTTATTAAACTCAAACGTACGCCGCTTCAATGTTAAAACCAACAGTTGTTTTAAATATCAAAATACAAGGTTTTTTTGCTTATTTTAGTACATACGCGGTTTTTAAATAAAACCACGGAAATTATTACTGAAAAAAAAATAGTAATTACTCCCTTCACATAAGTGATCAGGGTATATATAAGTTTGCCATTCCGTTTTTAATTTCACCCTTAGAGAAATAAGTTTTTCCTCTCAAACATATTCCTAGAACATACTTACCCCCTTATCTCCATCACCTAAGGGGGCTCCCAAAGAAAGTTTGAGAAATTGTAATAAGTCCCTCCCTAATGCTTCCAGGGTCCTCCTCTAAAGGTAAAATGTAGGACCGACCCAAGTTAGTTGTGTCGCATACGGTCTTAAACAGTTCAGCTAGCAACCCATCGGCTCCTGCTGCCCTGTTTGTTTTTTTGATGCGGGTAACTGCTATATCGATCTAATTCTGGCTAGGCGGTATGTACTCAATACTGTTTTCTAGAATTGTTTCTGTGATATCTTCATCGTTGCTACAATGAGATATCAACAGGCGTGAAAAATGATTTTTCCATATCATTAGTACACTATCTGTATCAGTTCTTCATCTTTGCAGGAGAATGTGCCAATACTAAACTTTTGTGCTTAACTCTTTGGTAGAATTTTCGGACTTCATTTTTGATCCCGAACATTTCGATACGCTCACACTGGCCTTTTTTTTTTGCGAAATAGACGTTTTTCCCCTCTCCTTTTTTCCTGATGCCTTTCCCTCGCAAGCCGTGCTGCTTCTCTTACACACTGGATGAATGTCTTTCGTCTATCACAACATGGTCTTTTTGGTTTCATGTGTTTTAAACTGATGACAGCTACGTTACTTAATGTACATATATCGAGTTGTCGAAACCTGGTGCCGCTAACTACCATCTTTTTTGCCGCGGCGAAGTCTACTAGTCTCATTCTGTTATCGGATGTTTCTTCGTGGATGATAAATTTTCCGACTGTTGGCCAAACATATTCCCGCTTTCTGTCTTTGTCTAAAATCTCCTAGGAAGATTTTAATGCCATGGTTGGGGCGGCGGTCATGTGCTCTCTCTAGGCGCTCGTAAATAGTGTTCGTCCTTATCTTCGGTCGGGACATGGGCACAGATAAGTCTGATGTTGAAGAAATTGGCTTTTATACGAAGAGTGGCTGGCCTCTCACCCACCAAAATAAATCTGGAGACAAGATCTTTGAGTCTCCGGCTAACCACAAATCCACAGCCAAACTCATGTCTTGGCATCGCCTTTTGATGTAGTTGTGACGCCTTTCCCATTCCATCGCACTTCCTGTAAGGCAATAATAGCGGCCTTGTTCTCTTCAAGTACATCCGCCAGTGCATACACTGCACCTTTGGAACATTCCAGGTGCAGATTCGCTAATCATGCGCTCTAAAACGTTTGCGGAGGTCGTCACCATTAGGGGAAATTGTTGATCTTTTTTTCAATGGTAGGCAAGTTTTACAAGCGTGGGTTACTAACCTGACATCTCAACCAAATTTTATCGTTCTTATGCGTGAACGCGCGGCATCTTTTGGCCCACTACTTTTATTGGGTATTAAAGGCTGCTACCCCAGTTGACATCACGGGGAAGTCAGTGTCTAGAGTTGAGATGAAGAAGAGACCAAGATTGGTCTAGGCTTTGCTAGGTTATAACCAACCAGAGCTGTTACTTAGTATCCCACTTCTCCAACGTTCACCCATAAAAATTAAATATGTATAAAATAACTAAATATTATTGGTAAAATAGTTTTAATTTTTCTACAATTCCCGTTTACGCTTAAATCAATTTTCTTTTTCGAACTTAAATCAATCCCATTTCGGCTTAAATCTGGCTAAAAAAAAAATCGTTCTAGATAAATCGTACTTGGTTTAAGAAAATTCCCACTTGGTTTAAGAAAATCCGTACTCTCCATACTTTTGACACTGCTACGGCTTCATTTTAGAAAATATTATTTTGCTTATTTCTTGTGAACTTGTAACTTCACAGAAAAGAAGGGTATTCTGGATCAAAAAATAAATTTCTTATTTTTAGTCTTACTTATCAATAACTATGAACATTACCTAAATCATATTTGCTTTGCTAAATGGCTATTTAGTTTCCAAATAGTTATTTTATGCCATGATAAATAATAAGTAGAAAGCATAGCAAGGAGAATGTAAATCATTTACTAAAAATGACTAAACCTTTGTTCCATGTTGGTACATTTAGCAAAGCAATAAATTTTACAAATAAGTTAAATAAATTGTGGTAATTGTAACCAATTGCGGTTTTTTGTTTAAATGTGTTTATTATCGCTCTTAAAATTATATGACATTTTAAATGTCATTTAAAAATATACACATCGTTACCTTAATATAAAAAGGCCCTAACTCGTATTTTTTTAAAAGCCCAGATTTTCCTTTATTTCGAGTCTGCTCATACATATATCACAATTTATCTTAAAAAAATTCGACTTAAAAAAATATGAGTAATGGCCTCTCTACATTAGGGTAACGATATGTACATAAATATATAATAAAAAAACAATTCTAATTTTTCACTTTTTAAGTGTAAGTGATTGTGGTGGCGGTTTTAAATTAGAGGTAACTTAAGTTTAAACAACTGGTTTTAAGGTTGTTTTATTATGTATAATCTATTTTTTTTATTCCAAACACAGTTTCCCAAACTAAAGGTGAAATACAATAGGAAAACAAAGAAAACTTTCATATAAAAATATTTTGTAGCGTATTCTTTAAAACCATTTCAATATTTATATTATTTTTTTTAAACAGCCTTTCTATTTACCTTAAATTTGATTTTAATAATAAATAAAAAATATAACTCATGATTCGCACTCGAAATTTGTATGGAAAACATCGTGATATCGTTAATGATTGGGGGCTAAATAACGAAAAAGAGAGCGAATCACTTAATTGGGCCGTAGTGTGAACATGCTTTCATCACTTGTGGAAATCAGGTGTTCCAACCCGCTTTCGCGCTTTAATTTTTACAATAGGTATGGGTACGAGTATTTCATAAGTAAAGCACAAGTATTGCTTTTGTAAAGCATTGAGAAGCACTTATTATTAAATAAATAGGTAAAAAATGTACAGTTTTAGCCGTTGACGAAATAGAAATATAAAATTAATCGCAAACGAACCACGTTTACACTTCACGGGTTGGTTGGCATTTAGATTAGTTTAAAATGTTTCTTTTTTTTCAAAAAGGCAACAACAACATACATACATTTTTAACCCAAATATCTTTACAGTAATTAGTTGCTTTTACATTTTGAAAACTATAGAAGAAGTTTACAAAAGTTCAAAAACAAAAGATTTTTTTTGTTTGAATATTTTTATTATTGAACCTTCGCTTATGGGAACTATCAATAAGTTTTAAAATCTTAAAACTAAATAATTTATCTAGTCAGATCCAGACTAAAATTTAAGTTTTCAAAACAAAAGGCAAAAGAAGGGTTTAAAATAATCGCTTTTACATGCATTTTAAAGAAGCAAATTTACATATGTACTTACATACACATTTGTATATGTAAGAAAAAAAAATATGGAAATAATAGAGCTTGTATTTTAAAAGTTTTGCAGGCTCAAGTCCATTTTTTATACCCTTCACAGAGTGATAAGGGTATATATCAGTTTGTCATTCCGTTTGTAATTTCTACAATTTTCACTTACGACCCCATAAAGTATATATTTTCTTGATCCTTATAGATAGGGAAGTTGATTTACTTGCTAGAATTTCGCTATTGAAATTTAGCAAAATTGCCTGATAACTAACAGGTATAAGGCAGCAACCACGACTATCTCTGTTTATTTCTCCAAAATTTGTACACAAAAACATCTACAACTGCCCCGGAGTCGTTCTTAAAGAAATAAAATGTATCGCAGACCCCCCATTGGTTTTTCCTCGCAAACATATTCCTTAACTATACTTAAACTCCATCTCCATCCCCTAAAAGGGTTGCCATACAAAATTTACAAAAATAATGTATAAACGCCCATAACTTCGCCAGAGTCGTCCTTATTAAAATAAAGTGTACGACCGACCCCCATTGGTTCCCCCTCCCTAACATACTCCTAAAACATACTCCCCTACAGCTTTCAGGGTGCCCGTGGATAGGTCAAATGATAAACTAACCCCAACTCTTTTTTCTTTGCAAATATTTTCCTAGAATATACCCCGAAGGGGGCTGCCATACAAAATTTAAAAAAATTAAGTAAAAACCCTTACTAGTTGTGAAGGGTATATAAGATTTGACACATTGTTTTTAATATATTTTTTTAAATTGTCGTTATCAAATACCTTCACGACGATATTTGAAGTATGTATTTGAGATTTTTTGACGACACTCGTGATACCAAAAATTGTAGTTGAATCGTTAGAAAGTGTTAATTTTTGTCGTTGTACGACATGGTACCATTCAAACAAAAGGAATGATTTTCTGTACAAAACCGATTCGACAACGACACTCATAATAAGGCTGATTATTTTATTGAAAAAAAAAAATAATGTTGAAAGGAATTTATATTTTATTTATGTATTTTTTTATCTATTATAAAAAAATTTGGCAAAAGAAAATAATTTAAATAATAAAATACATATGTGAGAATTCCTACTTATTTAAACAATGTACATACATGTATATATTAATACATGTACATATGTTTGTAGGTATAAGCAACATTTGTTTAACCTTGAACTTTTTTCTTTTATTTATAAATTTTTTTTGGTATTGTACGTAAATGGGTTAAATGCCACAAGTTTTGTGTGTGTTTGTTTTAAACAACAATGTCAAACATTGTTTTTTGATTTTTTTTAGCAAAATGCAATGACCGTGATTTGTAAAACGTTTTTTCTTTTTGTTTAAAGAACTAAAAAAATAAAAAGTAAAATTTTTCTAGCAACGCTGCGGCCATACGTTCAAATTTTCGCTTTCAAGTTGATTACACATATTGTTTGTAAAACTCATTGGAATTGACGGTTGGGACGTAGGCTGCACGCAACTTGATAATCAATTTTATTTGTTAAGATGCCGTCGTCAAGGAAGAAACTTAAAATGCTCGCTTTGCGGCAGAATATTTGTTAAAAGAAAAACAAAATATTATTTTTTTATATATTTTTATCACATTTTTTTATTTATTTGCTACTGAATTTTATTTACATTAATTGATTTACATACATAAACAAAAAATACACGAAAATTGAGTTAAAATTATTTACGGCAGAATATTTGTATAAGCAGACACGCAAAGAAACGAAACTTTATGAAAAATAACTAAATCAGCTGTTTACTTGACTGACCATCATGTTGAGTCACGACTTGAAAGAAGAAACTGATAATCAAGACGGTTTCAAGTTCGAAAAGTGTGAGTGTATTGTAACTTGAAAGGCAAAACTTGAACGTGTGACTGCTAAGTAAGTCTGTAAGCACGGTTATTGTTTTTGACAATTTTCGGTACCAAAAGTAGTCTTAAATGATTTCAAGATTTTTAACGTCCATGATTTTCAATACGGAAAAGAGCAGCCTCACTGATGGTGTTTTCCTTTCTGGCAAAAATGTTACATTAATGCTGCCATTCGAGCGGGTTTATGTTCCATTCTAAAAGTACATGCAAGAGTGAAAACAGTTATCGTGTTCCTTTCTGAACATGTTGCACAAATAACTGGCAAGAGTGTAACATTTCTTACCCCCAATTATATTGCAGTGTAACAAAGTACCACTTTTTACAGCTGTGTTTTGTAAGTAAATACTTTTTTATGCAGACGAGTTTTCAACACAGAGTGCAGTTTTTATTAAAATCAACACATTTTCTGTTCCATTGAAACAAAAAAAATGGACAACTTTTTAAATGTGTGTGTAAACTGATAAAAATGATACACATACTTATTGTAACATTTCTTTTTAGAATGGAAAACACCATGAGACTTTCAAAAGCAATTATTTATGAAATTTTAAAAAAGGATCTGAAGTTCCATTCCTATAAACTCAAACCGTTCGAAAACTGAAAAAGAGTCTATTTGATTTACGTAAAAATTTTTGTGAAACAATGTTAAAGCGTTTTTTTGACTGTAAATCCAATTTTTTGGGCGACGAGGCTCATTTTCACTTAAACGGCCACGTCAACAAGCAAAACTGCCGTTACTGGTCTCCAAGAACCCGCAACCCTCGATTGAAACATCAAAAGCCATTGAATTGTCCCAGGGTAACTGTTTGGTATGCCTTATCCACGCATGAGGTATTGGACCATTTTTTTTTTTGAAAATTTTCGAGGCCAGACGACGAATGTTAACTGTGCAAACTATTGAGGCATGATTACGGAGTTCTTTTTGCAAAAACTGCGAGCTCATCCATCGTACAATTCAAACACGTGGTGTCAGCAAGATGGGGCAATTACCCCATTTGCTTCTAGACAATTTCCCCCAAAAACTGATCAGTCGCTTCGGGGAGAAATCGGCTCATTTAAACTAAGTTTACTGCAGCGTGTGGCGCACAATGACACATAACACAAGGCTCCGTTTTTAACAGTGTGTTTAACTCGACGGAAGACATCTTCAATGCTCTTAAAAAACTTTGTGTCAATTATTACGTTTTTCATTTAAGTTTGAAAATATAAATCTTCCACCAGACACCCTGTATATTATCGTTTCACCCTAATGCCTATTGAAAAAAATAAATAAAATTAAAAAATATTGGCAAAAGCACAGGGAGGGATTTATATCACGTATACAAACGAATTAATTTTATTAAATTTTCGACGCAATATATCCCAGTAAAAAATTTAACATTACAATAACAACAAGTTACACATAATGCAATACATTGCTGGCGTTTATTTTTTCTTTTTGTATAACCAACTGCATTCTAGTCAACATTAAAATAAATAACCAATTGTTAAAGTAGTTTTTTAACTAACAAAGACAAAAGTTAAGATTAACTTTACGCCTTGTAAATAGAATCGAATCGGTAATACAGTTGACAACTGCTTATTCGAAAGTACTTAATTCTCTATTTGATTACTTTTTTGAAATTTTGTTGCTGGGATGTCTATACCTAAACAAATTTTTTAAAAAATTTTAAGGAGTAGCACAGGAAGTGGTAGCTGCAATACCAGCCGTACCAATTTTATAATTTTTTTATTTTTGGAAAGTGTAAAAGCAAGTTTAAGCCCTGCATTAGCTATTTAAATTTAATGCTTACGTTTTGAAAAAAAGTTTTGATGCGACTTTAAGATTATGCGATAAATTAGCCCCGCTAACGAAAGACCAATTTTAAGAAATTTTTGCAATGTTATTCATTTGAAACTATTGGAGTTATCGACTTTAGTAATTATGTTCATAATCCTTAGTTTACATAAAACTTTATATAAAAGAGGGTTTTCATATGAAGGGTATATAAGATTCGACTCAGCTTAACTAGTATGTTATGTAGTGGCTGCCTTTTTTTAAGGAATAGTTCATTACGGCTAGTTCTACTTAAGGAGATAAACGTATACTTTTAATACTTTTAAGCTAACAATTTTCTTTTGTTAAAAATCTGATAATTCTTAGTTCTTGCAAGTACAACTTTTATAAATTTACGATTTGTTTACCCTTCAAAAGCTATTTTTTAATGTTCCTTTCAAATAAGGAATTAAGTAGTTTAAATACAAACTAAAATAAATAAAATTATATATTTCTATATTATAACGTACATCCAAATGCAAATTATAAACAACTTTCTAAATCCTTAATGTTCTTTCGCATTAAATTCAATTACTGAGATTTTCCTATTGTCAAATTATTTATGAAAACACACGCTTTAAGTGGGCGACGTATAGTAGAAAAGTATTTTTCTTAGTGATTCTACATTTTATTATTATTTAGTTGTTTACAATTTGCATACATTCATAATTTTTCTTTTGCGCACATAAGTACGAGTATGTACAGGGTGTTTCTTTAGCTGAATGAAAATAATCGAAATCAACAATTACGGTTTGACAGCTGAGAATTACAAGCTGAGTTGACATCTATGTTCCGTAAGGTTTGATAAGCCATCATGAATTGTCTAACGCCAGAAAACGCTTCCAAGCTGTGAAAATTTACTTTAAAAAAAATTAATCTGATTTCGAAGTGCAAATAGCTTTTTGTTTTTTACGGTCAGCATTATCGGCCTAGTGAGCAAGCGATTTGTGAAGCTAATTATCGTTTGCGCACTAATTTTCCTCTTCTCGATTTAAAACCATCAACAAGACACTGTTTGGTGCGGTTAAAACGCTGGCAGCATCAGCTTTTTGAATGAGTAAAGAGCTGCCTTTACGATAAATCGCAAGCCATACTGGCAAATTTTTTTTCAAAAATTTTTCAGCTATACGTAAACGACATTTGGTTTCAACAATACAGTGAACCTTGACAAATAGCGCGCTTAACACTAATTTATTGCAAATTAATTCGGTGATAACCTAAGTCCCAAAAGTTGTTCTGTTCACTGGCCCCTTGTTTGGGTTTACATGCCTTCGGATTACATTTATGGGCTTTGTTAAGTCATTAGCAGGACAACAAAAACCATGTCCTTTAATAAGGGTTTTATGCGCATAAAATATGCGGTGAAAAGTTAAAAATATGCTTTGACAAACTAAAACATATGCTTTAAAAATAAGAATGATAGAAACTTAGACTAAAGAATCTGAAAACACAGTATTCAAAATTAAGTTGCGCTTACGAAATAACGAACATTGCCAAAAAAATTTAAAGTTTTTTTAAATCAAAGCAAACCAGAACGGGACAGGCCACATTCAACCAGGTAATATCAAGAGCCCAGCTGATTAAAATATATCTGACATTTTCAATTTCTTGACATTTAAATTTTTTTAATTTTCTGACAATCCACGGTTCAAACACAAAAGGGAAATGCAGAGGGCGAATTTTTTGAATTCGCCTTGATACTACCTTGTTCAGTGTACCCTGGAACGGGGTTTCCTTTCAAATAAATAATTATATAAAAAAACTTACAAAAGGTGACAATCAACATTCGAAAAATTTTTGTGTCAGGGGTTTTTAATGCAATATTAAAAAATATTCAATAAATCGATGCCAAAATTTTGCAAATGTTCTGAAACGGATTAATAACAACATTATAGGTTAATACGACGCGTCGAAAAAAATATGATTTTGCGTATTTTTGACTGCCCTGGTCATTAGCTTTTGCCGATATACCAGCAACTCTTGTAAAATTGTCGATTTAGGTTCAGATTTATTCGAAAAAGTAATCAAAAATTGAATTGAACCATGTAACTCGTAAGCGCGGCGGATATATATCATGGAAATCATATTGAGAAAAAGTCCATGAAATAGTTTACCGGATCATAATAAATACTTTTTTTATTTAAACAATTTTTTGCCTGTGCTATTATTTTAAGTTCTTATGCAGCTAGAAAAAACACCCGTTACACACATATGTATGTTTATATGTACATGCAAAAGCAAAAGTATGTGCTTGTATCGCTTACATAAATGAAAAATTATTTTAAAAATAAATCTTAGAAATCTACTAAAACCTATTTACTAAATCTCAATTTAAAAGAACCCTAAAAATTCTATTAAAATTACTTTGAGTTCTTTATTAAATTTAATTTTGAATAGTACCATATTGCATCAAGTGAGCGATATACCTATGAACAAATAACCCGGTGGCGAACGTCATAGATGGTTGAAACTGATTTTATTTTTGGGACAAAATTATAAAGATTTAGAGATGCACACAGAGACGTGTGAGAGATAAAGACCTTATTAACGACTTATGACAGACAATGTCGCTAAGTTTAACATTTCTTAAATGTGATGGCAACTAGGGACGAATGCTTAGGGCCAATTCCCTCTTTTAACTGATTAAAGAAACAAAAACTGAAAAGGGCCAATGTTCCACCTGGGAACTATGAGAAAAAAACACTAAATCCCGCCCATATTCATAATAATAAAAGTAGGTTTATTAGGGGCTTGTTTGAGAATTATTTAACAGACATTTGTCAAATAAGCGTTTAATAACTCTACTTTAATTTATATGAATATGGGCATAAAATTATAATTTCGGTGACCCTACGATGACTCTGTCATGCTTGCTTGTGCAAATTGTTAACGGTGCAAATTGTTAAAACCTTGAGAAAGTTTTTTTGACCATGAGTACTGATTATGAGAATGTCATAACTTTGTCGCCTAAATTTACCACGGGGCTTATGTACTTATTTACAAGTATATAAATGACTATAATATTGAAAACAAAAACAAATTTATTTGCGTGGGAGCTTTGAATACAATTTTTGGAACGAAAACTGTGTAAATTTTCTTTTCTCTAAAAAAACAACTTAAGACCTTTCTATTATGAGTAGTAAAAATTTACTTCCTACACCATAACACAAACATTAAAATTGTAATAAAATGTTAAGCAAGACGTGTTGCGTCCTTGCTGCTAAAGGACATATTCAATTCCTGTTTTTTAATTAAACAAATTGATTCGCATCTTACGATTTTTTTTTCATATTTCAGTAGGTTTATTTTTTGTGTTTTAAATATTTTTTCCAACTGGAAAAGTTTCTAGTGTAAACTAGCGAGAATTCTTTATTCGGCTATGCCGTTACCAATTAAAAGGCATCCGAAAAGGAGCTTATGAATTTAAATTTTAGAAATTTTTTTTCGTAAAATTTTTGATTTTTTTACTATTTTATGTTTAGATTATATTTTGATTTCTTTTTGCTTAATACTTTTCATTTATTATTTAAAAAAGTAAGTTTTTCTATGGAAACTAGCCGAGTGGTGTGCATTATCGAAACCAGCTAAGAAGTTTCATCATTAGTACTTTTTGAACGGTAGTAATGTTTTTAGTTGTAAACATCACCTTTTTAACTTACATTTTATTCAGAAAGGCAATCGAAAACATTTATTTTGTAAGATAGGATAAAGTTTAAAATGTTAAAATACACTTAGGGTATTCACAAGGTGTTCTAATATTGTCATATTGTTATTAAAATTCACATTTTCACGTTACAAATATTCAATTTTGCATTAAACTTTTTATATTTTTGACATTCCACTGTTCAAACACAAAAAGAAATTCTGAGGGCGAATTTTTAGAATTCGCCTTGATACTACCTTGTTTGGTGTACCCTGGCTGTATCCGCCTATCAGATGGAATAACACCCTTTTTTATTATTGTATATTATACAATAGTAAAATTAATCTAAGAAAAATCTCGAGACAGGTGATATGTTTAAAAATATTTTTAAAAAATATTCCTTTGTGTGGGAGCAGCCAGGTAACGTTCTCCGGTTGAGCTATTTAGCAACCCCAGATCCTCCAGTTTTTAAGTAGATAAAAATCTACGTGCGTTGCAGTTTCACAAAATGTGTTCGACAGTCAGTCTACTTATTCTACAACACTAGACCTGTATTAATTGCTGGCCAGCCGTACTGTTTTTTTGGCGTGAACCGCTATGCAACAACCATACCCTTTAGTAGTCTACAATCTCTTCTTCACAAAGATAAGAACAACCTGGTCGTTCTCGGGTCATTAAAACCCCACATGATCCTGGAGACTACACGACCTTCATGGCCCTCACCCCCACAGCATTTATATTGCTATTATTGTACTGAAATATAGCCCAAGGGTCTATTGCTCTTCCATAGGTAAATAAATAGCCTTGTGTCCCCGGACGCAGTAAATGTGCACCTCTCACACGGCTTCCAGTATACTTTGTACAATTGAAGGATTAAGGTTTATGAAGTTGGCCTAATCGCCGCTTGACTGGGAACAAACGTATTTGCCTGAGAATTCTCAGTCTGGGAGAACATGGCAAGATCATTGGTAATTTTGGCTGCTAGAATTTCCATCAAGAAGTAACTAGGGTCGTCAGAAAGTTTAAAGGACCAGGTCTCCACAAAAGACCGCAGCAACGACGTCTCCTTCAGCCTTAAACCCAAAGGTAAATAGACACTGATACATTTTGTACTCTCAATAATCCTGCCATGTCTATATGGCACCTGAGTGAATTTTCCTTTTTGACCCTAGTCGACTTTTTGAATACCTGTTTTGCAATCAGATTAACAGGTTTCAAATCCAAGACTACATAAAGCGACGCTCTAGGGGGGCTACGTTGAGAAAGGTAGGCCTAGCCACTGCAATGTTGATCCAATTCGTAAGACCCCATGTTTTGCTTAGCATTTTCCTGCATTCAAAAAGCGCATTTGTCGTCCTATTTACCCTTTTTTCTCAATTAAGCCTCCACGACAGCTTATTGTCCAGTATTACTCCTGGGTACTACATATGTTAGTTCCTTGAGTAGCAAATTTGTTTAATCTAACCTTGGTGTAGCCAGTGTTCCTCCTTATAGTGAAGAGCACACCTTCTTAGTATTTACCCCAAGCTCCACCACCTCTCTAACTGGCTTATCCTCGACAGTTAAGCTTTTATTAAAGAGCTGATTGTATCTAATGACAATAATCACTACATCATCTGCATACACGAGTTTCCCATAAGTAAAAGGAAAGCTTATCTAGCCAGTAAAGTTTTATTTGAATTTGCCGTATTTATTGTTATTTTTTTAATTGTAAGTGTAAACAAATAAATTAATGAACGTCGCACAGTGCTTTGATCCCATATAGTGATGGGACAAAAATAGAAGGAGTGGTCCTAGAGCTTTGAAATTTGGTACAGTAGTATAAAATACTTAAATTAAGAAAAATTAAATTTTTTGAAAAAATCGGGCAAAGGACACGCCTACTGCCCATATATATAAAGGACGAAATTTTCAATTTTGACTACATAACTGCACAGAAAGTTACAATAGTCCGTAGATTATTTACATCCCGTGCTAGTAACTTGTGTGATAATTTTTATTGGGATTGACACAAGGACTCTAGGTCCTGCCATATATCCTTTTTTGCAAAAATGCTAACGTGTATAGGCTTACTTTACCAAAGAAATTGACTTGTGCAGCCCTTTGGTACACTAGTATAAAATACTTAAATTAAGAAAAATTAAATTTTTTGAAAAAATCGGGCAAAGGACACGCCTACTGCCTATATATATAAAGGACGAAATTTTCAATTTTGACTACATAACTGCACAGAAAGTTACAATAGTCCGTAGATTATTTACATCCCGTGCTAGTAACTTGTGCGATAATTTTTATTGGGATTGACGCAAGGACTCTAGGTCCTGCCATATATCCTTTTTTGCAAAAATGCTAAGACTGTTACAAAAGTTAGCCGATTCTCATTGAATTGGGTGGTATGGTTATTATTATGTGTCAAACAAATGTTAGTGCCAAATTACATTAAAATTGATTTATAAAAATAGAAAATAAAAATTAAATTGGCTAAAAATCTTCTACATTATGATTTTGACGACAACGTGAAAGTACAAAATGACAATCTTTCTAAATTAAATTTAATCTAAAATACGTATAAGTGCGTTTTTTATTAATAATTTTTTTTTAATAAATTATATATGTATATTTTATTTTACAATAAATCTTCTTCAGTATAAGAATCTTCCCAAAAAATATTGCCGCTCAAAGAAACATTTGTCTCGTCGTCTTCAACTGGCTCATTAGCATTTTCTCTTAAGTATATATATATCAATTTCTGCAAATAATGGATTTTTTTTAGTCTTTGGATTCCTTTTTGAAGTCAAAAATGGATCTAAAGATAGTATTAAATAGTATTAAATCTTTATGAGTGTATTTTCGTGACGTTTTCCTCGCATGGGACAGTCTTGCTTTTCTCACGATTTTGTGGTTGGCTTCCAATGCTTCTTCAGACAAGCACCCTGAAATTCATTTTCAGATACCACAATAGACGGAATAAATTTTTTTTTCTTAGTTTGTAATGCATACAGAGACGGAAAACAATTTGGGTGTATTTTATTTATTGTATTACGTAGCACACTAAATTTTCTTTTGGTAAAATCTAAATTCATATATAGCGCCAAAGCTTTTGTTGCTGGTAAGCTTTTTGAATTCGACATTAGGCTTTACAAAACAGAATGAGATTCCCGTTTTAAATTTTCCACTGCAAAATGTAGTTCCTCAAGGGAACATTTTATTACTAACTCTAGGAGTCAAATCTAGCGATTTTCAATTGCTGTATTAGTTTGTTGTGATGCAAAGTTTTATAAGATTTATGAAAAACATTAAATTTTTGTCATATTTTGATCTAGTTTTTGTTATAAGTAGTCACAACAGATCTGTAAAAAACAAATTTTTTGGCAGTTCATAGCTTACATTTTAAAAATTTAGCTAACTTCTAGCGATTTTTTATACTAACTTATCTATATTTTTGGGAAAAAAAGTTAGCAGCAGTGGTGGGAGGTAAACAATGAAACACCAACGTAAATCTGTTAATTTAGCAGCATCTTGAGCGTCAAAAAGAGACAAACACAATTTTATACTTATTTTTTTAATTTATCTCGTTAATTATTATAATCTTATGGTATCAATTTGGTTTAATATGTTATTATATTGTAAGTTTTTTTTATAGTTTTAGCTCCAGAAAACTGTCGAAATTTGAGAAAAAAATCACGAAAATAGCCATTTTTAAAAAAAAAAAAAAATTTTAAAGTTCCGGTTAAATTTTAAAAATTTTTTTTCTTGTAGTTATTAGAAAACAGTATAAATTTTTAAAAACAGAAAAAACCCATAGACCATATTTTTCTTTTTTTTTTTTTAATTTTCCATCAAAGTTAAAAAATTTTTGGAGCTTAAGTGAATAATAAGCATTTTTCAAAGCAACAAAAACTATGTATAGCAAAATAATATAATGAAAATTTTTGCACAGTTGGTTTCGAATATAGTTAGCTATTACAAGAAACAATTTGAATTTCCTAGTTCAAAAAATTAAATTTTTACAATAATTTTTTTAAAACAATAAAAAACCTAGGTAACTTGGGGTTTTAGTGTCATTTTATAGCGTAAAATACATAAAAAAGCAAAAATTTTACTATTTTGCGGTTTTTTTATTAAACAATATTAATTTAAATTTATATTTTTTAGTATTTGTAGCTTGTTTTCTTTTAAACCTTAGAAAACTGTCGAAATTTGAGAAAAAATCACGAAAATAGCCATTTAAAAAAAAAAAAAAATTTTTAAAGTTCCGGTTAAATTTTTAAAATTTTTTTTCTTGTAGTTATTAGAAAACAGTATAAATTTTTAAAAACGGAAAAAAACTCATAGACCATATTTTTCTTTTTTTTTTAATTTTCCATCAAAGTTAAAAAATTTTTGGAGCTTAAGTGAATAATAAGCATTTTTCAAAGCAAAAACAAATACTTATAAAAAAAGAAATCACAAAAAATTTTTTTGACAGTTAGTTGCAAATATAGTTATTTACTACAGAAAAAAATTTCAATCTCATAGTCCAAAAAATAATTTTTTTACAACTGTTTTCCTGAAGCATGTAAGACGCGGGTATTTGTTTAGCCATTTTTACTTCAAATTCTTTGACTTTGGCGCCCACTAGCGCCACCAAAAAGAGCTAAATCGAAAAAATTCTTTCAAATTTATTTAAAAATTATTGTTATCTGTCGACCTATATATTTTTATCTACAATATAAAACATTTTTTTTTATTGTATTTTTGTCTATGGGACACAGCACTGTGCGTCGTTGCCACTGCCTGCTTTTTCAGTTTTTGTAAAATTTTATTTATGATTAAATAGAGGTTATAATAATTTAAGGTCATTGCTGTTAAGTTTAGTTGAAGTGAGGTTAAACACACTTTATAGAAAATTTAGAGTAAAGTCTTTATGGGTTGCTAATGATTTTTACCAACTTTCAAACTTTTTTGCATATTTGATTTAGTTTTTTTATTAGGTGTTAAGGTGATACCAAATGTTATCTTTCACACAAAAGTTTTACCCTTCGTATTACTTGTGGTACAATAAAATTGACCTTTAATTATTTCAATGAAATAATTAATTATTCCTTAAGCTTTTGTTCTGTTTCCCTTAAAAATTTTTACACATGTTGGTATAACAAAGTGTGTTAAGTAGATCAGTAAGTGTTTAAACAGGTGGTTTCATTTTGAACTTACACTATAACCTTGAAACTTATGCGGGCGGTAAGCAATCAAGTGTACCACGTAATTATTTCAAAGGAAAGACACAAATATTTTTCAGGTCAAGAGTACTGAGAAAAGAAAAGAACTCACAAACGTTATTAAATTAGTTCTATAAAAATGAAAATTTTAAGTTTAGAACAGCCGTTCCCAATCTTAAAAACCTAGTACTTATTTTATATAAATCTTTAGTTAAAGCAAACAACATAAGGGATATTTTAGTTTTAGAATATGTTCCTTTTAAAGAAAATGTTTTTATCATTATAATTTCAAAGTTTATTAAGGAACTACTTAAGTATCCATAGATACAGAATGTTATACACATGCTTACATACAAGCATTTTCAGGTAATAAACATGTTAAAATAGTTTGAATGCGGCAAGACAGGCAGAAACAAACAACCTTCACTTTTAACATGAAGGCTTTTGCTAAACAAAAAAAAATTTACTTTTTAAGCTTAAGTATTCTAATTAAAATAAAAGGAAAAGGAATTAACTGTTAAAGCGCCGTTATGGTTGTTAAAGTATTAACCCTCGTGTACTTTAACGATTTATAAAGGTTCCAAGACTTTTTACCACCTCTCCAAAAAAGTTTACAGCTGTATATACATCTGTATATTTGACCATAATAATTATAAGTTTGTAGGATTGTGTAGATGTTCTTTTTTTAACTTAATGTACGTCTTGACGAGACAAATTCATGTCTTGACAAATGTCAAAATCCAAACTTAAAAAAACGGTATTTTTATACTGGTTTTTTCATATACTGAATTTGTGCCTATAAAGCGTAACCAGACATAAAAAGAGCAATTTAAGGGCTTGGACCTTCCATTAAATTATTTATCATCAAAATTCACAATATAATTAATACCAGACTTACATAATGAAATTTTTATTTTGTTTGTAGACAAAAAGGGTGATGAAGAGCCTAGTTTTCTACACCCCTTGTCTAAAAACATAAAACTTCATTGAAGTTATATCATGTAAAATTTCATCGTGTAAGTCCATAATAAAGCAATAAGAATTTGCTCAAACATTAACTTTTTTTCATGACGAGACAAATTTATGCCCAGAAAAAAACCAAAATCCAAATAAAAAAAATTCGGTATTTTTATACTGGGTTTTTTTGTATATGTACTGAGTTTGACGTTTGTCTAGGCATGAATTCGTCAAGACGTACAATAATCAACAAATTCATGTCTTAACAAATGTAAAAAAAAACCAGCATCAAAAGACTGGATTTTTTTTATTTAGAGTCATAGGTAGCATACGATCTCCATTTGCCATAAACTCGGTTTGAACATGAACATGCGCATGAATTCCTCCAATATTCATGTTTCCTCTTATATTCATGTTTCGTTTATGTGCTACCATCGACGGCCGATCAAATGGCTAACTAATCATTTTTGCCATTTAAATATCCAGTAATTGCCAATTATGTAATGCAGCAGTCTCTTTTCTATTTATAACGGAAAATCTCCAAATAAATTTTTTGAAATAAACATTACAGCCGATAACTTTAGTAGTAAGTTCTTCCTCGAGAACTATGATTTTATTACATACTACATATCGTTACCTTGATATAGAAAGGCCCTAACTCGTATTTTTGCAAAACGAAATTTTTTTGGCTAATTGTGATATATGAGCAGACAATATATCGAAATAAAGCAAAATCTGGGCTTTTAAAAAAAAAAAAGTTAGGACCTTTGTATATTACGGTAACGATACAAGTATATACTTATGCAAACACGAAAGAGATTGTTCAATACAAACTATAAAAAGATTGCACTTAATAAATATTATTGATAGAAACACTACTGCTTAACACCAATTTTTCAATGAGCGTTTCTTATAACCATTAGCACAATTAGCAAACAATGCTAATAAATTTTGAATGTTAATAAATTTTGAATGCCAATAAAAAAACTTCCATTTATGACCTCAATACATATAAATAAATACACAAGTATGTGCTTTGTAAGAGTTTTTTGATTAAAAATTTCCATTGCTAAATAATTTGTTAATAACTTGCATTTATTGCGCAAAAGAATTGTTTGTTATGGTTTATAGGCCTTAAAAAGTATCTCAGCTGACATTGAACTTCAGGCATTTTTATTTTTTTTGTTGAACAAATAAAATACAGGAATTCATAGAAGATCAAAACCGATAATCGATTGCAAACCAATGGTCAACCTGCTTAGTAGCTACGGCTGCCAGATTTGACGATTTATCGTAATTTTAAGGTTTTTTTTGTGCCAAAAATAACGACTGGACGATCTTTTCCCTAAAATTGACAATTTATAAAAATACATAATATGAATTTGCGAATTTTTTTTTATAATAGTTAACTTTAACAACATTAGTCATTTAGCCTGAGTGTAATATTAGAAAATTATGTATTTTATGTAATAAATTAGGTATTGCTCCTTAAAAATGTTTGCGCATTTTTTGTTCCTCTTTCTTCAAGTTGCTACTTTATTAAGTAGCAGTCTTTGAAATTCCAAAAATTTGTTACCAAACTAAATGTCTATTGAAGATCCATTAGGCCTAATACTCTACAGTACAATATACTACAAATATACTTAAAGTAAACTAATAAAAAGTATATAAAATGTTTGATTTAAAAATAAATAAAAGGCAGAAATATTTTTTTTATTTTCCATTAAAGAAAAATTATTTTGAAATTCATTACCCATTGCGAGCTTAATTCCAACATTCAAGGCGTATTCACTGCTCAGGTTGCGTTAGCATCACAAGTGAGCTACTTTTTTCTTGCATAAATGTAGGCTAGGTTGTCAAAATTATTTATGTTTGAGAGTCAGCCAACGAAATCAACAACAATGCAATAGGTTGTAGCGCATTGGAGCTAAATATTAGACTATCGCTTGTAGCGGATACTCTATCATGGGTCTCAAGCTGTATTCACATACAAGGTGGGCCAAAAGAAGTCATCTGATGTTGCTTGGCTCTCATTAGTTTTCTAAATAAAAATCTTCGATTCTGTTTATTTGAACCTTTAGAATTTTATTGGTCAAGTTTGAAAAAATGATATCGGCCAAATAGGTGCCGTCACAATTGATTGCTATACGAGCTCGTTTTATGGAATTTTTCATTACTTCGTCGGGAATTTTGGGCGACAGATTCTCGCACTCGTGTCGAATGTTATCCTCTAGGGCTTTCAGAGTCTCGGGCTGGTTCCCGTAAACACGGGACTTCAAAAAACCCCACAAAAATAACCGCAACGGTTGAATTGGGCGATCTTGCGGGCCAATGTAAATCGCCAAAACCAGAGATGAGGCGACCCGGGAACGTCCCCTTTAGAATATCGGCTGTGGCTCACACAGTGTGTGCCTTTGCTTCGTCTTGTTGGAGCCACATGTCCTCCAGTCCTAATTTGAGCGGGTGTAATGGCTCCTCGTGCATCACTCGTGGATTTTCGGTGCCCCAGAAGCGATAGTTTTGCTTGTTCACGAACCCGCTGAGGTGGAAATGAGCCTCATCGCTCATTATGGTTTTGGGCGAAAAATCGCCCACTTTAGCTTTAAAATTGAGAATAGCTTGGGCGTTGGTTACCCGCGTTTGGCGGTCAACAGGCGGCAGCTGAACATGCGCGTGTCCTTGACCAAAATTCGCCTTAGGGACGACCGGCTGATGGCTAATTGCAAGGCACGGCTTCTGCTTGATGTTTCTGGCGATAGTTCGGCATCCTTTCCAACAGCGGCGATATTCTTGGCAGAACGGGCGCTCCGGGGCCGGCAGCGTCTCTTCAATATTGGTGGCCAAACGGCGCAGTGCTCGCGCAGTCGGTTCTGGACGATCGGGAAATCGGCGATGGAATTTGCGCTGCGCCAACACCACAGATGAATTGTTTCGCAAAAAAATTGCCACGATTATTCCGCGTTCTTGGGGAGTGTATCGCTCCATGGCTTGTTTACTTGTATTCTACATCTGGCTGGTTCACAAATCTCAAACATATTTTACATTGACCGCCATTTGCAAAAATAAAAGCCTCTTCCAATTGGATAATTTCGTAGCCTGGCTGTCAAAACTCCATATAAAACATAGAATATTCTTAATCTCCTCTGCGTCTTTACAGCTTTTACAGTAGTCGTTGTAAGGCAGCCCTCATCTACTGACATGGGTGTCAAACCGATTGATGCCAGTTCTTGCTTCCACGGTGTCTCTCAGTATCTGTTTGTCTAGATCGAAAAGATATTTGGAACGTTTGGGATTTATTCTGGTATGTTATCCTATAGGTTTTACATCTAAGCTTGTTAGACCATCTGGCCAATGTGATACTGCCAGCGTATTCACGCGGAGTTTACAGAAAGAGATCGGAATGTCATAGAAGTGGTCAATCGTCTATCATTTAGTTTTGCACCATCCTTTGTTAGTGTATCGGCAACAAAGTTGCCCGCATTGATCCCGTATCCCCTCCCCTATACTAGAATGAAGTTTAAATGGATTGTCATCCAGTTAAAGGATGTCCAGAATTCGCGAACTATTTGTGATGTAGAGCATAATAAGTAATGGACCTAATGGAGGCTCGACTGCCGGTGAGGATCCCCAAATTCCTGCCGAATATCCTGTAGTATCGTACTCAGTTAGCCGCTTTACCAATCGCCTACACTTTAGTCTGCAGTACACTGCATTCATTGGCAAGTCTGAACGAGATCCTAACTCCTGCTTGTGCAATATATGTGCCTTCACCACCACCATTTTTTTCCTTAGATCCGTTCATATATATCTTGAGATTGATAGGTACTGAAGAGGTGATTTCATCCAACCCTCCTTCTCTGAAATTCAATT
The DNA here is from genome assembly GCA_963583895.1 of Melanophora roralis. Lineage (NCBI taxonomy): Eukaryota > Metazoa > Arthropoda > Insecta > Diptera > Rhinophoridae > Melanophora > Melanophora roralis. The sequence goes on along the minus strand of OY757188.1, from coordinate 30,292,524 downwards.
GCACCTATTATCAAAATTCCCATGTTGCAAAACGTTCTCTTAATATGTAGAAAATTTGTGGTAGAATCCATTTTCTTCAAACAAATAATAGCTCCACAGAATAGAATCGGTTTTATCACCGTTTTGTAGAGCCAACTGATGTTCCGGGAAGAGGGACTCCAGGTTTTGCTAATGTAACGTTTGCACACATACATCGCAGTCTCCGTACTCGATACTCTCGTTTTTACGTCTGGTTTTGAAGGTAAGAGATGCTGCCCAGTTGGAGACCAGATATCGCTACTGCTACGTTAATCTCCTTGGTGACAGTTCAGCGTCATGTTTCTTAGAAATGGCGGTAGAGCGCCTTTCGTTACACTAGCTCGTCCCATCCTAGACTTTATTATTCTATATTCATATATGAATACAACAAAAAATTGTCAACTCACATCTCACGTAGGCCCCGGTTGATGGGCTAACGTTATTTAGGGCGCCCTCTATGCCAAGAAACCACACCAGTGTAAAGTTGTTTTCTTCAAAATACCTCTCAATGTAACAAACTAACGAATGAAGAGTGCTTGGTGTAGGCGTATTGGGAGCCCGATAGAAGAATAAAATCGATTTTCGCCCTTAGATGGACATCAACTAAGTCATTTAAAGTTTTAAGCAGAAAAGACGTTAGACTAATTGACCTGTTTTCTTTTGCGACGTTAGACTCCGTCCACTGTATGGGGATATATGACCAAGAGAGGCAAGCCTCGTAAATGCTAAGGAACCCGATTTTATGTTTTACATCCACTGGAATCAATCTATGCGGTCGTGATGACTTAAATGGTTTCAAGATGTTAATTACTTAGTAAAGCATATGACAACCTAGTTGTTAAAGTCTGGATGACCGCTCAAAGGTAGTGCGTGTAAACACATTGTTTAAGTTAGGGAGGGATCCCCGGTAATGAGAGCTCATTAACACCTTTTGTGTTTTATTATCGTTTTCAGTCTAAATGCAATCATCCCTCTTAATTAGTCTGGCACAATAGGATAAAGAGGCTTGCGCAGGCGGCTCGTCTCACACTAGAATAAGAAAACAATAAGTTTTGTTAGTTCATGAAAATGAATATTAAACAATAAATTAATACAAAATATTTTTCGCCATATCAGTTTAGAAATATCTAGCAAACAATGGTTTAAGAGTTTTGAGTTTAAGTTTCATCATCTTGACATTGTTCCATTTGACTACTACATACATATGTGTTGCGATGGAAGAGTCGTTCTTGCTATAATACGGTTCAGTCAGAGCAGGACTTATATATAGGATTAGCTTCAATCAAAATAAGCATAAGCGCGAAATCCATATGTTACCACAAATATTAAATTTTCTTAAAAAAGTAGACCAAAATTTTACAATTAACGCCCTAAATTTTCTAATGATCCCACTTCAAATATACCAGACATTTCAAATAAAAATATTAGCATTTTTTTTATCACTTTCCTAAAAAAAAAATAAAATCATCCTACAGGTTGTTTTTAATGTAACGAAAAACAAACAAAATAACAAATATACTTTGTGTGGAAATGCAAAAGAGAAAGAATTTTACTAAATAATTTTTTTAATTTTTACAGGCCTACGAAAAACGTTTTCCCACTTGCCCCCAAATGCCCATAGTGCTTGACTGTGAAATAACTAAAGATGAGATATTAGAAAATGGCGCCAAACGCAATACGACACGCCGCTGTAAATTGGCCGTCGATGCTCCGTATATTTTCAAAAAACTAATCGGGGTTGATGTGGTTTATTTCCTACAACATAATTTTCTTGATCTGGCCAATCGCACCCTAAACATAGAAGCCACCAATGAGAGCTTTTCGTCGCGAATCGAAATATTTGAAAGATGTCGTTACTATGCTCATCCCGATAACCCCGATTGGACTTGTTTCGATCAAACTGCCACTTTGGATGTTAAGAGTTTTTTTGGCCTTGAACATTCCTTAGAGAAAATGGGCATGAAACAGTATACACAAACTACCCTAAAGGGCAAAGAAATTATAGAGTATTTTATAGTGCAACTGAAAGAGGAGGGTATTACGGAGGTGGAAAGATGGCAACCGCCATCTGACGCTCCTTTGTCACCAAAAGTTCGTGAGGAGGAGGATGAGATGGAAAGTGAAAAAATTGGTTCGACTTCTCATAGTATTTTGCTGGATGGTGATTTTATAGCCAAACACTTGGGACAGTTGACACCCATGCAGGAATCAAAATTACTTGAATTAAGAAAACTATTAGAGGATTTAGAAAATCTGAAAAAAATTCCTGACTATCAAACTATTTTGAGATTCTTAAGAGCAAGAGATTGGCATGTTAATCAAGCATTTACTACGCTTAAAGATTCAATAATATGGCGCCAAGAGAATAATATAGATTCTATATTAAACGAGTATAAAATGCCTTCTGTGGTAACGGAACATTTTCCTGGTGGCTGGCATCATTATGACAAGGATGGCAGGCCCATATATATTTTAAGATTAGGCCATATGGATGTTAAAGGTTTGCTTAAAGCCATAGGTACAGAGGGATTTTTGAAATTGGTAAGTAAATAAATTTGAAATTTAATAATTAAAAATTTTTAAAGCAAATCCCGTGTGAAAATTTCTTTATTGCTTAAACATTTTTTTTTATAAAATAAATTAAAATTTTGCAAACTTAAAGAATCTAAACAAGTTTTAATAATTTAAAAGACTCTCTACATATGTGAAGAAGGCATACAAAAAATTAAGGAATCGGCCGAAGCTTTAGGTAAACCGATTTTGGATTGGTGCTTGGTAGTGGACTTAGAAGGCCTGTCTATGCGACATTTATGGCGTCCTGGTGTAAAAGCTTTACTTAATATTATTGAAAATGTGGAACGTAATTATCCTGAAACGATGGGTCGCGTTTTGGTTGTAAGAGCCCCTCGAGTATTTCCTATAGCCTGGACCATAGTATCTGCTTTTATAGGTTAGTTTTAATACTTTAATTTTCTTTAAACCATTTGTTTTAAATATTTTTTTTTATTAATTAGATGAAAACACTCGCTCTAAATTTCTTTTCTATGGTGGCACTGACTGTCTACATATGCAAGACGGCTTAGAACAATATATAGAACCCGATATTATACCAGATTTCTTGGGTGGATCTTGCAAGGTAAGATTGGTTTTACAAATTTGCTTTATTATTCATTATTTATTTAGATAAATTTGTAAATTTTATTTTTAATTGTGTAAATTAACCAAAATTTTATTTCTTTATTCCAATTTTTTCGGACATTTAACAAATATAAAGCCAAATTCGTTTTTTATGTATGTGGATCAGATAAATCCAAAATATTTTAAATATTGCTATTTAGCTAAATGCGATTGTGTAAGAGGCTACTAATAGAAATTCATATTTTTCTGTTTTCAAATAAGTATATTTTTTTGTTTAATTAAAAATCGTGCTTTATATCTGAAATAACATTTTCTGAAATTAATTTTTTTATTTAATTTTATTTTTGCATTGAAAAGTCACCAAAAGTGTCAATGTCTATGAATGCATAAAAGTGTCACAAATTTATTTGTTTTAAAACTTAAATTTATCTTAAAAAATTATAAAAAGAAGTCGTTTTAATATCTTAAACAGCAGACACTTATTTTTAAATGAAACCAAGGCGAATACGCACTAGGTGACCTCAATTGCACTGCAACACTTTTCATCCAACTAAGTCAATTGTTATCCAAATCAAGGCGTGTATGACTCTGTCAATTGAGTTGAAGTTGGTTGAACAAGACTCAAAAGATTTTGTTTCATATAAAAAAATACATATATGAATTTGACAGTTGAATGAAACTCCTTCTATTCATTTTATAAGTGTGGCCAAGAATCAATTCAATTGAAAGACTCAATTGACAATTGAATGGAAACGTGTATAGGTTGCGCTATGCACTTATGCATAAATTTTCATACCTGTTTAAGAGACCCGAACATGCACCGCACAATCGAATTAAAAGATATGCTAGACAACTTGAAAAAATCAGAATCTTTTGACTTTTCTTCAACCAACTCGACAACTGCCAAATTATCAATTGACAAAGTCATACACGCCTTGATTTAGACAACAACCGACTTAGTTGCCAGTTAAATTGAAAAGTGTGTGGGCTTGCAATAATAAAACCTTATCAAAATTTAAAAGTAATCAAACCTTAGTAAGAGCAAAAACAAATAATCAAGGCGACTTCGTTAACCAGAATGCGTTAATATCAATAGCACAGGAGATCTCTGAGTGCTGATGTATGAGAGAAGAGGGTGTGCTATTTATTACCCTTCGCAACCTATTATCATCTCGTTTTACAAACAGCGCTGCTATTAAGTTTGCCTAATGTGAATTCGACTTGGTTTTAACCATATTTATTGTAATTAAAATTATCACTTTACTTTTCTATCTCTAAGCAATATTTAACTTAGTTAAAAGGCAAACAAATAGCTAATGTTTAAAAGTCATACACATTTCCGTCCCTAATATAAGGCGATCTTTAATAATTTAAAAGTTTCTGTATGTTTGTGTTTGTTCAGTTCTGAAGTCATTAAGGCTTGTTTGTAGCCGTCTTGTGCATAAGCTTTTTCCGTTACTTTTAAACCTTAATAGAGAAACAAATAATTAAATTCCTTTAATGTATTTATTTCTTTTTTCTGCCCCTCACTAAGACTCTCATTCATGAAGGTGGTTTAGTGCCCAAAACCTTGTATAAAATGAACTCTTTGGAGGAAGACGAAAACAATGATCAAACCATTAAAACCGAAGCCACTAAAACTTCTCTTGGTAATCAACATCAGTTGCATCAAAATCTCTATAAAACTGTTGAACTAAAAACCGGTTATACTCACGAAGTCGTCATTAAGAACTCAGATCCAAAAAGTGTTTTGACCTGGGATTTTGATGTGTTACGCAGCGATTTACATTTTAGCCTTTATAGAGTGACAAAAGATTTGCCGGAAAAACTTGGTAGGAGTGTGGAAAAACTAAGTAAAATTTTAAGAAATAAACTATTTTAACTTTTTATTTTCTCAAGATTTAGCGGTATCATTTTTTGATTCTGGTGATTTTCAAGAAGGCATCAATTATTTTAAAGAAGAGCCCAGCTTGATTTGTCACAATAAGGAGAGCGTGCAGGTGAGTTTATATATATTTATTTTTAAATACATCTTAATCAATGTCAGCCAAGATTGTCTCTGGGGGACGAACACTGGTTTTATATGTACACAACAAAAAACTATAACAAAGAGATCTAACTTTAAAAAAAGTAACAACAAGAACACAGGTTGATATTGCATTATTTTTTTTTTTAGATAATACACATAGTGAAAAAGCATCCATACACTCTTATAAATCATATTCTCTCGTTGGGCATCGATGATCTAGGTTAGGTTGAACAGGCGGCTGCGGAAATGTTGAAGCAATAGTTGTGCAGCCCACTTGGGTCCGTTTTCTCGGTCCCTTTGTGATGATCGATGATCTAAATCAAGTCAAATTAACATCAGAGGTTTTAATTTTTTTTAAAGCTAAAAAATCAATTACGATATATATTTTCTACCCAGGACTGTCAAAGTTTTATAATAGCGAAATGGTAGCATAGCCAAAAACGACAGTTTTTTTCGCCGCAATTTAGTGCTGGAAAACCACCACCACCTTATTCATTATTTCGCCTTGATCATTAGCATGTTTATACCAAGGCAAGGCGAATTCATAGAGAAGGTGGACTCGACAGATCAGCTGACTATTTTTTGCTCGTACAATTTTTCTCACAATTTGTCAAAAATTTTTCTATGTGCTTCTTCTTGATTTAAATAAATTACGCGTCGGTTAGATTTTTAAACTAAAAATTTTAAAAAGTGTTCTAAATTAACAAATAGTGAAGACGAATGATGCGTTCTTGTGCTTTGTGAAAAAAAAAGTGTAAAATTAGTTTTATAAACGTTTTTTTTTTTTTTGCAAATAATTTGTGTTTTTTTCGCCCTAATTTTGCTGCGTTCACCTGGTATGAATTCGCCTTGTTTCAAGGCGAATTGATTACAAGGTGGTGATGACTTCACAACAACTAATGTGCTGTTTTTATAGGCAGTACCAGCATACATATATACATATTTTATTTTTGTAATATCGAGCGCAGCTGACAATAATTCGCCTTGTACAAGGTGGGCCTAAAGAAGTCATCCGATGTTGTTTGCGTTGCGTTTGGCGGTCGACAGGCAGCAGCTGATGCACGGACTGGACTTTGAACGGTAACATGCGCAGGTCTTTGACCAAAATTCGCTTTAGGGACGACCGGCTAATGGTGTATTGCGAGGCATGGCGTCTGGTCGATGTTTCTGCCGACAGCTCGACATCCTCGCCAACGGCCGCTCATGGCATCGTCTCGTGTGGTCCCATACTCTTCAAGGTTGGTGGCCAAACGGTCCAGTGTTTGCGTAGTCGGTGCCGGACGACCGGAAAATCGGCGACGGAATTCACGCTGCGCCAACACCACAGACGGATTGTTACGCAAAAAAAAAACACGATTATTCCGCTTTCTGGGGAAGTGGATTGCTTGTTTACTTGTATTCTACATCTGTCTGGTTCACAAACGTCATTAGCCGCCATTTGCAAAAATAAGAGCATCTTCCAATAGGGTGATTTTTATAGCCCATCTTGTACATATACATATCAGGGTTAACTAACTCCGGTAGTATCACTTTCACAAAATATCAAGACGCGTTCATAATCAGCTGGGATCTGAACTTTACCTGTATTAGTGTACCCTGATATGTACTTATATACCCAGCAAAGAAAAGACATGCAAAACAAGTAGTTAATAAGTTCATTCGTTTACTCAAAGTTTTTGAACATTTTTGAATATTTTTACTGGATTGCGTTCGTTTACACAAAATCCAGTAAATGAGAACACAAATTGAGAGCGCAAAGTGACAGTTGTCTTACTGAGTATTTAAAAATTTTTACTGGACAACATTTTACTATTTAAAATTACTATGTTTTCTGATGTAAACAAAAAAAGTGAAAAAAACAAACAGCTAACAAATTGAATAACAAAAAAAATTAAAGTGGTATAAAAAGTAATTTAATGTTCACAGGCGAAACAATGGAACAGCTAAGAGATATAGCTAGTACTTTAAGTTTAGGGCAAAGAGTCAATGTAACCAGACATGGCTATGTTTTGCAAAATGCAGTATTGTATCTAATAGAATCCTCATCTGAAAGCCAAGATGAAGAAGATTTGATTTTGTTTAAAATGTTAAAAAAAGCCAAGATTTTTTCACCCTAACTTGTGTTTGAGAAAGGAAAGAGTATTACGCAATTCTGTTAAAAGCTACTTCCATGACACGGTCCCGACCTATACGGATGTTTAGTTTCGAACACATTTTAGAACATCCAAATCAATTTTGTTGCGGCTTTTTCTTCTTAATATTTACTTTTTTTTAAGTTGAAAAAGTGCTGAATACTTGGGTACTCGGTGCAGTCAATTATTACCCAAAATTAAATATTCGTGTTTTGGTTTTTTATTAACGCTAAGTCTTTCCCTAGCAGTATGTATTGCTCCAGGAAATGTGCAAAAGAATAGTCTGATACTCAACTTAAATTATACCGACAGACTCAGAATCACTTCCTTCGCCAATTTAAGCATATCTGTCTGGCGGGGTGTCCATATATTCGTGTGCTCAAAGTAAAGGTAGCATTTCTGAAAAAAAAAATTTGGCATAGGGAGCAAGCCCATTGTTTGTGGTGGTGATCGTAATAGACTTTAACCCCAAAACCAAGTTAACCCCACTCACAAAAGTCAGCTTGTTTTTGCTTAAAAAAATTTAATGGATTTTTTGAGTAATTAAGTAATTGCAATATATTTTAATCTATCAGCTGTTTTGAGTAGGTAAACTTTTTGTTAAAATTTTCTGTTCGCGTACTTTTTACTTAAAAAAATTTTAAGTGAGAGAAATTTGGTAAAATTACTCAGTATTTGCTAAGTTACTGGACTTTACTGGGAAAGTAAACGAATGAACCTATTTTATGAATGCTACGCGTAATGAACTGGTTCATATAAGGGTTAAACATGCGTGAAATTAACTTCAGCGTATCATTAGCGAGCATGGGTTGACATTAAGGGAAGTAATAAGGGCAATAAAAATAATGAAAATACGACTTCTTATTGGAGTGCTTCAATTTATTTTTGCTGGGTAGAGAGGCTTAAAAACAAATACATATATTTTTTTTATAATAAAAAGTTCTAATTATGCCTTTTCTTCTCTTTTTAGGGTTCTCATGTCATGAATCACAAAGACAACTATGTCTTGCATTGGTTTAGTCCCAGCTGTGGCTCAGAAGGATCTGCCCAACTAAATTATTTCTACGAAGTTTTAAGTTCGGCCAACTATCGTGGCTCAATGACCAGCTTACAGTCGGGATTTTCTTCAAATTCCGGCGCCAGCTCTTTGCAAAGTCGATGATATGAGGCAGCTAATAATGGTAGTGATCAGGAAAATGGCACCTTTGATAATTCACAAACGTCAGAACATCAGCTCAGTTCAATTAATTTTATGGAAAAAAGTTTTAATTAGGTATTAAACAACATCTTAATATAAATACTTTGCTTAAAAATGTGATAAATAGTCTGTCCGTCAAATATTATTATGCAAAATGAGCGCAATTCCTCAGCGTTTAAATATATTTAAGTTATGACAAAAAATTTTCGTAATAGAACTATTACTCTCATTCATTTAAAGTGTAATAAAAAGTATATAAAAGTGTTACTTAATTAACTTTTATGGACAGACTTTATTAAAAATTTGTTTTGATATATTTTTTTGAAGAATTGAATAGAAAGAAATCTCAGCCCCTCAGGCTTTTACAAAACAAAATCTGATAAAAATAATAATTTTCGTTAGGATATCATTTATAAAACATTTTAACAAACTTTTAATTCTAAACAAAGTTTGCTGTTTTATATTAAAATTAATATTTAAAATTTAACTAATATGAAAAATGAAATCAATTTAATTAAAATTTAATTTCATCAACTTTGAATTAAAGAAATGACCAAAAGCTTTACTCACACAAATCCAATTACATAATAAAAATAATAATAAGAAGTTGCACGAAAACTCCATTTAAAAATGGTTGAAAATTTACACGTGGATTGATAAAGTTTTACAAAATATTTTTAGGGTCAATTGTTAAAAGTAAATATTAAAAAAAGTTAATTAAAAAAAGTGTGAAAACAAATTTAAAATAATTGGGGGGTATGCATAAACCATTTTTAAATTTTAAAATAGATTTGAAATACTCATTTTGTATTTAAATGTCCAATTAAAAAACTTGTTTAAATTTAAAAATTTTTTATGAATATGCCCTTTCGAATGGCTTTTTTTTAAATAAATGTAGCTTTTCTATAAAAAAAAATTTTTAATTAATTTATGTACGAACTTAGAATATTACAAAACAATCTAAAACATGGTCAAATAACTCATCAGGTCGTAACATTCAGAGAATATAGTTTTATTCTCTCTTACTTTTTTCTTTTTTTTATATAAAGTTTGACACACTGACGTTTGAAATGTTCTCTTCTATGAACGTCAAGCTCCATAGAAATAAGTAAGAGAAGCTTAAACTATATTCTCTCTTAGCTACAACCTGATGAGTTATTTAACCATTATCTAAAATGAAAAGCGCAAAGAGCTTTTAAGTTAGAAAACCTCTTAAAAATTTTAATTTGCTCTTATATAATAAGTTGCTCTATATTGTAAAAATTAGAAAAAAAATATGAAATGTATATAATTTATTAATTTCTTTGTTAAATGAATACCAAAATGTATTAAAAATATTTATAAAGTATTTTCAGTATAACTTGTATTAACTTATTTTAGAGTAGTTATTTTTATAGAAACACAACTATTACTTTTTTAAAATGATATTATTAAAGATATATCATTAAAAAAATTAAAATATATTTATGAAATCCGTTATGGATATCCTATAAAACTTCAGTTGCATTGTCAGCTGTCAAGTACAAATTGACAGTTGCTAATACTGTTACATTTGACAAATAAAATTTACCACTGTTAGCTACCATTTGCAAAACAAATTTTGGCAACTGGTAATGCAACTAATTTTGGTTTTTATTTTCATAGACCATAGGTTTATAGAAAAAATAAAATGTATTATTATACATAATATATAAATAGCAAAATTTTTAAACATAGAATATTACTTAAGAATTTTAATCGAATGTTTCATGTTAATTAAGTGTATAAGTAATAAATTATGAAAAAAATAAAAAAGCAAACAAGTTTTTTTTTTAATTTTGAAAAACTGGAAGAACGTTATATTTACAATATCAAATATACACTAACAGCTTATTTAATAGAGTTAATATATTTTCCGAAAATATAAAACATTTTAAATTTCGATATTAAAAGACTTCTTAATAAAAACAAGCAACACTTTTATTTTCATTTGCTCGCAGCTTAAATAATGCACCCTTTTTGTACGTTGCCATAAAGAGCCTTAAAATAATAGAAGATAATCTTTGAATTATACACGTGCACCATTAGAACAAATAAGTATTGCAAAAACAGATATACCTTGTACATACTAGTTGTTTTTGGTACAAATGTGTGAATAAGTGTAACTGATATTGTATGGTTTTGCTATTGCGCACTCACTCTACTCTTATAAACAAATATTTTTTTTTGTGCTGAATAACAATAGTATCATGCATGTTGTCTTATAACTGTTGGTATAACAAATACACAAGATCGTTTATATAAAAGGTTGTGAATGAAACAAAAATTTGATTTTTAAAGTTTTTTGTAGCTATAGTGTTTAAAAATGAGTAAAATAAATTAAAAAAAAAAAACATTTTTTTGATCTCAAGCTCAAAAATTAAGATAAAATAATATATGTATATTAAATTTATATTCTTTAATAATATAAATTTTTATTTAAAATTTGACTTTAATATGTATGTAGTAACGATGCAGTCTTAATTTTTTTAGCTTAATTTGTTTTATTTATTTAAATAAAATTTAAAAAATAGAAAAACTAGCTCATGTACCCAGAATAAGAAAAATAACGAAAGTACCTATAGTTAACCATAATTTTTTGTATGTATCTGTTTCAACGAAACAGAAAAACAAATTTGTTACTCTTAATCTCATTTTACCAAACCACACCACATTTAATTAGAGAAAACATCAATACCAACATATAACAAAAACACGAAGCTACTTATCAATACGCACTGAAAGCTGAAAAAACACACAAACTGGTGTAAACAGATATATCTTTGCACGTGTTTACTTTGAATCTGCCTAAAAATTTACTTTAAACTGGCATTACAAAAGAATTACATATGTATGTATAATTTTTTCTAACATGCGAAAAAATGGGGAAATAGTGGGAAAATGAAAAATTTTTGGATCTAAAAAAAAATTTTACTTAAGTTTTTAGTTAGTTTTAATCTACAAATTTTGTTGTCAATTATAATGCTGTTAGAAATTTTTTAGAGCACATCAAACAGCAAAGTAAGAAATTAGCCTTTAAAAAAGTAAGAGCGATATATACCCTTCACAATGGTCTTTTAATATACGCAGCCATCTTTTCTAGCCGAGTTATTTTGTACTGCAATTATTATAATAAAAAACCATGGGCCGCGTTAAAAGTCCATAGGAATCCTAGTTTTCGAAATATAAAACTTTACAAAATTTAAACGTTCGTATGTAAAATATAAATACCATGTAAAAGGTTTGAGGTCGAGAGTTTTAAAAGTTTTCGACATTATTCGAATTAAAGTATAAAAAAGGTTGTTAATTTGTATGGGGGGTTCTAGTCCCCCTGATCCTATCCAACTATTTTTTTTCCAAAATGTATGAATTATTTAATCATTACTTTTTGGAAGTCGATAGCAGTTATAGTTTCACAGATATAGCGTATCAAAAATTTTATAAAAATTGTTTATTTATATGGAGGACTTCCCCCCCTCCGCTTTTACCAATATTTTATCGATATTGTTTTGGTTTCCGATATAAAGCGTATCGAAAACTTCATACAAATTTTTCATTTGTATGGGAGCTACCCCGCCACTGCTTCTACCCAAAAATTTTTTCTAATGTTTAGGAATTACTTTTTGTAGAACATTTGAAGTGATTAGCTGTTATAATTTTCGAGATATAGCGTACTTTACTTTATTTTTTGAAAACAACGATTTTATGCGATTTTTTTTACTTTAAACGACTCTTTGTGTCACTTTTTTAAAATTTTCAGCGGTCACCCTGGTCACCTAGTGATGATTTCACCACGGTCGTGGTGACAAAACACAGACGTATGTTCAATGATGGAACACAGTAAAAAAATAAACAAAATCTTAAAAAAAAAACTTTTGTATTAAAAATTAAAATTAAAAACTCATATTTAAATATGTATAAAAAAATAAAATACTTTTTTTAATTTAATTAAAATGTTTATTGTTTAAAACTTTTTTAAATAAAAAAATGTGAATACAGAAAATTTATAAAAATTGCAACGAAACATCTTTGCTGATAGGTTTTTAGACGGACTTTACCATTTGAGCGTAAAGTAATGTCTTTTAGTTTACATCCAATCCTATACCGACGCATTCACACAAATCTTTGCACAATGTCTAATTCAAATATGTTAAAATCTTGGTATGAACAATATTACAGTTCCAATAATGACTGTGCTTCTGTGGAATCCCAAAGCTCTTCAAATATTTTAGAAGACAAAAACATCTTTCCCGATTTTAAATCTGGACCTTTAAAGGCATACCGTGAAAAGTCTTCCTTTTGTTACAAACGCATGAGTGTCCTTTTGGAAGGAGAGGACCATATACGGCTTAAGGTAAATATAATTATGAAAAAAAAGTTAGCTAAAACAGAAAAGTGCAAGAGGACAAAGTCCATCTCGTTATATTTCAATGAACAAGCAAGAACACTTGGCTGGTAGACGTTAATTTGCATGTTATCTTTTACAGTACAAGATTACAAGGGTAATTAAGAAAACATTACGAGTTTTTTTAAATAAAGAAGTTTATTAAATTCATAAAACCGGTTAAAACTTATTGCTTTTAATTTTAGTCATACCATGTTCCTTAATCAGATAGGTATTTAAATTCTATAAAACTTAAAACGATGTTGGCTTCATTAAGTCTGTTTTTACAAAACTCAATTACATTGAATAGCAATTTGATTATTTTAAATATGTAGTTTCTTTTCTGCAAATGCGTTTATTAAATGCAAATTTTCGAATAAAACGTTTTTACTACATTTCTTTTATAAGAAACGTAAATGTAATTAAGAGCAAGAAAATACTCCTTATTAAATAAGAACACATGTACCTAGGTACAAAAGAATTTGTTATAATAGTTTTTGATTAAACAAATTACAAAAAGCATTTAAAAGCACTTAATAAATATAAAAGGTTTAAAGTTCTTTTTTCACGTATCGTAATAATTATGACGATTAAAGTAGTAAAGTTATTTTGACATTATTTTTTGCAGAAATCATTTATTTTTTTTAATTTAAAAAAAAAAAATAATTTTTATTCTATAATTTAATCAAAATTAAATTAAAATTTTTTTTTTGAAATTCGTGTAGTATATTAGGTCTGTCTGCGTACTTTTCCAGTAGCAAATACTCAGTAAGTTTTTTGGGAGAGTAAGACCAATTTTACTCTGTCGGCTAAAAATATATTAAAAAGTACGCAGACAGTATCCAGTAAAATCTTGCAAGAAAACAGCTGAACGGTGTGTAAACAATTCAAAAAACAAAGCAAAAGAATTTTAGCATACATATGTGTACGCGGTAAATTATTTGTATATTTGGACGTTTCTAGCATCAAGTAAAATGTTATGTTTATTATAATTTTTTATAAACGTTTAAAATCAACACAATTCTAACTATTGTTAAATTTCAATTTTTATTTTCGTTTCACAAAAATTGTTTCATTCAATTAGTAAATAAAAACAGCTGTTCAAACTAGTTGCAAAATCTTGCAAGAAGAAATTTCTCCAGTAACATTTTGCAAGTTCTCTTACTTCCAACTGTCAAAAAATTTTCTTTTTGGCTCTCTCGCTGCAAGAGATTTGGAGTACGCAGACAACATTTTGCAAGATTTTGTAACATTTTGCACAAAATGATGCAAAATATGTATACGCAGACAGACCTATTATACGGACCTTACCGACCTTAATTATCCTTCAATAAAACATTTGTTTGGATTTCTATTTTGATATTTCGAGCGCCATCCGTGCTCTTCTTCAGTTAAATCTTACTTAAAGTTAACTACCTTTTTATATGCACATCCATTCAAAGATATTTAAACTTAAGAAAAGCAATAAAACGATTATTTTTTAAAACAATATTTTTTCCAAAACTCATTTATATACGTTTAATATAAAACTTTATTAGTCTTTAAATGGTCAATAAGACATACTGATTAATAATACCCTCTTTCAGCATCGTATTTGGAATTTCATGGAAAAAACTCCCGACTTTCAATGTGACTCCCAAACCCCATCTTTGGAACGCCAACGTCAATTGGCTAATAAACGTCAACATTTGTTAAACAGCCAACATTTTTACGGTCTGAATGAACATATATCTACACCATATCTATCCTTGGCTTTTGCTCAAGCAATTTTCAGCTATGATTTTAGTTTTTCCATCAAATACTCATTAGCGAATGGGATGTTTCCTAGTACCATTTTATCGCTGGGCACAGAACGTCTTAGTAAATATGCCGGTAAAATCGCCAGAGGTGAAATTTTGGGTGCTTTTGCTCTAACGGAAATTTCACATGGCACTAATGCACGTGGTATGCGCACTCGTGCAACGTATGATAATAAAACACAAGAATTTATTATTCACACACCAGATTTTGAGGCGGCAAAATGTTGGGTGGGTAATTTGGGTAAGACCTCTACGCATGCCATAGTCTATGCTCAGCTTTATGTGCCTGATAACACGTATGTGGGCTTAAGCGCCTTTCTGGTACCGATTAGGGATAATCGTACATTGCTGCCCTTTCCGGGTGTAACCGTGGGCGACTTAGGTGAAAAAGTGGGTCTAAATGGACTTGATAACGGGTAAGTTATGTTTGGTATAGAAATCAATGTTTCTTTATGTGTAGTTTTAAACAATTATAAAATTCTACTCTTTTAATTGTTTTTTTTTGTTCCAAGGTTTGTAATGTTCAACAACTACCGCATACCTAAAGAGAATCTTTTATCCAAAACGGGCGATATTGATAAGCAGGGCAATTACAGCAGTCCTATCAAGGATAATCGCAAACGTTTAGGTGCCTCTTTGGGTGCTCTTTCTACCGGTCGGGTTAACATTTGTTCTTTGGGATATGTTGCTCTTAGCAAGGCCATTGTTATTGCCGTTAGATACTCTGCAGCCCGTCTCCAATTTGGCCCCAACGAGAGTGCTGAGGAATGGCCTGTAATCGAGTATCAATCCCAACAATATCGCCTTTTTCCTTATTTAGCTACTACCTATGCTTTGCGCATTTTTAGCTTGTGGTTAAGTATTCAGAATCTAGATATGACTGCCAAGTCTATGATGGGGGAAGATACCTCAAAATGGGGCATGGAAATACATGCTCTTTCGTCTGCCGCTAAACCCGTTTGCACCTGGGCTGCCCGAGATGGCATCCAAGAGTGTCGTGAAGCTTGCGGAGGTCATGGTTATTTAAAATCTGCCGGTATTGGCGACTTACGTAATGACAATGATGCCAATTGCACTTATGAGGGTGAAAACAACACTTTAATTCAACAAGCATCTAACTGGTTATTAAGTTTAAGACGCGACAAAGCGACCAAGTTTGAAGAAATTTCTCCTCTGGATTCCGTATCGTTTCTTAAGGATATGGATCAGATTTTGAAAGAAAAGAGTAAAGGAACATCGCCAACAGAAGTTGTGTGCCCTCATAGTAAGTTAAATAATTGCAAATTAAATTTTTAAGGCTACGTTTGTGTTTTCATTTAATATTTTGAATATTTAAGTTGAGATATGTATGTATAAATTGAATATTATTTAATATTTTTAATATTTGTTTTTATTTTCAAAAATTAAAAAATATCAACTCCACCTAAAACAGCCAACAAATTGCATGCTTATTTTTTCTTTTTAAGATCTACTTAAAGCGCTTAACTGGTTGTTAGCCTATCAATTGGATGTCACAGTCCAACGTGCAGAGGAACTTAAACATCAGGGTCTAGATACTTTTGAGATCCGCAACAACATGCAGGTCTTTAATGCTCAACCTTTGGCAAAAATCTATGGCCAACGTTCAATTTTTTACGTTTTCTATAAATTTGTCATGAACTTGCCTCATTCCAGCGAGAAAAATGTTTTACTTAAACTCTTAAGTTTATATGGTGCTAACTTGGTGACCACGCATATAGGAGCTTTCTATCAAGGTGGCTATTTTCTTAACAGCAAACAAATCGAGCTTTATCAACGAGCCATATTAGATTTGTTGCCTTTTTTGAAAAATGAGGCCATTTCTCTTGTGGACGCCATAGCTCCCCCAGATTTTATTTTAAATTCTGCTTTGGGCATGAGTGATGGCAACGTAAGTTTCTTTAAGATTTTTCTTAATATTTTAATTTTTTCGTTTTTCATTTTTTATTTATTTTAAGATCTATTTACATTTGGAACGTGCTGTGTTATCGGCGCCCAGAGTTTTTGAACGTCCTGAATGGTGGCGTGAAGTTATACACAAGGAATACATTCCAAAAGCCAAAATGTAAAATATTCTACGTTTTGAGTGAGATTTTTAAAATTTTTTTTAAACATGCCAACATTGTTATTACTTAATTTCATTTTATTTTGAGTATTTTCTTAAAAGTGATAATATTTGTGCAATTCATATATGTATGTACGTACATATGTATATAAATATAAATAATAAAAATATGCATATATGTACATAAAACCTTTTACATTAAACCATTTGTGCGTTTTTATAACTTTTACAAAGAATCGAGCTGGTTTTTTAAATGTAGCGCTGGTGAAAGTAACGTTAGCCGGGTCATTGTGACGTTGCCGGTAGAAGAATACGGGTGAATTGAAGAGGAGCGATCGGTGCTGGACTGAGTTGTGACCTGCTACTTAAGGAGAGCAGCGGGATTCTTGAGATTTGTAATTGAGACTTTCACATGGCAATGCGGACTTCCGCAGGTTATGTGAAGATGAGAAGGAGATAGAGACTTTTAAACACCTTGGAGAATGCTTTCGAAAGAAACTTTCGATTCGAAATGTAATTCGTATTATCTAATACGTTTAAAAGATTCGTAGTTTTATACAATAATTTAAGGTAAATATCAATTGGAACTAAACATGTTAAAAAACCTTAAAGTTTTGAGAAAGAATTCTAAAAATGCTGATTTATATTAAGAAATAAAAGTTAATTTCCGAACGTTCGTAAAATAATTTTCTAAAAGCGTTCTCTGTATTTCAATTTATACGAATTCGAATCGAATTACATAATAACCCCCCTTGTCTACATCTGACAGAGGCGGCTGGAAAGGCCCTTCTTAGATAGACTCGGTGAGGATCTTGGCCGTGGGCTGGGAAATATCATAGGAATTATCGAAAGGGTTGGGTGGCGGGATAAATAGGCGGTTTTGGCGTCTGCACGTGCTTGGCAACTACTCATGTTTTTTGACTTGCTAACGAAATATCAGGGCACACTCAACAAGGTAATATTAAGAGCCCAGCTGATTAAAATAAATTTGACATTTTTAATTTACATATATTCAATTTTGTATGAAATTTGTAATTTTTCTCACATTTCACTGTTCAAACATAAAAAGGAAATGCAGTGGGAGAATTTTTTGAATTTGCCTTAATACTACCTTGTTTAGTGTACCTTGTTCTAAACAAAAAAAAAACATTTTTAATGGGCGAATGAATGAATATTCGCCGCTTTTAAATTTTTTATTTACAGTATGAAAGCATTTTTAATTATTGCTTTTTTTTTGTTAATTTATAAATAATTAGTTACTTGTGTTTTTATCTTACTCAGCCCTGGGGTCAAACTCGTGGCATTCGATTCGCATTAAAATTTCACTCGATCAAGTCGTCAATGCTTTAAGTAAATAAATTCTAAAAAGAATTTTTTAATTTCGATTCGAAACGAATGCGACGATTTGGCCCCTGTGTTATAAATGGATCAATATGTGCATAATATATTTGTTTTTAGATGAATTTTGGGTGGGTAATATTAGGTTCATTCGTTTACTCTTTCCATAAAGTTCAGTAATTAGGCTTATATGTACTGCGAAATTTTAACAAATTGTTCTCAGAAAAAAATTTTGTATCAAAGAGTATGCGAACGGAAAAATTTAGAAAAATTCTATCTATTAAAACGGCACACATTGTGTTTTTAAAGATAGAAATATTTGTAATAGTTATTTTAGAAAAAAGTTTTAAAGTTTTTATTCTTTTTAAACAATTTCTTATAAATAAAAGATAAAGATTGATTTTGTTTAAATTGGAAATGAACCATGGTTTGTAAATAGAATCTTACTCCTTAAAAAATTTTTGAAAAATTAATGGACCCTATAAAAAATGATGTCATCAGTTATTGTTATACAGCTGATTCGGATTTGATTATAACGTCAAACTATATTGCTGAAACTTATAAGTATTTTTACATTTTATTTAAAAAAAAAATCCTTAATCCCGAAAAGGTAATAAATTAATTTTTGCTCATATATAACAAAAAATATAATTTTTGATTATTAAAAAAGCACCTTAAAGACCTGTTGGAAATCTCTAAAAGCGCCATAAATATCTCTGATTTTCAAAAACGGTAATTCAACAAAATTGCAGGTATTGCATTTGTAAAAAAGCACCATAAAATACCCGAAAAGCACCAAAACAGAAACACTGATAAAAATGTTAAAACACTGTCTTTTTACGCATTTAATTTTTGTTCTCCAGAAAATATTTTTTATAAACGGACGCAAATCCAGTAAAAAATATTAAAAACATCTTAAAAATTTTAAATAAACGAATGAACCTATTATGTTTTACTTTTATGATTTCTGGTTAAATAATTATTAAAAAAATAATGTAGATCATTTGGAAGCTTAATGGTTATTTTAAATATTTTTTATATCAGTAGTAATTTTCTTCTTTTACAATTAGGGAATTCGTAAGGTGTTCTTTATGTCCTATTGTCATATTGTTATAAAATTTCATAACGGTTTAAAAACATTGTTGTTGTCTTTTGTACAGAAAAAGTTATAAAAAAAATACTACGTCGTACGGTATGCTTATTCAATTGTCATAATTCCACATACACCTGCGCCGAGTGCCCAATCGTTGGTAAAGGTTTTTAAACCATTGTGAAATTATATAATATTATGACAATAGGACACAATATAACACCTTGTGAATCCTCTAAATATGTTTTAACGGCCTTATTTATAAAAATTTTTGTTTCAAATAATTTTAGAAAAGTTTGCCAATTAAGCCATTAATTAACTAAACAAACAAAAATTTTAGAAATAAAGCCAAAAATGCCAAAACCATTTTTTGAAAGATACATACATATATATGAACTTTTAAAACAGCAATTAACAGTTACGTTTTTATAAAAATATAATATTAGAACAGGGCTGGCAATATTTTAATTTAATAGAAATTATCATTGGCTTGTATATAGTTACACAAAAAAGTTAGTATTGATTTATATTAAAAAAAGTAGAAATATGGTAAATAATTAAACAAAATAAATAATATAACTATAAGTTTAAATATAAAAAAATTAAATTTTCGGGGGATAAATATTCGGGGTTGTCATGGAAACCTATATCTGTCGGAATTTGATTTCAAAGCGATCTTTAACAGAATGACGTAACGACTTTGCAAATTACAAGTTTGGAGCTTGAATTAAGATCAGTATTTTTATTTAGAAATAAAAATACCATCAGACATGTTCTGAAAATCACTTTTTGTAAAAGTGATTTAAAGTTACAATAAACACACAAAACTTTTCAAATTTTTGTGATTTTAAACCGGTCATCTAAATGCCTGCCGATTCGGATTCACTTGGTAATATTTTCAAAAACCTTATTTTGAATTTTGCAATAAATCAAACTAACGAATAACTTAATAAAAAAATTGTGATTTTAAATTTACAACTGATTTGAAACCACGCAATTTTCAGAACATTCCTGAATACTAAAAACCTATTAGGCTTTTTTAAATCCGGTTCAAACCGGCATCGGTTTCGATGGCAACCCTGATTGTTTGTTTTTCAATATTTGGTTTTTTATAGATAATTTTATGTACATTATTATTAAAAGGTTAATTAAATTAAAAAAATCACAGTCATTCATACATTTTAATCAAAGGAAACTTATAATTCATAATAACAATCAGTTAACACACCTTCTTTAATAATTTCACAAAAAAGGACTTTTTAAAATAATTCGAAATAATCATTTGGAACATGACTTTGTAACATTTTTAATGTTAACTTTGTAAATATTTGTTTTTCTGAATTTTAAAAAAACTTTACCGTCAAAAGTTTTGCTCCAACTTTTGAAAATTACATTAAAATAATTTTCCTTAGTTTCTTAACATTTTGTGAGATTTAATTGGGCTTTAAGAAATTATAAATACGCGCCCTTAAGACTTAAAGCTTTTTCATGAAGTATTTTTAATGTTTACACAACAGTTTAAAAATCCTAAAAAAAGGAAAAAGATAACAGTTAAAATAAAAGTTATTATTTCAATAAGTTTGGACAACTTTTCGAATATTTCTCTAAGACGGCTAAGCCAATGCTAGGAAATTTCTCCTGAGCCTGATTCTGATACAAAATAATCCTCGGCATCTATTATGTCTTTGTCTAACAAAGAGGAAGCAGTTGTGTCTGAAGTGTGCGTTTGTTTTGCTGTGGAGCTGGAAGGTGTTACCAGTTTTTCTATATTAGCTAAAGTATGCTCAGTTTGTTCTAGCATTGGGATTTGTTGGGGCAAATCACTTGTGGCCCACAAATACAAATCTAAAGTCTTTTTAGTACATTCTGCTATGAAGCGTATAAAAGGACGTATATCGCCCTCATTGGCCAGCTGCAGATATTGATAATATTTGTGCCTATAAGTAGAGATCGTTTTATAAAGCTTTTAACCTAAAATTTTAACTAATCCTACCTTTGTTGCTTTGGTATTATAACAGGCGGATAACCCGCCCTCATCAGTAAGGCGTTCATTAATAATCTAGAAGTTCTGCCATTACCATCTGTAAACGGGTGAATATGAACCAATTTATAATGGGCCAAGGCAGCATGTCTTAATCAAAAAAACAAAAATATTTGCAAATAATTTTATATTTATAAAATGTTTTCTCTTACTTAATGGGATGAAGGGATAAAGCAAGATCAGAATTTAACCAATTTTCGAAATGTCTCATTAGTATGGATAAATCTCCTGGTCCTGGAGGAATATGACCACCTACATAAACTTGAGTGCGGCGAAACTCTCCACCTTCTATTGGGTCGACATGACCTAAAACGCGTCTATGTATATCTAATATATCTTTTAAAGTAATCTCCATTCTAAAAAAAAAAAATAAAAACTTATTTATATTTACTAAATTCAAATAATTTTTAATAGACTCACTTATTCACCAAACTGTCATTAATATATTTCATGGCCAAGTCTAGGCCCAAAATCTCGTTATGTTCATCTATTGATTTACCATCCACAGCTGTGCGTGTTTCCAATATGGATCGAGTTTGTGCCAACGTCATGGTATTGCCCTCAATACCTACTGAATGATAGATATGCTGAAAATAAGCCTCTTTTTTAGCCCTTCTTAAGGCCGCGTTTGACTCGTTTATGCCCGAAAGAGCATCACGTTTAAGATCCAATTCTATTAGACGTCTTTCGTCTAGCGTTTGCACTATTGTTGCAGTACGCAGACGATTAGTTAGAGCTTCGGTATAACTAGGATTTATGGTTAAGGCCTAAAATAAAAATAATAGTATTAATAAGAGTTACATGCTTTACAACAAAAAGTTTGATTAAATATTACAGTTTTAATTAATAAAAACCTACTTTTCTTTAAAAATTTACCTGAAAATAATATTGATCGGCCAGCACAATATCTGTGTGCGTATGTTCCAAATATTCGCCATAACGCAGCAGCACCTCAGGATTCTTGGGTGCCAGTGCATAAGCATGTTCAAACAACTTCTGAGCTTTTTCTACCTTGCCCGCCCTATTCATATCCATAGCTAGTTTTAACGAGCCTAAGGCTTCTTTAATGTTGGTGTCGTCTTTAGGCAAATTGGCAACTGCCGCACCACTTTCCCCATAAAAGGCCTTCAAAGCTTGTTGATGATCCTGCTCCACAATTTGTGCATACGTGGAGAAGTCATCTTTTATTTGCAAATAATGATCGCTTGGTAAATGTTGTAACTGTTTGTTGGTACCACGATGCCATGGGTAGTGGTAGTAAACGCAGATAGCCAAAATTCCCGATAGAAAAAAGGCCAAATGCCAATAAGAAAGTTTTAAAACCAGTTCTTTTTTGGGTTCCTTTATCAGAAATGAATTCATTTCGGCAGCATATGAGGGTCGCTTAGCCGCAGATATGTTGACGGCATCGTGGCTAGTATTGTCTCTATGAGAATGCCTTCGTTGTTTTGTCATGTAAAGGCAGTTCTTAAAACTTTGCTTCCGTGTTTAAAAATTTTTTTTAGCTATTTCTAGTTAACTCTTTTCAGCTGTTTTACTTTTAATTTCTTAATAATATTTTATCTATAAATTTAGTTTTTTTTATAATTTTCTTTACTATTACACATATTTGTTATTACTTTTGCAATTATGTATTAATTATTTAATTTTTGGTATTTACTTTGCACAACAAAACTGACGTGTGTTTTTTTCTGCTCTCGTGGAATTTTTTGGTTTTGTTATTGCGCGAGACAGAGAGGGAATATATTGTTTATTTTTCAGAACAGCTGCGTTTTGTTATTGCTGTACTTGTTGTTATTGCTTAGGGATGGCAATATATAATCAACTTTATTAACAAAACCTAGTGATGCCAGATGGTTAGCAACAGTTTTCTGGGATTAACAGCACCAGCCAAAAATTGTTAATAATTGCATTATTGCATGTATTAATGTATAAAAAGGGTTTAAATTAACTTATGATTTTCATATATGATGGAAAGTTGTTGCATTTAAATAATTATTTTATTAATAATTGTTGCTTCTACAAGGACTTAAAACCAAGTGCCGATAAAAACAAAAAAATGCAAAAATACGGCGAAAAATGGTAAAGTTGATTTTTTTTAATTGGTTCAAATTTTTTTATATATATTTCACAAGGGTTTAAAATGATCACATACAAAATAATCGCCTCCATTTTTTTTTATGACAAAATAAAAATAAAATTAAATAAAAGAAGTAACTGTTGATAAATGCAAATAGAATGAGTTTAAGAAAACATAGAGTAAGAATGTGAATTTAGTTCGGGCTAGGCAATATAGAATATGAATATAATATCAGTATTATTATTCTAGTTTAGGTTTGTTTAAATAGAACAAATTTACATTAAACTTACAGTAGTACTGAATAGAAAAAGTGTTGACGAGAAATCGTAGCTGATTTTCGCTTTAGATTTTCTTAATTTTTATAAAAAATTTCCATTCTTAGATATCACAATTTAAATAATAAACTAATTGTTAAAATATTTCTTGTAAAAAAAACAATATTTAATACAATTAAAAATACTTCAAACAACTGTGTAACTTAAAAAATGAAGCCCGATATTAAAAACATTTTACATAACACGGTTTTAAGGTCAAAATCAACACAAACTCAGTTTTGTAAGGTCGAACCCGTAACAGTATTCTAGTGGACATTATGAGCATATATCATGTTTTTAGGGTCTACTTACTGTTAAACATCTAAAAACATACCATCCTTAGGAATAATAGCCTTTTTAAAAATTAAAATTTTAAATTGTTTGAGTTATGAACGAATGTGAGTAAAATGGCTACACCCATTCTTCGCACAAATACTTTAAAAGCGGCGACCTAAATTGGGGATTTTTTTTGAATAGGACTTGGAAAAATGTTACACCCCTACTATTGCACAAATTTTGTAAATGCTTAAATGTGATAAAATTAAAGAAAATAAAATAGGTATTGACTTTAAACCTACTATAAAGTAGCTCCAATATGATACGTACAATAAGTTTGTAGGGAGCAGGGCGAGTGGTAGCTAATACAAATGAACGATTTTTAAGAAATATTGGGTACGCTATATCTCGAAAACTATAACAGCTGCTGACTTCAAATATGCTACAAAAAGAAATTATATAACAAAAGCTAAATTTTGGAAAAAATACAAACTTGAAAATTTTGTAAAGCTTTCTATTTAAGAAAAAGGCAAGCTAATCGATTTCAAACCCGGAAAAAAGTAATTTTATTATATTAAGTAATTTTATTATGTATTATATAAGCGGTTCGAAAACAACTTAAATACATTATCAGATGACTTGGTATACAAAAAGACCATCAGATGACTTGGTTTAAAAAAATACCAATGTGAAGGGTTAATAAGATTCGACACAACCGAATATAGCGCTCATTTTTCTGTTTAGGTTCGTTTTAAATTGAATTGTCTTATAAACTGTCACATTTTAATTGCTTTGCACAATGTTCTAAAAATAAAATCTCTCAAATATGTTTAGCTGTTGTGTTTTAAATAAACATTATTATAATTACAATTATTAAACGTTTTAACGACAATAACAATTACATTTGAAGCACTTTATTTATTTAACAAAAAAATGAACTCTTTTCCCTTTCAAATACTCAGGTTTAAAGCCAACACTGATTGCATTCCTAAAAACTTTCCTCTGAATCATACGCATTTTAATATTTTACACACTCGCATGCACAATGTAGTACTAGATCCGTTTTTATTTTATCATACCCTTCACATAAGTGTTATAAGTTTGTCATTCTGTTTGTAATTTCTTTAATATCCATTTGCGATCCCATAAAGTATAAAATTTCTTATATATGGGGAAGTCGATTTAGCGATTTCCGTCTGTCCGTCTGCCCGTGTTATGGTTGAAAAATTAACTTTTTGAAGCCACCCGATGTCGCATAAATCCAAACTACCACAAAAATATCTGCAAGCAAATCGCAGTTGAAACTCAGCAAAATCGCCCAATAACTGACAGAGATATAAGCCAAAAACCAAAACGACTTTTGTTTATCTTATATATAAAAGAACAATTTTTTTTTTGTTAGTGACACCGCTTATAACTCGAGAACGGCTGGACCGATTTTAATGAAACTTGAAAAAAAGACATACCCGATATCTGGGAATGCGTTTTAGGCTTATTATTTTTTGGAAATTCCGGCTGGGCGTGGCACCTCCCATACAAATTGAACAGTTTTTTTCACATACCTCAATACCTATTATAGCTGAAGTCTCCAAATTTGGTATAGGTAAGTTATTTACTGATGTGCATAATTGAGTTGTTTATGGGCGGAATCAAATAAATGGGCGTGGCACCTCCCATACAACGAAAATAGTTTTTTGTATATATCTCAATAACTGTAATAGCTGAAGTCTCCAAACTTCGTACAGATGTTTATAGTGCTAATATGCATAATTGAGTTTTGTACGGGCGGGAAGAAATAAATGGGCGTGGCACCTCCCATACCACGAAAATAGTTTTTTGTATATATCTCAACAACTGTAATAGCTTAAGGCTCCAAACTTCATACGGATGTTTATAGTACTAACATGCATAATTATGCTTTGCTTGGGCGGGAAAAAATAAATAGGCGTGGCACCTCCCTTACAACGAAAATAGTTTTTTGTATATATCTTAATAACTGTAATAGCTGAAGTCTTTAAACTTCGTACGGATGTTTATAGTGCTAATATGCATAATTTAGCTTTGTACGGGCGGGAAGAAATAAATGGGCGTGGCACCTTCAATACAACGAAAATAGTTTTTTGTATATATCTCAATAACTGTAATAGCTGAAGTCTTTGAACTTCGTACGGATGTTTATAGTACTAATATGCATAATTTGGCTTTGTATGGGCGGGAAGAAATAAATGGGCGTGGCACCTCCCATACCACGAAAATAGTTTTTTGTATATATCTCAATAACTGTAATAGCTGAAGTCTACAAACTTCGTACGGATGTTTATAGTACTAACATGCATAATTTAGCTTTGTATGGGCGGGAAAAATTAATAGGCGTGGCACCTCCCATTCAACGAAAATAGTTTTTTGTATATATCTTAATAACTGTAATAGCTGAAGTCTTTAAACTTCGTACGGATGTTTATAGTGCTAATATGCATAATTGAGCTTTGTATGGGCGGGAAGAAATAAATGGGTGTGGCACCTTCCATACAACGAAAATATTTTTTTGTATATATCTCAATAACTGTAACAGCTGAAATCTCCAAACTTCCTACGAATGTTTATAGTTCTAATATGCATGGCTGAGCTTTGTATGGGCGGAAAGAAATAAATGGGCGTGGCACCTCCCATACAACGGAAATAGTTTTTTGTATATATCTTAATAACTGTAATAGCTGAAGTCTTTAAACTTCGTACGGATGTTTATAGTGCTAATATGCATAATTGAGCTTTGTATGGGCGGGAAGAAATAAATGGGTGTGGCACCTTCCATACAACGAAAATATTTTTTTGTATATATCTCAATAACTGTAACAGCTGAAATCTCCAAACTTCCTACGGATGTTTATAGTTCTAATATGCATAGCTGAGCTTTGTATGGGCGGAAAGAAATAAATGGGCGTGGCACCTTCCATACAACGAAAATAGTTTTTTGAATATATCTCAACAACTGAAATAGCTGTAGTCTCCACACTTCGTACGGATGCTTATAGAGCTAATATGCATAATTGTGCTCTGTATGGGCGGGAAAAAAGAAATGGGCGTCGCATTTCCCATACAACGAAAATAGGTTTTTTTATATATCTCAATAACTGTAACAGTTGAACTCTCAAAACTTTGTAAAGATGTTTATAATGGTAATATGCATAATTCAGCTGTGTATGGGTTAAAGTCTCCAAATTTTGTGTAGGTGTTTAAAATGTTAATGTTTACAATTAAGCTGAGTTTGGGCGTGAAGATAATAATAGCCGAGGCACCTCCTTTACAAGAAAAAAATCTTTTACATATATATGTCAATAAATGTAACAGCTGAAATCTCCAAATTTAGTATGGATATTTATGATGCTAATATGCATAACTAAGATGAGTATAGACAAGAAGTGAGTTATGGTTGTGGAACCTCTTATAGCATGGAAATATTATATTTATATGTGTATCTCAATAACTGTAACAGCTAAGGTCTCCAAACTTTTTGGTGTGGCACCTCCCATACAATTGGAATTTTTTTTAATGTACTTTAATAATTCTTATAGCTAGAGTCTAAAAATTGTCTATGGATGTTTATGTTTGCTAATATACATAATTGAGGTGAGTATTTTTGGGAGAAAAGGGAATAATGGGCATGGCATCTCCCATACAACAAAAATACTTTCTAATATAAGTCTCAATAACTGTAAAAAACTTCAAAAGACGTGTTCATATTTTTCTTAAACCAGTTGAACGCAATTTAAATTATTTGTTTAAAAGTAACAGAAATAACCTAAAAATTACCAATAAAATATTTATCCCTCTTTACCCCTTAGGATCAAAACTATCAACATTTTATATTCATATTTTTTCGAGACCTGCCGAACGCAATTTAAAAATATAATTTGAGCCTCTTTTTATCTTTTTCGATTCCGAAGGTACAAAATGGATATAAGCAGTTATAAAATATTTTTTACCCTGTCTCACCTCTAATGGTCTATTATTTCAAAAAAGTACGAAAAATGCATTCATAACTTTGAAACCTGTCGAGCATAAATTAGATTACAATTCTATCTTTTTTTAATTCAGAAGCTACAAAATTAACCAATACATATTTCAAGTCTTTCCCTAAGCATTTAGGCTATGCAATGATTAATCTGTCTGTCAGTTAGTGAGTCATTAACACATTTTTTTTATACATTGTTTTGTAAGCACAACAAACATTTAAAAAAATTAAAAAAAATTATTTAGAAGTGGCGGATAGGGCTACAAAATAATGAAGCCATTATAAACTGAACTGTTTGCGAAGTTTTTGCTTGGTAATAGCTTCCCATCATAAAAGATGCGATAGGCTCAGCTATTCTATTCACGCTTTATCAGCAATTTTCAGTAATTATCAAAGAAACAAACAAAACATGTTTATAACGTTATTGACATGCTATTAAGGATAATATGTATTTTGTGAATTGTGTGTGTTTAAGCAAATAAATTCGTTTGCTAATTATATACATTGTTAGGCAATACGTGTTCGGATATACTTGATGCTGGATATATTCAATAAAATGGCAAAAAACTAGGCTTGCCGCATGCACACATTCTTATTTGGTTAGTCGAAAAAGTTCGACCAGACCAGATAGATTATATTATAAGTGCCGAGATTCCTGATCCCGATACAGATCTAGAACTACATGATGTTGCAATTACAAATATTATTCATGGACCGTGTGGCACCATCAACCCCCAATCTCCGTGCATGGTCAACGGCAAGTGTTCCAAACATTATCCACGAAAATTGACGGCGGAAACTATCACTGGCCATGACGGTTATCCACTGTATCGGCGTTGATGGCCCAATGACAACGGTCAAACTATTACAAAGAAAGTAAAAGGAAATCCAAATCATTTAAGACACATTGCAATGTTGAATATTCTAATCAGTTAAGTCGATCAAGTACATCTGCAAATATGTCACGAAAGGCAGCGATGTGGCTGTTTTTAGCATCCAAACCTCCAATGGCAACGACAAAATTACGGGTTATCAAGTTGGGCGATATGTGAACTGAAATGAGGCGGCGTGGCGTATTTCTCATTTCCTATTCATCCCACTGTTGTACATTTAGCGGTGCATCTGGAGAATGGCCAACGAGTGTATTTCACTGCGGCAAATATTGTTCAACGTGCTGAAATACCTCTAGCGGCAACATCGACAAGTTTCTTTGCTGTTTGTCAAAGCGATCCGTTTGCACAAACTTTTCTTTACTCGGAGATGCCCCGGTATTACACTTGGAACCCTTCTTCAAAAAAATTTTAACGTCAAAAGAAAGGCACTATGGTTCCTGGGCATCCGGATGTGCGTTTAATTGATTCTCTTGGTTGCATTTATACAGTTCATCCGAAGAATGTTTTTATTGCGGTTGTTGCTGGTGAATGTTCGTGGTCCAACATCATTTGCAGCATTTCGTACTGCTTATGGTATAAGTAGTCTGCCCAAGGTTTGCATGCTGCATGTCAAGAACTCAATTTGTTTGAAAACGATACTCATTGGGATACGACAAGCGCTGAGGCAATTATATCTGCATATCCAAGCCAGATACGAACATTACTTGATATCATCATTTTGACATGCTTCCCGTCAAATCCAAGTGACCTGTGGAACAAATACAAGGACAATATGTCAAAAGACATTTTACATCAATATCGTGTCTGCTCGAGAAATCCAAATCTTGAAGTCAATGCGAAGATGCATATCCGGGACTTGCTCTTAATTGAAGACATGTGTTACCTTATTTGCGGCAGTTTGTTAGTCAGGTTAGGACTGCCAGCACCAGAACATGAATTGAATGAGCTTCTAAATCCACAATTGGAGCGTGAACGTAAATACGATCGACATGAGTTGAACCAATTAGTTCAAACCAATGTTTCCATCTTAAACCTCCAACAGAAAGAAGTCTATGATATAATATTGAAGGCAACTGATGAGGAAACGGTGTTTTATATTCTTGGATGCCCCCGGTGGAACTGGGAAGACATTCGTCATGTCATTGATTTTAGCCACTGTTCGTGCGAGATCCAACATTGCTGCAGCGGAAGCTTCATCTGGAATAGCGGCCACATTGTAAGAAGGATGCCGCACAGCTCACTCAGCGTTTAAATTGTCATTAAACCTTCAAAATATAGAGCAACCAATATGTAACATTGCGAAAAACTTTGTCATGTCCAAAGTTTTAGTAGCGTGTAAAATCGTTATTTGCGCAGTGACCCAAGATGTTTTGGAGGTGCAATGATTTTACTGTCTGCCAGTCATTCCAAGATCGACGGCGGCGGATCAAAAAAATGCTTGCGTTAAATCCGCAAGTCTGTGGCGTTTTCCAAAGATACTCCAGATGACAGAAAACATGAAAGTTACATTGCTCAACGATATATCACCTCAAGATTTCTCCAACCAATTGTTGACTATCGGTAATGGCCGTATTCCTGTCGACGAATCAAACGGATTGATTTCGTTTCCTCAAAATTTTTGTAATTTTGTATCGTCAAAAGAAGAGTTGGAAAGTATTTTACAACATAATATTTAACGGGAAAAATATAGATGTTGATGATTTAAACTTTGTAAATAGTTCAGAATCAAATCGTTGGTACTCTGCATTCTTTTAAATCTTTTGATTATGTAACAAACGAAGATGAAGCCACAAACTATCCAACTGAAGTTCTTAACTCCTTGGATGTGCCTGGCTTACCCCCGTACAACTTACAACTGAAGGTTGGCTCGGTAGTTATCGTGCTTTGAAAATTAAACCAACCAAAACTTTGCAATGGAACGCGCTTGGTTATAATAAACCTAATAGTCCATGTTACTCCCGCAAAATTCAAAGGTGAAGAAGTTCTCATACCAAGAATTCCGATTATACCAACCGATATGCCTTTTGAGTTAAGGCGAATTCAATTTCCTCTTCGTCTTGCATTCTCAATGACTATTAAGAAATCACAAGGACAATCCTTGAGTATTTATGGTCTTAATTTAGAAAATACATGTTTTTCTCATGGCCAAATATACGTTGCATGTTCACGTGTGGGCAAACCATCTGCTTTATTTGTACTTGCGCCTAAAAACAAAACGAAAAATGTTGTATATCACAAGGTACTGCACTGAAGGGAATTAGCCTAAACATAACCCATGTACGAAAATACATAGCTTTCTTAACAGCTTTTACGCCTTATTTTTGTAATCTTTTTGAATTTTTGTTTTCTATGTAAATATATTCCAATGCACTATTTGACTACATAAACTTTGAACTCTTTTTAAAAAATCCATATATTCAATAATTGGTAGGTGGTACGAAGTTCACCGGGTCAGCTAGTTTCTCTTAAATTTGTATATGAGAACCTCTGCAACTGGCCGGGAGTAGCCCTATACAATGTGCAATGTAATACCGACTCCCATTAATTTTTCCCCACGAATATTTTGTGGAACATACACCCTATTTCCTCAACTTAACAGGGTTGCAATACAAAATTTAATTTTTTTTAAATGTAAAGGAAAGACCGACCCCAATTAATTGTTTTCTCCCAAAAATGTTTATGGAACATACTTACCTCCTATATCTAGCCCCTAACATGGTTGCTTTACAAAATTTGAAAAAAATAGGGTAAAACCCCCAACATCTTCCCAGATTTGGACCGAACCCTATTTAAAAATTACAAATATTTCATAAATAAAACAAGGATAAAAATAAAAAAAAAAGTTTGGGTATATAAGATTCGGCGCAGCCGAATGAAGCGCTCTTACTTGTTAATGTCGTTATCCATTAGATACGTTTGAAAAAAGGTAATATCTCAGTAACCACAATTTTTTCCCAATGCACTTACCTCATTTTTAATTTGTCAGAAATATGCAATAACAATTAAAATAGAGTGACAGCTACCTAGCTTACAGTGGAATGAATGGCTAAGTAGTAAAAACACAAAATACATATTTAAATTCTTGAATGAATAAATGAGTCAGTCACTAATGAGGCCCACACATACTGCGACCATATTTTTCAACGAAAAAAAGCACATGCAAAATAAAATTGAAACTATGTTTTGGTATTATGTTTATTAAATATATTTTATATAAAAACAAATATTATTTAAGCAATGTTATAGTAGTGACTTACACGGCATTTAGACTATGTTACTTGTAACATGACTATTTTCTTATTTCGCTTTAAAGTAACTTCCAAAAACTTCAAGAATTTACATTATGTTACTACAAACGTGTCTCTTTTTTATTTTTTGTTTTGGTTTCGTTGTTTATTCTTCTTCTTGAACGTTTTGACCATGGTACAATTACCTTAATTGTAATGAACAATGAAAAAATGAAAACGTCAAAAAGTAACATGAGAAAAAGAAATCGTGTTACTTTTGTAACATCTCTCCCTTCTCTACCCAATTCGCCCTCAAAAAAATGTAACATGTTACAGTAACGTGTTACAAGTAACATAGTCTAAATGCCGTGTTAGTACAAGTAGTAACATATTTATAAAAGAAACAAATTAGGCTTACAAGTTCACACGGCTTTAAAACCAAAAAATTAATTTTTAAAAGATATCTAAAAACAAATAAATAGTCCTCAAACTATTATCGAAATTTTTATACAGAATGGTTCTTTAAAGTACATATATCACTGTTATACTTAAATTGATTTCAGAAACTTGATTTCAACAGACACACAGACGGACATGACTATTTTGACTTCCCTATCTATAAGGATCCAGAATATATATACTTTATAGGGTCACAAATGGATAATAAAGAAATTACACATGCACTACGTGAAGGGTATAATAAGATCCGGCAAAGGAAAAAATAGAGTTGTTACTGGTTTGGAATTAAAAAATTTCTTTACATGCCAATATAGTCAACGTTGGACAAAAGGGTTTTTCTTTAGAAAATCCCTAGAAATTACCAGTAACATAGCATTTCAAGATAAAAAATGATTTAAAAAAACTTTTACCTTTATCACGAATATTTTTCTAGTTAAAGAATTATTCATACAAATTTATTTCACAATTAATTAAAACATTGTTTGAGAAGATTCTTGTTTTAATATTTATTTGAAATCCTGTTGAGGTTTTTATATACAAACATACACACACAGCTTCGACTACATGCATATACATATAAATATGTACGCATTTATTTAAAAATTAGATCCGTTTATTTATTGAAGTTGGGTTTGTTATAAAATTTAAAAATTTATTACTTTTTTGTTTTGGTCAAAACAATGAAAAAACATTTTTATACGTAATCCGCAAAAAATCACTATTTGGTTTGCACGAGACATTGATTTTTTGCAACAAACAAAAAAGATTTAATTAAGCTTGTTTTTGCAATTTAAATAATAGCAAAGAGAAAAAATTCAGATTTTAATAATTTGAAAATAAAAACAATAAGTCTCTTTTCTCAGAATTTTAAGTTAAAAGCATAAATTGTTCATACTTATATAAAATGAATAATTAGAGTCTGTGAACTCACAAAAAAGTCTAAAAATCAATACAAACTGATAACCGGTAACTACACCAACAACTTATAACACAGAGAAAACATAGATGATTCACATAAACACACTCTCTTTTAAAGGTATTAAAAATGCCAAGATCTTATTATCACCAGAATCAATTAAATGTTTAATAAAAATGTCTCAAAAAAATAAATTGAATTTTTAAGAAGAGACAAGAGTATTCTATAAGAAATTCTCTTGGTTTTTTATAAATTTTGTTTGCTCGAATTAAGTAATTTATTTTTATTTTTTTTTTAAAGATTTTTAATTTATATTACGGTACATTTGATGCTAAAGTGAATTAGTTGAGTTTTTGCTTTGGTCGCGCACGCAAGTTCTTTCAGAAGTCTTTGAGGGATTTATTGAAAACGATATCCTTGTTGGACTTTTTATATTTTTCTTATAAAATAAATATAATTTTTGAAAACTTAAAATAAAGTGAGTGCATTACATTTAAGGAAATGAAAATTGTTAAAAAATATTGTTAATAACAAAAGATGTTTTAGAAAAATATTAAATAAATTCTTGTTAAAAATTTTTCAACCAAAATACAAGATTTTGAAAATAATGGATAAAAATAAACCAAAACTAATGGGTGAAAATCTAAGCAAATGTACCTATAAAAAATTAAATTTTTGGAGAAAATGAAGAGAGAATATATAGGTATTTTACTCAAATTTTGGACTTTAAAAGTATAAAAACAAATATTTTCTATGTTGAAATTTAAAGTTATTTTTAAATATAAATAAATCTTATATTGATATTCAATTTTTATTGTGTTAGCATATAAATTTTGGAAAAAATAATTTGTGTATATCGTTTAAACTCGTAAATAATTGCATACAAAAGTAATTGATAAGCACATAAGCTTTATAAAAATTATTCAAAATTTTTTTTATAGATTTTTATTTGCAAGAGTTTGCTGTTTTTTTTAATTTTAAAACTTTGGTAATTCTAAAAGTTTTTTTGTATGTTGAAAACTTATGTGCTAAAGCATTATGTCGTCAAACAGTCCTTTTCAAATAGCCTAGTTTTGAAAAGACCACAGTCCAGTGTTTGAAAATTGTTAGTCAAAAGAAACTGATTAATTTTGTTTTTATTAAAAAAATTCCCAGTTGGCAGTTGGTTAAAGCAAGTAAATATAATAAAATATAAACTTTATAAAAAGAAACAAATTTTTTAAAGTGATTAAGACATAGTGTTTTACAGTGCTGGATACGCAGATAAGATAATTTTACAATTATCAACGGGAAAGTTGGACTAACGCGACCATATTATACTCTTCGCTACAATTCATTTCATTTCAGGTCTGTAACAATTATACGCACTTTTAAATGTGATTTCCGGGAAATCGACATATCAAACTTATGGTAAATTATGTTCGGATAGTGTTAAAATTTTATGCAATTTTTTCTTTTGGTATAAAGATTATTTAAGCCAAATTTGATTTTATCAAGCAGAACATTTTTAAAAGGAAAAATACGATTTTCTCTTAAAAAAAATACCTTTGTTTGTTTGAATATATATCGAGTCATCAGCGTTGCCATAACTTTGAGAAGAAAATCATCATTTGGCAAAAATAAAATCATAATTAATGGAAATAAATAATCACATATTTTTTATTTAAAAATTTAATTTTATAGACAAAAAATGTAATTATAATTTAGTTTATATGCATAAAAACAAATTTCTCTGTGATGCACATCGCAAATAAGTTCTAAAATTTTTACCAAAATTCTTCATAACTGAAATTATCTAGAGCTGTCAGAGGATCCTTACAGTTGTCAAACAAGAATTACGAAGTTTTCTTAACTCGTCATCTAAATTTTGAATATTTTTTTAATAAACCTATCAAAGAAGGAGCTTTCCTATCTATAAATTTAAAATGACCAAGTCATGAGAGTTCTTTTAGAGAATAATCTTTTAACGCAATCGTTTTAATATTTGCTTGAAGCTTGAATCTAACAGTCAAGCTGATTTTTTTAGCAAGCATTCTTCGTTTTGTAAAAAAAAATATTATTTTCCAAACCAAGGTTATTAATAAATTTCATAATGCGAGTACCATATGCTGGTTTTATAAGATTTTCCAAAACGTAGGGACTTAAAGTGCTTTTACATGGTATGTTAATTACATACAAAGTTCTTAAATTTTTTTGCATGCTTTAATTGTTTTTATTATTTGAATTAAAAACATTACATATGCATCCAGCCAACCGGATGGCCGGACAAACATCGTTATGTCGACTTTTCAGGTGACTTTCGTTTTATCGGTGTTAGTAAAGGTGGATTTTTTACTCAAGGCGCATTTATTACAGGTGGCCTCGCTTAATAAGCTGAGTAACGGTATTTCAGATGTGTAGTTGTCAAAATTTGTTTATGTTTTTTTTCTCTTTTACAAACAACAGCTCAGGGTACACGTATATCAGGTAGCCTCAGATAAACAGCTGAGTAACGGTATTTCGTTACATTAATGTCAAACTTTGTTTATGTTTATGTTTATGTTTATGTATTTTTTCCTTTTTTACAAACAACAACTGTAGTATCGTAAGAAAAGCTCAAAAAGAAGAAGAAAAATTCTGTGAGTTTTTGTTATTTGTTTTTGAAATTCTTATGACGGTTTTAGTTGTTTTTGTAGAATCGCTCCTACCTGATAAGTGTACCCTGCAACAACTGTAGTATTTTAAGAAAAGCTCAAAACGTAGAAGAAAGAGTTTGTGAGTTTTTGTTATGTCTTTGACATTTGTACAACCATTTTAGTTGTTTTTGTAGAACCGCTCCCACCTGTATGCATGCGCCTTGTTTTTTCTCTTGTTGAAAAAACTGGAACTCTTGTACACTTTGTGACATACAATTATGAAACCGTGTTGCTTGTAAGGGTTAGAGACCTTTCCAAGGCGCATGCATCAGGTGCGATCAGTTCTACAAAAACATCTAAAATGGTTGTACGAATGCCAAAGACAGATAACAAAAACTCACGAGCTCGCTCTTCTTCTTTTTGAGCTTTTCTTAAAATACTACAGGGGCATTCCACCGTCACGTGTTGGACAAATTCAACTATTTTTTAGCACTTATTTTACATACAACTTCTAATTGGTAATTCAGAATTCAATTTTTCTTCTTTTATTAAATAAACTGCGTGGTAGTCTTCAATCTTACATCGAACTTGTTTTTAATAATTCCGAAAATATTAAAGAAAAAATTAAACAAACTTCGTCACGTGTGGGACAGCCTGAGTCAACCAACATTTTAAAATTGTAGTGTTGTAATCCAAATTTCAGCGAATCAGTTGCACATAGAGAAAAGATGTCTAAGAAAGAAATTACAACTAACAACCACGCTTTCTTATGATGGTAATAAATTTTTAATAAAAGAAATATTTATAGGTAAAAATTAACTTTTTTATTTCGTCACGTAAGGGACAAATGGCGTCACGTAAGGGACACAGTTGAAATTATTTTTATAAAATACACAAAAATCAAAAGTTAATTGCAGTCTACAGATAAGCTATAACTTTGCAGTCCACAATATTTTGATTGGCCTTGATGAAATAAAAGTTTGAAATTTCTCTAATGGCATGGTGATTCAGATTAAATTTTTTCTCAGATTTTTGAGGATAGCACATAAATTACCTGGGTTTTTGAAACTAATTAAGAAGCCAAATAAGCAAAAAATTTAGCTGACTAAATGACAAAATGTTTGCTTTGGCTTATCATTTTCTCTCATACCAATCTCCTTATATTTTCGCCGATTCCATCTATTATACCCTTTCCATTAGTCGTAGCAAAATATTTGCAAAAAATGGCTTTGCGTACTTTGCGCTCAGCATTGATATTAATTTTACCATATAGCGGTTTTTCAATTCTGATGTCGAGCCATTGCTCCAAACTATTTCCACTAAAGGTAAATCTTCATTTTACGTATTTACTAAATCGAAAAGCTTATTTAAAAAATAAAAAAATTCATTTTTGTCTTTAAAATTCGCATCCGAGCACATAAGGTGGAGTAAGTGCGGGTAACGTTGTATAGACTGGTATCTATGTAAAGCTTCCATGTGAGGCGGCGATCTAAGTGAATGCCAAGATATTTTAGGTGTGTTCATTTACAGAAAATTATCACTAATTTTCGATAATTATTACTAGTAAGTGTTCACGTACACAAAAAATTAGCAGCTAGAGAGCCAAAAAAGAGCGTAATATGTTTAGCAACAAAAATGTTTCTGATAATTTCTGCTAGTAAAAATTTTACTATCAGAAATTATTCAAACAGGCTTTCTGTCATTATGCTTTGAAAAAAAAGTTAAGTTTTAAATTTTTATAAGTTTACAATAACAAAATACATTTGCAAGTTTTGACTGTAAATTTTACAGTGTAAAAGTGTTCATTTACTTTTAAATATTTTTGAGAGCAATTTTGGAAATATTTCTTTTTACTCTCTCGTTGCTAGTAATTACTGGAAAGTTATTGAACACAATTTTTGTTTCAATACGTTGATGCACCGTATGGTTGTTAATAAAAATTGGGGGACACGTTTCCTTGCGTAACGTAAGTGTAACGTGGGTGCATTTTTGTTCGTTTATTTTAATACCCCATAATTTTGCCCATTTTTCTACTTGGGATACGTGATGCTGCAGTTGTTTCGAGGCCTCTTTAGGGTCTTTATGAATACTGAGAAAGGCGGTATCATCAGCAAAAGTCGATCATCTTTCTTACGCTTTCCGCGAAGTTTCCGGATATGTTCAGTACTGGTGGAAGGTTGTATTTTAGTCATATTTGGATAAGCCACAAATGTAGTGCAGTAAATTACAAATATAGTTTGTAGATGGCAGAAAGATTGAAAGATTTCAGATATGTTAATTCTTGGCGTCACGTGTGGGACACTTTTTATCACGAAAGAAAAACTATTTGCTAAGTCCTTAGGTGCAAATTTTTTTGTCAGCTTTTAGACCACCAAAAGTTAGCTGTAAACAACAAAAATCAATTTGTTTAGTTGACTTGCCTTACAGTTTTTAATAAAAAAAGGAAAACGGCGTCACGTGTGGGACATAGAAATTTACCTTTGCATTGTAATTATTTTCTCGGGACAAAGCACTTTACAGCAATAAATATTATACAGTTTAATACCGCTCACCACGCCCTTGAACGCAGAAAAGAATATTAGTTCTTATGTGAAAAACAATATTAGCAGCGACCTCTCAAAAAATGGTGTACAATGAAAAAGAAAAGCTAGATTCTTTATACTCTCAAACAAGTAACGGTATTTATGAAAATAGTGATCTACTCGTCACGATGAATGTCAATTTTTTGAGATGAGAACTTAATCTCTTTATGTAGATGCAAAAATATAAAAAAAGTCAATGTTTGTAATATTGTTCAGATTTCCGTTTTTTCATGGAATGCTCCTACAGTTGTTGTTTGTAAAAAAAAAAAATACATAAACATAAACAAAATTTGACATTTAAATAACGAAACACCGTTACTAAGCTGATTAACTAAGGAAACCTAATATACGTGCGCCCTGAGAATCTCGATCAATGCTAAAAGTCCCGCATTTTCATATACAGCCCTGATATTTTATTAACACTAAGCATGAAAATATATTACATACAGCCTTGTAATATTGGCCAAACGATATGTAAAGTCAATATATGACAAGCTGGAACAAACCTTTATTATTTTTTTTATTTACTGTTGGAAAAATTTGTAAACAAATTATGTATTTTCACCTACTTTTAAATATAACAATATAAAAAGTCATAATTTCTAAATACAAAAAATCATAATTTGAGAAAAAAAATTATCAAATCATAAATTTAAAAAAAAATCATCAAAAATATGATAAAATCACTTTCTGGTAACGCTGCGAGCCATAGTAATGTTGAACTGGGGCCAAATCGTCGCATTCGATTAGAATAGAAATTTCATTAGATCGATCGAGTTGTCAATGCTTTGAGTATATGAATTCTAATAAGAATTTTTAAATTTCGATTTGAATCGAATGCGACGATTTGGCCCCTGATCGAAATAAATTTAAGTACAACAATTGGTTCTAAATATGTGTTAAATGAAAATAAAGTAGTATGTGAGGCGGTTAAAATCAATATAGTTTATTTTAAAAGAACGTTTTGGTACTATAAGAAATAATGGACCGTTTATCACCAGTTTAAATAGACTTGCGGTCTGTAAAAAAATTTGTTTAAAACATTGCGACCTGTAGTTTATTGGGCACTCAGCCATCAAACGGACGGTTTGGCGGAAATCGTTCATTATTCTCAGGAAGTGCTTTTGATTAAGGATGAATGATTTTAATTTTAAGTTAAATAGCAAAGGTACAACATATCATTTTATTGTTTTCTTTATTTGAAACTTAAAAAAGGCATATGTGATTGAGATACATACATACATACATATCCTTTTTAAATTTTCAAACATTTTGTACAGTAATTTTGCCCCAATTAAAAAAATCCAGGGATGGTAAATCCATAATCCATCACTACAAATATTTTTTCTAAGCGAGAGAAGCATGATCTTACTGGAAACTTAAATCTTTCTGTTGATGCTCTCAAGCTCTCGCAATGAAAGTACAAAATGCTCCTAAAGCCATTATGACTGACGGTTTGATTCTGTAATATTTCGATATTAAAAAAGTTTTGATAATGCCACCACTTTACAAATTAATTTTGTTATTCTGAAGCTTGTATAGTAAATGTAAAAACAATAATTTTAACAAAAAAATATTATATGATTCTTGGATTTTTGAAAGCTGAGTATAAGCTGAATTGCTGAAAACAGATCGCTAATTTAAGCATTAAATACATTCCTCGCTAGTCTAGTAAATAGTTGAGTAGCAGCCACACGGAAACAAATAAAGCAAGCAACTTTTGTATTTGTGTGTTCCTGTGTTCTTGTAGCTTGAATGTGTTTAATGCATTACTTTAATAGTGTCATGTTACAAAGAACCAGGTAGTCTCGTCGGCCAAGCTGATTAGTGCCAAAATGTCAAAATTATGTTCTCCCTGCAAAAATAAAACAACAACAGATATTACTCATCGTTTTTTTTTTCTATGACACTTGTGTACTAATTTGTAGTTGTTGCAGGGACGAGATTACCTCATTAGTTGTATCATGAATAGTGTCATTACACAAAAAAAACATTTTTTCGAGTAAAATGTATTTAAAGTTTTTATGTATTTTTCTATTTATATCCACACCACATACCGAACAAAAACTTGGAAGTTATTACCGTCTGTATTACTTAGGAGTTTTTAGATAATGAGTTATTTCTTATCTAAAATTTAGGCAGATAGTTTCAGTTTGACAATTTTTTAACTTAATTTAATATTTTAAGCCAGTAAACCAAAACAGCAAAGAAAAAAACTTTAATACAACAATGAGTAACTGGGGTGACTAGGAAAACGTTATTTTAATGCCAATAAAGTAATAGCTTATGTAAGTCCCTCTTTGTAAGCGTTTATTTTAAGTACTTGCCTTTAATGTCAGCCATATGTTAAAATAACGGGTTAAAATACTAATGAGTAAGAGTTTTTTAAGTTTAAACTCATTACAGAGCAATGCAAGGTTTTGCTGGGTACGTGTCAATGTATTCTTGTGATCGAAGTATAGGCTGAAATTTTGAAGATATTTGGATTAAATATGACACGGCTGCTTTTTTTGACAGCGAAACGAAGCATAGCGTATAAAAAATACCGAATGTTTTTTATTTAGATTTTGACACTTGTCAAGGCACGAATTTGTCTCGTCTAGACGTACAATTAGGAAAATTGAACAAATAAAAAATATAATTTTTAAACAAACTTTGTAAACAAAATTTTAATATAACAAATTTATTTGTTTTTGTGTAGTTTTTCAATCGGGGTGATAAATAAATACAAAAAAATTAACCCAGAATTGTGGAACAAAATTCGCGCCATTCATACTGTCCGGTAAACAAAAATATTCTTGGACATTATAACTAAACAATGTGGAAGAAAGATAAAAGGCGGATTATTGTTAAGTTATAAAAAAATTTGTTTTATTTACATTGGAAACCGAAAACGTGCCAAAATTGTGAAGCAACCTGCAGAGTTAGGAAGACAGTATTTATCAAACTTTCCAAACACACAGAGAACTCATGGGAAATTTGGTAGTGAAACACAAAGTAAATATTCTTTTCCGATTACTTTTACTTAGTATTACGGTAATGACTAAATATTTAAAGAAAAAACAAGTAAGAGCGCTATATTCGGCTGTGCCGAATCTTATATACCCTTCATACTGGCCTTTAAAAATCCTGGCATTTTTGTTTAGTTATAATATAGTTATTATGTTCAAATAGGGTTCGGTGTCATATTTTAGCCCTCTTAGGGTTACTAGGAAAGTTGTAGTAGTTTTTACCCCAATTTTTCCAAAATTTTGTATGGCAACACCCATAGGGGCTGGAGATAGGGAGTAAGTATGTTCCAGGAAAATGTTTACAAGGGGAAATAAGTTGGGGTCCGTGCTACATTTGACGTATCCACAGGCAACCTGGAAGCTGTATGGGGGGACTTATTACAAGTTTATTAGACTTTGTATGGCAACCCCCTTAGGTGATTGATATAGGGGATGAGTATATTCTAGGAATACGTATTTCTCTAAGGCCAACTCTGGGGAAGTTATGGGCGTTTTTACATAATTTTTGTAAGCTTTTTATGTCAACCCCCTTAGGTGATGGAGATAGGGGCTTATGATACATTTTATTCCTCTGCGGGAGATTCTGGGGCTTTTACCCAAATTTTTTTTAAATTTTGTATGGCAACTCCATAATGGATGGAGATATGTGGTAAGTATATTCTTGGAATATATTTGGGAGGGAAAATAATTGGAGACGGTCGTATACTTTATTTCTCTAAGGCTGACTCTGGGGAAGTTATGGACGTTTTTACATCATTTTTGTAAATTTTGTATGGAAACCCCCTTGGCTGATGGAGATTGATGGTAAAAATGTTTTAGGAATACGTTTGGGAGGTAAAACTAATGTGATACATTTTATTTCTCTACGGGCGATTCCGAAGAAGTTGTAGGAGTTTTTACACTATTTATTTTATCAATTTAATATGACAACAATGTTAGGGGCTAGTGATAGGGGGTAAGTATGTATGTTCCAAAAAAATGTTTGGGAAAAAAAATTAGTGGGATTCGGTCTTACATTGCATATTGTGCGGGGAAACTTTGAGGCAGTTGTATTGGTTTTTATGTACAAATTTAAGAGAAATAAACTGAGGTAGTCTTGGTCTTTGGCTTAAATCTCAGGCAGTTATCGGAGGATTTTGCTGAATTTCAATAACGGTTTGCTCGAAGATATTTTGGATAGTTTAAAACCACTTACAGGAATATAAATGATATCGGGGGGCTTTAAAAAGTAGATGTCAATTGTAACACGCACAGACGGACATCGCTAAATCGATTGTCCTATCCATGAGGACCGAGATTATATATACCTTATGGGGTCACAAATGGATATTTAAGAAATTACAAACGGAATGACAAACTTATGTATACCCATATCACTTATGGGAAGGGTATAAAAACATAGTTTAAGTCTCTCTTGCTTTTTTCTTTTTTCTTTTACGGAGTTTGACACTTTCCCGGTAATAAGAGAGAAAACACCAAACGCGAGTGTGCCAAGCTTCACTTTAAAAAAGAGAAAAGTATAAGAGGCTAAAACTAATAGATATGGAGGTCGATTAGCGATGTCCGCCTGTCCGTCTGGCCGTGTTATGGTTGAAATCAACTTTTTGAAGCCCCCCGATGTCGTATGTGGTATTAGACTATCAGAAATATCTGAGAAAAAAATTGCTATTGAAATCAAGCCAAATCGCACCCCTAAACGGGTGCAATATAATGCGGACTCCCATTAATTTTTCCTCCCGAACATTTTTATGGAACAAATTGCATCCTATCTCCGCCCCTAATAGGGTTGCTGTACAAAGTTTAAGTTTAAGTCGCTCCCACAGCTTCCAGTGTGATCCTACAAAGGTTAAATGCAATACCGACCCCAATTAATTTTTCCCTCCAGACCTGTTTTGTAAAATTACTTACCCCTTATCTCCAGCCCCTAACATGGCTGCTAATAAAATAAGAAAAATTAGTGTGAAAGCCCCTGCAACTTTTCCAGAGTCGCCCTTAAGGGAATAAGATGTATCATAGGCCCCCATTAACGGTCCCTCCCAAACATAATCCTAGAATATAATCACCCCCCACCCCCTTCAGCTAAAGGGGTTGCCATACAAAATTTACAAAGGTGATGTAAAAACGGCCATAACTTTCCTAGGGTCGGTCTTAGAAAAATAAAGTGTACGACCGACCCCCATTAGTTTCCTCTCTCAAACCTTTTTCTAGAACATACATACCCCCTATTTCCACCACTTAAGGGGGCTACCATACAAAATTTAAGAAAACAAACCTTTATTTAAAAATTAAAAATATTTTATTATAAAAAATGGATAAAAATAACAAAAATTTCGGGGTTTCGAAAGGCCAATGTGAAGGGTATATTAGATTCGGCACAGCCGAATAAAGCGCTCTTACTTGTTCTTTACTGATATGACTTTATAAGTTATTTGACCATGTGTTAACTTTTAATTTAAATACAACATGACTTTCCCCAATGAATTATATTGATATCAGCAAAATAAAATAATTGGTAACCCACTGTCCCTGTTAATTTCAAGGGGAGTTTGTATCTTTATTAAATAAAGGTAACGACAAATACCTTCTTGTATTGAAAACAAACCAATAATTTATAATTAAACCTTCAAAGATCCTTTAGTTTGGAATGTTTAAGGTTAACAATTTTGCTGTTTATTGAATAAGCTTCAATTTACAATTAAGTTTTATTGATTGTTATTGGTCTTTGGGTTTTGTTTTTTTACAAATCATACAAATTATTTAAACAAAGATCCTTCAAAAGTAATTATTGAAAATCATCTTTTTAAACATCAGTGTCAGCTGCACCTTAAACAAATGACAAATGACATTTTATGTACTTGTTTTATTTAAATTTATGCTAATTGAAATTGAATGTTTGGTCAATCTTTTAATTATCAATTTGTAATGAATTTAAAATAATTTAGAAAAAAAAAATGTGACGATAAACTTGACATTTTTGTAAAAGCTTAGTTTAAAAAAACACAAAAAAATTGTTAAGAAATTAACGTTCCACAATTTTTTTTGTTTAGAAACTTTCATTTTTATTCTTTTAAAAATAGAACCTCAAACAGTAATAAAAATGATTTTTCTATAAATACGTTAAAAAAAACAAAAGAAAAACACACACCTCTAATTTTTAAGATTATTTGACACATGTTTATTTTTATTGATGCTTGTTTGTTTTTAAAGTTTTGAGAATTTTACGTAAAATTTTTTTTTGGGAATTTTAATATTTGTCGACAAGAGGCTGC
Organism: Melanophora roralis; assembly: GCA_963583895.1. Classification (NCBI taxonomy): domain Eukaryota; kingdom Metazoa; phylum Arthropoda; class Insecta; order Diptera; family Rhinophoridae; genus Melanophora; species Melanophora roralis. The sequence goes on along the minus strand of OY757188.1, from coordinate 30,247,602 downwards.
ACAAAATTGATGAGTAAGTAAGTGACCGACTAAAGACACAATCGTGTAAACAACTGTGGGAGGTTCAGTGTAACTAAGCAATTGATACATTAACCCAGAGACATGAAGTGATGTCATTTAAAATTTAGATGCAGTTTTTAAAAACATAAATAATAATTTATAGCAAATGTACATATGTATGTATGTACATACATATATGTATGTATTTAAATATACCTATGAATTAAAACAACCAAGAAAGTTGTAGTCAGTTAAACCCGACCATATTATAGCCTGCACCACAATTTTTTTAAATGATCTAAGTACCAGCATTTTTTAAAAAATTTATGGAAGATAAGGTGATTTTTGGGAGTGGGACTTCTATGAGACCCATTTTAAATTATGGACTGATCATTAAAGAATTAAATATATCAACAGATCATTTGAGGTCCTTCACATATACATACAAATCTTTGTGGGTAAAAAATATTTGTGAAATTTATAGTCCAAGATTCTTATTTCCGAAGGAAGTATGTATTGGGGCTATGTGAGCTAGTTGGCCAACTGCTAGCAGTTCCAATAGACTTGAGGCCAGTTTTTAGGTTAAACATTTATGATTAAGAACTTCTTAAGCCGGCTATTGGCAAAAGCTGGGCGTGGCGCCTTTATGGCACACATTGTGAAAAAACTTTAATCAGTCCTGTTTGAGACTTCAAAAAGCCAAGTTTTGTTATCGCTTGTTGTTAAAAATACACTAACAACAATGTGGAATGAAGAAGAAATACGTTTCTTAATAGAGCCTGAACATCATACATATATACAATTGCAAATGTCAATGTATTGGTTACCTAATAACAACTTAAGTGCACCAACCTTGTGCGTTTAAATAAGTGATTGGAACACGCATACATCCATATATATTGATTGTGTTTGTTGTTTTATTTTGAGCGTAATTATTTTTCTCTTATGGCAATAGGCCGACCATAGTTGAAAAATTATGATATGAAAGAATTGCATATAAAAAGTTTTAAAAGGTAATATTAAAAATTAAGCCAGTTACGTTAGAGTAAAAGTTTCATAAATGCGAAATAATTTACCATACTACTTATGGTGTTTTCCTTTCTGGCAAAAATGTTACATTAATGCTACCATTCGAGCGGGTTTATGTTCCATTCTAAAAATACATGCAAGAGTGAAAACAGTTATCGTTTTTCTTTCTGAACTTGTTGCACAAATAACTGGCAAGAGTGTAACATATCTTACCCCCAATTATATTTCAGTGTAACAAAGTATCACTTTTTACAGCTGTGTTATGTAAGTAAATACTTTTTTATGCAGACGAGTTTTTAACACAGAGTGCAGTTTTTATTGAAATCAAGCAATTTTCTGTTCCATTGAAACAAAAAAAATGGACAACTTTTTAAGTGTGTGTGTAAACTAATAAAAATGTTACACATACTTATTGTAACATTTTTTTTAGAATGGAAAACATAATAATCTCATAGATATTTATTGTATATTGCCAATATTTTATGCGAATAAGATCTTTAAAAGGCTTATTACTTAGGTTATTTCTGATTTTGCTTTTAATTATTTGTTATAACGGAAATGAAGACCCGCAGATATAAATTAACCCAAGCATTGAATGTAATTTAAAAATTTGCCCATTAAATATTTTGAAAATCCTACCTGGTCACATTGGTCGTCTGGCACAAGAGATTACAAAACTTTTTTTATTCTAACTCTCATCAATGCTTAGAGAGCACTTACACGCGTGTGGGGTTTTGCCGATCACTGGTATGATTGAATTGCATTAAAAATGTTTTTGAATGTAATATAAAAAAATCAAGCCAGTAATGTAAAAAAAGTATCATATACGCGAAATAATTTTGCCTTCAACAAAATTTTGCATAACGTCATAGATATTAATTGTATATTAACAACAACTTAAGTGAATAAAGATCTTTGACGACATGCTTATCACTTAGCTAATTTTTGGGTTTGCTTTTAATTATTTTTTATTATGAAAAGAGAAGACTTGCAGGGGTGTAATTTCAATCAAACATTGCATGTAATTTTAAAATTTGTTCATTAAACATTTTAAAAATCTTAAGTGGTCTTACTGGTCGTCTGGCACAAGAGACTACAAAATCAATTTTTGCATTAGAACCATAGTGAAATAACGTATCACGACTGTCTTACTTTTTTCTTTTTTTATATATGAAGCTTGGCACTAAAATCGAAATTCGCTTTCAAAAGATGTGTCATACTTTATAAAAAAAGAAAAAATTAAGAGTGTCAAATCATCCGTCCGAAATAGATGGACTTTTATCGCGTTAGAAATTAAGTTTGAGTTGATCGATATATTATGGGAAGTTAAGAACATCTGCACAATACCCCACAATATCACATATACATACATACATATATTTTTTGGGTAAAAGTACGTATAAAAATTGTAGAGTTTTAAAAAGCAATATAATGTTTTAATACAAATGCCCGAAATATTTATTTAAATATTTAAAGGGATTTGAAATTGCCATTAAACTACATTTTTGTCTAAATTTAACTCAACAGAGACGGATGTGAAAATAAATAAAAAAGTGTGGGTTTCAATGGAACAGAAAAATGGCTTGATTTTAATAAAAACTGCATTCTGTGTTAAAAACTCGTCTGCATAAAAAATTGTTTACTTACATAACACAGCTGTAAAAAGTGGTACTTTGTTACACTAAAATATAATTGGGGGTAAGATATGTTACACTCTTGCCAGTTATTTTTGCAACATGTTCAGAAAGAAAAACGATTACTATTTTCACTCTTGCTTGTATTTTTAGAATGGAACATAAGCCCGCTCGAATGGTAGCATTAATGTAACATTTTTGCCAGAAAGGAAAACACCATTAGTTTTCTGTGTGCTTTTGTCGCTTTTAAAATTTTATTCTTAACACATGATTAGAGTACACTCATACAGGTAATACCATGAGCCCAGCTGTCTACAATAAACATAGACTTTTACAAATACATATTTTATTTTGTATGAAATTTTTAATTTTTTTGACATTCTTACGTTCAAACACAAGAAGGAAATGCAGAGGGTGAATTTGTTTTAATTCGCCTTGATATTACCTTATTTAGTGTACCCTACGTAGAAAAGGTTTTATCTGATTTGTTTTTTAATTAACGTGATTAAAAAAATAAAAAAAAAATTATACGAAGGATTAGCTTTGGATGGAATAGTGTGCTTTAGTTTGCTCTGACTCACTCCTTATTAACAGCTTTAATAAAAGGTCTACACAAATAGAAAATGATCGTTTCTAAAAACCTCTTATCAAAAGATTAAAAAAAACTTCTATAATTAGAAATTTGTCAAAACGTCTCTATTAATAATAAATTGATTTTTTTAACATTAACGATTAAAAATTCATTTGAATTTTTTACTGATTAAAAATTTTAATTTAAAAAAAAAATCCCAACTGGCGCTGTCAGTTTAATCTTTAGTTGCTGACTCTATATTTAAGCTTTTAAAAACATTTAATTATATAAAGCAAATGTTAAATATTGGGATGTGCCGAATTTTTTTAGTTCTTTCTTTGTCCATGCCCATCTGTTGAAATTAAGTGTCTGAGGCCAAGTCAAATCCTACGGATCGCGCTTTGATATCAAACTATTTAGACTATCCTTGAGATAGTCACTGCTTAAACTCAACAAGATTGATAAACTAGGGACTCTATATTTATATCTTAGCAACTTTGGAATGAAGGTTTTTCCCAAACCAACATTTTAGGACAAATTTGCATAAATTTTTTTAAGTTTAATATCTCAATAACTGAAACCGGTATCGGCTTCAAACTAGTTACAAAGTAATTCTATATAATTGGAACCGTTTAAAAAAATAGTTGGTAAATAGCACGGGGGTTCATATTTATGAAATTTTCGAAACGTTATGTCACAGAAACAAAAATTGCTATTGACCTAAAACCTGCTACAAAGTTGTTTTATTTTTAATGTTTATATTTTGAAAACAACTTAGCTGGATCGGATAACTAAGGATAGAAAAGGATCGATGTGAATGGTATGTTAAGTTTGGTACAGCCAATATAGCAGCGCTGTTATTTGTTAAGGTTAGGAGAGTTCAAACAATATCATCATGTTTTCATAAGGGACATAGAGATAATGTTTTCTTCACAATTTTGCAAAAAAAGAAAAAAGGTGGGTTTCTTAATAGCCCAGATAGCTTTTAAGCTTTGTTCACATGACACAAATATTTGATATTAAAGTGACCTAACTTTATTAGTATGTATGTATGTATGTATGTATGTATGTATATGCTCAAAAGACAGAATGGGTTATTTGCTTGCTTTAATTTACGGTTATATTGTTATTAACTGTCACATTTGAAGTCAGCTGATGGCTTTTAATTTCGTTAACTTTTACTTACGGTCGATTTTAGCACGTTATTTAGGGGGTTCACAAGGTATCCTATTATGTCCTATTGTCATATTGTTATAAAATTTCACAATGGTTTTGTTGTCTTTTATACAAAAATAGTTCTTAAAAAATACTACGTCGTTTAATATGCTTATCAAATTGTCACAAACACTCCAAATACACCTGCGCCGAGTGTCCAATAGTTGGTAAAGGTTTTTAAACCATTGTAGAAATTTTATAGCAATATGACAATAGGACAAATAGAACACCTTGTGAATCCCCTAATTATTGCTTTAAGCGGCGGAAAATATAACGGCTGTTGTGTTTTAAGTTGTAGATACATTTAAAGTTTTTTTGTGTTAAAATAATTTTTTTATTATAAAAAAATTCATGATTTTTTTACTTAAATTCTAGGGTTTTACTAGATTTAACTAAAATTTTTTTTCGTACGAATAATAATAATTTTAAAAAAATTCAATTATGGGTTGTATTCTTTCATGTTTTAATTTCGCTTAAAATGATTTTTATTATGTTTTTGTGTGAGTAAGATTAATGTTTTTGAAACACCTTTTGAACTTTTTAATACGTAATTAAACTGATAATTTTGTTTAATTCTTTTTCTGTAAAGAAACGTGTTCTGTAGTTGTGCTTATTTCAAATCTTATCACTGCATAGACACAAATAAGAAGAAATAAAAATCGAACACAAAAGCGATACTTGAAATTTTAAGCACAATTTGGAGCACAAGTTAAAAATTTATAGATGATATAAGCAAAATGGAAAATGTTTGAAGTGTTTGAATAAGGTTTTTTACATTAGAAATTATGCTATTTAATGTATAAACTATTAATTATCCTTATTTTAAGCAAAAAGTAAAAGCATTTTATCTTCTTAATATGTATATTATTTCTTTATGCTTGTTTCGTTTATGACTGACTGAAATGTATTCAACAAAAATGTTTGGGTTGACAAATTAGTTTAGTTTGGTCTTACATTTTACCTTTGTAGGAAAACCCTGGAAGCTGTGGGAGCGATTTAAAAAAAATTAACGAAAAATAAACTTTGTAAGGTAACCCTGCTAGGGGGCGGAGATAGGATGTTGGTATGTTCCAAAAAAATGTTCGTGAGGAAAAATGATTTGGAATCGGTCTTATATTACACATTTTACGGAGCAACTGCTTGGCAGTTGTAAATGGTTTTATGTACAAATTTGAAAGAAATAAACAGAGAAAGTCTTGGTTTTTGGCGTATATCTCGGTCGGTTATCTGACGATTTTGCTAAATTTCAATAAAAATTTTTCGCAGATATTTCTGATAGTTTGATACCACTTATGACTCCATGCAACATCGGTAAGCTTCAGAAAGTTTATTTCAACCATAACACTGACAGAAGGACAGACAGACGGACATGGCTAAATCGACTCCCCTATCTATAGGGACCAAGAAAATATATACTTATGGGGCTACCAATGGATAGTAAAGAAATTACAAACGGAATGACAAACTTATATATATACATATATACCCTTGTCACTTATGTGAAGGGTATAAAAAGGCTATGATTTGAAAAAAAACATACCAAATGTTTTTAAAAGTTGAGAAGTAGAAAGGCTCTGAAGGAACGAAATGTCTGCTCATAATCACCACTAAAAACTGTGACAGATGTGACCTTACGAATTTGAATTTAAATTTTGATTCTAATGTTTTTGTTTTTAATCGTATTAAAGACATAATTTTTAAAAAAAGCAATTTTTTCCGATGAAAAACCTTTTAGAAAATGTGACGGATGTGACATTTCCATTAAAACATAAAAGAAAAGAGCTGATTTTTTACTTTATTTGTTCTAACGTTTTTATACCACGTACCAAACTATTTTTTTCTTTTCTCTTCGAGGTGTCCCTATATCCCAGCATCAATACAGAAAATTTATTTTAAAAAATGAGAGGCATTAGCCTTATTATAGTGCTAGTTGCCTGGGCACAATGGTGTGAGGGTTACAGTGCATACAGTAGAGCGTCTGTGGACTGTGGATCCTATGGAGCATGTCCTTACACTCCCAGAAGTAGTGCTCAACTTACCTCTGCTTATGCCTCATCTTCATCCTCGTCACCATCGGCTTCATCCTCCTCTGTCTATGCTTCCTGCTGTGGTCTTAATAGCTGGGCTTATGCTCATATAGATGATATAAGACAATTTGCCAATCGCCTAAGGCAGGAATATAATAGCATGTCTTCAGGTTCCACCTCGGGTTATAGCACTACATATACCCCCTGGTCAGGTAAGGCTTAAATCAGCAAATTAAGATAAAAAAAGGATTTTTGCTAATAAAAATATTTTATTTTTATAGAAAGCATTATCAGTTTGACCGGTAAGACTTCTGGAGAATTGGATGCCATATGCCGTCTACAAACCGAACAGTTAGTTGGTGACATGCGAAATGGTTTACTTACTTACACCGTTATTGGCCAAACGAATTTCTTTGAATGGAAATCTGCTGATATCTTGCAGAAATATGCAGCGTCTAGTGTAGATTACGGCCAGCAACAGGCTTTGGATTTAGATTTGTCAAATTTTGATGATGTCAAAACTTACAATTATCCCGCTGAAGTTAAGGTGATTGATGGCAAGACTTATGTGGTACATCAAAATATGACTGAGGCTCATAAGAGAGGGGGTGAAGGTACTTATGAGAATCCCTACGTAACTGTAGTCAAAAGAAATCGTACAGTTGTTACCACCAACACTGTGCCGGCTTATGGTGGCTCATATAGCACTGCGAATGTGGGTTCTTACAATAGTGGTAGTTCTTATGGCTCTTCTAGTGCCGGTTATAGCTCTGGAAACCAGGTTTATATTCCTGGAGCGAGTAATGTTGTAACCCGCAAAAAGACCATTTATGATTGGGTTAATCAAAATATGGAACCTAGTGTTGTTGGATACAGTCCTGTGGTTAATGTTAACTCTAACTGGGGTACCAGCTCTAATTTGTATAAGCCTCCGGTACATATCCCAGTAGATACCTCTGCTAATTCTGAAGTCGAAACATTTAGTACTGGCTCACAAGTTTATCAACCCAGTTACCAACGTCCAGGCTCTACAGTATCCATAAGACGCTATAATAAAACCGTCATTACAAATGCTGATGGAACTAAGATTTCGGGTTCTGAGAGCCACAAGCAATGGGTAGATGGAAAATTGATTTATGATGTGGAACATCCTTTTGGGGAATGGTCTGTGCCACGTGATGAAGAGTGGAAACGTGAAGAACGTGAACGTTTTTTCTGGTTTCTGACATCCGGACACACAACTCCTCAGAACCTAGAAGTTTGGCAGAGACAACAAGAGGAAAGACTTTTGGCTTTGGCTGAACGTTATCACTGCACTGTGGAAGAGATTCAGGAATGGCATCGTAATGAACTCGAACGTTATCGAGTGTTACTAGGTCAATATCGTGCACAAACCAATGATGATACCACCTGGAAACGTATAGAAAGAGGTCGCCTGGATTGGTTAATTCATCAGAATAGTGTAACCCGTGAGGAGTTGGAAAGATGGCAGAGAGAAAATGCCGATAAATTGGCTCACTTGGCAAGACAATACCGCATTACCATTGATGAATTAAAAAGCTGGCAATTAGAGGAGTTAAATCGGTTATATGTATTCTTCAACGATCAAAATAATTCTATGATATCGCGTCCTTCAACTGGTTCGCTAACACGCACTAGTGAACAAGAACGTTTGGAAGAATTGATCAGGCAACACAATGCTACCATAGAGCAATTGCAAAACTCCATTAAAATGGATCAACAAAAATTGTCCGATCTATCTTCGAAATATCGTGGTAATGTAGTTGATTTAGAAAAATGGCTCAAGGGAGAACTTTCTCGCTTAGGAGGCATTATCACCGAGCAGCGCAATGAAATGTCTCGTATTACCGAATGGCAGAAATCTGAACGTGATCGTTTGGAAAATATTGTTAAGAGTCACCGTGGTTCTGTAGGTGATATCGATGACCAAATGGCAAAGGATCGTATTTACCTTAGAACTTTGGCCAACAAGTATCATGTGAGCATCGAGGAACTAGAAAAATGGCAAAGACAAGAACTAGAACGTTTGCAGAAGCAAGGGCAAATGCAAATCGAGCTGGGAATAAAGGAATGGCAGCAAAGAGAACATGAAAATCTCAAGAAAATCATTGCTCAAAACGATTTAACGGTAGAGGAGTTTCAAACACAAATTGTCAATGATCGCCAGAAACTCCAGAATTTAGCCGCCACTTATAATGTACAGGTAAATGAGATTCAAGAATGGCTGCGAAAAGAAATTCATAATTTGAAGAATGAAGGTTTCTTAAATGAAGTTAAGAAAGAGTTGGCCGAATGGCAGCTACACGAAAGGCAGCGTTTATTAACCTTAGTCAAGCAAAGCGAAGCAACGGTACAAGATTTAGAATTAAAGATTAAAACTGATCAAAGTCATTTAAATCAAGTAGCAGCTAATTATAATGTGCAGGTAAGTCCTTCATTTAAAAAAAAATGTAATTTAGTTTTAACACATTTTTTATACATTTAATAAAAGGTATCCGAAATTGAAGAATGGCTTAAAAAAGAACTTGTGCGTCTACAATCCCAAGGTTTAGTGAAGGCTGAAGATCTTCAAGAGTGGCAAAAAGCTGAGAGAGATCAGATAATTCTTCTTTTACAAGATAACAAATTAACCGTTGAAGAGTTTGAACGCAAACTTTTGGCTGATCGACAAAAATTATCAGATTTGGCAAAGATGTACAACATTAGGACTACCGAAATCGAAAGCTGGATCAAGCAAGAAGGCGAACGCTTACAAGCTATGGGCTTGCTACAAATTCAAGAACAATTAAATAATTGGCAAATTATTGAACGTGAACGCATTATGAATTTGGTGCAACAAAATAATTTGTCTATTAAAGAGTTGGAAGAAAAGATTAAAAATGATCAAACCCATCTCTATAGCACAGCCCATCAACATCAAGTACGTGTAGAGGAGATTGAAGAGTGGATTAAAAAAGAAATTCAAAGATTGCAAGCCGAAGGATTGGTAGAACTAGAGAAATTAAAGGACTGGCAAAACGAGTGGAGGGTTAACCTAACCAACATGGTCAAGGAACGTGATTTTACCGTAGAAGAATTTCACAAATGGTTGCTAGAGGACCGCAGTCGGTTGCAATCTTTGGCCATGCAACATAATGTCCAAATCGAGGAAATCGAACAGTGGGTAAAACATGAAGAACAAAGATTTGTAGCCATGGGCCTACTGAAACCCAATGAAAAGTTGACTAACTGGCAGGAAGTCGAAAGACGTTATTTGGAACGCATTACTCAAGAGCAATACCAATCGACCGAGCAATTGGAACATAGGTTAAGACAAGACCGTGAGCTGCTAGAAAAATTAGCTAGAGATTATCAAATCCAAGTAGAAGAAATTGAGTCTTGGATGAAAAAAGAACTAGCTCGACTGCGTGATGTAGGTCAATTGCAAATACAAAATCTTACTAGTTGGCAACTAGCTGAAAGAGAACGCTTAGATGTCCTCTTAAGCGAAAACAAACAGTGGTCGGTGGAAGAGTTTGAACAAGTCTTAAAACAAGATCGAGAACATTTGGAAAAGACGGCTTTCCAGTATCATACTTCTGTTGAAGAAATTGAAAAGTGGATCCTAAGTGAAGTCAATCGCTTGCAACAACAGGGAAAATTAAATATAGAAAAGCTGACTCAATGGCAAAAGGAACAACTACAGCGCATTTTAAATCTTTTGCAACAACAGTCCAGCATCACTGTGGAAGAATTCGAACTAAAGGTACAGAAAGATAGATCTTTTCTTATGAACTTGGCTCGCCAATATCATGTTAATGTTAACGAAGTAGAGGAATATGTACAAAAGGTTATTCAAGACTTAAAAGAAAAGGGTAAATTTGAGTTGGAGCAACTAAAAGGGTGGCAACTGGCAGAACGTGATTACATTCTTAATCTTATAAAGCAGCACAAAAACGAATGGACTACAAAAGAATACGAAGACAAATTAAGAAGCGATCGCGATCATTTAAATCAATTGGCTGATTATTATCGTATAAACGTTAAGGAGGTAGAAGAATGGATGATAAGAGAACTTTTGAGACTAAAAAAGGATTCAAGTGAACAAATTGCTAAACTTTCCGCCTGGCAAGTATCCGAATTGGAAAGACTCAAACAAATGATCAAAGAGAACAATCGCTTAAATTTTGTACAATTCGAAGTGGAATTGAAAAAACAAAAGAGTCATTTACAACAGGTGTCACAGCAATACTCAGTTAGTGTTACAGAGATCGAGCAATGGCTTAGAGAACAATTAATCAATTTAAAGACAACAGGAGAAATACAAGTTGAGAGCCTAAATAAATGGCAAGAAGATGAACAAAAGCGCATGATAGCCTTATGTTTGCAACAACAAAGAGATATTACTACGGAAGAATTTGAGCAGCAATTAAAAATGGACAGAAACAGACTGCAAAAACTCTCGAACGAATATAATGTTTCGATACAACAAATCGAAGAGTGGATGAAAAATGAACTGCAAAGATTGAAGAACTCTGGCTTGGTGCAAGTAGAACAGCTGTCATATTGGCAAAAAATTGAAAGAGAGCGCTTACAGGACTGGCTTAAGCAACAAAATAAAGTCACCACTACTCAGGAACTGGATGCTTTTATCAAACGTGATAAGGCCAGATTGCAGCGCATAGCTCAAGATTATCATGTTACTGTAGAAGAAATCGAGTCTTGGGTTGAGCAGGAAGGTGCTAGACTACAACTTTTAGGAATGGTTAAGGGCCCAGATACGACTTCTGATTGGGAGTTCCATGAATCATGGTATAGCAGGCAACCACAAAACTGGAATAATCAGGGTATGATTCACAGTAAAGAAATATGGAAGGAGCAAACCAAAGGTCATTTGCAAGCTATAGCCCAAGTCAAACCCATGACATGGCAAGAGTTTGAGCAATATTTAAAAAATGAACGTTTACGTTGGGAACAATTTGCTCGCCAATATAACATAACCGTGGAAGAAATTGAAACCTGGCTAAGAAAGGTTGCACATGAATTGGTGCCCCAGGGCTTCATTTCGGACAAAGTAATTGTGGAAGAATGGGAAACCCATGAACAAAACCACATTCAGCAACTAATTAATGATAAATTGCGTAGGCAACAACAATGGTCTATTGAAGAACTAGAACGGCTATTGGTTAACGATCGTGAATATTTACAACGTTTAACTCAACAATATCACCTCAGTGTGGAACAAATCAATGAATGGTATAGACAGGAATTGCAAAAGCTGCTTAACCAGAGAAAAATTGTCACCGAGAATCTAACAGAATGGCAAAAAAGTGAAAAGGAACGTTTGTACAATTTGATTAACAGAAATCCGCACAAAACCCAAGAACAATGGGAGCAGGAAATCTTAAAAGATCAAATAACTCTTAACAGAATCTGTGATCAATATCATGTTACCATTGAGGAGGTAGAATTTTGGGATAAAAGCGAAATTAAACGTTTGGTTAATTTGGGTTTGATTAAGAATGCTACAACAGGTTCACTTTCGCAACGTAATAACTGGCAAGAGCAGGAAAGAAAGAGGTTAAGATCTATTGCTGCTGAGTTGTCCATAACCGAAGAAGAATTTTTAGAATTTATAGCACAAGATGATTATTTCCAAAGAAAATTGACACGCATGTATGGTTGTACCTTAGAAGAGTTAGCTCCCTTCCAAAAAGTTGAGATATCTATAATGAACCGTGAGGGTTTGTTGGATAGAACCGTCTTGCTGAAAGTTGAACCTTGGCAGAAGGCTGAAAGGGATCGCTTGTATAGTTTCATTAAGGATAAAAGTTATAATTTGGAAAATTTGCGCAACTGGCAAAATCAGGAAAGTTTGTTTAATGGCTTGGCTGCCAATATTGGCATAAGTGCCCAGGAATTAAAAGACTGGCAAATTCAGGAGTTTGAACGCATACAAAACTTGGCTAAGTACTATCAAATGAATCTCAATCAATTACAAGACTTCCGTGAAAAGGAGCTGCGCTACATAACTTACGTGATGCATAAGAAGACTGCCTCAGAACAAGAACGCAAACAATGGGAAACCAGCGAAAGTAGGCGCTATGTTATATTGCAACGCAAGACCGGCTTGCAAGGAGAACAACTTGTACAATGGCGTCGAAAATTGTATCTTCTTTGCCAGGCCCGTTTACCTTTTAATTACGGTGGCTATGGTGGCTGGGAAAATGGACCTGGCACAACAAATCGTACCGCCTATCCCAAAGCTATAATTTCTAAGGATCGCGGAGACCAACCACCAAATGTATACGATGAAAACATGGATAACGATGAACCGGGTGTAGTTGGATCTAAATATGTTTTACCTTCTCCTCCCAATGCTCAACTGCAAATGGAGCCCTCACAGCAAACCGGTTCATATGGAGGTTTTAACAAACGAGACAGCTACGGGGTTGGCCAAAATGCTAATGATTATGGTCAACAGCAATTACAAATGGAAGATGAATACGATCAACAAGTACAAGTTGAGGATCTATCAGAAACTTTTGGTGGTCCTGTGCATGGACATGGTTATGGGCATAGTAATGCTTATAGCAATGATTATGGCCAACAGCAGCAACAAGTTGAAGTCGAAGATTTAACTGGTACTTTTACCCACCGACAACCTAATAAAAGCGAAAAGCAATTGGATCAAACTCAGGTTGGTGTTTAAAGTAAAGTTACAAAAAAACTTAATCAAATTCTTTTATTTCTTTTATGACTTTAGCAACACGAAGTTCAAGCTGAACCTGAACAACCTGGTCTCCTATCAAGATTGAAAAATCGTATCTTTGGTTAATTTTTTACTTCTTTGCCTTTCTTTTCTTTTTTGTATAATTTAATACTCATTTAAAATTGATTAATTTTCAATTTGCAGTCGATAAACAAACTAATTTAATGCTTTAGAAAACTCAAATCGTTTTGCCAATTATGGACATATTAAAATGTAGAAAATAATTTTTGTTTCTTATTTAATTTGACTTTAGTTTTAAGATTTTTTTGTTTTGAAAAAAAAAAAAACTAGAAGCGACGATCTATGGTGACTTTTTTGACTTTTACTTTTTTATATATGGACTTTGACAACGAGGCTCAAATTATTTCCTACCATGTTGTCAAACTCCATATATAAAAAAGGAAAAAAGTAGGAGAGTAAAAAACTCTCTCACTGCAGCGTTTACCTGATAATTATGCGACGAACTAAACTTATGTGTGTAATAAAAGCGTTTATTTTAAATATATACATATTAACACTTCATAACATCTAAAAATAATTAAAATTTGTATTTAAAACAATTTTTGTTTTATTAAAATTGAAAAGATTTTGATGGTAAGTCCTATATACAATGTTTTTTATCTTTACTTTTTTGTTAATATATTTCTATACCCACATATAAGCACACGTTCATACATACATACTTATGTTTGTTCATGGGTGGTTCGTAGTTCTCAAAAATATTTGTCAAACACCCATCTTAAATTATACCGATTGGCTTATTAGCACTACCGAAATACATTCATCGATGTCTGTCCGCTTTGGTGGGTATTAACGTTAAATTAGAATTAACATGTTTAAAAACATAAAATTTTGCACCACTAAATTTGTTGGCATGAGGTCCAAGCAGTGTTGCCAGAAGTAGGGGCAAATCCTTAATGAATTTTTTTTTCGATTTAGCACAGGAGCGCAGGGAAAACCGGACTTACTTATTGCATTATTCAAAATAAATATATCTTATCCTTATATTGCACTATTTGTAAAATAAATAAAATATAAAAAAATAGTTTTGTTATTTTTTGCTTAAAAATCAACGTTTTAAAAAAAAGTTTTGTTTTAAAAAAATCGCTTAAGTCGGATATAAAAACCAAAGATGTTTGTGATTTAGAAAATAAGGACACTAACATGTACTTGTTTTGAAAAAATAAAAAAATTAAAATCTGATGAGGTTGTATTTCTTAATTTACCAAAACTGGTAAGGATTTTGTTCGCTTTACTCCATGAAAATGCTAAAGCGGAGGGGATTTTTATATACTTCACATAGTGATACATGAGTTTGTAATACGTAATTGTAATTTCGTAGTTATCCACTCGCAAACCCAAAAGTTTATATACATATCCTGAATTCTTATAAATATGGCAGCTGATTAAGCCATGCCCTCCTGTCCGGCTGTTGAAATCAAGTTTCTGGGACCAAATATTTCTAGGCAAAACGCTATTTAAAATCAGCAAGATCGGTTGACTAAAGGCCAAGCTATAGCAAAAACCTAAAATAACCCATTTTTCTGGACAAAATCGATACTTATATGTATCCTTATATATCTCAGAAAAAAAAAACACTTTTGTCACAAAACTTCTCCTAAATACTTTATTGGTGGCGGTTAAAATAATGGATTTATTTTAATGGATATGAGCAGGGGAGGTGGTATTCCCATATAATTGCCTTAATTTTATGAAATATTTCATGCGCTTTATCGAAGACACTATAAAAGCTATTGACTTGAAACCAGTCACAAAGTAGTTCCAGTATAATTAGGGTTACCATATCGAGCCTTTGGTGCAATACCGTAGTAATTCAAAAAATCGTGAACTGAGAAAAATGCATTTGAAGTTTTGAACCATCTTTTTAATATTATTTTCGTTTACTAAAGTTATTTTTTACAAGTTTTTAAATAAAAAGGAATGTTTTTAAATGAAAAAAGGCCAAAAATTATTAAAAATATAAAATATTTATTTATATTTAAGTACTTTGTATCAACCTATCAATGATGTATCGTTATTGTCACAAAACCTATGACAAACTTAAAAATTAATTCGAAATATATCGTTATAGCAAATAAGCTTTTAACTATTTTTTTTCTAACAAAGTTGTAATATGAAATAATACGAACAAGTAAAAAAGAAATCAATTTATGCAGTTGTGTTTCTGTGCCTAAAACGTAGCAAAAAATAATATTGCTTTATACTTTTTTCGTAAATTGCTTTCTGTTAGTAAATTTCTTGTCATTAAGGAAATATTTCATTATTGCATATAAATATTGTTGGAAATACCTAGAGGCAATAAAGACATTTTTAGCTGTAGAATCTGAACAGTTAGAGGTGGAATCATAATCTTTTTTTCTTTAGATAGATATTTCCCCAAAGATAATTTCTGCATACCCAGCTCAAAAAATTCAAATTTTGAGTAACTACGGTATTGCACCAAAGGCTCGATATATTTCTTGTTCGAAATCAGTACACTTTTGGTTTTTTTCTTAATAGTATTTTTTTGTTTTGAAAAACTTCAGTTTTAGGGAATAACCAAAAACTACTTTCTAAGCCGATTAAGGCGTTTCCGTCCGTCGTTTTGTGTGCCTATTTTTTCTTAAAATCATCAAAACATTACCAATAGTTACAATAAAATATTAAACAGCTAAATCTATTTTAAATAGTTTAATATTACTCCACTAACTTAAGCATTTACGAGTTCACCCATTTAACACAAATCCTGAAATACTCGTTCTTCGTGGTATTTCGGAAATAAGTAGGATTTTTTTCTAATTTTATTGTTAAAAAAAAGTTTTCATTTTTTATTTGGAAGTAAAGATATTTTACTTCCTTCCTAATTTGTTTTTCAAAATAAAAAAGATATTGAGATGGGACCAGGTTTTTAAATATAACTTTTTGAGTTAATATCATTAAAAACTTTAATATAAAAATCACCTTGCTATTGTCAGAATAGGCGAAATGATTATTTAATCGTCCAAAAATTGATAACAAATGTGCAGTATCACTTAGGAGACTAAAAAAACCATTGTTGGTAAATAGCAACCAATTAACGGTCTTTAGGATATTAAAACGACGATTTTAAGTTAACATAAGCAATCGTTGCTTAACAAATGTAAAAATATTTGTAAAGTATTTGGTTTAAAAGATTTTAATACTACCATTGCCTAATAATAACATTCCAATGACTTCAAAGAAAAACACATAACTGATGATTAACTTGTTAAGAAATCGTCAAAATGGCTTGTCAGATCATAGTTTGTAAGAGTAAAACATAAGTTGATTATAGCAACCATTAAACGATTAAAAAAAGAGTCGCAAAAAAATCGGTCTTGTTAAGCATCCTTTAATTTTATATGTAAATGCTGGACTTAGTCTCTAGTTTTTATTTATCTTAGCAAATTTTTTGAAGAAAATAATAATAAATAACAAATTATCCTGGCAAAATCAGTACAATCAGTACTCCTTTTAAAAAATCAGTACATTTCAGTGCACACATTTTTAATTAGTACACCAAATAAAAAATCAATAAATGTACTGATGAAATTAGTACGAATGGTCACCCTAAGTATAATGAGTATATTCTAGAAAAATAATATTTGGATAGGAGCAGGAGCCTCCATACAAACAATTTTTATAAAATGTTAAATGCACATTTTATCCTACAAGAAGTAAAAATGGCTACAATCTGAAAAAACAAGGAGAAATGGGGGGGCAGCCTCCTATAAATGGAAAATTTTATAAAATTTTTAATACGCTATATCTCGGAAACTAAAATAGCTATCGACTTCAAATGTTTTACAAAAAGCAATTGTACAACAATGCCTACATTTTGGAAATAAATAAGTAAGATAGGTGCAGGGGGAAGGGGAGCTCCCATATGAATCAAAAATATTTATGAAATTGTTGATACTCTATATCTCAAAAGTTATAAAAGCAGTCAACTTTAAATTTCTTACAGAAAGTAGTTTTGCCCCAATCAGTAACTATTGAAAAACATATTTAATAGGAGCAGGGGAAGAGGAAGCCCCCATACAAATGAATAATTATACCCTTCACAAAACTGAAAAAGGTATATATGAATTTGTCATCTCTTTTGTAATATCTTTAATATCCATCTGGGACCCCATAAAGTATATATTTTCTTGCTCCTTATAGACAGGGAATTCGATTTAGCGTTGTCGGTCTGCCCGTCTGTACATCTTCCCGCTTGTCAGTGTTATGGTTGAAAACAAGTTTTTGAAGTCCCCCGATGTTGCATAGACCAGTAAGTAGTATCAAACTATCAGAAATATCTGCAAAAAAATCGCTAATGAAATCCAGGGGCCAAATCGTCACATTCGATTCGAATCGAAAATTCACTCGATTGATCGAGTTGTCGATGCTTTTAGTATAGGAATTCTAATAAGAATTTTTAAATTTTGATGAGAATCTAATGTGACGATTTGGCCCCAGCAAAAATGTCCGATAGCTGGTCGAGATATAAACCAACCAATAACCTTAAAGATGCCCCAGAGTCAACCCCACACGGGTGCAATGTTACACCGACTCCCATTATTTTTCCTCACGAACTATTTTCTAGAACATACTTACACCCTGTCTCCGCCCCCTAAAAGTGTTGTCATGCAAAGTTAATTTTTTTTTAATTTTTAAATCGCTCACACAACCTTCAGGGGGCTCCTACAAACTAGTCGAAAGAAGCATCGAAGTGTCTTGGTTTTCTTAAACGGTGTAGGAATTACTTCACACCACCTGATCTTCTCAATATTTATACCACCTATATCCGACCAAAAATGGAATACAACTCTCATGTATGGGCTGGTGCCTCAAAGTCTATTTTGGGGCTACTTGATCGCGTACAGGAACGAGCGAAGATACTCATCGGCGACGTTGTGGTATCTAACCGTCTGGATTCACTCGAACACCGTCGTGATGTGGGGTGTGTTTTGCTGTTCTATCGATACTATACTGGAATGTGCTCTGAGGAAATCAGGGAACTTGTTCCCGAAGCCCGGAACTTTTTGCGTGATACACGTTTTCTAGAAGAGCACACCCATACGTAGTCGACTGACTAGTGAATCGCACCACTCATTACAGGGAGAATTCCTTCTTCGGTCGCACAGTTTGTATGTGTAAAAAATTTCCTAGTGATATCTTTGCTGCCACAGTAAATATCGAGAAATTTAAATCAAATGTCCACAAACACTACTTCCTTAATCCTCCTTCCCATAACCTATTTTCCTGATACCAACACAATGCAATGCATGTATAGGGGCCATCCCCTGAGTGTTGGTTATTATTAAAAAAAAAAAGATGTAAAAACGCCCATAACTGTCCCTGAGTCAGCCTTTGTGAAATAAGGTTTACGACCGACCCCCATTAATTTCCCCTCCCAAACATGTTCCCAGAACATACTTTCTCCTATCAACATCGCCAAAAGGGGCTCTAATACAAAGTTTCAGGGTGCTCCTACAAAGGTCAAATATAAGACCGACTTCAATTTGTTTTATCTCCAAATAAATTTGTGAAAAGTACTTACCCCGTATCTCATGCCCCTAACAGGGCTGCTATACAAAATATAAAAAAATTAGGGTAAAAGCCCTTAGAACTTTCCCGGAGTCACCCTTAAAGGAATTATATGTATCACAGACTCCCATTAGTTTTCCCTTCGAAACATTTTCTTAGAATATACTTACTCCCTATAGCCATCGCCTTAAGGTTAAATCAGACGTGACTTAAGGTTGCTTTATACGTGACTTAACCGTAACTCCATAACCTTTCCTATTGAAAATCCAACTGCAATCCTATTGGGTCCAATTGGAGCCCAATCGGAAACCAATTGCATTTTTAATTGTTATGGCTATGGCGTTATGGTTAAGTCACGTATAAAGCAACCTTAAGTCACGTCTGATTTAACCTTTAACCGTAACGCCATAGCCATAACAATTGAAAATGAAATTGGTTTCCGATTGGGTTCCAATTGAATTTTATTGGATTTCAGTTGGATTTTTAATAGGTACGGCTATGGCGTTACGGTTAACAGTAACAGTAACGCCATTTTCCTAGAACATATTCGGCTTTAAATTTTGTATTTCTTTATATATTTAAAATTCTTACCATTTGAAGATTTTCTTGTCTTATTTCTAAAAGAAAAACAAGTTTCACCTAAAATATTAATTTACTTCTTATTTATATAATTTTTACTACTAATTTCTATTGATATTAATTTCTATAAATAACATGTTTTTGGTTATAAATTGTATTCATATTTCATATTATATACATTTTAATTACAACTCCTTCCTTTTTCTTCTTATATAATGGTTTTTGCTTTGCGATTCTTTTAAAAGTCATTTGCCCTAGTGGTCTTTTCTAATAAGTTTCTGCTTAGTTTTGTTGTGAGAGTTTTAATTTGAAGTACGGCTTGATTTGGGGTTTCATTCATTTTATTTTCAATTATGTGCACCTTGAAATTTTATTTGTTAATTTTTCAGGATATGCGGAAAAAAGTTACAAGTTTGTCTAGTTGATTAAAATTAGTTTAAATTGAAATAATTTTTCAGTTAAAATGAAAAACCTAAAACCCAAATTCCTTAATAATATACACAGAAATAAATTATAATAAACTTTTTGTTATATTAATTACCAGGGCAACCAAAAATATGCAAAGTCATATTTTTCCCCTTGCCTATAATGTTGTTATTTATCTGTTTTAGAACTTTTGCAAAATTTTGGCATCGATTAGTTGGGGCATATCTTATAATATTTTTCATATTTTAGCATATTATCCTTAAAGAGTATACATTTTTTATAACTCATTTTTAAAGCACATTTTGAATGTTTTTTATATTAAATTAAAAAAAAAACTTTACGAGAAAACCTTTCGAGTGTTTATTGTTACTCCTCTTGTCTTTTGTTTTGTATTTTTTTTTTTGTTTATTTTAAAGCGAACCCCATTCTGGCTGGTTTTGATTTGTCAAAAAACCCCAACTTGTTTTAAACACTTTTAGTTAAACATTTTGTAACATCATTCTGGTTTCCCTTTTTCTTTTGTACTGGAATTCTTATTAATGTTAATTCGTTATTTCGTAAACTCAACTTAATTTAAAATGCTGCGTTTTACGATTCTTTGGTCTAAGTTCCTATTACTTTTATCTTTTGGTTGCCCTGTTAATTACAATACAGTCATTGCCCAGATATATTAAACAAGATAGGAGTAACTGATCAGCTGATTTTTTTATGTTATATAATGGTTGTGTATATTGTGTGTATGTGTAATTGCAACATTTTTAAAAACTACATGCTAAAAATACATGCTAAATTTTTACAGGAAGTTTTGGTTGTAGGGACGCGGTCACCTTCTTATTCTGTCATGGTCATTGCAATTCTTATAATTTTTTTAAAAGGAATTATACTAATTTTGTAAATACAGCAAATGCTTTTGTTACCAAAAATTCAAAATTTATTTTTTCAAAATTAAAAAACTTTAACAAAATATATGAATATCGCACACTAAATCAAAAAAAGTCTCAACTCGAAATAAAAAATATTGCAGAAACACCATTGTATACCCAAATTAAAAACAACAGTAAAAGAATCGTTTTAAAATAAATTTTTCTAAAATGCAAACAAAAAATTTCGTGTTTGTTTAAGGTTTGATGGGGGAAATGGTTTAGGAGAAATTATATTACTCTAGTGAACTTTGACTTGTGACTATTTTTGATTTAGGGTGAAATATTTACAATTGGTTCCGAAAAGTTGTTAAAAGTTTAGTCAAAAAAATTTTTTTATCTGTATGTTTTTATAAAAAATTCAACTTTTTAACATCCCGCTTTATATACAAAAACCATATTAAAAAAAAATATTTTTAATGAATAAATATTTTTTATGTTATTTATAACGAGGCACTTTTTATATTTTTTAAACTTTCTTATTAATTTTCGGGTAAGGTTTTTACTTATAAAATCTATAATAGCATCTTAGCTCCATTTCTTCTTATCTGGTTCTCTGTTTAATCCTTACTTCCTTTTAAAAATTCTTTGCGATTAGCCCAATAAGTTTTTTATATCAAAATATAATTAAAAGTGTATATAAAAAAGGTTAAAGATGCTCTTCATTATTTGAGCTAGAAGAAAAATTTTCTTAAATATATAAGATTTTTAAATGTTGCTTAATTGATGCGATTAAGTTCAATTAACATGAGGTGGCCATGCTGTATTCGTGGCATTTAAATATTACGAAATAAAAATATTCGGCAGAAAATATGGCAATACTTCGTATTCTTGCTTACAAAAAATAATAAAATGGAAGACAAGTTATTAATTTTGCTATAAGAATTACAGAGTAAATAAACATCAGGTAGTTGAGTAGTGCAGAGTTCATTCAACAGCAGACGCAATCATTGCTAACAGTTATATCTTACACGTTCAAGTAACAAGTTTGAGGCAGCCGAACTACCCCCTATCTCCACGCCCTTTGAGGGCTGCCATACAAAATTTTTAAAAATAGGGTGTTAACCCCTACAACATTCCAGGAGTCGCTCCTCGAGGAATAAAATGTACCACAGACCCCCACTAGCTTTCTCTTTCATCCCCATCACCCAAGGGGGTTGCCATACAAAATTTTCAAAAATGATGTAAAACCCCCATAACTTCCCCTAAAGTCGGCCTAAGAGAAATCAAATGTATTACAGACCCCCACTACTTTTCCCACCCAAACATATTCCAAAAACAAACTTACCTCCTATCGCCATCACCTGAGGCGATTGCCAGACAAAATTTACAAAAATGATGTAAAACAGCCATAACTTCTCCACAGTAGGCCTTAAAGAAATAGTGTGTATGACCGACCCTCACCGACCCTCATTAGTTTCTCCTCGCAAACATACTCTTAGAACATACTTTCCTGCTATCTCCACGCCCTAAAGGGGTTGCCGTACAACCTCCTAGTCACCCTAAGGGGGTTAAAATATGGATAAAAATAAATGAAACCAGCCACACAGTCACCTAACTTATATGTAACTAAAAGTAAAAGGAAAATTTTAGATTAGATTGCGGAAAGCAAAGTAGATTTCAGACAAAAATTATATTAATAACAAGTAAGAGCATTATATTCAGCTGTGCCTTGGCCTTTCGAAACCCCGAACTTTTTTTTAAGTTTTAATCCATTTTTCTTTCATTTATAAAATATGTTTAATAGTTGAAAAGAGGTCGGTATTATATTAACCCTCTAAGGGTGACTACGGGGAAGTCGTAGGGGCTTTTACTATAATTTACCCTTTAGGGAGTGGAGATAGGGGTAAAGAATATTCTAGGAAAATGTTTGGGAGAAGAAACTAATGGGGGCCGGTTGAACACTTTATTCCTCTAAGGCTGACTCTGGGGAAGTTATGGGCGTTTTACATAACTTTTGGTAATTTTGCATGGCAACCCCTTAAAGTGATGAAGATAGATGTTAAGTATGTCCTAAGAACATATTTGGGAGGAAAACGTTTTAAAAAATTAAAAAAAAAAAATTTGTTTACTGACCAGTTGAAATAAGCTGTAACAATTTAGCTGTCAAAATGCTTTAATGATATTTTCTTGAAATTGAACAAAATAATTTTCCTATGATTAAAAGATTATTTCATGTTGCCTTATTTTAATTTTTCTCAAATACTTTTTTGTTTTGAAAATATATTAATTCTTTTAAATCTTAAAAAGGTGCTGTTGGAAATAAGCTTTGAGCGACTGTATGTATTTATGAATGATGTTGTGTTCAAAAATTCATCAAAATTTTTTTTATTTGTTCTAAAACCGATAATAAAAAAATAGATTTTTGATTTTTTAAAATATTTTTTCAAAATATTACAGAGATTCAATATTTATTATGTGGAATATGGATCTTGATCCATTAATATTGAATGTTGAACGTTTAATAAATATCGCGATGCTGGAACATTTATTGAACGTGTAGCAGTGCCCTAAGGCAAACTCACTTTATCATGTAAAAGTTTAATTACTTTATGTTATTGTAAGGATCCTAACATTTTCCATTGAGTTTTTTTTTTGGGAATTTTTTTTATAACTTTTTAGTTTTTCATGGGCATTGTTAAGTATTGAAGTCAACAATTAAGTTTTTAGTTAATTAAGATTTCCATTAGGATCTCCTCGGTCCAGGTTCAAGTTTAATAATCAGCTGTAGTTTGCATTTTCACAATCACTGTCCCTCAATTGAAAGCAGTTTGCATTGGTAAATGACGTTTCAGTTTCCAAACCTAAAAAACACCCCGCAGTGGCTCGTCCTGCACTTCTGTGAAAATAATGAAATTTCTCATTATCCAGTTTATCGTATAAACCCTCGCCTGTCTCATAAAGAACACGATTTTTTAATTGCTCGATTTGATGCAATAATTTTAATGTCTCATTGTCTAAATTATCATCTTCCATTTTGAGTTTTTGCTGTTGATCTTCATCTTTGTCCCATTCTAAGGACTCGGGTGTTGAGATATGAGACCAGGAGTTAAGTGAAGAATTTCTTGTTATGGACCCTGTATGCATGATTCGATTATTTGTTTTAAATAAATTTCGTTTCTCATAAAAACGTTCTTTATTATTATTTGTTCTACAAACTGAATCCATAGTTGTTTCCAATGAACTTAATGAAGCCATCGATTGGTCATCATCTTGATTCATATACTGACAAGCTGATGTCTCGTCCTTTGTAGAGCTGACCACCATACCCAATTGCATTTTTGATTTCTGCCTTGGAAGCTGTTGGTTAAAATGTCGCATGTGACTGTATTCATGTTCCCACTCCAAATCGAGGGATGAACTGGCCCTTGAACTGGACACATGACTAGGAAGATAGTTTACTGCTGTTTCTTTGGTAAGACCGGATGATACAAGAAGATTGTTTACATCAAGATTCTGAAGTTGAATGTCGGAGTAACTACAAAAAAGAGATTAAACAATTATATGTATGTCGTTAAATGTTTGTAGTTAAATTAAATAACTAAACAGTTTTTCCTAAGTATAACATTATCAAATATTTGTTAACCCTGTAAATTTGTTAACATCAGAAAGAGCTGAAGAGAAACTGTAGTGGGTTACACTAAGTGAAATAACGTGCTAAAGTCAAGAATTTATGCTTAAATTCGAGAACGTCAATCTTACTGACTAAAATTCAAGATTGAAATCTGAAGATTTCTGCAATCTTGGTTGGTAAATGGCTTTGAAAGGTCTTTTACGATCTTCACTGGTGATGCTCTATCTTTCAAAGTCATCCTTCATTATCTCAACATATAATAACAAAAGTGGCGTTGAATTTGTTGAATAGGTGATAACTGTCGATCAGTTTCACCAAAGTTTAAGGTAGTGTGTTTATATGGTTAGTAAAGGTTTTGCCAGGAAAAAGACTAGAATTGTATGGTCCAGTTTTTTTTTGTTGACTTCAAGTAGATTTTAGCTTTCACACAGTTAATGGACAATTCCAGCAAAAAGTATCGTAACGCCAGATGGAATACATCTTTTTGTCAAGGAAAAGATTAACTTTTTTATTGCAATAAGAGTTAAAATAAAAGAAGCCTCTTTTCTTAAAAAATTTTTGTACATATATATGAAAAAATGCAAGTCTTTCCCAAACAAAGAAGATATGTTCAATCTGGCGTTACGTTATGATTGGCTGGAATTACCCATATATGACAGTACCTTGCACGCGATGGGTAGGAAACTAATCCCTATATAATGAAGGACATAGCATGTTGGGGTCCCAACCACCGGGCATACATTCTTCCAGCAAAATTATGTAATATATGTAAGTCAATGCGTGCTCATTACCATCTCATCGACTGCGGTCCTTAAGAGCTCTGCCGATAGGCCATCAGCTTCTGCCACTCTGTTTTTTTTTATCTGAGATTTTGATGTTTTCCCCTCATCCAAGCTGTAAATCAGAACCCTAATCCCTCATCATTGCTTAAAAAGGTTTTATTCATCACCGCTTTCATTGGTTAAAAACAATCTGAAAATTTGATTCTTTTAGATTTTCAGGGCGCTTTTCTTATCTGTGACTAGATTGCCATGTTGATCTTTACAAAGCAAAATGCCTTTATAACCCTCGTGCCGTTGTTAGAACTTCCTGACGTCGGTTTGACTCCTGCACATGTTGATATCCTTACACTCGAGTCTAAAAGTTTTCACTCTTTTCTTTTCTCCTACCTACTAGTTGTGGCTCCTGTCTGCAGCAGAGTTGCCTGGTATGCTGTATTTTTCTCTACAGTTGCTTTGACTCACTCCCCGCCATATCATCGGTTTTGTAAACGTTTTTTGCTTACCAAGTATGGCTTTTGCAACATTTTCAATGGAGCTGTCAACTGACGCAGATATCGGGAAGAAGAAACAAATCGGTTAACTCAGCACTTTGTGGTGGTTGAAGCTTAGCGACATCTGTGTTCACAATAGCGTTAAGTTTTTCTGAATATTCATTAGGTTTCCTAAACTCTAAACGCTCTTACAGTACTCTTTATATGTCAGTAGAGCTTGGCCGCTAACAACATCTATTTAACTGACATGCTTTTAAAAAAGGCAAACGGGATTGCTATTTCTTTGTGAGTGAGAATGAAATTACCCATTTTTCCAGAACTAGCTGAAACTGAACACTCTTTTAGAAATTTTAAACGACGTGTCAGGAATGTGTTAAGCTAAAAGTGAAGTTTTGTTTTTCTTGCAGAAATTCGCTAAATGTTACATGCAGTTTATTTAAATAAAAGTTCAGTCCAATATAATAAAAAAATAATAATAAAAAAGGAAACAAAACATTTAGTTCGTCTTTGAAATAGCTTGGTATTTTTTGTGTTTTAGAAGCTGGACCGCGCATAATAAAATACTCAACGTGAGCTAAGGCTTTAGCTTTTTGATCGCAATCTTAAAGGAACATAGTAATTTTAACAACGGGCATTCAGTTTTACTTTTTCAGGACATTGCGTTCAATTTAAATAATTTTTTCTATGTAATAATTGCCATATTTCCAGCTGCGGCAACCTTTGTAGGTCGTGTAATCTCTGCTGACTTTGAGTTTTTGCCTCTTTTAGGATTTGTTTTATAATGGGCAATTTCTACATGGGTCTTAGATTTTAGTTTAAAAGTAACTCTAAATTGGTCTGAGCGCACCCTCAGCAACTCCAGAATTTGATATTAAAGACCGCGATAAGGAATTTATAAATACAATGAAGTTAAGTGTGTCCCGTTGTACTTTTTAAAATTTTGCATATTTGCACTTAAATTTTTTTTTTTAGCTTCCGATTGGTTTTTAAGTAAATTTTTTTTTCGTCTACCATTTACCTTTCTATATGATTTCCATTATTTAATTTGGCATAATTGGTGTCTTGATGCTGCCAAAATTGTTCTAAATAATGTGAAGTCTTTTTCTGTAAAGAAAGAATAATATACAATTTATTACCTTAAAAAACATTTTACTTTTGAAGCCAAAAACTATTATATAAATTTTTGAAGCCAATACTCGTACAAACATACCTTTCGTTTGAAATTCCATATACGAAATATAATATTGTGTTTTCTATATGAATCACTAGAATGTGAAACTAAATCTAAATCCAGATCATCTGTTGATTGACGCCTAAAAGTAGAACAAACATGTAAATAACATTAGAAAAAGTTCTTAAGAACGGCCGTAAAACAAAAACGCAAAGAAGATAATCAGCACTCGAAAACATTAAAAAAAAAACAAAAAAAAAATTGTTAAAACAGTACGACTAAGAGTGTAAGTGTATTCATGTTGTTGTTGTTTTTGTTGTTAAACATTAAGTTTATTTGTTGTATCAGTAATCTTTGTTTATTTTTTTTTTGTATTTCTTTGTATACCCTAGACATTTGTACTTTTTTCCGTCCTAATGAAAACAGTAGTATTAAGCTTAAAGAGAAAGAAAAAATGTAAAGAAAAAAAAACGACAACATACTTTTAGGCTAATGACCCTACATTTGTGGTTAAGTATACTTTAGGTACATATGTATGTACATACTTTCATACTCATTCTCAGTTGCATGTTTTATGGCATTTATCTTTTAGCAAAAGTTTTTTTTAATAAAATAACTTTCACAACCATAGGAATTGTTGGTTACACTTGTCGTAAGTTTGTTGTAAAACAAAAATGGCTTACACAAAAAGTAGTCATTATGGGGGGAATGGTTTTTAATGGAGAGGCTTAAATAGAAACAAGTCACGATAAAAAAATACAAGAACCAAGCTTGGTACAATCTGTTAAACTGTTCTCCGACATGTGTTTTAAAGAGGACGGAGCACCGGCATACACTGCGGCATTCCCGGGTCGCCTTATTTCTCATTTTGGTGATTTAAAATGGCCTGCAAGATCGCCCGATTAAACCGTTCAAGACTTTTTTGTAGGAGTTTTTTAAGTCCCGTGTTTACGTGAACATGCCCGAGACCCTGGAAGCCCTCAAGGACAACATTTGACACGAGTGCGAGAATCTGTCGCCTGAAGTTTTCGGCGAAGTGATGAAAAATGCTATAAAACGAGCCCGTTAGCAATACATTGCGGCATCACCCATTTGGCCGATAATATCTTCTCGACTTGACCAATAAAATTCGAAGTTTTAAAATAAACATAATCAAAAAACAGAATCAAGTTTTTTCATTTTTTTCTATTTTTTAAATAATAACCAGCACTCCGGGGATGGCCCCTGTACATGCATTGCATTGCGTTGGTATCAGGAAAATAGGTTATGGGAAGGAGGATAAAGGGAGTAGTGTCTGTGGACATTTGATTTAGAAAAAAATAAGAGCCAAACAACATTGGATGACTTCTTTTGGCCCGCCTTGTATAAGGATCAAGAAAATGTATAGTTTTTGGATTCGCAAATAGATATTAGAGAAATTCCAAACGGAATGACAATAAGAAGTAAAAAAAATTCAAAGTGATAAACTACACAACAATTTTTTTGTAACTACAATTTTAAAAATGGTTTAAGTTGCTTTATAGAGGAACAAAAAAGCCCTTATAATTGCGCATGTTTAAGATCAATGTGGGTACCTGCCAATATCGCCCAACTCCACAATGGTGTTAGCACAGGGTTAATTCAATACATCAACCAGCGCTTCCACAAATGTTAATTTGCTAACTTGTCAAATTACTATCCATTAGGACCAATTAAAAGGTATACATTTGCAACAAAGATTCAAACAAGGACAGACAACATCGAAAAACTTATCAGCAACTACTGGAACTAGTCGTAGCGCAAGTAGTCAAAAATGGCAATACATGGGAACAGTGGAATTGTCCGATCGTGTACCTCCAGTAAAGGGGAAGGCTTTCTGCACTGCGCTGATACCAGATCGGCAGTTCCTAACCGAATTGCCCTTGGAAAGGTGGAATAACGTCATTGAGAATCCCTATTGAAAACCTAGAAACTGAGATCTATTTCCGTCTCCTGGAACACAACACCGAGGGCATAGCCATCGCGAAATATTTGTCCTGGCTCAGAAAACTTGTGCGCCAAATGGATGGGAATATTATTTTGGATAGCATGTTGTCGAGTAGTTATGTTCGGGAATACCAAATCTCAAATCGTTTAAAAATGCAAAGAGATGATTACTCGGAATGTGGACAGTTTCGAGTTATATCGGTTCCTGGATATTTTGAGGGTGATCGGTAATAAACTCGCGAGTAATCTGACGATAAGAGAAAGAAAATAGCCGATGG
The DNA here is from genome assembly GCA_963583895.1 of Melanophora roralis. Lineage (NCBI taxonomy): Eukaryota > Metazoa > Arthropoda > Insecta > Diptera > Rhinophoridae > Melanophora > Melanophora roralis. The sequence goes on along the minus strand of OY757188.1, from coordinate 30,218,618 downwards.
TTGACCAGGAGAACCAAAGCCGAGAGTAGACGGAACTGCCAGGAAACAGGGCTAGGGGGACTTTAAAACTGGGAAACCCGAATTGAAAAGGGTATTAAGTGTACTGACAAACCACTTAAACTAATCTCCATACCATCATTGGGTGAAAGATGCGGAGAAAGGTGATTGCTTGGTATGCAGGGGGGACATCGCATCGATAAAGCATGTTTCGTGTCACTGCACAAAGTTCAATTATTTACGCTAAAAATTTTACCAGAAATGGCTCACTTAAAAGGAGAATTCCTCCGCATTACCGAATTTTTGTAAACTTCCTCCCCCAAATTCTTTTTTTAATGGATAGCAGTGCAAAACAAGTCAATGATCGAGTAAGGTATGCGTCCTGGGGGAACTTTGATTGAGGCCTGCTCCTTTTACCATAACCTGAACTAACCATGCATGGTGAAAAGTTGTATGATGAGAAGATCGGCCATTTTTTGTGGCATTCCCCTTTTAACCTGTAAGCTCAGCGGGTATAAAAACTCTTTTAAAATCGTAAGGGGCAAGATGGTCTAACGAATCTAACTGTCGAAATACCAAGATAATCAGTATGAGTGTAGATCGTTGGATCCAAGACGTTTTAAATGTTTTTTTGGTTCCCACAAATGGAGACTAAGATACAGCACGGCTAAAATTTTTTTTCACTACTAAATAATAAATTCAGTACGATGAAACTGCCTTTCAACGACTTTTGCAGAAGCTGCCAGGCGCAGGGGAGATTGAGAGTATTCAGAGCTTCCTATGCTTCTGTCTTGCACTGGACAGCCTGCCTGGGGTTACTTACACTGCTAATCAATCATTCTTTATTAGAGATATTGTCTAGTTATATGCCAGGGTCTATTAAAGGCCGGCTATTGCAAACCAATTGGATAAACATCTTCCGTTAAATATTAGAATTTGCTACGTTGCAGCTTTAATACTTTCCTTGCTATCTTTTTCTCTTTCGATCTTAACGCATTTAGTTATTGCTTCAGTTGAAAATCTGTGTTTTATTTTTATATTTTCCCAAAAGTCAACTATTTTTATTGTAGAAAACTCCATCCCTGCTTTAGTACCACATTTATTGCTGTTTTCGTTAAATTTCTAAACAATTTTCTTTTAACGATTTTATGCCAAAGGGTTAAGATGAATATAAAAGCATTAATTGAAAAGCTTAGTTTTGTAAATTAGAAGTCAATCTTAATATTAAAGAAATTATGTCCTTTTTAATTTATGAATGTTCATACTTATGCATGTAATATTCGTTGTGCAATTAGACTAAAAGCCAAAATCTATTTTGAACTACATTTGTACATTTCACTTAGTAATTCAAATGAAATATGTACACGGCAAGAGACAAAGTACAGATTCAAAAACGCTGTCAAAAATATATGTCAAGATATGATTAATATGAGTGCAGTTTGTTATAGCTATTAGTCATTTATAAATATTACCTATTTTCCTCAAAGACGTTCATAATTAACTTGATCTAATTAATTAGTAATTTTAGAAAATGAAATTTTGTTGCTATATTGTGGAATGGTAATTTGGTGAAAAAATACAGCACTATACAACATATCACTGCAATTATTCTAAGATTTAATTAAGCTAGAAAACTCATACGTTTTTCAATTATTCTAGTCAAAAATTATTTAAAAAATTTCATAAGTAAGACATTTGCACAAAGAACACGCATTTTTTTATAGTTGGTCAGGTAAATTAGCTCAATTTAATTGTGATAAAATTTTTATTTATAGTTATTTTGAAAAAATTTATTTTTCCGACACTAGCCGAGTGGAATGTTTTTTCGAAGCCCGTTACAGCTCATCATCATCACTCTTTCTTTGTTCGATACTGAGCGCGGGTAGTAAATATCTTCTTTTTAATCTAAATTTAATAGAAATTAGAATACAGAAATATTATTTGTATTCACATATATTCTTTTAACAATTTTAATTTTTAACGCATTTCTTTCTTGCACCCTCTCTTTTATTATTGTTTAATAACGCCTAACAGAACAATACCGTATACTTTCCTTTCCTTAATTAGTTGAGTGCGCCTACAAATAGGCAAAGGCTGCTGTGTATGAAACAAAGAGCATTATACACTAAAGTGGAAGAATAATGGAAGAACTTAAATATTATAAATGTAGGTATTGTTTAAATAAAACACTTTTCGCCTTGAGGGTTTGTGTAATTGCCTTTAAGTAGACAGTTTTAATTAGTTTACAACTTTTGTGCAATTTTGAGGTTATTGTAATAAATTGTTGGGAAAATTTTAAAAAAATAAGAGAAAGTAGTTTTGAAAGCTATTTGGCCTTGAGAAGAAAATAAATGTAAATGTAAAATGAAGGTTGTAAGGTTTGTAAATCTTGAAATAATTTTTTTCTATAATCACATTCAAAGTCCTAGCGCATAATCTAAAATAATCATGAAATTACTACAAACAACATTTTTCTAAGATAAAATTGTCAAACATATGTAGAGGGTGTTTGGTGACAGATTTATATTTTCAAAATTAAATAAAAAACGTAGAAATTGACATAAAGTTTTATTAAGAGCATTGAACGATGGAATGGAATTGCGGATTTCCTTTTTTAAAGAGTATGTGAACCAGATGTCTTCCGTTGAGCAAGGCGAAGCCCTGTGTTCTGCGCCACACGCTGCGGTAAACCTAGTTTAGTTGAGCTGATTTCTCGACGAATATATTCCATTAAAGCCAAAAGAGATTAGGGATGTTCCCAAAGCGACTGAAAAGGTTTTAAATGAAACTTTTGCCAAAGCAAATTCATGAAAACTTTGGCAGTTGTCCCATCCTGTGGAAATCACGTTTGTGAAGAGTACGATGGATGAGCTCACAGGCTTGGCAAAAAAAATGAATAAGAAATAATTTTCACCATTTACATTCGTCGCCTGGCCTCAAGAATTTTTGCTAGTCCAATTATCTCATGCTTGGATAAGATACACCAAACAGTTACCCTGGTCCGATGCAATAATAATAATTGCTCTTGGATGACCCAGTGAGGCTGCTCTTTTCGCATTTAAGGTCGCGAACTTTCACGTAAATTGCTTTTATTCAGTTTAATGTTTTCGAGAGCCCTTCAAGATAGACTGGGACCGGGCCGTAGGACATTCATAGCCGAAACAGTTGCGCGGAATCTCTGCACCTACGGACGAATTAAATTTACCCTCGGTTCAACACGTATTTGCCGAATACTGAACTTGAAACAAAATTGTCGACGTGAAATTACGCAAGATTCATTACTCCTAAAAAAATGTCTCCCCAAAAAACGCGTGATAATCATTCGACCACTGCGACATTATGACTGACAAATCCGCATAATTAATAATTCCGATGGTGCCACCCTCCATCTGCACCGCTTAATATTTTTTAAAATAATCGTATTTAAAAATACGAATTTGCCGCCACACACCCTGTATATCTTAAACCAAACTGTTAAAAAAGGACCTTGCCGTCTATTTTTTTACAGAACTGTTGAGGCTTGTTGAAAAAACCCCTATTTAGTGTTCAAAACCCTTCTCCTTTGATCACTTGTCTCATTTAGATTTAGTTTTAATTTGATAACCGATAGGTTATTTAGTAGATTGGCGAAGATGCTGGATTGGAATTTGTGTCACGCACAAACTATTACTGTTTCAGAGAATATTAAGTTTTTATTATGCATGTACTCCATAATGTTCTCTTACAGGACCAAAATGCAACTCAAAACACTTCTTGTAAAACAGGCAGCTAGAGATGGAGAAACTGGATGCTTGTGAGCTTTTAAAATTGGAAAGAATCACTGAACAACTTGAGTGCTGGGGCTAGTACAAAGATGCTCTATTGGTATATAAGCACAACTCACATAGAATGATGCGAAGCATTTTAATAATTTGCGAAACTGTCTCCTGTAACAGTGCTGAATGGGCAGTTGGATCATCTTAACCAAACGGGATTTTGTCGGTGCAACTGCACCTTAAATAACGTTAAATTATTCCTTGGCTTCCCAGGATCTTTATCCGTTGTATATATTTAAAACTGAAAAGAAATATATCCATCAATCTCTCGACATTTATTCTAAAAACCTGGAAATGGATTGATGCCTTTAACACCAAGGACAATATGACTCCTGATCTGCTTTAGAACAACTAGCAAGCCTAAATAAAGAAAAGCTTAGTCTAGACGACATTAATCCATGTCACAGATTATGCATGTCTTTAACGATGTTGAATACGCAATGGAAAATTTCCCTGATATTGCAGGTGCTTTCAACACTATAATTATCCACGCCATTGTTGAATGCGTGTTACGAACGGAAACTGCTCAATCAACTATGAACTGGACGTCTACTCTGTTAAGGTACAGGATAATACGTGCGAAATTAGGGATTACAAAAACGGAGACAGTATCTTTTAGAAGAACTTCTCTAGAAGAAGTATTCTTACAACTCCTTTGGGCAATCGTTGTCAATGAACTTCTTACTGGACTTAAGTACTTCTCATTGGAAAGTTATTAAATTTGATTAGCTCTGTGAAGGATAAGCCAACTGGGAGAAATGCTAGGCTTACGGACGTTATTAACTCTCTTTACCAGTTAAAGAAAAACACAAAGTACTTAAGAATAATACTGTACAGTCAGCTCTTTTAGAGGCTAAATATAGTGGAAAAGGTTAAGAAGGCGACAAATGGGCTCTTTGCATGCAGAAATCTACTAGAGCAAACATGAGACCTTGTGGTAAATCTTACGCAGTGGATCTTCGTTGCAGTGGCTAGGTCTATCTTACTTTAACGGTGGTAAAACGCATTGGAAAAACAGGGTAACCGCAGATATCTGCAGAGAACCCAAAGGCTAACAGGACTGTATATGACTGGCTCTTAACGTATCCCATTAACGGTGCCACAAAACGTAATGTAAATTTTGAGTCCTCCTAGTTTTTTAACAAAAGTGTTGAAAAGAGGAGTGGAACCAGCGGGACAACTCATGGAATTGTGTGGTGGCACGTGGCTTTTAGACATGGCAGGGATATTGGGAGAACAAAATATTGCAGTGACTAAATGATCCTCAAACTGATCTTCATAATGAAGTCTAGTTTACCTTCTTATAAATAAAAACGGCTAGTTAGAGGGTTTCCCCAGATCACAGAGCCTTTAACTTCTAAACGTAAGGGTCCAAGATGGAAGGAAGAGCTGTAGTCTTCTGTTAAGGGTTGGGCATTATTAAGCTCGAAAAAGTTCTAGTGATTGCGGTGTCGTTCAGAAAAGTATTCTGGAAGCCCAGATTGATCGTCTAGACGTGCATGGATTCTATCAAATCAAAAATCAAATCAAACATTTTTCTAGCAAGTCCAAATTTGGCGTCAATGTCGTCTTTATTTTCGTTTAAGTGTACGATTCTTTTTATGCCACTCCGAACATTGGTTTACTTGCCCAAGATGAATATCTATTTAGAACCTATAACTGTCTGAGAAGATAATGCCTTAGAGACTAATGCAAAGTGAGCTGTCAAACTACAAGTTAAAAATTTTTAAATCAATAACACAAAATTTGCCACATTTAAGTTGTTTTGCATTGGGGTGAAATTTATTTTAAATGGTATTGATTGGTCCATGGATTCACCACTCGGAATTTTTTCTTATAAATTTTCAATTTTTTACTTTAATTTAGTTAATAACGGCTTATCTAGGCTTTAAGCAAATGCTTCATAATTCAATGTATTCATAATAATAGTCCTACTTTAGAATATCAAATTAAGCCACATAAGGTTACCATGTGCCCATGTAGGTTTCAAATTGTAAGACAATTGTTTAATTATTGGACGTTTATTGCATTGTAGATATGTAATTTCCCATTAATTATGTATGCCCTTTAAAATAATTTATTATACATATATACGTTATACGTTGGCATCAAAACGTAAATAATCCGTAAAATTACTTGCAGTGTACAGTATGCAATGGTCGGGATTAACCGACTAATTTTCTCTTATTTGTTTGGTATGTTATGTTGCAATTTTTAATCGCAGTGTCCTGCCTATGTTTAATAATTTAAATCTTATTTTATCTTGAATTTATGGAAGAGATAGCTGGACGACAAGTAAAATTTATGGGGATATGGACGTATATTGCAAACTATTAAGCAAGTACAACCATAAACAGAAACCAAATTTATGATTTTGCTTGCCAGAAAATATAAGTAAAAAAATTAATGGGCGTACCACAAAAAACAGAAACCAACAGCGCTGTAAAAAACTTTTATATAAAACATGTTTTACGCTGCCCATAATAGTATGCAACAATTTTTTTCCAAAAAAGCAGAGCTTAAAGCATTTTTGTATGCCAAATAAATGAATGGTTGGTTAAACAATATGCTACATATTAAATCCCAAATTTTACATAAGTACGTACATATGCATGTAATCGTAAAATGAAAAAAGTAGCTCAAAAAAACGTTTCTACTTAAAAATGCATTTTGTGCGCCGTAATAAATTATTCAGTTTTTCAGCCTCTATATGCAAGTACTTCGTGAAAACCCAAAGCACTAGAAGTATGCAACAGTTATTTTAAACAAATAACTGTATAATAGAATGGTGACCAATTTTAAAGCACAAAATAAACCTAAAAAATTTGACAAAAAACTGACCATCCTAATTAAGTGAAAAATAGCAGAAACTAAAAAACCATTTCTAGTAAACATTAATAAAAGAAATGTGGTTTTTAATTAACGCAAAAGCATTCTTTTTATTAAATAAAATTTATGTTGACAAAAGCGTTAAAGTAGGGTAAATGAAAGTAAAAAATAATTAAAAATTTATTTCGTAATTTCAATTAAATTGTGGTAAGCTGCAGAGTTCATATTTTATTTCAGAGTATCGTAAAGCTGATTTGTAGAAGTTATGTAAGCAATGGTATACGGTGCCGGGAGACCTTTTATTTCTAATTTAAAATCAGTAAGCTTTTTAGTTTTAGCGAAAAATATTAGTGCGCTTTTTCTGTTGTAAATAAAATGTTATTTGAGAGTTTTTTTTTCAATTGTTCTTGTTACATTTTACATGTATATAGTAATATGTATGTAAATAAAATACTTGTTTAAATCACTGGCTTAACATGCAAAGGCTCTAGTACACTTTTTTTAGATATTGAGATTTCATAAAGTAATTCATTAAGTAATCAGAAATCAATTAATTACAAAGAAAAAAATTTAAGTTTTTACGTTGTTTGTTGTTGTTTTTAAGTTATTAGCAATAGCGCTAATCACAAGCAAAAGCTCTTAATCTTTACAAAAGTAAGGTGTGACCGTTTCTGCCAAATTGTTCAAGCATATGTTTTAAAAAAATCAAACAACTGCTGTATAATATTTTGTTTTTACAAAATTCAGTGCAAATATTTATAAAAAGATATTTTTATATTGCAGTACAAGGGATTTCATTTATCAATTTAAATTGTTTCTTCTGGTCTGGCAACACTAAAAGCCCGAAGGGCTTATATGAGATCGTTTAGACGAGCTGTTTCAGCATAACTTTACCTAACGTTTATGTAATGTTGTTTAATTTATCATTTAAAACATCAGTTGAAATGCAACTTACTAGCTAAAAGCCCCAATTCGATTATTTAACATATTGGAGTATATTTTTTTTAAAAGGCGCATACAGGACAATAAGTTTATTTAATGCTACACACAAAACTTTGAACAGAATTCCGGGAAAAAGAAACAATTTACAAGCACTGCCCTTGTTATTTAGAAAATGTTTTTTATGAAAAATGTTGTAGTTTTGCGTTTCAGCTAACGATAAATTCTTTCATTTTCTCATGCAAATCATCAATCAAGTAAATTCTTCTAAAACAAATAAAAATTTGTAGCTTTAAGTTTGTTTTAGAAAGTAATTTAAAAATAGTGCTGCTAGATAAAATATGGATTAAGTAGCACTGTGAGCACCCGGGAATTTCAATTAATATGTGTGTGATCCCGGGAAAATAATTAGGGGATTCACAAGGTGTTCTATTTGTCCTATTGTCAAGTTGTCATAAAATTTTGACATGGTAGCACCGATACAAATTAGCAATTTTTATGAAATTTTGGATATGCTACATCTCAGAACCTATGACAGCTATTGACTTCAAAAATTCTACAAAAAGTAATTGGACAATAAGACCTACATACATATATTTTGGAAAAATAAAATGTTTGGGTAGGCGCAGGGGACTGATAAAAGTTTTCAATTAAGCATGGTCCTAGCGAAATGTAAACACATATTTTTTTTTAAATCATATTCAAGTTGAACAACAATTTAATATTTGTTTAACAGAATTAATAATATAAAGAATATTTAAATATGACGTTTAAAGTTCTTAAATTAAATTTGTTTTGCTACATTGTTTAAGTTTACAAACTGAGTTGTTTTACTTGCAGTTTTCTTTGTAGCCTATTTTAGGGGGATTTTTTTTCAATTTTATTACTAGATAAACCCGGCAAACTTAGCTGTAACCGAACTTATGAATATTTTTCTTATAAAATAAGAAGTTTATGCTACTCCCAATTCGCACTTTGCAAGAAAATAAGTTAAGCTAATTAGGTTCGTGACAACGGGGTGAGGGGAAATTGAATCAGTACAGACTTGCTTGTACTTGCAATTCAGCTGCTTAAAATTGATGGGCAAAAAAAATGTAAACAAACACAGCAGTGTGTGTGTATATTCATGAAAAAATCAAAACAAATTAAGCAATAAGACTTGAACCGTGTGAACGCTAATGAGAGTTCAAAGAAGAAAAAGAAAATAAGCAGTCTTATTGTCTTGCAAAGTGCGAATTGGGAGTTAATGGTCAAATAAAGGTCCTTAGTTACACTGGTCGGTAAAAAAACAAAACAATTTCTCACTCTTAAAAAATATGTGGACTATAATGAATTAAGTGCAATAAGTTTTAGTCTTTCGGGCTTAGATTTTTTATGGGCGCTACTAATATTTCGCCCGAAAAATGACGGTTATGCTGATAAAATCATCATAAATTGTGAATAATTGGCCCAATTTTGCTCAAAACAACGAATAAATAAAAATGTTCTTATACGCTTATATTTTAAAAAGTTATATAGAACTTAGTGGCGATAAATTATTTTTATGCAAAATAAGTAATATTTTTTATTTTCAAACCGCCATTTAAAAAATTATTAACGAAACATTTTTACATTATTATTCTTATCATTTTCTAGAGAGGTAGAAATATATATAACGAATAAAATAAGCCATAAATCATAAAAATCAATTGAGAAATGGGGATTTTTTTTAAAGACTTTTAAATATTTTAAAAGTTATTACTTTTGGTTAAAATGCTTTTGCTTGTTTATTAGTTGCCTTAAACAGAAAAAAATTTTCCAAAAACTTTTTAGTGTACAGACGCAGATTTTTTTTAGTTGTATTATATGTATACAATAGAAATTTTTGCACACATTTTTATAAACATATGTATTTGTGTTTTAATACTTGTAGTATGTTATGTTTTAAGTCACATTTGTTGCGTTGTAGTAGTTTTTCCAACAATTTCTTTATTTCATTTTTGTAGCATATTTCAAGGGGTTGTTATGGCATTGTTTTTGCTTTTAAATTGTTCTATAGTTCTGCATAAGGTTATAAATTCCTTAGAGTTAAAAAATACTTGAAAAGGTTATAAGAGAGCCAAAAATAGAATGTTACAACTATCGGTAGTACTTTTGTACCACAACAAGTGCGCTTTAAGAAAATGAAACCAAAAATACTCAAAACAGTTCAACTTACATATATGTAACGTATATATCGACGGCTTAATATGGAAAAGGCGTAACTCGATTTTTTTTCAAAAAAGCCTTGTTTTCTTTATTTTTAAATTCTTTTAAAAAATTTTGGTTTATATAAAAATGTAATAATAAAAAAGATAAAGTAAACTGAAATAATCCAATAAAGAAATGGTTTTAATTGATTCAATAGCAAACACAATTTTACCTTTGAAGCCAATGTTGGTGACGCTATAATACTTGATATGGTTGAACCAGGGTACACTAATACAGGTAGAAAGTAGTTGTCAGGCTTATTTATTTTATTTGAAATTGAAAATTTTTTTTGACATTCACTTTTTCACGACCAAAAAGGAAAAGCAGAGGGCGAGTTTTTTGTGTTCGCTTTGATACTACCTGTATTAGTGTACCCTGGGTTGAACCTTCATCTTTAAGTATACTGATTGATTAAGAAAATTTACAGGCAAAGGAGCTTAAAACCTACTTAAACCCATGATAAGATCCAGTGTTTGGAAAACCGACCGCTAAAATATCCGGAAGACATCGATGCTAGTATTAATAGCCTAAATAAACACATTAAAAAAGCTGCTAAACGTCATTCTTCTACCTCCCGCCAGACTAAGTGCAACGGAATATTTTGGGCTGATATGCAACAGCTTTTATCAAAAAAAGAAAAGTTTAAAAAGAATGGCAAAGTCAAACATCACCTCAAGTTAAAACAAAGCTGAAAGAATGTACAAACAAATTGAAAAACCTGCTGGAGGGAGAATGGAAGCTTTAAAGGGACACTAAGAAGTTTTAGACTCAACTCCTCAGGCGGGCTATTTTCTACGGCGGTCAGATGAATGTCTCCAAAGACTGCGTAATTTGAGTGAAACCTGGTCAAGAAAAAACGAAAAAATGTGATCTGCTAGCAAGTCATTTTAAGAGCGTATTGATTTTCAATACAATTACTAACGTGAATGGATTACCGCCGGCTGCTGTTAGACGTCCTACAGAAATACTTTTACAAATTCCAGATTTCGGAGGGGCTATCGATAATTAAAATGGCTTTGATGAAATAAGAAGTAAAGTGCCTTTAGACCTGCCATAAAAAGAAACTTATAATAATAATTCTTTTTATTTTAAATGCCATATTAGGACTTGAACCTTTACCGCCATAATGGAAAGTTGCCTTAGTAAAGATGATTCCTAAGCCTAGAAAAGATTTTTTGAAGGTAGAGTTTAACAGGCCTATAGATAAGCCCGTTAGCAACTGTATCCAAATTGTTTGGGGAATTGCTTAAAGACAATCTGACTTCGATTTTAAATGACAACGACTGCATTCCAAATCACCTATTTGGCTTTCGGATTCAATATATTACCATCGAACAAACCCACAGATTGGTACAGGTTTCATGGAAAGCCTTTCAGTAAAAGAAGAACTGGTCTGCCATGTTTTATTGATGTCTCTCAAGCTTTAGATTAAGTATGCCAGTATATCTATTTAACCTTTTGAAGAAGACCAGAACCGGTCGACAACTTATGATTAAAAAGGAAATTACTTAAGCTGCCCTAAGCCAATAGGGGCAGGCGTGTCTCAAGGCAGTTTCTTAGACCCAACTCTGTACTTGCTTTACACAGCAGGCATGCCCATAAATTGCTTTACACAAGCGTCGATGACACCGCTTTTCTCAGTACTCATAACGACCGTAAAAAGGCCTAAAAGGACTCAAAAGGGTATTAAAATAAATGAATAAAAATGTACTCACGTTGCTTTTACTATACGCAAAGAAACGTAACTCCCAATCCTTATAATTAACCATACGGTGTCTCAACGATTTGAGACGAACTTTGCCTATTTCTCTACTTGGTAAACGTGATGTTGGAGTTGTTTTGGGACCTCTTAAGGGTATTTGTGAACACTGAGGAAAGCGGTATCATTAGCAAATGTCGACGTATGAGTATGATTGTTTGTGAGCATATCTGCTATGTAAAGCTAATAGAGAGTCGGACCTAGTACACTCCCTTGAGGTACCCCCGCTCCTATAGGTTTAGGACAGCTTAAGCAATTCCTTCTTTTATCAAAAATTGTCGGCCAGTAATGTACTTTTTCAAAAGGTGAAAGAATTTCACTGGTAAGTTCAGTTTTAACTTGTTTAACAGGGCTTCATGCCTAACTTTATCAAAGGCTTGAGAGACATCGATAAGAAGCGCGGAGCAGTATTTATTTTCCTCAAAGGTTTGGAATGCAGTTGTTGTCATGTACGATTAGAGATAGACATGGTTGGTAACAGACTTATAGGCCTGTAAGACTTTACCTTCGAAGGATTTTTATCTGGCTTAGGTATCAACTTTTCTAAGGTAACTTTCCATATTGACGGGAAATGTTTGAGCCGTTTAATGGCCGGCAAGGCATCTCTAAAAGCATTTTAATCATTACAACTGACCAAGTTCCGTATATTGGGAACAGCTTCATCCATGAATGAAATATTTTATAACATGACGGACACACTCGCTTAAAGAAGAGGGGCAATGTTGCCTTAAGATGAAGCCATCGAAATTAATGTTTACTTTTAATTAAGAACTTATATATAAGTTTGGCACTAGCTGAGCAAACAACTTTTTTGGAATAGAGAAATAATTTCATAAGTTTTATTAGATTAAACTCATGTGGGTAGATATTTCCGTTTCCAAAAATTTTGTTCCCATGATAAAAGACCTTAACTTTGATTTCAGGAACGTCAAGCAAGACGGATGGATGTCGTTTAACCGACTTTAAAGCTGATTTTAATTTGACTAAAATAATTAAAGGTGGGGTTAGAAGTATGGTTTTTGGCGTTAAAACATCCATGGCCATGGCACTTCATTTAAAAGTTCCTCAGAGAGTTTAATTGTGCCATTTCACTTGAGTTTCCATCTAAGTAGGTGTCTTAAAAAAAATATTTCTCCCCGCTAAGATATTGACATAATAAATCAATTAGACATGTTTTTCTTCTTCTATCTCTCCTGTGCTTTCTTTTTCCATGCACTTTGCACTCATTTTAATTAATTCCTTGCTCAAATCCTTAATTTTGAAGGAAAAATAAAATTTTTATGCATGTTTCTGTCTGTCTGTTTTATTTTTAAGATAGATAGACGTTAGACTACATATACTTTGCCAATTTTATTTTTATTTAAGAACAGAATTTGTATTTGAAGCGACTTGTTGTTGCTTGTTGTTAATTTGTTTGCAAAAATACTATTGAATGAACAACTTTGAGATTCACGATATCATGTTCTGTAGTGAAGAAGGAGGAAAACCATTAAATTTGTTATAGATTCGATGTATATTTTACTGATACTTTAATATAAGTAAGAAACTTTTACTATTCTTTGCTATATTTTATGGTTTATTTTATTTGTTTTACGGCAGCACTTTAAGGGGAGATATTTTGAAGATGTCCATACACAAAAATGTGCTATAAAAGCGTTTATAAACTATACTAAGAATTAACCCGCTACTTCGTAACCGCAGTTGTAAATATTTTCTTAAATAAAAAATTTTTATAATTTTCTTTATAATCGTAATACAGAATTTCTAATGTATCAATAATAAAGTATTAGAATAATAGTGTTCTAAAAAAATTAAAAATTTCCTTTTAATTTATGTTGATTTCATATCTCTAGAATCAAAATCGCAAAAAAATAAAAAAAAAAACAACTAAAAAAGGAAAAAGTAGTTTGGCTAATTCCGAGGTCAATAGAACTTATATTAATATTTCTTGATTCTTAATCTCATATATTAACAAAAATATATTAAAAATGATAAAATAGTTGGCTTCCGGCCATGATTGATTAGGGTCCATAGCCATTTCTTTTATATTTCTATACCCATAATCTCAAAAACGCAAAAAGTACTAAAAAGATACTTTCTGTCCTTGTTCAAAATGTACAAAAAAAGTAAAAAAAAAATACTTTTCGATTCTTGAACCTCATTCTGCGTTAAAATTGTTAAATTCGTATTTCTGTACTTAAAATGCAACAAAATGCAAAAAGTACCAGAAATGCGAAAAATCATTTTTTAACCACTTGGTTGACTTCTGCCCATAGTCAAACCCAAAATACCTTAATTTAATTTTTTAAGAACCAAAATAATCCAAAAGCGTAACTCCTGTCTACTTTGATGACTTCCGGTCTTTATCTGTGATAATAGTCAAAAGCTGTTAATTTCATTTCTTGGCTCATAATCTCACAAAATGCAAAAAGTACTAGATATAAAACCTGGACGTAGTTCAAGGTCGTTAATTTTATATTTGTAGGTTTATTACACCGAAAAATTGGAAAAGTACCAAATACGTATGAAAAAAGTACTTTTTTTGACTTAGTTTATCCTAAGCCAATCATTTTATATTAAAAAACTCAAAAAAGTATCTAAAAACGCCACAATGTAATATTTACCCCCTTTGGACCCTAGGGTGTATAAAACTTTAAAAAGGGCCAAAAACCTGTTCATATATATTCATATACAGCTGAACGTATTTTGAAAAGTGTTTTTACTTTATTGGTTCAGAAGTAACAAAAAATACCAAAAAAGTACAAAAATATAATTAATCCCCTTTTTTTACCTTTTAAGCTCAAATTTTAAAAAAAGTATCAAAATCATATATACTTTTCGGGAGCTGTCAATCGAAACTTCTCAAAATTTCTAAATTTATCAAAAACCTCAATTGTCGAACGCGATTTGAACCATGTTTCAACCGTTTTTTAGTTAAAAAATTTTTGGTTTTTGCTTGTAAAGTTACAGAATTTACCTTAAAAGTATAAATAAATGTAGCTTTTATCATATATTGTCCCTTTGGATCCAATATTAAAAAAAAGTACCAAAATATTTTTGTATTTTTTTTAACTTTTAAGACGCATTTTGGTTTCAATCTTTATTGGGCTTGAAGTTACAAAAAGTACTAATAAGAAATTTTATCCGATTTTTAAACCTCGTTAAAACCCTTAGGATCAAAATTTAAAAAAGATGACAAAATGTTAATATTTTTTAAGAACTGAAGAAAGAAATTTGAATTTTATTTCAATCTTTAATCCAAACACTATAATAATTCAGTTTCTACTTGTTTCCCTATTAGAGCCCAAAACTTCACGAAAAGTGCCGTCCTTCGTTTTAATTATTTTTGAAACCAATATTTTTTAAATTTTGTTACTATTGTGTATAGTTTAAGAGTAAGTAATGATTTGGTTTTTGCATATTTTGCCTATTTTAAACCCTCTTCGGGTCTGAATTTTCTGAAATCTCCTTTTACTGGATATGCGTGTAAAGGGGTACCGACAGTCTAAATTTTAAGGCTCTACCTTTACACATTCGGTCCATGCGGTAAATTATCAGTCAGTCAGTCAGTCTGTCAGTTTTTCAGTCAGTCAGTCAGTCAATCAGTCAGTCAGCCAGTTAGTAAGTCTTTCACGACGTTTCTATATATATATGGGCAATTCCATTCTAACTGGGATTTAAGACAGGGAAGTAGACACTGCAAGAACAAAATTTCTCTTCACAATGATCACTTAAAGACTCTGACCGGTGTGATCTTAAGAATTAAAATTTAAGAGAATTTTGACTTTAAGATCGAGTTGCGTAAAATTTTCTTTGGAACTGTTTTAATTTTAACGGTAATTTAAAATGATTTTAACCGTATTTGGTTCATTATTTCTAAAAAAACAATTTTTGCTAAAATATAACCTTTTGTAAAATCTGACGGGTGTAACATTTTTAAACTTAAACAAGGAAGAGCTGATTATTCAGTATGTAATCACACTTAGCTTTTGAGATATAATTAAAAATAAAACATGAACCATTTTATTTATATTTCGATCATTTTCGTTTTATTTTAAACACAAATCCATCGTTTTTTTAATAAGAGAAAAATCGACATTTCCCCAATTTGCATGGTTTTACGTGGACCTGACCATATATATAAATATAATTGAGTTTTAATTTTCATTTAATTAAATTAAGTGCAATTTTAAGAAACATCCCCCAAAGAAATGTTAAAAAAAGTAAATCTCATGAATAAATAAAAAGCAACAGAGCAAATGTTTTAGAAAATGTGTGGAGTATCATACATTTAGGTAACTAGAATAAATGGTGTTATTGAAGCATGGTGTGAAACATGTTTTAAGACAATGATTTTTTAATGGGTCCGTTAATATTTATTTCAAAAACCTGGGGTTTAAATACATGAAATTAGTCAGATTGGTTATCCTTTGTCTTGTCCAGTAAATTTAGTATCCAAACCGTTTCTATGAAGTTTTTAGGGCGAGACATTTCAAGCTGGTATTACCTAGTTCAAATGGGTCTTTGACCTAATAAGAGTTTACAAGAAGGATCTGCGTATTTTCCGGAAGGCCAAGGAAATATAATGTGTATGGGTTTGTTGTATGTTAAGTTTGCTAAATGCATTTCATTGGTTCTTACACCAAACCATTATTTGACTTAACCCAAACTCCTTAAAAAGCTCATGAATATTTTCTGCCTTTATATAATAACTTCAATAAACTTATTGAGAACTATTTTAAACAAGTTAAAACATTAAAGAGTTCTTTTAAAACCCCAACAAACCATTTTTTGTTACCTAACTGTTTTGATTTTATTTTTCCCTTATAGATAAATCTGGACAACCATTGGCTACCACACAATACATCGAAGGGCTACCGAAGACAAGCCCCTTTCGTTTTTTACCGATTCGCGGCGTCAAAAGGCAATCCCATTCTACTGGTAAATTTGTGAAACCTGCCAAATAGGGAACAACTATTTGCGGCTACATTATCTCTCAGCTTCAGCCTGTTGGGCATTTAATTTATATTATTTGTTTTTTTTTACGATTTTAATAAATTAATATTTATATACCTATATAAATATATAAACCCTCTATAAAGGTGGCAACTTTTGGCCTTAAACAATGGAAAATTAGTGTCCCTCTGCCCTATTTACATGGTTTCCCAATTGCAAAAATTTTGATCCTTTTTAGCAGGTATTTTCAGTGTGAGTGAAAAAGATGCTAAGAATTTGCTTCAAGCAACTCAAAATCAGTTACGCTTTTATATACCCAGTGCAAATTTCACCTAAATTAAGAAGAACTTTTATAAATTACATATTCTTTTCAGATAGTGTTCTCTAGGGAAAGTTTAGTTCGAAGTTTTGTAAAGCAATGGTCCTGTAAGGATACTTCCCTACTGAACCTGATGATAAAGAAGCAAAGGACTGCCAACTACCATTTTAGAAATAAAACTGGCCCAAACTTATTTAATCACAAAATTACCTAGACTACACAAGCGCACTTTTGAACTGCTACATCCTGACACAGAGTGCCCTTGGCAGGATATGACATAAATATCCTGAGATAGCACAAAGTTCAAAAAATGGAAATTGTTAACATGAACCGTGATTGGGAAAACAAACGTGGCAGCAGCTAAAGGCACGTAGACAAATTAAGCATAAAATTGATTGTTCAAATTAAAAATAGGGATAGTTTATTGTTACTCCGCTCTTAAAATTAAACAAAACTTGGAGAGATACGGTAAAAAAATGTTAAGCCCATCAAAAAGTTTTTAGTAGTACAAAACCAAGAACAACTCCTAAAGTAAATGATATAAGCATTAGTGATCCTAATTTTATTGATAAATAGTCTTACAGGTGGCATTGTTATATATAATTTGAATGTAAAGCCTTTCTTTTACCACCAAATCTCCTTAGGCAGAACTGTAAAACTTCCAGTGGTAAAGTTCCTAAAATTTTTAAAAGTCTAAGGAACAAAAAATCCAGAGTTTCTCACAACATTCCCACTGAGATATTAACGTACGATTTTGCAATTGTACATTCGGTCGAAACAAAAATTGGAAGGGTAGAGTACACCAACACGATACCTAAGTAATGGAAAGAGGTACGAGTAGTAAAGGTGCAAAATGGAAGACCTAACCCATTGTAAAAATTAGAGAGAAATAACACTATTATGTGAATAGAATATTTTATTTTTAAATTCGAACGAGCTTTCGACACAGTTTGCCAAACCAATTTATCACAAAACTCAGCTGTTTGTTTCAATTGTCAATGGTAAACAGGGGTGTGTTCTGTCACTTAAAATCTTCACGATTTTACTTGAATCTGTTCATGAAAAATCGGTGATGTTGACGAACTTTCTTAACGTTTTTCATTCCACACATTCAAAGTGAGCTACACTTGGTAAAACATTACACATAAAATCTCGGGTTTTGACCAGTGCAAAAATTAGGCAGACAAAGAAAATCCTCCATAGTTTCGATGTCATATCTGAATGCCCTGAAATCGCTGTTCTCTGCAACCCACATCTGATAGAGGCGTGCTTGTGAGTTTGAGTGATCCGTCAGCATACTCATCATCTTGTTCAGCTTTCCCAAGTTTGAAAATGATCCTAGTGCCCTATCTTTACTCGTTTTGGAGAGAACTGTGGAGGATCGACTCCTACGGCAGTCGGTTTTAACTGATTTTATGGTCGCAAAACTTCACTTTCGGATCTCACCAAAAGTAGTGTTCGAAAGAAGGAGGTTAGAAAATTATCCGAGAATCTGTTTGAGGGGTATGCAGTTTTCCGTGATGGATAGAAAATGGATGCAGGTATTAGGGCTGATGTTTGAAAATTATTACAGTGTAACATTCAGACTTCCAGACAAGTTCAGGGTATTTCAGGCTGAGATTATGACGGTGATGAGAGCCATGGAATTGATAATGGGAGTATAAAAAGGGAAGGGGCATGACAATTTTCGTCAACAGTCGGGCTTCCTTAAGGCTCTTAAGGGGCAATACGTCAGGCATAGATTTGTGAACGGATGCAGATGTGTTCCCATTGTGACGTTGCTCGAAATGAGGTTGCTGATGAATTGGCAAGAAGGGAATCGGCCCAATACGTTGGGCTAGGATGTGAACCAGCTAGGCCACCGATAGGTTTTTGTTATGCTTTGAAAGAGACTTGGGTCATAAAAAAAGTGCGGCAAGCCTGAAAAGGGCCGATCGCGAGGTCTCTAGGCTTTTTTGGCCTGGGCTTGATAGAAAAGGTACTGACCTGAGTTTTGAGGTGTATGATTGGGACACTCACACTCACACTGCACTTCGATATGAAATATAAGACAAGTAAATGGGACAAGTGCTCTCCGGACTTCTGCAGGTTGTGCGGGGAAGAGGAGGAGATAGAGACTTTTAATCTGCCAACAAGGGTGGCTGAGGGTGTTGTAGGGCACTTGCTATATGGACTTGGTGAGGTCTCTAATTGTGGGCTGTAAAATATTGTAGAAATCAAGAAAAGGGTTAGTGGCTGGGTGATCTCTGATTGTGTTGGCCTTTAAAAATAAAATTTCAACAAATAAAATACGTAAAATGCTTTTAGTTTTTAAAAATATTTATTTTCTTACAATCATTGCAATATATGAATTTTCTTTTAAGTTTTACTTACCCCAAACATGATGACATTAAACTGTTTGCACTCGTCTTTGTACTGAGTTTATTTGATGTATTTTTACCCAGACAGGAACCCATAATAATAAAAATTTATTTTAGCAGTTTTCTTTGTCTGTTTGCCAACAATCTTATAAATAGTATTTTTTTACTCCACATGTAAAGTTATGTGAGAGTGTCCTTTGAATTGTTTTCCGGCTTATTGTATTTTTTAGGGTAAACTTATTTCTAAGCTCACGACATATATTGCCATTGTTTTTTCCTGTCTTATTTTAATCATTTTAACTATATAATAAATGCATTTATTAAATGATAAATATACAGTACATTGATATGTATGTATGTATGTACACTAATCTTTAAAATCATATCTTTTGCTTGTTTGATAACCTTGATTTTCGAAGAAAAATTATACAAAATTGCATGACCAAATTAAAAAAAAGGACAAAAATAATTCGAAAAAGTTTAAAAAAAAATTTAAAGAGATTTAATAAAATTACAAACAAAGTAATAATTAACTTTTATTAAAATAAAAAACAGCCCACAATAGGTCAAGGATTTGCCTTTCCTTATAGCACAAATGAAAAGGAAACTTTAAAATTCCACAACTTTTCTTGTTTTGTTTAGCAAAAAACTTTCACTTTTCAACAAAACACAAAGGAAGTTTATAAAAGAGCTTCCTACACAGACGCAATTTACTTTTTATATTTTCTCTATATTCTATTGAACTTAGGATGTTGCAATTTTATTTTAATAATTTTATTTATCAAATAATTATAATTTTTGTCGTTTTCTGTTGTCATAAATATATTGTTTTTATTGCTTTTCTCTGTTTATTTTTGTTTTTTTGAATTTGCATGTTCACTTTCAATTTATTATATTTTTTCACCTTATTTTACAAGTTTTTATTTTCTTTTGACATGTATTTTAAGGATTCTTTTGTTTGTTTGTTGTTACAAAGGATGTTTGTCAATGACGTACGATGGGTTTTCTCTGACTCCTGTTGAACTACAGCGGCTGTTTGTCCTTATACTCCGTTATGTACTTGTTAAACGTACTTGTAATACTAAAACTTAATTAAGTTGCTGCCTTGTTCTCTGTTGACTACACATACTAAGTCAACTAAATAACTGTCAAAATTCCAAACTACAACTGTTTGTCAAACTCAAAAAGTTTTTAGGTTTCTTCGATTTCCTTTTTAACTTCTTTCTTGTAACTTTTTACCAGTAACTTAAGCTTTTTATGTTTAATTGAACTTTTGTTAACAAAACTTTTAACCTCGAAAGTGCTTACACATGCAGTTGAAGTTCCTTTAAAGTTTTAAGTGTGTACCCTAAAGCTTTTCTAGTGGTCTCATAGCAAATTTTAAAACCATGAGAACTTTTACATAAAAATTATGAATGAATTATGAGTGAAAACATGTTGAAATCTGATAAAACCTTATATAAATACACTAAATTTCACTTTGCACTACACAAGTGGAATTTATAAAAGGTGACAGTGTAAGAGTTGTGCCTTACTACCCTGAAAACTACCGTCCGATATCTTTTTGTTCAGCTCTCTCCAAGGTTATGGAGAGCATGGTTAATTTTCACCCAGTCAGTTATCTAGAGTCCAACGGTTTATTAAGTGACCGGCAGTACGGATTTTGCAGAGGACGCTCTACGGGGGACCTACTGGCCTTTCTAACAGAAAATGGTTTACCCCCATTCACCTTTTTGGCGATAGTAAAGTGGTATCTCTTGATATCTCTAAGGCGTTTGATAGAGTCTGGTATGGTGCGCTTCTGTCTAAAATTGCCGTTTTTGGTATCGGTAGCAAACTTTCCCGATTTATATCAAGTTTTTTCAGAGATCGCACTATTCGTGTTGTAATTGATGGGATCTCTTCCAATGAGTTTAGGATCAACTCCGCAAGGCTCCGTCCTTTCTCATGTTTCTCTTATCTTTCTTAATGATACCCTATGTCGGATTTTATATCCTATCTATTCCTTTGCATGCAAAAGCAGCATATGTTGTACATACTCATTTGAATGCTGGCCAAGCTCCTTGGATATACGGCAGAGAATGAGTGACTACCTTAACCGTGATCTGATGCTAATCTCCGATTGAGGCCATGCAAGTAGGGTCGACCTTAATGCCGGTAGGACCAAACGTTTTCTTTTGACACACAAACGCACACTAAATCTTTTGTTTTAATGGATGGTATGATATATAAATATTGGGGAGGCGGAAACTCTTGATGTTCTGGGCATGAAAGTCCAGTGCGATGACCACTGGACGGAACACATTTTTCTTCTGTCGAAGGAAGCATCCAAGTCCCTTAAAACGGTGTAGGAATTACCTTACCTTACCTCCATCCGAATGAAAATGAAATACAGATCTTATGTATGTGCAGGTGCTCCAAAGTATAATTTGGAGCTTCTTGTCCGCGTACAGGAAGGGGCGAATAGATACCACAACGCCACTGATGAGTACCTATCAGTGACGTTGTGGTATCTATTCGTCTCGACTCACTTGAACATCGTCACAACATAGGGTGTGTTTCACATTTCTATCGATACTATAATAGAAGGTTCTCCGAAGAAATGAAGGAACTCGTTCCTGAAACCCGTGGTTTTTGGCGTGATTCAGGTCTTTCAAGAAGAACATACCCACTCGCACTACGCATTACATGGAAAATTCGTTCTTTAGTCGCATAGTCCGTATGTAAAATAAACTACTTAAACGTGTCTTTCCTGTCTGTCTCAGTTAATATCGAGAAATATATATCCTCCTTTCCTTAAGCTATTTCCCTGATACGAAAACGATGCAATGCATGGAAGCCATTCCCTGAGTGCTGGTTATTGTTACAAATAAAAAATATAAAAATTCAGCTAAACAGGCCATTTTTTATTCAGTATAAAAATGTTCATGCTGTCTTAATATATTTTTAATGTGCGGACTAGTAGAAGAACAGAAAATTGATAATTATTTAAAGCCAATGAAAGAAATAAACACATAAACATTTTTTTAAGTATTGAAAGCACAAAAAACAAACAAGCAAAATTTCATCAGCTCGGCTAGTGATGCTACTTCATATATTTGAAAGTGCCGTATCTCTTATACCTTCCACCAATTTGGGGTTACCATTTCCGTTTTTGTAAAAAAGGACGTTAACTTTAAAAAAGGACCTAAATTTTTTAATTAAAATGTTATTAAAAATTCCGCCAACAATTTTTATTTAATTTATTTTGATTTTTGTTTAAAAACAACAAACTTTTTTACTTAATTTTTAAAGAGGTCGTTAGAGTTGGATGAAAAAGTATGGAAAACTATTGAAACATACTGAAAATGGGAAAAAATTCAACGACTAACGGGCGTTAGTGTACGCTTTTACAAATAAAAAAAAAAATCTTCCTCTCAACAGTTTTGCCTCTTGTACTGTCCATTTTCCCAACTGGTGCTTTGTGCTTTTTTCCACTCAAAACACTTTACAGCACTTTTTTAATTTTATTTTAAATAAAACACTGTAAGTAAGTGTCTTTCCTCGATGAAATGCAATTTCTTTCTAACTCACCTCACATGGCTGATATTAAAAATGACGGACAACTAATTAGTAGTTGATCAAAATGATATGGTTCCTTTCACCTTCTATCCGGGTTTTCTACTTTTACCGATGTGGCAACCTATTCACATCCCAGTGAAATCTTTTGAAATTGTGTTTCATGGGTTCAAAATGTAAAAAGGTCGCTTCGATAGAAAAATTAATAGTTAAATTTATAAATTTAAATGGAAAAATTTAATAATGAAAACCCCTACAATGTTAATAAAAATTTCAGTTAAAGTTTGATGACTTGTTACATGATTGGTTTTTGTAAGCACATTCGTAAAAGGACGTCATGAGTTTGGGAACAACTCCAACAAAAAAACGAGCTATTCGGTCAAAAAAAACTAACGTTTCTTCAACTCCAACATTACTTGCCAACCTAAAAGGTAAGCAAAGGTTTGCTGGGATGTATACAACATTAACACTAAGTCGGTCTAAGTTGACACCGTACAATATCAAAATACAATATCGACTAATAAAAGGGCATTGAATCTTTAACATTAGCCTGTCTGGAGGCTTTTATTAGCAACCAATTTTGCTTCCATTTTTTTACTTCAGTTCATATATTAATTTATTTTTATTTAGAATAAATTAATATAATTGATTATTGTTGAAAGGAACTATTTAAAAAAGCAAGCTTTCCTACCAATACTAGCGGAGTTGACGTTTTATTGAAACCAGGTATGGATTTTCATCATTATCCAGAAATGCAAATTTTTTTTAAGTTAGATCGAAGTTTCGATTTTTAAAATACACTATGTTTTTTGTATTAAAATCTCATTGCCAACATTTGACTTACATCTATCAGATGGAATGAAATGCGTTTTTAACATTGTACAGGTTGTCTATTGGCTGACTTATATTTTCAAACTTAAATCAAAAAACCTAATAATTGACACAAAGTTATATTAGGAGCATTGAACGAAAGAATGAAAATGCGGATTTTATTTTTTAAAGAGGATGTCATCCAGATATCTTCTGTCGAGTTGAACACACTGTTTAAAATGGAGCCTTATGTTCTGCGACACACGCCGCAGTAAACTTGGTTTAGTTGAGCTGATTTCTCGACGAATATGTTTCTTTAAAGCCACAAGAGATTTAAGACTGTCATTATTAACCCTCCCATTGAGGTAGCCCAATAAAAAATCCATTAGAGCTAGATCGGGTGACCTCGGTGGCCATCGGATGTCCCCAAAGCGACTGATCAGTTTTTGGGGGAAATTTTCCCGAAACGAATTCATCGAAGCTCTGGCTGTGTGCGCAGTCTCCACATCCTGTTGGAACCAGGTAAGTTTTGTAGAAAAAAATCCGTAATTAAAAAGCGATATATTTCACCGTTGACATTCCTCTCTTGGCCTCGAGAATTTTCGAAAAAAACGGTCCAATTTTCTCATGCGTAGATAAGGCATACCAAACAGTTAGCCTGAGGCAATAAATTGTTTTCAATATTTCAATCGAGGGTTGCGAGTTTTTAGAGACCAATAACGACAGTTTTGCTTGTTGACGTGGCCGTTTAAGTAAAGATGAGCCTATTTGCTCCAAAAAATGGGACTTAGAGCGCGAAAACGCTTAACCATCGTTTCACAAAAATTTTTGCGTTTACAAAAGTCACTTTTTTCAGTTTTTAAATGACTTAAATTTTCAAATAATGGAACTTCAGATCTTTTTTTAAATTTCATGAATAATCGCTCCTGGAAGCCTCAGTGAAGCTGCTCTTTTCCTTACTAAAAGTCGCGGATTTTAACCAGTTCAATGTTTTTGGGAGTCCTTGAAGATCGGCTAAGCCCTGGCCATGGGAAATTCATAGCCAAAGCAGTTGCTCGGAATCTCTGCACACGCGAATAAGTTAAATTTACAATCGGTCTTGAACAAAGTTGTCGACGAGCAATTTCGCGTTCTCCACAGCGAACGCGCAATGCTCACTTGACCTCTGCGATATCGCTTGGATTTCGATCAACGACAAATAAACTCTAATTGAAGATAATTTTGCATTCAGTCATTTTGCCTCTATATAGTTTTAATTGTTAGCCCTGTAGTCGAACCGAACCTGCGCAATAAGCAGGCAGGATTTAGACCAAAACGCTTAACAAATCAGCGAATGGCGTATGTATAAGAATGGTATAATATCTTTATTGATTTCAAGCGTGCCTTCGATTAGTTCTCCACTCCGCAATATGGACTGCCCAAAAATGTAAATACATCTCAAGAAAAATTATAAATTTATTCAAATGTCTATATACAGATGCACAATGATCAATGCTGCACGCTGGATGCACCAGTAACCGTATGTCGGTCGATTCAGGTGTCCGACAAGGTTGCATCATCTCGCCGTTGTTATTTAATACCGTTCTTAACATTAATATGAATGAAGCCATCGGAGCAGGACAAGGAATCACATTTGACCTGCAAAGTAAACTAGGCGATCTAGACAACGCTCTCACACACAGTTTATCCAGACCCAGGGGATTCTAGACAAAATCCCATTGAAAGCAAATGCAACAGGACTGATAATCAACACAACCAAATCAATGCGCCTGAATAGCACACGCTCGGAAGTTGAATGGCGAGCAATTTGACGACGTTTAGAATGTTTGCTACGTGGGAAGCTACAAGTCTAACAACGGTGGCAGCAAGCAAGACATAAATGCAGGCTTTTAAAAGCGAAGCAGGCTTTTGGTACCCTAAACAAAATCTGGCGATCGTCTAACATTTCAATGCACAAAAAAATCTGCCTCTTTAAGACCAATGTAAAATTATTCCTGGTGTATGGCAGTGAAAGCTGGAACGTGTCCGCGTCAATGCTCAATATCTCCCAAGCTTTCACCAATTGGTGCCATTTGATGCATTTTGCGAGTGTTCTGGCCATACACTATCTCCAACACCGACTCCCAATTACTGAAGAGAATATTTGCCGAATATTGGCCAAACATTGCAAAAACCAGCAAATGATATTCCGCAGAAAATTCTAGACTACAACCCACAAGGAGGCCAAGGTAACCGCGAAATACCTGGAGAAGACAAGTTGAGTTTGAGCTTAGGTGATATGGGAAGAGTTGGAATGAAATAAAACAATTAACGTTATCGAATGTGTTGGAAACGAAGTAATGAAAAACTTTGTTTCATTTATCAAATAGAGTGCAGTTGAAATTATTTGTTCCAGCACTATGTTGCTTTTATGAGTTAAATGGATTAAATATATACAACAATTGTTAGTCCTCTGATCAACTCTAAGATGTTTGGAGAACACTACACTACCCTAACAGATTATTTTCGGACATGCTCTGCTGGAAAAAATATAAGACAAAAAAAATTTTAAAAGAATACGCCGCCGTTTTATTTCCAAAGTACTTTTATATTAAAATTTATTCATTACTTACACCGCGCCCAGAAAAGGCAGAGCTGACCATAAAAGACTCCTCCAGTATTTTTCTATTTTCTTTGTTTAAACGAGACTTTAGGATGTAATGTTTTTGTTTCGTTAATATCTTGTTTTACCACAGGGAACAATTTAAATTATGATTTGTTCCATACAACTTTCTAAAAGGTTGGTTCTTTTCTAAGAAACCCTTTTGCAATCTGCAGCGGCTTTTTAATATTTGTTTGTGCCTTCTAATTGTCCATGAAAATTTTTCTGGTGTCTAATTTCATACTTTAATTTGCGCGAAAACAAAAAGTTGAATTTATTCCTGGGCTATTCCATCTAGCTTTGGGCTAAATGAACTGGGTTTGTGCTATAGTCAACTTCATAGCTTTTCACTACGACAACAGAACTTTTTAATTTATGCAATTTTGAATTCTTTTGTCCGTTTTGAAAACGATAAAGAATAAAAATTATTATAAAATTTTCTGCTGCTTTCCTAGAAAAAAAGCAAAGAACTGCTCGTTTCTATTTACGGTTTTAGAAAAAACCAACTTGCAAAATAATTTTGATTTTAAATAAGAAATTGGTCATGTTTTGTAGCGACAAAAATGTTGATTGTCGGCCCTGCAAAAAAATTGTAATAAAAATTTGAAGATAAATTAGTTAAAACTTTTTTTATGCATCGGTTTTAATAAAGTGACCAGCACTGTATATATCTTTAATCTTTACTTGTTAGACCAACTCAAAAGAAATTAGCGTGAGGAAAAAATTAAAAAGTCATACATGCGCCTTTTCCAGTATCGAAATGTGGGTTTGTTTAGCCTACATTTATTCCTTTTATTATTTTTGTTAAAGAACAAAAAGCTTTCAGTTGTTTTTAGGTTTCTTATATTTTTTTACAAAAACAAGAAATAAGTGTAAAGAAAAAAACAACAACTCGAGAATCATTGTTGATTGGTTCGCTTTAAATTACATTTGTGTCTCTTCCGGTTTTCTACTAAACACTAATAAAAAAGCAAAGCTTTTTGTTGTTTTTATATGAAAAATGTATACAATTATAAAGATGTATCTGTCAAGATAACACAAGCTTAATAAAGCCAAAATAAACATTTCGCCAAGGACACATACATGCATACATACATATGTATAAAACAACAATATAGAGACTAATTTTATATAGAAAATATATCTCCTAAAGCTTTACACACTTTCTAAGAAGCAGTGTGACCGAATTTTAAAAAAGTGGCACAAATAGTCGTTTTAGGAAAAAAAAGTCGCATAAAAAAGTCGCTTTTGGAAAAAAAAGTTGCACTCTTTTTTAAAGCCCATATTCAACTTTCTATTAATGTTTTTACAACTAATAAAAACAAAAACAGATCAATAATTCAACAACACAAAAAAACTAGATCAAAATAAATTAAAAATAAGAAATGTATCAAAAAGAAAACATTCATTAAAAACGAATTTTTGTACGAAGACACATAAAAAGTAATAAATTTGAAATTGCAAAAAAAATTAATTTTTATATAGTTTTAATATTATGAAAAATCGAATGCACTGCTTTTTAATATATCGTTTTTTAAATTTGGTTGAAACAAGGACATACAGACAACTAGTCTAAGTAAAAAACATATAGCACATTTAAACTATCCACTGGTTTTTTTATCTCTAGGGTTCATAGGTATTTTTATTTTTTTTCATATTATTTGAAAATTCGTTTCTGTACTTGTGTTTTAGTTCATCACCTGGAATCCAGTCTTCTAGTTCAGTATTTAATAGATGTAAAGCTAACAGCCTTATATTACAGGTCTTAACTTTTAATTTGTTTGCCAATTTATTTTAAATCAGCCCTGACTTAGGAAAAATTCTTTCAGCACATGCGCTGCTGTGGGGTAATGAAAAAATATACGCAACTATTTTATATAAATTTGGTCACAATGGCTTAATTTAAATCATTTTTTAAACAACACACTGTATGCCAAAAGCTTTCAGCATGTTTAATTTTAAAAAAACTATGGACTGCGATATTTGGGAATAACACAAATGTCCACATATGCAAGGTATGTGTTTATGTATGCGCATATGCTAGAATTTGTTTAACTTTCGTAACAAAAAAGAGGCAAAAGTTGCAAAAATTTAAATAAGTGGCAAAATAGTGTCAGCATAAAAAAGTCGCACAAAAAGTCGCAGGCCCTTGAAAAGGTTGCAAAATGCAACTTTAGTCGACGAGCGGTCACTCTGCTAAGAAGAAATGAATTTTATAAACAAACAATAACAAATTTATGCAATCAGAGATGGAGAACAAAATTACAACAAGAGAGAAGCTTTATAATTAAGTAATCTACTAATAGTAATGCTACAAAGAGAGCACTCATTCATAAAAAGCATAAATAAAAAAGCTTTAAGTTAATTGTTCAGACTTGTAGAAAATACTGGGAATTTTAGACTTTTCGTTAAAAAACTAATTTTTGAAGACCGTTAATTTGAACTCACAAATATATTTATTTGTTATTGCGAAACATTAAAAAACACATGCATATAATTATACTTAATTGAAAAAAAAGCAAAAACACATTCTAGTTTTGCCATAAAATACATTATTGGGAACTTTTTACGTACATAAGTGTTGGTTTAGTATTTTTTTCCGCTTTAAGTAAGTGTTAAGTAGTTATGATCTTCTAAATAAAGCACGACTAAATTTTATTTCAATGTTTTATACAGAAAATTACATTCTCTTTTAAGAAATAAAAAAACGAAATATGCACAAGACCGGAAGTGACACATTGGATCCAAAAAAATATATGGGGGATTTCATGTCAAGTGACCCAACTTTTAAAACCGATGTCTTTCGATTGGAAAGAAATTTGAACCAAAGTAAGTTTTTGCAGAGAGTAGCATGGACACAATTTTTTAACACGATCGGTCAAGAACTCTCTGAGCTAGTGGGGTTCAAAATTTGACGTTTTCGGCAAATAGGTGTTTTTTTCTCATACATGTAGCTTGTTACTTTTTGCTTTTAACAAATTCGTCCCAAATACTTTCGATAGCCTTTTCTTCAATCTTCCAGAAAAAAATATTTTTAAAATTAAAAAAATTTTTTTTTTATTTTTTTTTTATAAAATAATTAGAAAAAAATTTTTTTTTTCCAAATATGCTCATTTTTTTTTTTTTTTTGCTCAAAAGAAAGCTTAGGTCTTTTCCTTGAAGAACTTGGAGGTCGCTTAGTGGGATGCGAGTGGGATATCTATAAAAATAAATGTTTTGTTTTTTTTTCCTATTTATGTAAAATTATCTCTTAAGCAAAAAAAAATTATTTTATGCTAAGAAACAAAATAATTTAACCTTTCCGTCTTTTATTTATTTTAGCCGAAATAAAAAGTGAGAAAAGTACATGAAGAGATAGTTAAAATTAAAACCAACCAATATTAACTTAAAAAAAAGCATAAAATCTATAGGTTCTGTTTTAAAAGCAATTAAGTACTTGAAGAATTAAAACTAAACATTAATCTCTTCCGTTGAATATCTTTTTAATATTAATTTAATTTCTAAATATTTTCTACTTATATACCAAATTTGAGTGAGCATTCCTGCAGATAAAGGAACACCCAAGTTTTATGACTTAACCCTACGGCTAAGTAAGGGCGATAAGAAAAGAATACAATTTTAGGTTTATTTACTTTTTACTTATTGATAAGTATTTATCACCCTTACATCCTTATCTTTAGTCCTTAAAATAACACATTTAAAATAATTTTCTATAAACAAAGGACTATTTAAATGTTTATCACCTAACTAATTATAAAATAAATATAACGAACCATTTCCTTATCTATTAGTTTTTTTTGCTTACTTTTGTTTCGTAAAACTAAACTCCCTAAATAAATAAACCCATTTACAAAGCAAATATTTAAAGAATTGGCAAATGGTTCGTTATCATGTTCATATTTGAACATTCTGCCGAGCATTAAGGGGCACAGGAGGGGTAAAATCTATTTTAACTACGGTTTCTTTATGGCTGCAGCATTTATACTTAATATAAATTGAAATTACAATTATTAAAATAATAACAACTAACATTAATGACACGTGTCCCGTCACATGATGAAAATTCAGTTTCATTAGCTCAGTTTTGCTGTCCTTCATGACCTCTATATCTTCTTGAATTCTCGCAATATCCTGGGCATTGTTAACAACTGCCACATCAAACGGTTTTACTAGCTTGGCTTTTACCTGCTCATATCCTAGGCCCCATGATGACATTTGAATCGATGATGTCTTCTTTGTTGTGAACTGTTGAGATGATGGTAGAGTAACTCCTTCGTATACTGCAGAGCATCCGGCTGGTAAACTTATTATTCCCTTTGGCGGTAACGTTAGCCAATCCCGTGTGCCAAACCCACAATCAACAGTCATCGAAAATGTATCGAAAACCGCAAAAATCCATTGGTTGTCTGTTGATAATTTTTTCCAAACACACTTCTTAGGGACTTCTTGGAAATGGCATTCAGCATGTCTAGATTGTTTTAACGCCGAGACTTCACATGACCGTTCCACCGCTGGTTTCCATGAAATTTCATCTTTACATATATACTCTTCCTGCAGATTTTTTGTGCAAGCATTAAGCTGGGCCTGCCACATCAAAAAATACAAATTGGTTGCAAAGTTGTATACGATGTAATCACCTTCGATGATAGGCTCCATTGCAGTATCATTCCCCCCGACGGGCAGTCGAATTATTCTGTACACCTCTGAGCTATGGATATTATATAACGGTATTCCTGCTTGTATTACCAGACGATTATCCACAATGACACCTTTGGCTACCATGGAGTTGTATACTTCCTTCAATTCAGTACCAGTATTTTTCCCCGGCAGCTTAAGATTAGCTGGCAACATTTTCTCAATATTGGAAAGCTCTTCTTGCAATTGTGCTGCTGTCAAAAGATCTGGATTAATATGGCCATGGTTAACATCAATTAATAGATTTGCAATAGACATCTGAACTTCATGACATTCATCTATCATTAGATGCAGTTGAGTAGTCATTACTTGAAATAAGATTATTAGACGTTCCACTTGGGTATTATTCTGCATCTCATCATAAAAAAGCTTTAGCTGCCGGTACATTTTGCTAAAATTATTATTCACTTCTCCAGTAGTCTTTTTCAGAACATTTACTGTAGAATTTATGATCGAGGTTTGCTGTATTGTCAGTTTTTGAAGATCCTCTTGATTTTTAAATATGTTTCTCATATTCTCTTCCATGGTTTTTCGATCTTCGGCATCCATCATTCCAAACAACATATGGTAAATTGAACCAACAAATTCAAATGGCGACCTTTTATGTCTTTCAGTTGTGATTAAAAGATTATTATTCTGCTCTAATAGCTTGTATCTTCGATTGACTGACCATACTATCATTTCACAAGCTTCTTTGTATGACTCAAGTCTGGAACATTCATTCTCAAGTTTTTCTTTTAACTTTTTTATTCGTCTTATTTCTTCGAAATAAAGATTTAAATCATAATAAATAATCAAGCTCCATCTGGAGTTCACAATGTTTATAACTCCAACGTTGTCAAGATATATCGCGGTATCTAACGATATTTCTTTTACTGTAGCACGAACGGTGGACCTAAGTGAAGCAGCATTTATTGCTGACACCGCAAGGAGCCACATTATCATCCATAGTCCAACAATATTGCACAGGTTTGAATATCTGGACTTTTTATTTTTGACATGAAAACTACTTATTTTTTTACTTTCTTCTTCATCTACATCTTCTGAGCCCGGCAGTTGAATTATCTTGTGAACTGGTCTTTTTAGGATATTGTTTTGATATTTTACACTTACTACTCGTACTTTCTCGTCCTTTCCTTTGTGAACCTCTATTACTCTGCCGAGAGGCCACTTCGATGGGTGAGTGTTTTCATCTTTAACTAGCACTACCGCACCTTCTTTCAAATTTTTTGACGGATGCTGCCACTTCTTCCGCTGCTGGAGTGTTACAAGATACTCTTTTTTCCAGCGATTCCAAAAATCTTTCTTCAGTCGCTGGATAAGCTTCCATTTGTTCAATGATGTCACGGTTGAGTCATCAACATGCTCCGCTTGCTCAATCACTGGCCTTCCAATTAGAAAATGACCTGGCGATAGTACATTTACGGAGTCAATACCATCAGCATCTACTTCTGTCAATGGCCTGGAATTCAATACAGCTTCTATCTGTGTCAACAGTGTACTCATCTCTTCGAATGTTAATTTTGTTTCACCAATTATTCTTTTTAGATGGTACTTCATTGATTTTACTCCAGACTCCCAAATCCCTCCAAAGTGAGGGGCTGCCGGGGGAATAAAATGCCACTCTATCTTCTGCTCAGCCAAAATTGGAATAAGTGTTGTATTATTTTTAATTGCAGCCTTTAAATCTGCATCTAATTTTTTATTGGCGCCTACAAAATTAGTCCCATTATCGGAATACATGTGTGAACTTATACCTCTTCTTGAAAAAAATCTCTTTAAGGCTGCCATAAAAGCCTCTGTGGTTAAATCACTTACAGCTTCTAAATGAATCGCTTTCGTTGCCATGCACACAAAAATCGCAATATAACCTTTGTAACTTTTTTGGCCTCTGCCCTTAGAACACTTTAGATGTATTGGTCCCGCATAGTCCACACCAGTATGACAAAAGGGATATGAGACATTTACTCTGAACTCTGGTAAGCTCCCCATTAGTTGTTTAGTCGTCTTTTGTTGATAACGAATGCATGTTGCACAGCTTCTAATACATTTCTTTATTGAATTCTTTAAGCTAATTATCCAATATTTTTGTTTTATTGTTGACTCTATTAATCTATTACCACCATGAAGTGTTAAAATGTGAGTTTGATGTATAATCAGGTTTGAAAGTTCGGATTTTTGTAAAATCATCGGATGCTTGTGATTATAATTTAAACTTGCGTTATGTAATCTTCCACCAACTCTTAGAATACCGTCGTTGTCCAAAAACGGAAAAAGATTGACTATCTTACTTTTGTTACTCAATGCTAACCCTTTTTGCAGCCTTACGATATCATCATGAAATTCTGCTTGTTGATGTTGCAAAATTATTATTTTTTCAGCTGCTTCCAGTTCTGCTACTGTAAGGTATTTGGTATACCTCTCTTTGTTTTTTAAATTAT
The DNA here is from genome assembly GCA_963583895.1 of Melanophora roralis. Lineage (NCBI taxonomy): Eukaryota > Metazoa > Arthropoda > Insecta > Diptera > Rhinophoridae > Melanophora > Melanophora roralis. The sequence continues at coordinate 30,185,270 of OY757188.1, read as the reverse complement.
TTATAAATCGCTGCACGTAGGCAACAACCCTCTTTAGTTTGTTTAAGCTAGAGTATTTACATATTAAATTGTTAATAATTTTACAATTTGTTGATGTTGTAGTAGTCATTGCTTTTAGTGCTGAAGCAGCTTCTTCATTCTGTGGCCAAAACTTTTCTGATTTTTTTAACCATTCTGGGCCATACCACCATAGTAAATGGTCTTTTAGTTTGTCGGAACTGATACCCCTAGAAGCTACGTCTGCTGGATTATCTTTGCTGGTAACATGATGCCATCTTGCCTCAGGAAGAAGTGTATTGATCTCATTTGCTCTATTTCTTACGAACTTGTCTTTCTTTTTGTTATTTTGAATCCAACCTAATGTTATAGTGGAATCACTCCAAGCATAAATTCTGTGCCTACAATTCAATGTGTTTACTACTCTTAGTAATAGCTTAGTTAACAGATGAGCTGCACTTAGCTCCAGTTTTGGGAGTGTCTTCTTGTTTTTTATTGGATTCACTTTAGTTTTAGCTGTCAGCAACTTTACGGATGTATTTAGTTTTATATATACAACTGCAGCATATGCTTTTTCAGAAGCATCTGCGAAGCCATGAATCTCCAACTCTTTTTCGCTTATTGTTTCCACCCATCTTGGAATACGAATTTTTGGAAAATTAAGAGCATCTTTCTTAAATTCACACCATTCCTGTTGAAATTCATCTGGCAATATTTCGTCCCAAGCCGATTCCCGCAACCATAAACTTTGAATAAATAGTTTTGCTTTAATCGTAACTGGGGATAACCACCCCATAGGATCAAAAATTTTTGCCACATCTGAGAGCGCTTGCCTTTTTGTTATGGTTTTATTCTGTGAGAAATTTACGTTGAATTGAAATTCGTCTCTTACAGGATCCCACTGTAGACCAAGTGTTTTTACAGTTTCGTCGTCTTCAATGTGGATAATTGCATTCTCTCTTCTGTTATTTACGCCATCTATAACTTCTTTGTCATTTGAGAGCCACTTTCGTAAATGGAACCCAAATTGTTTTAGCTGCTTTTCAATTTTATGTCTGATAATTTTGCATTCTTGAATGGTGTCTGCTCCAGTCATCAGATCATCCATGTAGAAGTCATCTTTGATAGTTTGCTTAATCAGCTCGTCTTCATCTGAACAGTGATCCGCAATGTAAAACAGTGACCTTACTGCTAAAAACGGGGCAGATGCCGTCCCGTACGTTACGGTTGTTAATTTATATTCTTCTATAGGCCGATGTTTGTTCTCTCTCCATAATATATGTTGATAGGATTGGTGATCGTCTGCAATCTTTATTTGACGGTACATTTTTTCCACATCAGCAGTCATAACAAATCTCCACAGCCTCCATTTTAAAATGATGTCAAATAGATCTTTTTGTAGCTTCGGACCCACAAACATGATATCATTTAAGCTGTTTCCATTTGTTGTTTTAGCAGAAGCATCAAAAACCACACGTAACTTTGTTGTCAAACTCTTTTCTCTTATTACCGGTTGATGTGGTAAATAGTATTTGCCGCTTCCGTTTTTTGTCTTTTTCATATGACCAAGATACAAATACTCTTCCATAAATTTTGCATAGTCTTCTTTTAGTTTTGGTTCGCGAACAAATTTTCTTTCTAGCGACAGGAACCGAGCCAGTGCTTGTTGTCTGGAATTACCCAATTCTGTGTCAGTTTTAAGCGGTAACTTGACTACCATTTGACCCTCTTCATTGACTTTTGTAGTTTTCTCATATTCGTTTAGGCAAAATTTATCTTCATTGCACTCTTCCACAATTGACACTTCTTCAAGCTCCCAAAATTTTTCCAAGTTTGTTACTGCTGACAATAGTTTTTTATTATTACTTGTATTTTTATAAAGCCCAGTCACAATCCATCCCAGTTTGGTAGCTTGAGCCAACAAGTCGCCCCTTCTGCAAACACCTTCTTGTATAATGCTGCTGTAAATATCGCCGCCAATTAAAATATCGATTCTGTCAGATCTGTTGAACATCGGGTCAGCTAGAACATAACCGTTCCATTGCCCAAGATCATTTTTAAACGACTGATCAGGCTGCGGACCTGATATTGAAGGCAAAACTAAAGCTTCCGCTTCCACCACTTCGTTGCTGGTAAAGCGAGGCCGGATGAACAACTTTACTTTTGCTTTTGATGTCGCTGTGATGGTGTTTCCAAGGCCAAATATGTTCGTCTTACATTTAACTTTTGGGAGCGCTAGTATTTGTGATGCTTCTTCTGAAAGTCCTGATATTTGCGAACCTTGATCAATAAGCGCCCTAAGTGTGACAAACTCACCATTAGCCGCACAGACGCTTACTCGTGCTGTTGCTAGAAGTACGGTTGTTGACTGCTTCTTCGTAATCATTGACTTGGAACTATTTGGCTTTGTCATCTCATTTTCCTTTTCATCTATGTGTAGCAAGTTATGGTGCCTTTTCCCACAATGAATGCACTTAACTTTACTTGTGCACCATTTATTGCTGTTGTGTTCAATGCATGCCCAACACCATTTGTTGTTATAGACGAGTTTGCGTCGCTCAGTAGTTGATAGGGCCAAAAATTTTCTGCATGCTACTGTTGTATGGCTATTAACTTTACAGTACAGGCATGATTTTTGCACCGAATTGAACATGTTGTTTGTTTTGCTTGTATCATTGGACTTTTTATAACCTTTTTTCGATTGCTCTTTTGATACAGCTTCCAGAGCTTGAACTTGTTGCTCCAAGAACGTCAAAACGTCTTTAAGATTTTGGATTTCTTTAGCTTTCTTAACGGTTTGCTCATAATATCGCAGCCCTTCTTTGTCTAACTTTCTTATTATTATGCGAGCAATAAATGGTTCAGCATCCGTTAGGTTTAAATTCATGCTTTTTAGCACATAAATGCAACTGTTTGTTTTATCTAACAGCTGTTTTAAACTTGATGACGATTCACTATTTACCACGGGTTGATCAAGTAGTATGTCCACTTGGTTTGTAAATAGTAGCCTACGATTTTCATACCTTTGCTTAAGGATTTCCAACGCTGCCAGGTAGTTGTTGTCCGTTATGTTCAGGTGCTGCACTAGTTTTTTTGCTTCACCTTTAAGGGACGTTATTAACCTGTACATCTTTTCTACATTTGAAAGAGTTGGACAATCATGTATGAGATTTTTAAATAAGTCATGGAATGACGCCCATTCATTTATATCTCCGTCAAATTCAGGAATCTTTATTTTTCCTAAATGGGCAGAGCTGCTATATTCTGCTTCTTTATGGCTTAATTGATTTTGTCGTTGGGAAGACTTCTCCATACTTTCAGCAATTAACTCTGCCATATCATAATAGCTGGTTTCGGCTTCGAGCATTTGTTCATCTGCCTCTTTGCGATCTTCTGAACTTTGTAGTTCTTCATATTTTTTCTTCAATTGCCCATACTTGTCTTCCAAAAATTGCTTTTTAATTGGAAGTACGCTGATGGACACATTGTTGATATTAACTTCTAAATTTGAACACCATTGTTCAAAAAAGTTTTTTAATTTATAGAAATCTTCCATCAAAGGAGTTTTTCTAACAAATTCTTCTACTTTGTTATTTCCTTTTGACGTTTGGCCACTTTCTTCCATTGCTAGCTGATCTTTCTCCTCTTCTTCGCTGATGAAATTTCTAACTTCTTGAATTATATTTTTTATACACATGAAATATTCATTTTTGAAGTAATCTTCAGATGTTATTCCGTAGCTCAGCAATGCTTTATGGTTTGCCTCAAATTCTTCTTGGATTTTTTCAAGACGTTTTTTGATTTCTAAAATCTTTATTTGGCGAGTTGGCCGGTGGGTTAGTTTGTTTTGGATGCAAACTACTTCGTTACCAATCTCCTTTTGCCTTTCAAAAAGCTTCGCTCTATTTGCCATATTGTATGGATTGTTATTTGTTGTTTAATTAAATCTCTGTTATAGCCGAGACTTACGCTTAATTATTTATTAGTTTTAACCTCTGTTTAGCCGAGATTAACGCTTTTTGATATTTAATTTTTGCACTATTTTTCACCAGTTACTAACTAAATCTCTGTTTTAGCCGAGATTAACGCTTTATAATAAATTTGTAAACTGATTTGTCACTAGTTTTTTAAAGTTTCGAAGGACCAAATGAAGAATTAAAACTAAACATTAATCTCTTCCGTTGAATATCTTTTTAATATTAATTTAATTTCTAAATATTTTCTACTTATATACCAAATTTGAGTGAGCATTCCTGCAGATAAAGGAACACCCAAGTTTTATGACTTAACCCTACGGCTAAGTAAGGGCGATAAGAAAAGAATACAATTTTAGGTTTATTTACTTTTTACTTATTGATAAGTATTTATCACCCTTACATCCTTATCTTTAGTCCTTAAAATAACACATTTAAAATAATTTTCTATAAACAAAGGACTATTTAAATGTTTATCACCTAACTAATTATAAAATAAATATAACGAACCATTTCCTTATCTATTAGTTTTTTTTGCTTACTTTTGTTTCGTAAAACTAAACTCCCTAAATAAATAAACCCATTTACAAAGCAAATATTTAAAGAATTGGCAAATGGTTCGTTATCATGTTCATATTTGAACAGTACTATAAGAAAGACTTAAGCACTGAAAGAAAACATAAAGCAAAGGTAGTTAGGAAACTTTTCGAAGAATTCCGCGCACTTCTATCAAAAAGCAGCCCGTTAAATAAATGGTGTGATTCTTTTGTGCGCAGAGCAAAACCTAATGCTGGGTTGAAGTCGTATGAGCTTCAGAAAGTTTCAGATCGCAACATCGGGAAGAAGTTAGAGGCAAAAAACTAGCAAAAAGTTGGAGTAAAATTTTATTAAAAATACACCTGTTGTGTATTTGGATGATAAAACTAATGTACTGGTAGACTTTTCACAACTTTCGGCTTAAGATTTTTATGTCGCTGGTGAATGAGGTTATGGTTTAAAAATCACCGGGCCAAAAAACTGGACAATTCCCCAAAAAGTTTCTTGTGCGGTAGTTCTAGCAGAAGAAGCCACTAATTTGCAAAATCATGCACGATAAACACAGAAATATGTATGTATAACAGGGTGTCTACAAAAACGAGTTTTGCTTTTCTTAAAACAGCAAAGAGTGCCTTCATATATCTGACACGATTTGACATCATGCCATTATGGAAAAAAAGTTAAATACACGGGGAAGACATATGAGGGTATATCCGAATTTACAATAAGTTGGCCACCTCGTCGAAAAAGGAAACGGAACCAACAATAAAGTCTTTAATGGGAGGATTTCTGAAAAAAGCAGATAAATTTATAAATAACAAATAATATGTTAAATATTATTTGTTTGTTAAATTTTTAAAATATTTTAGTAAATTTACGTATTTGTATGAAATTTTATATTAAACGGTTTAATTTTAACTTGGTGCAAGTTAAAATTTTTTTTGACTCACTTTATATATGGCGATGCCTAAATTTTGTTTTGTATTTTAGATAAAAAAGTAATAGCTTAAAAAATTTAGGTTAGAAGAAGGATTTTTATTATTATTAAATTAAAAATATGCCAATTTTAAATAGCGCTAAGTGATGTACATATATTAATAAATATTGTCGTCTAAAACATAAGATCCGAAGTTTTCTTTAAAATTAGGTTTGTTTTAGTTTACCTGTTATTGCTACAGATGTAAATATGAAATTGCATTCACAACAGTGCATTATAAATGTGTTACAAAAAACTCTTAAATATACTGCTGTTAACAGTTTATTAAACAAAGAGCAAAGAGTACGTACTAAGTACTCTTAAATTCTTAAATAAAAATTTTCCAAACACAAACAACAATTTATTGCTGCAAAGAAACACGTGCTTCAAACAACAAGCGGCTTATTGTTATATAAAAAAAATTTAAACCAAAATATAACTCATACGCACAAACACGTATTTCATTATAAAGAGCATGTGGAGTATGCAGACAAAAACAAAAAACAAACAGAGCGTAAATCGTGAACAACAACACATGTAACGGTATTTATATGGTCTACAATATGTGTGTGTGTTTGCGTGCATGTTTTTAACATGGTGAATACGTATGTATATGTATGTTGTGTTGTGTTGATTTCTGATCCATGCTGTTAATATTGTTGTTGCTGTTGATTTTTTTCTATTTGCAGTTATTTTTTACATTTAACATTTGATGTTAATAATGACAATGTGGCTTTGTAAAAACGGGAATTGGCAAATATACTAACATAAACGAACAAGTGTATTAACATGGAAATTATAAAAAAAAGACAAAAAGGAAAACATGTCTGTAAATATAGTAAGTATGAGTTTGTATATAAATTTGCTACATTGTAGACGACTATAACGATGTAGAAGACAACGACTTCCTCTGATGCCAAATAAAAAATATTTTAGTAATAAAACGAACGTTGGCGAACGTGGTTGTTTGAGAACGGAAAATGTTAGTATTCTAATAAAAAACAGGAAACGGAAGAGTGGTTTGAATGATAATAATAAAAATAATAATATATAATAAATATTAAAAGTTATTTTGTCATTCTTCGGTTTTGACCGTTTGAGGAAATAAACAATTAATCAATGTATAGTAAATGTATATATTTACATATGTATATATACATATATCGATATAAGTGTTCAAAAAATATGCATAGTTAAGTAATTTATTATAAAAAAACAAGAAAGTGATAATTGCTTAAATAAATAAAAGAAAAATAATTGAAAATACTTAAGTATTATTTACTAAATAGTGATGAAAGTATTACTTAAAATCTACAGCTAATTTTTAACAAATTCATTATTAAAAAATAAAAATATTTAAAAATTAATTATAAAAACTAAAACTATTTGACTAGTTCTTACTTACTTCAACTAACGAAAAATATATTGCGGGGGATTAATTATTTTAACAAGTGAAATACTTTATTCTTACAAGAAATATTAAAGGTGGGCTTTCAATATTTTTTCAAACATATTATGACACATTTTTTGTAGTTGTAAAGTTGCTTGTTTGTTTTAAAATATCATGGCCAAAAATATTTTAAAGCAGTTACAAAAACTGAGAGCGTTTTATTTATTTTACTGCGTCAGGTTAAAAAACTTATTTAAGGGCAGAAGTTAAGTTATTTATAAAATAAATGAAACTTCAACTTTAACTACAAATATGTTGTCCAGTTTAAGTACATTGCTTTTGAAAGTGGAATATGTTTTGTAGTTTAAGGAGATTTTAAATCTCAGGCAAATTTTTTTTGATTTTCTACACCCAAAGAGTATTAAAATTATCGAAAAATAACAGAATTGGTTCATATTTTATTTTTGTTTATATGGAAAAAGTTTGTAATTATCATAGAGATCAGGGAGTTTGCCCCTCAAACCCCAGGCTTTATGCGAGATACGCGTCTTTTAAGAAGAGCACACCCATTTGTCATCGACTGGCCTGTGAATCGCACCACGCATTACAAGAAGAATTCGTTCCTTAGTCGCATAATTTGTACGTGGAATAAGCTAGCTAAATATATATTTTCTGTAACAGTTAATATCTAAAAATTCAAATCAAACATCCAAAAACAGTACTCCCTTAATCTTACCAATTTTCCTAATACGTAGCCCGTGCAATGCCATTCCCGAAATGCTGGTTATTATTGAAAAAAGTGGAAACCGAATACGTTTGATTAAAATGTCACACCCGTCTTATTTTATTAAAGGTTTTTCCTTAAGAATAACTAGTGCTTTGTAGAAATATGGTATCAAATGCGATTAAAACACATTAAAATACTATATAAATTAAAAAAGTTTGGTCCGTTCCAAGAATATTTGGCACAACATGGTCTTAAGACAAATTCCTTTTAAATTCAAATTTTTACGGTCCGTCACAGTTTTTTATTGGTCATTAAGAGCAAAAATCATATCCTTTTAGTATCTTCTTTCTACAAAACTTTTACACACACCAAATTCCTTGATATCATAATTTTTTTTTAATCAAAATTTTTAAATATTAAGTTACAAGCAAGCTTTGTAAGTAAAATGGTCACACCCATCACAGTGGAATTGCCTAATCTTTAATTTACTATATTAAGAAGTTTTAAGTTCGCAAGAAATATACTGCGAATTGTAGGACCAAGCCTTCTCAGTTCTTAAATTTTAAAAGTTAAATTCCTTTTAAACACTACTTAGGGAAAATACTTACATGTATTGTTTTATAGAGTCGGTTTTAGTTTTAATGTAAGTTTGTGTCTGATTTGAAATTTATTTTTTTTCGGATTTAGTTGCTGCTTATTTTATTAGATTTTTTTTCATTAGTCTTTAAATGCTTGTTCTTTTTTTTCCTTCTTCACTCCTCAATAGAGTTAAGGGCTTAAACGTTATTTCTGCAATCGACCCTGTTTCTAGCTTTAGTTGCCGCTTTATTCATTGCTAACCCATATCGCTTAAGGTTATTTTTAGCAAAGAATTCCAGTTCAGTAACATTTTGTTGATATTTGTGGCAACTTTTCTAAGGATTTCCCTAAATCATCTTCAGTTTTTTTTATATTTTTTTTTCAATTTCTTTTTCATTAGCCCTCAGCTGAATTTCATGACTACGTATAGTAGCGGAGCAAAATATTTTATTCAAAGTTCGAAGGAATTTATTCAACAAGATTTGTAACTTACTGCTAGTTCACTCAGATACCAACTAAATTTTACAGACATGAAGAAAAATTAATGGGATTGACACAAGCTTTAAAGGTTCTTCGCTTGGTCCGTTTATATATTTGTGATGACCACTAAACTCCGCTTAATCCATTAAATGCCTTAAATAAAAAATTTGAAGAGTTCTGACGTTGAAAGTACAGCTAATTTAAAAAAGACATTACACTACACCTTGCTTCTTTATTATTATTTTTTTTTCGCTTATCGCTACTTCATATTTCTGCATCTATTTTTGGTTCTTCTCTTGAGTAGTTTTTGCAATTTCACTAACTGGGGAGCCAGTTTTCCTTATATTTGATTTTTGCCTGCATTGTTTTTTTTTTTCATTAAAATACAAAACAAAACTTTTTTAAAAACAAACATTTAACAAAATCTCAGTTCTTTGGGGAAAAAGCAAATTAAAAATAAAATAGAATCAATTCATAGGGTAGCAGCGTGCACGAGTATAACATTATTTTCGCAACGGAGTTTATGAGTGTTTTTAACGAAGTGCAAGTTATTCAGAACCACTTGAGAATTCGCACAGAAATAATAAATAATAATTCATATGAGTGCGGTTCGCGTATTCAAGTGCGTAACGTTCTTCATGGGTTTACAACATGCAAAAGGCAACAATAACAAAATTAATATACAAAGAAGAAGTTGTGTGTATGTGCGTATGTATGTTTTTGAACTCAATGCACTCTATAGGCTTCCCTGGAGTACACTACCGTATAAGTGAAGTATATGCATATAGAAAATATATTTTAACTAAATATATAACGGGTGACTTTTTGCTAATTTGTTTATTAGTTTAACAAAATTACAACATGTGGCAATGCTTTACAATGAATAGGCTCGAAGGCATAACTGAACAGTTTTTTTAAAAATGAATAAAATCGAAACGTTATAGTATAGAGAGCAAGATACCGTGCATCGATAGCAGACTCTTATATTCAAAATTGCAGGACGGAATTTTGTTTTAATAAGACTGTGGAACATGCAGCACGGCATGAAAAACCACGAGCCTTATTAAAATTAAGTTTTGAAGTAGTCTATGTAACGAATCCCACCTATCGGCCTTGTTCTCTTAGAAAAGTGTCGCTATCCAAATTTCCAGCCGTGCTCAGTCCGGGGTCGGGTTCTTTTTTATTTTTTTTAGAGAATTGGGTAAAGGTTTATAACATAAAAGTAAAATAAAATAAGGATAGCTTACTCTAACACAAACTAAAATCATAATGAAACAAAATAAAATATGGGGCTTGCGAAGACATAGAAAAGATGGTGGCGATATTAAAAATAAGCCTATTGACTTGGATGACAAGTAAAAAATGTCTTTTTGTATAGGTCCTTATTACTTTTATAATCTTCTTCTTTTCCTTTCATGAAACAAATTATAAATCTTTAAAAGTTAATTTTTTTATATATTATTTTCAATACAAATAGTTTAAGATATACAATAATGAATTTATATATATATTTTTTTGTTCTCTTCTTTAATCAATAAATTAACGGTTATCACTAAAATAATTTTATATTATGTATCAGACAGTAGATAAGTTAACCTCACAACTGTGTTTTACGGTTAAAATTATACTTATGGTGTACTAATGTTAACAAAGAAAACTATGGATTAAAAGAAAAATTGTTCTACTCACATGAATTGCAGTGACCGTCATCAAGCGCTCGAAGACAGGATTTGCTGATGTGACATGGGATAAAATTTTGCTGAATAGTTTTCTTATAACAATAAAGTCTGAGTTAAAACTTTAAAATATCAAAAAAAAAAAATTACAACAATAAAAGAAAACATAAAGAAAATAATAATAAAATTTCTTTTGACAAATAATAAAAATTAAATTAATTTTAACCACAGTTGAACTTCCCTTAAAGTATGGGCGCCAGAGCTTAAACACCACAATTTTAGATTTAGAACTGGTTTTAAGTGTTGTTTTCCGCGTCCTACAACTTCTAGTTTTTCCTTTTTTTCAGGCTTTTTCCCTCTCTCCTATTATTGATTTTGTTACCTTTTCTAAATAATTTTTATATTCAAACATCATCGCTCTCATATCTATTGGCCGCTAAGGAAATGCATTTTAACCCAACCAATCTATTATTTGTAGGAATACCTGAAGTCTCCGCCAAAAATCATCATTGAATCTTTTATTGATAAGATTTCGGCTGAAATTGTGGAAAATATAAAGCAAGAATTAGAGTTTACGGTTGGACCACCTATTGCACACATTGTTGTCATTTCATACAACAAGTGGCCAAAAATAAAAATAAGTGTTATAAAGTAACAAAACTTTACTAACCAAATATGATCAGACTCAAACTTTTATCACTTAAGCCCCAAGGATTTGTGTCCTTCCCATATATTCTTAAAGAGATGAAAAAAGGCATAGATTATTGAATGTTTGTACAGACATTAGCTGTAGCAAGCTTAAAGACCAAATTTCTTTCAATTCTGAGCATTCATTTAAACTCCAAGGATTAATGTCCCTCCTACATATATGTATATCCTTAAATGAAAATTGCTATAATAAGGATACACTAGATAATGGCTCAGTAAAATCTTGTTCATATAGTTTCAAGAACTCGTGTCTTCCCCAGGTATGCTTAAAAAGATACCGATAGCTATATAAAATGATGTGCAGATATAGGTTTTCAATTCAAATCAAAGATGCGAATAAAATTAATTTTTTTAAAAATTAAAAAAAAGGAATAATATAAATCCCTTCATTAAATTTGGCACAAGCATCTAAATAAATAGGAGATAGTAAAATATTTGCCTTTCATCCAAGCATAGTTAAACATTTTTTGCTCTAAAACCTTTGTTATTTGAGCGTGCGCAGCTGTGTAGGTTTGTGCCATATGGTTAAAAGTTGTCCAATTTATTTTTGACGTGGCGCTAAAAAAAGTGAAATATCTAGCAAAGTCGTGCCTAGTAGCAAAATAATCTGTTTTTTTAGGACATATGTATATGTTTACACTAACATTATTTATGTTGAAAGCAAAAAGTGGTATTTGGGGTTTTTTAACTCTACCTAAACATCAACATTTTTAATAATTTATACTTCTTTTTTACCCACATTGAGAATAACAAACAGTAAAAAGCATGTGACAAATAAATTCTTAAAAAACTTAACTTGCCATATTTTTGAGACAAAATTTCACACTATAATTTCATACAATACTTGTTTAATTGACATTTTTCGAATATTTTGCATATTTTATAATATCTTGAGTACTCATCAAAAACTCCCAAATTGAAATTACCGTAACTTTCTTTAAAAACAATACATTTACACAATTCTTTCTGTTAATTATAGAGTATAATAGACAAAACAAAGCCACATCAATAAAGTCTAAAAGTTATAACATTTAGTCTTACCAATTTTTGCCGCCTTCTTTTCATTGTGCGGCATAGCCACTGGCAACATTAATCTTAATGTAAAAAGTAAATGGTAGGCTTTCATTTATCGCCTCAAGTGTTTTTAAAATTCCTAAAAAAAACACCCTTTACTTGATATTAAACAGCAGTTTTACTTTAAAATGTTTTTTATATATTTAATGTACTACAAGTGGTTTCTGGGGCAGAGGTTCACAAAATTTAACATTTTAAGTTATGTTTTTAGTTTCTTTCTGGCTGATAAAATTATTTTAGAGTAAAAAGAACAAGTGGTTTTACTATTTAATATTGTTTTCAAGTATTAGAAGAGTTTAGCAAAAACTATGCGTAATCAGAAAACTTTACTCCAAAACTATTTACCTTAAAAGCATTCATCCTCTTTTTTTATATTTTTTCAAAAATGTTCTACTTAAAAAAATACCTCGACTATTAAAATCATGATTACTTTTAAGTTCTGGCTTTTTTTGTATACTATTTACATATCGTCCCTGTTAAGTTATTGTGTTCTATAGTTATAGGATTTATGTATTCTAAAGAACAAAACAACTTGTGAACTACCAAACATTGTAATTATACCCTTCACATAGTGATAGGGTATATATCACTTTGTCATTCCGTTTGTAATTTCTTTATTATTCATTTGCGACCCCATAAAGTATATATATTCTGGATCCTTATAGATAGGGAAGTTGAAATAGCCATGTCCGTCTGTCCGTCTGTCCGTCTGTCCGTCTGTCTGTCTGTCTGTCCGTCTGTCCGTCTGTTGAAATCAAGTTTCCGGAGTCAGATAAAAAGATACAGATCAGTAAATGGTGTCAAACGATTACAAATATCCCGCTAACAATCGCTATTTAAAATCAGCAAAATCGGTTCACTATTGACCGAGATATAAGCGAAAACCCAGAGTAACCCATTTTTTTTAGGACAAAATCCGTGCATATATCCCTATATATCTCAGTAAGTATAATCACTCTTGCCACAAAACTTGGCACGGATACTCCTAAAGAAGGGACCTAAATAATGGAAAAAGTTTTTTCAGATAGGACCAGGGGAAAGGGTATTTTTCCTACAATTGCACAAATTTGGTGAAATATTTTATGCGCTATATCTCGGAAACTATCACAGCTATCGACATAAAATGTTCTACGAAAAGTAATTGTACGCAAAGATCTACACTTTAAAGGAAAAATTTTTTGAGTAGGGGCAAAAAATGGGGTAGCTCCCATACAAATCGACAATTGTTATAAAATATTCGATACACTATATATCGGAAACTTTAACAGATATCGACTTAAAATGTTCTACAAAAAGTAATTGTACGCAAAGATCTACATTTTAAAGGAAAAATTTTTTGAGTGGGGGCAAAAAATGGGGTAGCTCCCATACAAATCGACAATTGTTATAAAATATTCGATACACTATATCTCGGAAACTGTAACAGATATCGACTTAAAATGTTCTACAAAAAGTAATTGTACGCAAAGATCTACACTTAAAGAAAAAATTTTTTGAGTGGGGGCAAAAAATGGGGTAGCTCCAATACAAATCGACAATTGTTATAAAATATTCGATACACTATATCTTGGAAACTGTAACAGATATCGACTTAAAATGTTCTAAAAAAAGTGATTGTACGCAAAGATCTACACTTTAAAGAAAAAATTTTTTGAGTGGGGGCAAAAAATGGGGTAGCTCCCATACAAATCGACAATTTTTATAAAATATTCGATACACTATATCTCGGAAACTATCACAGCTATTATCGACATAAAATGTTATACAAAAAGTAATTGTACGCAAAGATCTACACTTTAAAGAAAAAATTTTTTTGAGTGGGGGCAAAAAATGGGGTAGCTCCCATACAAATCGACAATTGTTATAAAATATTCGATACGCTATATCTCGGAAACTGTAACAGATATCGACTTAAAATGTTCTACAAAAAGTGATTGTACGCAAAGATCTACACTTTAAAGAAAAATTTTTTTGAGCGGGGGCAAAAAAAGGGGTAGCTCCCATACAAATCGACAGTTGTTATAAAATATTCGATACGCTAAATCTCGGAAACTATAACAGATAGCGAAATATAATGTTCTACAAAAAGTAATTGGGCAAGAAGGCCTACGCTTTAAAGAAAAAATTTTTTGAGTGGGGCAAGAAAAGGGGTAGCTCCCATACAAATCGACAATTACTATAAAATATTCGATACGCTATATCTCGGAAACTAAAAAAAATATCGAAATGAAATGTTCTACAAAAAGTAATTGGGCAAGAATGCCTACGCTTTAAAGAAAAAAATTTTTTAATGGGGGCAAAAAAAGGGGTAGCTCCCATACAAATCGACAATTATTATAAAATATTCGATACACTATATCTCGGAAACTATAAAAGATATCGAAATGAAATGTTCTACAAAAAGTAATTGGGCAAGATTGCCTACACTTTAAAGAAAAAATTTTTTGAGTGGGGGCAAAAAAAGGGGTAGCTCCCATACAAATCGACAATTATTATAAAATATTCGATACGCTATATCTCGGAAACTATAAAAGATATCGAAATGAAATGTTCTACAAAAAGTAATTAGGCAAGAATGCCTACGCTTTGAAGAAAAATTTTATTGAGTGGGGGCAAAAAAAGGGGTAGCTCCCATACAAATCGACAATTGTTATAAAATATTCGATATGCTATATCTCGGAAACTATAACAGATATCGAAATGAAATGTCCTACAAAAAGTGATTGTACGCAAAGATCTACACTTTAAAGAAAAAATTTTTTGAGTGGGGGAAAAAAAAGGGGTAGCTCCCATACAAATTAACAATTTTTATGAAATATTCGATACGCTATATCTCGGAAACTATAACAGATATCGAATTCAAATGTTCTACAAAAAGTAATTGGAACACAAGGCCTACGCTTTAAAGAAAAAATTTTCGGGTGGGGGATGAAGAAGGGGTAGCTCCCGTACAAATTAACAATTTTTATAAAATTTTCGTTACGCTTTTTCTGGAAAACTTTTACAGCTATCGACTTCGAATATTCTACAAAAAGTAATAATCAAATAATTTATACATTTTGGAAAAAAAAGTTGGAGAAGAGCAGCGGGACTAGAACATTTAATAAGTTTTATTAACCTTTAAATATGGATAATGTCGAAAACTTTTAAAACTTTCGACCTCAAATCTTCTTCATCTATTTCTATTATTCATATGAACGTTAAAATTTTGTTATTTTTTCTATGGGCTTTAAAACTCGCACAAGGTTTTTTATTATATTATTTGCAGTACAAAATTACTCGGCTGGGTATATTTAAAGACCAATGTGAAGGGTATATAAGATTCGTCACAGCCGAATATAGCGCTCTTACTTGTTTTTTTATTAATATATTTTTTTTATAAAAGTTTGTTTTTATCTTAATTTTATACCAACAAATGCTGTCAAAAATGTATCTATATATAAAAGGACTAACCCTAATGACTGATTTCTCACAGTACAGATAAAAGGCTTTAAGATAGACTTGAAATTTTGCCGAATGTATTTTTTACAATATATACATTCACTACGAAAGAATTTCGAAAAATTCAGTCCAAAACGGTTTTCTCTAGGGCCAAAAAAGTAAAAGCTAAAATTTGAAATCTCTTAAACTATATACGATAGAAACAAGATAATCTTTTTTGAAATACTAAACTCTAAGGGACATAAAAAGGATAAAAAATACATTTTACTTCTTTTAAGGTCCATTTTGCAAACTCTTAACTTAGATAGAAACATAACTGAAATTTTCTTCAACAAGTTTAGCAAATATATGTATGAATGTAGTTTTTTAATGTTTCCTCTTAAAAGGTCAAAAAAGAGCATATTTTATATTTTAAAGTATTAACAATGCCTTCATTAAATAACTCAGGGCTTTTAGTGTAATACTAGACTTACACTGTGAAATTTTTTATCAAACTTTATGTTTCTATACGAAACGTGTGGAAAAGTAGGATCTTCTTCACCCTTTTTGTCACAAGCGAAAATTTCATGAAAGTGATTTCATTGTGTAGGTCTAGTATTATACGTTTCACGAGAAAGTTCAACATTATTCAAAATTATAGTATTTATCAAAATATTGTGTAGGAAAATTAAAAAAAAATTAACCTTTTAAACCACGGTACACTCATACAGTAAATTAATTAATATCAAGAGCCCATCTGACTATAATAAATTTGGCATCCACTTTTAAAAATATTTAATTTTGTATGAAATTATAATAAATAAAATATTTTATAAATAGTCTTTTTATATAAAACTTACGACCTTAGAAGCCCAATAGAAAATTTGAGAAATATTATAAGAAAAAAAAGGTCAATATATAAAAATTTGAAATATATATAATAATTTTTATTTATTTAGCTTTAAGTGGTTCATTATTAAAATTTTGATAGCTAAGAATGGAAATATTTTTATTAAAAACTAGGTAATTCCGATACCAGCCGATTGTAATGCATTTTTGAAATTAGCTACGGTTTCTCGTCAGCACTCTTTCCATTCGATACTCCTGGAAGTTGAATGTTAATTTGTTTAATTTAAACAAACTTTAATTAGAATTTGAATACTGAAATTATATTCATATTCTATATTGGTTAAACCGAACTAAGTCCACAAACAACACCCTTTCTATATGTATTTATCACTTGTTACTTCTTTTATTTACTTTTATTTTTTTATTTTTGTTTCATTAATCGAATAACAGGATAACAAATAAAAGATATAAATGAAAATTAAATAAATTTAGTGTAATCCGATGGATGGCCAAAAAGTTATTTCATAACTTCTAAGTCAAAAAAAACATTAAAACATACAAAATTGCATTGGGCAGCTAAAGAACGAAATTGGGGCTTAAAGTGAAATATTTATGCAGTAAAAATTTACTTTTTGCGCAAACATATTTTTTTTTTACATTATTAGTCCTATTTTATGTACATTTTAAAGTCGATAGACAACTTAGAAGGTAAAAGGATCCTTTTTTTTACATATAGAATACTTTTTTTGCCCTTTTTGAGATAAAAAGTATATAAATATAAATCAGAGGCTGAGGTAACCAAATAAGGCCGATAGTCAACAAAGATGACAAAAAGTACTTTCCTTGAGTTTTTGGTACTTCTTTCCATTTTTTGGGATTATAAGCCCTACTAATATAAAATTAAGGATTATTGGCCCAGATTAAGCTCGAAAAACAATTAGGCGGCCCTTTTTTTATATATTTATTTTTACTTTTTTGGTATTTGTTTGAATTTTTTGAGATCATCTTCTTTTGCGTTGAACTAAGATTGAGGTCAAAAGTTAATTGGGTTGCTGAAAAATATTTTTAATATTTTTTTTAAAAATGTTAATTCTAAAAATATAAAACTTAAGTCTGGTAACCCAGATTGAGGTCGAAAGTGAACTTAGTGAACAAAAAGTATATATATTTCTATTTTCGATGCTTTGAGATTGCCAGTCTAAGGCCAGGGGGCAAATTACGGCATTGGATTCGAATCGAAATTTTACTTGATCGATCGAGTTGTCAATGCTTTTAATACAGGAATTCTATAAAGAATTTTAAAATTCCGTTTTAAATTGAATGGAATATCTTAACGATAGATAATTTAAGGGAGCTCTCGAACAGTTTTTGGTTATCATAAGTATTTTTTTCGCTTATAAAAAGCCTTGAGGCAAAAGTTTTAATTTTAAACTAAATTTAAACGTAAATATTTTTAAGCTTAAATTAATATAATTTAAGAAGAGTTATGATTTATTCTCTCTTTTTGATTTTGTATTTTTAAAAATGTCAATTTTTCTTTAAGTAATATGAAAAGGCACCACTAAGCCTGTACAAAATACAGGCGGCAAATTACGGCATTCGATTCGAATCGACATAAAAAATTTTTTATTAGAATTGCTATATTAAAAGCATTAACACCTTGATCGATTGAGTAGAATTTTGATTCGACTCGAATGTCGTAATTCCCCCCCAGTATTTTTTTGTTGACTTGCCATTGTTTTAAAAGGATAAAATAATAATCAAATAGGTTACTTTATTCTTAACTTTAGCAATGGTTACTTTTTGCTAACAGTTACTATAAGTCTGTTGTTGTGAAAACGGCTCTAAGTGTATTAAATTAAAGGCAATTTACCTTATAAATGCTCATAGCACTCCTTCGAACTTAGTTCTTTGTTTACTAAAATCTTTTTAATAACGCTAAAAAAGTTAACTGCCAGTAAGGCTAATATTTTAAAAGAATTTTTGTTTCATCAGGGTACAAAAGGCAGTGACCGCATACAAACTGCTCCTTTTTCTTTTTTAAAGATAGCTCAGTATTAAACAAAGATTGCTGACAAGGTATTGCAGCGGGCTCTAAAGTTTATTTTCAAAAAAACAAAACGTATTTAATTTTAATTAAATTTAGGTCAAATAGAAGATATTGTAATAACGCTCCGTGCCGAACAAACAGTGGGGATGTGGTGTTGCAGCGGTCTCCTAATTTCGGGAAAATTTACTTTTTTAAGAAAATCCTTCACAATAATAATGAACCAATAAGCCTGATAAACTATAAAAAACAAAATTTTGAAAGAAACAATATTTGAAATACACGATAAATAAAAATTTGAAAAAACAAAATGTTGAACATTTTTATTGCATTTATTTGTATCTTGGGTCATTGTGCGTATGAATAATATTGATTATGGAAAGATTAACCTTTTTTATACCCTTTATGTAGTGACATGAGTAAGTGCAGTTTGTGTATATTTTTGATCCTTATGGATAGGTAAGAAGTGAAGTTTCCCCTAAATATACACTATTAGGATTGCCTTTTAGTGATCGTTGTAATAAGCAAATACCTGGGGTATATTTGGACCCGCTATATAGTGGAATTGTAATTGCTATTAATATCAAGCTTAATAACGTTTTCACTGTTTGTTTTGCCTTTACAGCTGTTTAAAGAAAAAACTCAGATTATCCATTGCTATTTTTTTGAATAGAAAACAAACACCTAAATTAAAACATTAATGAAAAATTAAACTGTAAGTCAGTTTTATTAAAATTTTAAAGTAAAATAATTTAATTCGTATTGACATACAAAGTCAAATAATAACCATTTTCTTGCATTTTTTAACATGTGACTTGTTTCACACAAATAAAAGTTAAGTTAATGACTAAAAATTTTATATAATTGATTTTATACTTCACTACTTAAACTTGTCATTGGCAAACTGAAAATGTTTTTAAATTACTTTAAAAATATTTTAATTAAAACAAAAAAATTTTTCTTATGATTTCGTAGTTGTATCAAAATGTAACATACAGTGGACGTCCAATAGTACGTACTGCCGCTACTACGAATGTCCAATAGTACGAAAGGCAAATATTTTGCATTGACGTTTCTATTGTACGAATAAAAAAACTTTTTACTATTCGATAATACGAATATGTTTGTTTTTCCATATATGAATGGAATTTTTGTAACATTTTTTTATTATTTTTAAGTTTGTTTTTTTTATTTTTTGCGGTCTACAAACAAATATGTAGTAGTCATTTGGTGCTTTTCGTTTGAAACATAAAAAATGTTTAAAATGAAAGAAGCCAAAAAGAAACAAATTTTTTTACAAAATAAAATAAAAATTATAGAAGATTGTGAGAGTGGAAAATATCTTACAAATATGGATTATCTAAATTAACCATTTGCACTATAAAAAGCAGAAGGCGAAGCTTTTATCTGAAGCAGGCTCAATTAAATCCCGTTACCGAATAGTACCTGGAGAATTTAAAAATAAATGGAAGACGAGCTATACAAATGGTTTTTATGCCAAAGAAATTGTTATGTTCCAGTAGGGAGTACGCAATTAAAATGTAAGGGGGAAAAACTATAGTCCAATACTACGAATTTTTCAGTATTACGAATGGGCCTGACATTATATAATTCGTATTATTGGACGTCCACTGTATTATCTTTTTTTTATTTCTGTTTCTAAACAATAAGTTCAGCATAAATAATATTATTTCAAAACACTTCCCTTTGGTATAGTCCTTTCTGAGTTGTTTACTTTTACTACTCGATTGTACTCTCTTAACATCACTGCTCTTGCAAACCATTTTTTCAAAGCATTGTTGTTGTTTTATTGTTTTTATGTTCTTCTTGCAAATCTCTTAGGAAATAAGTATTTGTGTAGACTTGTGTTGCAGTGATTTGTTTATTAATTTTATTTCTTTTGTTGTTGCTTTTTTCTAAATTGAAAAGGAATCGATGCTGTTTGTGTGATATCTGTTGTTTGTCTTAAGTAGATGTTTTCTTTTTGCACTCTTTATTGTTTTTCTTTTTGAGAGTGTGCAGGTTAATTAAAAGGGTTTAATTAATGATTAATTGATTAGCTGAAGAATCAAAGTTTGTTTAGGTAATGTTTCGTTGCTCTTTGGTTTCGAAAATTATTAATGTTTTTTGTTTTTCTTGCATATTTGTTTTTTTTTTTTTGGATTTTTTGTAAGGGGTACTACTGTACAGAAAGTGAGATACATTGTTTATTTTGAAAACTAAAGCATCATATTTTATGCCATAACGATTAATGCAATATCAAAGGGGAACACGAAAAGATAACAAACCCTATTAAAGGAATATGGAAACATAAAAAGGTGTTATTTTCCAAAAGAAATTGTCAGTTTGTGATGTAGTTTTATTTTCCTGCTAAGGTATAAATCAGTCTGTACAAAATTATTTACCGATGTGCTTCCATTGAGTAGGAGAAAGGGTAGAAATAAAAAATAAGTGATAGGGACACGTATAATATCAACAAATACAAAAAAACTTCGAGAGACATGGCATTCGGCAACGACCAAAATATGATTTGGTACTGTAACAACAACAAGGAAATATTAAATTAAATCAATTTCCAGAAAAATATGATAATCCTCGTTGTTGTTTTGTTACGACGTAAATACGATCTGGTATTAGCAGCGATTAAAAAATGCGAAATGCGTTGTTACGAATTAAATACGATCTGGTATTGCCAACAATTTCAAGAAAAAAAGCGAACTACCTGCGAGGCACATGGCTAGGGCACAGGGTTCTGGTCGTCATTGAAGTGGCTTACTTGTAACACTAAACGAACGGGGATGCCAACTTAGTGCTTTTTGCACTTTTTTGGTGCTTTTTAATTGCTAAAAACCCAAATTTTTAGTTTTAGTGCCAAACTGAGAAAAAGCACTAAGCTGTTGCTTTCTTAATTTTTCGATAGCGCCTTTAGTGCTTTTTACAGGTTTACAAACCTATTTAAAACCTATCAACAGTTATTGTATGCAAGTATCGCGAATTATTTTTTTCACCTTTTTATCTCACAGGATATTGGTATTTTTAATAAAAAGTGTATTTACCGCTGGATTAACAAACTTTGGAAACCGAATATGCTTGAATTCTTTTTCAAAGCGGCTGCATGACCCATTCAAAGCCAAAATTTTTCTTAAGTACACACATGTTTTATAAAAAATAGTAGTTCATATTGTTTAACTAAAAATCAAAATTTCATTGGTTCTTACACCAAATCAACAGTAGACTTAAAATAAATTCTTAAAAAATCGCATGATTTTTTCTGCCTTTATATAATAACTTCAATAAACTTACTGAGAATTATTATAAACAAACCCAAAAATTTAAGAGTTCTTTCAACAAACAATTTTTTGTTATTCAACTGTTTTGATTTTTTTCCCCCTTATACATGTGGATAACCATTGGTAAGGGCTACTGAAAACAAAACCTTTTCGTATTGTAAGAATTTCTAAATATTGAGAAAATTGAGATCATATCTGAATAATTTTGGAAATTGCTGTAAAACTGAAACTTTCAGTTTTCGCTTAACAAAGGCTTGTGGGGGCGCATGGTATATAATGAATAGGATTCAGTTTAAAACAAAGTTATTAACATTTGCAAAATTTTGTGAAAAATTATATTTACATAAACCACCATTCGGATGGGCGGACAGATACATGTTTTAATCGACTCAGAAAGTGATTTTCAGTCTAACGGTAAAAGAACAAGTTGGTCTTAGACTATTCCTTTAAAGCGATATAAACATCTGCACAAATGCATAATACCCCTCCACTTTGGTAGTGTGTGTATAAGTTTAGTGCTTTTTTACGCTTTTCTGAATGCAAAATAACGCTTTTTGGTGCCTTTTTTTGTATGATGTGCTTTTTGTTTCTAAAAAGTTGTCATCACTGTACACGAAAGGTATTGGTAGCTTCTCACCTTTGGATAATTAAATTGTTGCCTTTATTCAAAACTAGCTACAAACCAAATAAAAATTATAAGATTTTGTTTGTGTAGCGATTTTTTTGTAGAAGTCACAAACTTATTAAGAACAGTTAAAAATTAACGGTTGATGTAACCTCACGTTTCATGTAAAATAAAAGTTTTTTTTTTTTTGAGAGCGCTTTAATGCTGAAAAGGCTATTTATTAGGAAATTTAATATCTAATTTTATACCAAATATAAAAATTTTCTAGCACTTAAACTCAGCGGGCAAATTACGGCATTCAATTCGAATTGAAATTAATAAAGTCTTTTTAGAATTCCTATATTAAAAGCATTGACAACTCGATCGAGTAAAATTTCAATTCAAATCAAATATCATAATTTGCCCTCTAACTTTTTAAATTTTTAAATTTGCTTTGTTATATCTAATCTTATGCGATATTAATTTCACAATATACAAATATGTACTTATTAGTGCTATAAACTGTACATATGTAATTACATACATATATTCTTTACCTTTTTTCGGTTTCAAATGTTTTTTAACACATACTAAGTACTTATACAAACATACGTAATTTCCTTAGCTTTTCTGCCCAAATCTAATCCCCCTTTTTAATGCATATTAAAATAATTATATTTAATTTTTTTTTTGTAGTCGTATCATTGCCATCATAATTTGTTTAAACCTAAAAAAAACTTTAAATTACAGCTAACGCTCGATTTAATAATAATATAATGTCAGGTCATTTCCTTACACTAAAAAAATTTGTTTTATCGCAAAGTTTTTTTAAGCCTTCTTTTTACTAGTTGTCATTAAACAATTCACTTCATGAATATTATAAAAGCAAACACTAAATCAAACAAATTATAAACCATACTTTGTTTTCTGCTTATTTGAAGACTCTCTTTGAATTGCTTCGTATTAGATTTTATTTCATACTCTTTTGACCATAGGCCTAGCTCTCTGGAGATTGGAGCTAGTCGACAGAGTATGAATGTTTCGATTAACCGCGATCTGATGGTAATCTCCAAATGGGTCCGTGCGAATAGGGTCGATTTTAATGCCCGTAAGACCCAATGTTGTCTTCTGACACATAAACGCACAATGGACGATGCTGCCTCGTCTGTATTAATGGATGATATAATTATTGAGAGGACAGAGACTCTTGATGTTCTGGGCATGAGAATCCAGTGCGATGTCCGCTGGACGGAACACATTTTTCTTGTGTCGAAAGAAGCATCGAAATGTCTTGGTTTTCTTAAACGGTGCAGGAATTACTTTACACCATCTGATCTTCTCAATATTTATACCACCTATATCCGACCAAAAATGGAATATAACTCCCATGTATGGGCTGGTGCCCCAAGGTCTATTTTGGGGCTACTTGACCGCGTACAAGAACGGGCGAAGATACTCATCGGCGACGTTGTGGTATCTAACCGTCTTGACTCACTGGAACACCGTCGTGATGTGGGGTGTGTTTCGCTGTTCTATCGATACTATAATGGAATGTGCTCTGAGGAACTTGTTCCCGAGACCCGAAACTTTTTGCGTGATACACGATTTTCTAGAAGAGCACACCCATACGTAGTCGACTGGCCAGTGAATCGCACCAGTTATTACAGGGAGAAATCCTTCTTCGGCCGCACAGTTCGTATGTGGAATGAACTTCCTACTGATGTCTTTCCTGCCACAGTAAATACCGAGAAATTTAAATCAAATGTCCACAAGCACTACTCCCTTTATCCTCCTTCCCATAACCTATTTTCCTGATACCAACACAATGCAATGCATGTGTAGGGGCTATCCCCTGAGTGCTGGTTACTATTAAAAAAAAAAAAAAAAAAAAAAAAAAATAAGAACAATGATTTCAAATTATTAATGTTGTTTTGCAACCGAATCAATACAGCTTTCTAAGCATTCGATTGCATCAAAATGATTTGTTTTTGTTACGGTCGCAATTGCAATTTAAATTGTTTCATTAATATTAAAGTATATCTAAAATTATGGTTGGGTTAAGAGCAAGTAACAGTTTATAATTGAAACAGGAAAACACAGCTTAATTTTGGAAATACTATACCTATAGAAAATATTTTCACACTTTTTTACAATAAACTTTAAAAACAGTAGCGGTTTAAAGATTTCTTTTAATTTTGCACTATTTGTTGCTCAATATTTTGTTGAACACACAAACAAAAGCTTTTTCAAATAATTAATGTTTGGTTTTATTTTACCTTCTTCTCTAAACATGCTTTATATCGAGTATAAGATTTCTTTAATAATCGCAACATAAGATAGTTAGTGTTTAAAATTTTGCTGTTTGTTACATTGGTTTTTCGTTAACTCGAGAACCGTTATACCGTGCTTTGTCTGAAAACGAGTTTTAAACTGAAAAAACGGGTTAAAATAAGTTGAATGAAATTTAAAGTTCTTAAACTAAACAGAAAATATTCACTTAAAAAAAAACAAAAATATATTTAAGGGTTTTATCATATCGCTTATTTGCCAGAACAGCGTCATAACTCAATAAAACGAATTTCGGCAGTTAGCGATGCAGAATTATTGGATATTGTATAATTTATTCTAGGTATAAATTTCCTCTTTTTTTGTTTCTATATTTTGCGTTTGAAGGGAAAATATCGCATGTCTCTATAGTAAATTTAAGCAAATCGAAAACTTCAAATGAGGTTTTTTGAAATATCTTTTTTGAGTTATGAGGTACTTCTAACAAGTAAGCGATATATAGCTATTTTTTATGATTAAAGAATCTTTAAATTTATAGAAATTTGTTATTTAAAAAAATATGTAGTTAACTAATTCACGTGATTTTAATTTTTTTTAATAAGAGAACAGGTAAGAAAGTTATAGTAGTATGCCCCTACATTCTTATGGGGGCATTGGGAAAAAACAGACTGATAATTTTTGTATTTTGTATAATAGTTGATGGCATAAATATAAAAATGTGTGCAAAATCTTGAGGAGATAAAATAATATTCGAGTTGAACCCCAAAATTTTTTTTCCGGGAGGTCGTTTGTATCGGGGCTGTAAAAAAATTGACCGATTATCACAAAAAAATAGTCCTCATAACAAGGCCAAAAATCTTATTTGTGGCAAATTTTATCAAAATATCTTCGAAATCGCGACCTGTAGCATGTTTACAAGAATACATGGACACCCAGCAAGACGGACGGACGGACATGGTTATATCGACTCAGGAAGTGATTCTAAAACATTCGGTTTACTTAAAGGTGGGTCTCATAGCAATATTTTCGTGCGTTACCACGAATGTATGTTTTGTGGGTGTAACAAATATTTAATTTTTACTTTTTAAAATTAATCATTCGCAGTGTGGGCCAAATAAGACAAACCTTTTAGGAAACATGTGCCACAAAGGTATATTTTTATTAAACTTTTTTATGTCTTTAGAGAAAGTAAATGCTTCGTACAATATTTTTCGATAAACGTACAATATATTTCTAAATTGTTGATTGTAATATGGTTGTCGGAAGTATTTATGTTACAAATAAAATAAAGTCCAATCGTTTGATCGTCTATTAAATAATAATAATATAGTGCATTAACCGATAAGTTTTTAATAGAAATTTTTAGGATTGTTCACAATAGCATTTAAAAATGTGTTTTAATACTTTGTCGTTTTAATTGAAATATATAAGTGTGGCGTGTCAAGTTTGGATCTTATGTTCTGAGCAATTTAAGTTCAAGGTCAGATGGCAAAAAATTAATGAAAAAATGAAAACTAAAAATTACCAATAATTTTATACTGAAATCAACAAGATTTCATTTTTGGTTTCTAAAATCGGGCAATTTTTAGTTTTGTAAAATTTTTCAATTTTGGGGCTTTTGTCATTTTTAAACTTTTTTGTATTATGGGAAATGTTTAAAAGAAAAATGGCCTAGTTTACCTTTACCTTTTACCCTTTTACCCTTACCTTTTTACCACTTTAAAAAAATGCCGATAAAAATAGAAAAAATTACCCCCAGAAAAAAAGAAAAAGGAATTTTCAAGCAGCAATAAATATAAGAAGGGTCCCAAAATAGTTTAACATTACGAATCAGATAAAAAATAGCTCCAAAACGAAAGCTATAAATAATCTTTTGTTTTTACATAAATGGAGCAAGATTAGGTAAAGGCGTCATAAAATTTCGTGTCTTGGACAAATTTTTTTTCAAATATGCTAGAGCTTTGAGAAAAAAATTTTTAGAACAGCTAACTTTTGGCTGATGGCAAAGACTTTAAACTCTTATGGATTCCAATCCCCGGATTCGCCTCAAAAAAACACCTCAAAGTAAAAAAAAAAAATTATATTTCAAAATTATTTCGGGGCCTTTTTTTGATTTCACATTTCGGGCAATTTAACTTTTCTGCAAAACTCATGTTTTTGTTTGCCATTATTCCTGCTATTTGGGGTAATTTTCTATTTTTCAAATTGGGTTCATTTTTTATTTTTAAAAATGGGACCGTGCTTCTTTTTTTACGGCCATTTTTAATTGGAAACATTTTTTAAGGAGCCTAAAAATCAGAATTGAGACTTAAGAGTTATTAGTAAGCCATTAAACTGAAAAAAGTGAACCCATATTATCCCATAAGATTTACTAACAACTAAAAATTAAATATTTAAGAAAAGGGTTTGGAATTTAACGATGTTAAAGTATTAAATGTTGAAGATATTGATAAGTCTTATTATATTGGTGTGATACTATGGACGAAAGGAACTAACAGCTTTTGTTTACAATTGCACAGAGCCAACATATATCTGACCGAAATCTGAAGAAAAAAAACCTTCTGGACTCGTAGTTGCCAACCTCATTATTACACAATTGATTGCAGTGACAAAATAGTATCATTTGACTACGTTTTCCTAGCTAGTGGAATTCATAAAGGTTGCAACATATATCCCACTTTATGCTGCACCCTTAACAAGAGATTAAGTCACGTGCAGTGGTCTCCTCTGTTTCTGCACATGATAATTGCATTGCGTGTTCCTAAGGGGATTTGCTAATGAGTACTAGTTAGTTGTCAACACGTGGACTTGCCCCCAGAGTTAAAAATAAGCTGTGTCATTTTTGAATTTGATTTGGTTTGAAATTCTACATTAACATAATAGCAACTGTCTGGATATAAACACGATCGCTATGAAATTATTATAATAAAATTAATTTTGCCTTAAATTTTTCATTGTAAATTCTACAGAGGCAAAGAAATTAAGAGGAAAGAAATTTTGTTTTGTAAAGTTTTTTTTTGTGCCCACTTCTGTTATTTAATACTTTGTTGACAACACAGTAACATCACTTTAATGTAAAGATATCTTAATTATTATTTACCTTGGATTATTGGTTTGTCTAAATTTACTTATTTTTTACCTTTGGGGAAGCGCTTTGGTAAATCAGTAGTAATGGCAAAAACCAGTTTAACAGACTGCCTACAATTATATTCAAAATTTCTGCCTTAGTCTAACCTTTTATTTTTTTTAATTAAAAATTTTTATTTTTTTAAATATTATAACTTAAGAAAAAAAGATTTTCTTTAAGTTTTTTTTTCAAAACTTTAAGCTAAACTTTCAAATACTCGTTGATATACATAAATAATCAAAAATAAATAAAAATTTTTACCAACATAGATTTTAATGCGAGGAAGAATGAAAGCAAATAAAAATCTTAATAAGAAATAATTAATTTTAAAATAACAATGTTTGTATTTTTTTTGTATTTGAATAAAAAAGAAAATAAACTTTTCTTTTGTTGTTTTGTTAAACTAAAAGTTTTTATATAAATCTGTGTGTGCATATGAATATTCACACAGATAATGGTAGAATATCTCGGTGTGAGTTATAGTTAAGTTGGGGTTAAGAGAAAAATTGTTGAGGAAATAGTTGTTCAATTAATTGACCATAAAATTTTTTGCTTTAGCAATTATAAATCTGTGTGTCATACAGACACTTACTAGCATAAAAAAGAAAATTTTATAATTAATCACACAAACACATACACAAATTAAATGAACGAGTTATGATAAAAAGGAAAAAGGACAGAAAGATACCAAAAAGAAAATTGAGCAAATTTTATAAAATTTATTCTTAGTCATAAATGTAGCAGTCCCCTTACAATAAACGATGTATGTCTATAAGGGTGCAGACACCTCTCCCGATGTAGATCCACAAAATCAAGTTTTCGGGAAATTTAAATCCGAAGAAGCTTAAAGGTGCATCAAACATGGAAAAATTCTCTCAAACTATATTTAGTATCGCATTTCATTAAAAAAAACAAGTAAGAGCGCTATATTCGGCTGTGCCGAATCTTATATACCCTTCACATTGGTCTTTAAATATACCAAGCTGAGTAATTTTGTACTGCAAATAATATAATAAAAAACCTTGTGCGAGTTTTAAAGTCCATAGAAAAAATAACAAAATTTTAACGTTCGTATGAATAATAGAAATAGATGAAGAAGATTTGAGGTCGAGAGTTTTAAAAATTTTCGACATTATTCATATTTTAAGGTTAATAAAACTTATTAAATGTTCTAGTCCCCCTGCTCTTCTCCAACTTTTTCTCCAAAATGTATGAATTATTTGATTATTACTTTTTGTAGAATATTCGAAGTCGATAGCTGTAATAGTTTTCCAGAAGCGTATTGAAAATTTTATAAAAATTGTTAATTTGTATGGGAGCTACCCCTTCTTCACCCACCATCCGAAAATGTTTTTCTTTAAAGCGTAAGCCTTGTGTTCCAATTACTTTTTGTAGAACATTTGATGTGGATATCTGTTATAGTTTCCGAGATATAGCGTATCGAATATTTTATAATAATTGTCGATTTGTATGGGAGCTACCCCCTTTTTTGCCCCCACTCAAAAAATTTTTTCTTTAAAGCGTAGGCATTCTCGCCCAATTACTTTTTGTAGAACTTTTTATTTTGATATCTGTTATAGTTTCCGAGATATAGCGTATCGAATATTTTATAATAATTGTCGATTTGTATGGGAGCTACCCCCTTTTTTGCCCCCACTCAAAAAATTTTTTCTTTAAAGCGTAGGCATTCTCACCCAATTACTTTTTGTAGAACATTTTATTTCGATATCTTTTATAGTTTCCGAGATATAGCGTATCGAATATTTTATAATAATTGTCGATTTGTATGGGAGCTACCCCTATTTTTGCCCCCACTCAAAAAATTTTTTCTTTAAAGTGTAGGTCTTTGCGTACAATTATTTTTTGTAGAACATTTTAAGTCGATAGCTCTTATAGTTTACGAGATATAGCGCATAAAATATTTCCCCAAATTTGTGCAATTGTAGGAAAACTACCCCTTCCCCTGGTCCAATCCAATTATTTAGGTCCCTTCTTTGTGAGTATCCGTGCCAAGTTTTGTGGCAAGAGTGACTATACTTACTGAGTTATATAGGGATATTTGCACAGATTTTGTCCTAAAAAAAATGGGTTACTCTGGGGTTTCGCTTATATCTCGGTCAATAGTGAACCGATTTTACTGATTTTAAATAGCGATTGCCTCCAGGATATTTCTAATAGTTTGACACCATTAACTGGTCTGTATCTTTTTATTTGACTCCGGAAACTTGATTTCAACAGACGGACAGACGGACATCGCTAAATCGGCTTCCCTATCTATAAGGATCCAGAATATATATACTTTATGGGGTCGCAAATTAATAATAAAGAAATTACAAACGGAATGACAAAGTGATATATACCCTATCACTATGTGAAGGGTATAATAAACGAACAACAGCTTAACACTTTTTCGAAATTTTGACCTCTAAGAAGTAAAATAGGATCAAGGCTATATTTTAGTATTTTTTAAGTACAGCTTCTAAACCAATAAAGAAAGAAAGATAAAAAAATTGTTTTAGTTTTAATTTTAAGCACAAATAGTTTAACTACCCATTTAGACAATTTGTTAACAATATAAACATACACAGACATGATTTATAATTGCATTTGGGCATTCCCAGCATAGGGAACGCGGCATTCGTACGACTTTAAAGTAACAAAATATTTATTTCATTTTCAATCATGTGATTACTTCATATAACTTCATTTTAACTGGAAGTTATTATATTTTTATTGGAAATTTTTTAGTCTTGTTAGGAGTTATTTCATTTTTGCTAAAAAAAGTTTATTAGACCTGCAACAGAATAAAATAGTTGCTGTATTATCTGAAGCTGGTGACAAAATAAGTATCACAGCAAGGAGAAATGCAAACAGAATATTGAAGCTTATCATACATATGTATGTGACAGCTGACAATTGTCAATTGTTCTGTCGTACAATAAAATTCAAGTATTCGAATCTTACGCTTCAGCTTCTACCATAGCGACTACTGAAACTATCTAATTTGTTGACACTACTTTGAAACGGTGGTTTTTACCTTTTGACAGCTTGCAGCTCCCTTTTACATAGTACTAAAGTGACTGTTTCATTCCCCATTTAAAACACATTTTAAGTGTTGTTTCCAAAGGTATTGTGGATACCAGAAGCTTTCTTTTATTAAACACTCTAACATTAATCTGTCCGCAAAGTTGCACAATATTTACACTTTGTTAGTTTGCAACCAAATTAAACTGAGAGAAGAGAACGTGACACACTTTCATAATAATAATAGCATATTTGATGTGGTAATTTTATAAAATAATTTTTGTTTTATTCAAAAACACAATATTTTTTGTTAATATTGACATTTTCAGCCATTTGATAGCAAAGATCGTGGTACTTTTATAAGAAGCAGTGTATTTTGAGAATGGAACGTGACATTAGAATATGAACAGCAAGAAATTAAAAATTTTAGCATTAATCGATCTTTCTTCGGTTATTTCCGATTCTAATCTGTTAAGTTGTTGTTGGGTAAAGACTTTCATAAATAAAATAAAATCATAATAAAAACACTCAGTTAAAAATTTCTAAAGAAAAAACACCATTCAAAGTAATGAAGATAACAAAACCTTTTTTATACGGCTGGAAAAATACATTTTTTGTTAACATTTTAAGCTTTGGTCTAGGTAGTCCCTCGGCTGGACATAACCATTTAATGCTCGCATAACTGTTAAATTTTATATTTATACCCTTCACATAGTGATAAGGGTATATTTCAAACTGACATTCCATTTGTAATTTCTTTATTATCCATTTGCGACTCCATAAAGTATATATGTATATTTTGGATCCCTATATAGGTAGATAGGGAAGTCGATTTAGCCATGCCCGTCTTTGTGTCTGTTAAAATCAAGTTTCCGGACCCAATTTAAGTGCTACGGACCAGGTATTTAAGTCAAGCTACCAGAAATATCCCTGAGATAATTAGCAAGATCGGTTTACCGCAAAACGCTGCAACTGCCACAGTTTTTTAGGAAGAAAGTCCATAAAAAAAAGTAGCAAATGTAACCAATTGACAACGCTGTTAAGCACACATAAGGATGTAAATAAATGCACATGAAGTTTCTGTATGTATGTTGCATGTTTGGTATGTATGTTTGGCACACGTTTGAATATTCAATCGCAAAAAAAGTGAAGACTGCTTTTATGAAAGGAGTTTGACAGTTATAGCTTACTATCGCTGTTTACACTCTTGCAAAGACAATAGATGTACATTTTATCCAGCGTTGCCAGTTGGTTACATTTGCTACATTTTGTGTAACCCTCTATGTAACAAGTATAATTTGAACGTATTAAGAAAATGAACTAAGAAAAATAGGAAGATAAATTCCTCTGTTGTAAGTCGCTTAACATAGATTATCCTAGATACCAGTGAATACGTCAATCTAACTGTTTATGAAAAAACGTAACCTTTTGATTGAAGTTATGTATGAAGGGTACATAAAATTCAGCGCAACCGAATATATCGCTCTTAGTTGTTTTGGTTTCTTGTTTTTCAGCTCCTGCTAAATCTTTAATATTTAATAGTTTTTTAAATATATTTTTGCAAGTGTTTACACATTAAGCAATCTTTTTAGAGAGAGAGTAAAAGGTTATTTATTTTTATTGTTAAATATGTTTAGATTTATATATTTTTAATTTTTATATTATTTTTCCTCTATCCTGGCAACATTTTTCTTTTTTACCAACTTGAATTTTTTTTTTGAATTTTTACATTTCCTTGATGGATTTACTTATATTCGTTGTATGCAATATTCATTTTCTTTTTTTTAATCCTTTTATGTTGTTTGCTTTTGTTTTGAGTACGATGTAAAAGTAGAAATTTACTAACAGCAATAAAAAAAATTAAACTAAAACTAAACTTAACTTTTTATACGCCTCAAAGATTTTTTTTATAGAAGACAAAGTCAACGGTTAATGTTATGGTTTTGTTATGTTTATTTGGTTTTGCTGCTGTTGTTGTTATACAAGTTGTTAAAGGAAAACATTTTTATAAAAACAAGTAACATAGAATGCTAAGTTAGAATTATGATATCCTTCACCTTTACCCGTGTGAGTTTTTAATAATTTATAGAATTAAATATATCTTTGTGAAAATTGTTAGTTTGCTAAAGTTGTAGGTGTATTTAAATTCTATTACCATACATGCATATGCTAAGTTGGCAACATTTAAAGAAGCTCTAGTTACAACTGAAGTTAACTATGGACTCCCTATTTGATAAAAAATTTAATTCGCTGAGCAGTAGATTGTATATTTTGTTCCTGGAAGTACATTGATCCATATACATAAACTTGGTCTCTTGCCCAACCTCAATTTTAAACTGTCGTTTGTTGTAAACACCAACTATATTACTGACCTTTGCAACGAAGTTAACTCTGCAGGGCGTAAAACAACAAAACTGGTAACATTTTCAATGTAGTTGTTGTGGAGATTTATCTGCTTCAACTTTGTTTCCATAGTAAGAAGAGTACTCAAGGTTATTCGTCCCCTCTCTTACGGAAAATTTGCTTTTTCTTTTTAAATTGTCATTGTTCTGTTAAACAAGAATTAATTCAATTATTGTTAAAGCTTTAGTGGTTACCTAGAAATTCTGTAAAAGAAATTGTAATTGTTGTTAAAAAGTTAATGCAAGAATGAAATATGAGATCTCCTGTTTATAAGGAGTCAACTAAAAGGAAGTAAAGTTAAGAGGATTTGATAAAAATAACTAAATGTTGAAAAATTGATACAGAAATAATTAAAATAAACACAATTTGAAAAAAAATATTACAGATTAAAAAAAAAATTTAAGTAAAATTCCTTTAAGACGAAAACAATCTTTAAAGTCAATTTCAACGAATATAATGATATAAGGATCAAGGGTTTAGTAGAGTTATTTATTTATCACATTTTAATTATGATTTAACGATTAAATTTTTTCTCAGTTTAAAAAAGATTATTTCAATAATTTTTTTTTGCAAAATAATTTCTCTAAAAATTAGAAAACAATGTAACCAAATTAATACGAAAAATTTATTTTTTTTTCTTTTCATTCTCAACCAAATATTTATTTATTTATTTATTTATACAATACTAGCTGACCCGGTGAACTTCGTACCACCTAACAGTTATTGAATATATGGATTTTTTTAAAAGCTTACAAAGTTTATTTAGTCAAATAGTTCCTTGAAATATATTTATAAAGAAAACAAAAATTCAAAAAGATTTCAAAAAAAATGGCGTTTCAGGTAAAAGCGGTTAAGGAAGCTATGTATTCTCGTGCATGGGTTATGTTTAGGTTAATTTCCTTCAGTGCAGTACATTGTGATATTCGAAACTTTTCGTTTTGTTATTAGGCGCAAGAACAAATAAAGCAGATGGTTTGCCCACACGTGAACAAACAACGTAGAGTTGGCCATGAGAAAAACATGAATTTTCTAAATTAAGACCAAAAATACTCAAGGACTGTCATTAAAAATGCAAGACGAATAAGAAATTGAATTCGCTTTAACTCAAAAGGCATATCGGTTGGTATCATCGGAATTCTCGGTATGAGAACTTCTTCACCTTTGAATTTTCCTCTAAGTATAATTGCGTGAATAACATGGACTATTAGTTTTGTTAACGCCAAGCGCGTTCCATTGCAGAAGTTTTGGTTGGTTTAAATTTCAAAGGACGACAACTACCGAGCCAACCTTCAGTTATAAGTTGTGCGGTGCTAAGTCAGGCACATCCAAAGAGTTTAAAACTTAAGTTGGATAGTTGGTGGCTTCATCTTCGTTTGTTACACAATCAATAGATTTAAAAGAATGCAGAGTACCAACGATTTGATTATGAACTATATAGTTTAAATCATCAACATCTATATTTTTAGCTGCTAAATTGCCCGTTCACTCAACCAGTCATAATTGTTCCCGTTAGCAAATATGTTGGGGAATACTTTCTGGATGAGCTGTTATTTTGATGATACAAAATTACAAAAATTTTGAGGAAACGAAATCAATCCGTTTAATTCGTCGACAGGAATACGGCCATTACCGATAGTCAACAATTGGTTGAAGAAATCTTGAGGTGATATATCGTTGAACAATGTAACTTTCATGTTTTCTGTCAACTGAAGTATTTTTGCAAAACGCCAAAGAATTGAGGATTTACGCAAGCACTTATTCGATCAGCAGTCGTCGATCTTGGAATGACTGGCAGTGTTTGGCGGAAATCACCAGGCAGTAAAATCATTGCACCTCTAAAAAATCTTGAGTCACTGCGCAGATCTCTTAGTGTTCTTTTAAGAGCTTCTATTGCGCATTTGTGTGCCATTGTGCATTCGTCCCAGATAATGATTTTACACGCTACTAAACATGGCGGACTTTTTCGCAATGTTACATGTCGGTTTCTCTATACTTTGAAGGTTTAATGGCAATTTTAACGCTAAGTGAGCTGTGCGGCATCCTTCTTACAATGTGGCCGCTATTCCAGATGAAGCTACCGCTACAGCAATGTTGGATCTCGCACGAACAATGGCTAAAATCAGTGACATGACGAATGTCTTCCAAGTTGCACCGGGGCCATCAATTGCCTTCAATATTATACCATAGACTTCCTTCTGTTGGAGGTTTAAGAGGGAAACATTATTTTGAACTAATTGGTTCAACTCATGTCGATCGTATTCACGTCCACGCTTCAATTCTCGATTTAGAAGCTCATTCATTTCATGTTCTGGTGCTGGCAGTCCTAACCTGACTAACAAACTGCCGCAAATAAGGTAACACATGTCTTCAATTAAGAGCAAGGCCCGGTTATGCATCTTTTTTTTCCATATTATTATTATTGAATCTTCGCTGATGCGAACTGACAATATGTATTAAAATCTTAAAATTATGTAATTGATATTAGTCCAGTCAGTACCAGACCAAAATTTAAGTTCTCATAATAAGATAAATAAGATTATGAATCTTCGACTTGACTTCAAGATTTGGATTCCTCGAGCTGACACGATATTTATGTAAAATGACACATTGTCCTTGTATTTGTTCCACAGGTCACTTGGACTTGACGGGAAGCATGTCAATAGCAAATAATGACAATAGCAAATAATGTTCGTATATGCCTCAGTGATTGTCGTATCTCAATGAGTATCGTTTTCAAGCAAACTGAGTTCTTGACATGCAGCACAAAGTGTTGAGCAGACTATACCATTAACAGTACGAAATGCTGCAAATGATGTTGGACCACGAACATTCACCAGCAACAACCGCAAATAAAAGCATTCATCATTCTTCGGATGAACTGGATAAATGCGACCAAGAGCATCACTTGAATGCACATCCAGATGCCCAGGAACCATAGTGCCTTTCTTTCGACGTTAAAATTTTTTTGAAGAAGCGTTCCAAGTGTAATACCGTGGCATCTCCGAGTAAAGTAAAGTTTGCGCAAACGGATCGCTTTGACAAACAGCAAAGAAACTTGTCAATGTTTTCGCTTGAGATATTTCAGCCCGTTGAACAACATTTGTCGCAGTGAAATATACTCGTTGGCCATTCTCGAGATGCACTGCTAAATGTACGCCAAACCGCCTGATTGCGATTCACATTTCGCCCAACTTAATAACGCGTAATTTCATCGTTGCCATTGGAGGATTGGATGCTAAAAACAGCCATATCGCTGCCTTTCGTGACATATTTGCAGATGTACTTGATCAACTTCACTGAATTAGAATATTCAACATTGCAATGTGTCTTAATTGATTTGGAAAGAAGTGGCGAATATGGCACAGTCCAACTGTTGTCAATCACAAAATCGTTCCCTTTTACTTTCTTTGTAATAGTTTGATCGTTGTCATTGGGCGATCAACGCCGATAAAGTAGGTAACCTTCATTGCCAGTGACAGTTTTTGCCGTCAATTTTCATGGATAATGCTTGGAACACTTGCCGTCGACCATTTATCATATTTGTAATTACAACATCATGTAGTTCTTGATCTGTTTCCGGATCAGGGATCTCGGCACTTATAATATCATCTATCTGGTCTGGTCGAACTTTTTCGACTAACCAAGCGGCAAGCCTCGTTTTTTTGCCATTTTATTGAATACATCCAGCATCGAGTATATCCGAACACGTATTGCCTAACAATATATATAAAAAGCAAGCAAATTATGCCTAAACACACACAATTCACCAAATATTGTCCTTAATAGCATGTCAATAACGTTATAAACATGTTTGTTTGTTTCTTTGATAATTACTGAAAATAACTGATAAAGCGTGAATAGAAAAGCTGCAGCCAATCGCATCTTTCATGATGGGAAGCTATTACTAAGAAAAACTTCACAAACAGTTCAGTTTATAATGGCTTCATTATTTTGCAGCCCTATCCGCCACTTGTAAATAATTTTTTTAAATGTTTGTTGTGCTTACAAAACAATGTATAAAAAAATTGCGTTAATGACTCGCTATCTGACAGACAGATTAATCATTGCATAGCCTAAATACTTAGGGAAAGACTTGAACTATGAATTGGTTAATTTTGTAGCTTCTGAACTTAAAAAAGATAGAATTATAATTTAATTTATGTTCGACAGGTTTCAAAGTTATGAATGCATTTTTCCTACTTTTTTGAAATATTAGACCATTAGAGGCGAGACAGGGTAAAAAATATTTTATAACTGCTTATATCCATTTTGTACCTTCGGAACTGAAAAAGATAAAAAGGGCTTAAATTATATTTTTAAATTGCGTTCGACAGGTCTCGAAAAAATATGAATATAAAATCTTGATAATTTTGATTCTAAGGGGTAAAAAGGGATAAACATTTTATTGGTTATTTTTAGGTTATTTCTGTTACTTTTAAACTAATAATTTAAATTGCGTTCAACTGGTTTAAGAAAAATATGAACACGTTTTTTGAAGTTTTTTTACAGCTATTAAGACTTATATAAGAAAGTATTTTTGTTGTACGGGAGATGCCATGACCATTATTCCCTTTTCTCTTAAGTATACTCACCTCAATTATGTATATTAGCAAACATAAACATCCATAGACAATTTTGAGACTCTAGCTATAAGAAATATTGAAGAACATGTAAAAAAAAATTCAATTGTACGGGAGGTGCCACACCAAAAAGTTTGGAGACATTAGCTGTCACAGTTAATGAGATACACATATAAATATTTCCATGCTATTAGAGGTTCCACACCCATAGTTCACTTCCTGCCTATACTCAACTTAGTAATGCATATTAGCATAATAAATACCCATTTTAAATTTGGAGATTTCAGCTGTTACATTTATTGACATATATATGTAAAAGATTTTTTCTTGTAAAGGAGGTGCCACGCCTATTATTTTCTTCACGCCCAAACTCAGCTTAATTGTAAACATCAACATTGTAAACACCTACACAAAATTTGGACACTTTAACCTTACACAGCTGAATTATGCATATTACCATTATAAAAATCTTTACAAAGTTTTGAGGGTTCAACTGTTACTGTTATTGAGTTATATAAAAAAAATTTTAGTTGTATGCATACAGAGTACAATTATTAGATATTAACATCCGTACGAAGATTGGAGGCTTCAGCTAATACAGTTATTGATATATATAAAAAAACTATTTTCGCTGTATGGGAGGTGCCCCGCCCATTTATTTTCTACCGCCCATACAAAGCTCAGTTATGCATATTAGCACTATAAACATCCGTACGAAGTTTAGAGACTTCAGCTGTTACAGTTGTTGAAATATATACAAAAAACTATTTTCGTTGTATGGGAGGTGCCATGCCTATTTATTTTTTTCCCGCCCATATAAAATTTAATTATGCATATTAGCACTATAAACATCCGTACGAAGTTTGGTGACTTCAGCTGTTACAGTTGTTGAAATATATACAAAAAACTATTTTCGTTGTATTAGAGGTGCCACGCCTATTTATTTTTTCCCGCCCATAAAAAGCTCGATTATGCATATTAGCACTATAACATCCGTACGAAGTTTGGAGACTTCACCTGTTACAGTTGTTGAAATATATACAAAAAACTATTTTCGTTGTATGGGAGGTGCCACGCCTATTTATTTTTTCCCGCCCATAAAAAGCTCAATTATGTATATTAGCACTATAAACATCCGTACGAAGTTTGGAGACTTCAGCTGTGGCAGTTGTTAATATATATACAAAAAACTATTTTCGTTGTATGGGAGGTGCCACGCCTTTTTGTTTTTTCCCGCCCATAAAAAGCTCAATTATGCATATTAGCACTATAAACATCCGTACGAAGTTTGGAGACTTCAGCTGTTACAGTTGTTGAAATATATACAAAAAACTATTTTCGTTGTATTAGAGGTGCCACGCCTATTTTTTTTCCCCCGCCCATAAAAAGCTCGATTATGCATATTAGCACTATAAACATCCGTACGAAGTTTGGAGACTTCACCTGTTACAGTTGTTGAAATATATACAAAAAACTATTTTCGTTGTATGGGAGGTGCCACGCCTATTTATTTTTTCCCGCCCATAAAAAGCTCAATTATGTATATTAGCACTATAAACATCCGTACGAAGTTTGGAGACTTCAGCTGTTGCAGTTGTTGAAATATATACAAAAAACTATTTTCGTTGTATGGGAAGTGCCACGCCCATTTATTTGTTTCCGCCCATACGCAACTGAATTATGCACATCAATAAATAATATAGTTGTACCAAATTTGGAGACTTTAGCTATAATAGGTATTGAGATAAATGAAAAAAACTGTTCAATTTGTATGGGAGGTGCCACGCCCAGTCGGAATTTCCAAAAATAAATTAGCCTAAAACGCATTCCCAGATATCGGGTATGTCTTTTTTTCAAGTTTCATTAAAATCGGCTCAGCCGTTCTTGAGTTATAAGCGGTGTCACTAACAAAAAAAAAATTGTTCTTTTATATATAAGATTTCATTTTTCTGTATTTGAAAATACGGGTTTTGTTTAAGTTATATTTGTTTATGCGAAATTTGGCATTCAATTTGGTTATTTTTGTACTTTTTATATTGTTTATATTTC
Organism: Melanophora roralis; assembly: GCA_963583895.1. NCBI lineage: Eukaryota > Metazoa > Arthropoda > Insecta > Diptera > Rhinophoridae > Melanophora > Melanophora roralis. The sequence goes on along the minus strand of OY757188.1, from coordinate 30,145,473 downwards.
AAAATGTTTTTCCTCTAATATTGCTATAAGAGTTTTATAAAAGGTCTTTACAAGTGGAATACATAAGTGTATGCTTGTGTCACGAATTATGTGTGGTGTGGTTTAGTTTTACATACGGCTGGCTAAAAATTTTTCTAATAATTCACGTTGCCCCGTACATACATGTGCACTTACATACATACATATGTATGGATGTATGTATGCACATATCACATGCATATATGTATGTGATGTTTTGAGTTTTCTCAGGCATATTTTTATGGTTTTGGCATTAAATTTACTTTTATTTTGGCTTTAAAATTATAAAGTCAAGGTTATTGCAAACAGTTTCTCTGGAAAATTTAAGATGTTTTTCAACGATTAAATAAATTCAATAAACAAACAGTAGAAAAGTTTTTAGTGCATCGAAAAATTACGTAAAAAGGAAAACCTTTCCATTCTTAACTATTATGCTCTGAAAAACCAGATACTCCTTCCAGTTTAATGGGCTCACATACAAAGGAGTGCAAGAAGAGCCTTTTTTCAGGCCGGGTTATATGGACTAGGTTTTTCACTCGTCCGCGTTATACCGAGGCCCGATGGCTAGGACTTACATATTTTTAATAAACTAGACATAATAGTAAGCGTCCGTACCAGTTAGTAATTGTAACCATATCGGTTTGCGGCTCCATTAGCTACATACATTCTCAATCCTTTAAGATAGTGAAATTTATCTAACCACGCCCATTTGTCCTTCTGTCAACCTGCTGACGTCAAGCTTCCGAAACCAAATCAAACTTAATGAAATAAATTTAGAGCCCTGGGCTTGGCGTACCCTCTCATATATTTTCACTCAAAGACCTCCTGAGTCCATTGTGCATCCGTTTAAGGAAAAAATTTGATAGGGAATAAATAAGACATCCAGTAAGGAGGAAAAGAAGAAGTTAGACTAACAAAACGGAAAAAGACTAAGAAAAAATAAACGATTTAAATACCTGTGTGAAAACTCCCTTTTTATTGTCTACTACCAAGCAAGCCACTTGATTTCCATTATGAGCTTAATAAAGCTTTTCAGTGAACACTACGAAACGTCGCTTAGATTTTCATTGAACATTTTACCCCACTACTTGACTTTTTGGTTCTAAAATCTCTGCAGTGAAAGACAACATGCCCTTTTGTCTCCTATCCTCTTCATCTACGAATTTCTTACAATAATCTTAAAAGATGTCATTCCATTTGGTCGTCCTATACCTAACCTGACAGTGCATAGTTATGGCGCGAATTCTGGCCCTTAGGTCAATTCTCCCCAAATTCATAAGCACCATAATGCCTGCTAAGCTCATTCCCGCTAACATAGTCCTAGCTACCATACAGTTGCTTCTATTCCCCCCTAAAGATTAATCACGATAAGCATCCATAATAGTGACTAAGGGTCGTATGAAAAAAAAAATTTAATTTAAAGTAGACTTCAAATACTGATTTTGTATAAAAATTTTGTTTTATAACCTTAAAAACCTTTGTTAAACTTAAAACTTTTTTTTTGGTTAGGAGCCTTATTGCAGGTTTTACAACTTTTTCCTTATATGTCAACTCCATTGCCAACTGTGTCGCATTGCCCCGAAAACCTTAACATAATCTGACGTTAAAGGTGCCTTTAATCCTTTAATCATTTGCCCTTAAAATTACCGTATCTTCACCTGGAACAATACGCACTCATTATAGCCTGCAGGATAATTTAATGTCCTCTCCCATTATATATTCTTCAGTTTCGCTGCATATTTTCATCTTAGATTCTTTAGTAAAAATAACACACCCATCAAACAGAGTACCAGATCCCAACCAGAAATCTCTTTCAGAGATTATTACCGGTGGTGTTCTCTTAAAACTTACCTCCAGTACTATATAGTCCGTTTTGGATTTCCGTGCTAAACTAAGACCGTTAAGACCAATTTTCCATTAAATTCTCATGCAATTAGTATTAAGGACCCTACAGGAGGGGGCAATTGGTTCAAAACTAACACTTCAGAACGGGTTACGGATTACAGGGCATCAATTGTTTGAGATCCTGTTCAATCTACTTTGTTTGTATTTACGCGTGTGTGTGTGTATATCTCAACAGATGTATGTTTATGTGTAGGGATCAGTATTTCTATTTCTTCCCGTAACCTCTTTAACACCTTTTAACCAGTTACTTGATGTGTGTATTTTTAACCAATCACGACCAACAACTTTTGTTCAATTCATGTTTTGTACCTGTAACAGGACTTGTACGCCGCCTAATTGACACCTATTTCCCGTAGGGGAGTTTTCCCAATTTTTACTTGCCTAGTCTGTCCAAGGTTCTTGCTGTCATTTCCATCATCCAGTATTGAAAAGCAACGTGTGGAGAATGACATCAAGTGCTGCCTGAGGTGTGCTTTTCATTGACACAGTGATTTTTAAATCTTAGTAAGACAGTTTCTGTAGCAGAACATTTCTTGGATCCACTGTTTAAATCCATTTTACCACCTTTGGTTTCAAGCTCCAGCATTAAGGCCACTTTTGACATTTTCCTAAATATTCCTCTTTCGTGAGAGTTCACCATTAAAGATCATCGCAAGATACTAATCCTTACACATCAGATTCTTAAAGCCCTAACCCACTTTTTGGCAAAGATTTCTAGTTGCGTTTTGTAAAAATTCAGTCTCGATCCGTTCCCTGGCGTCAAGGAAGAAACTGCACACAATGCCAATTTCAGTTGCCTCTCGGGCCTTAGAAAAATCTTTTCTCTGACCAGAATGACCATATCGTCAGCATATGCAACTATATAGTTACTTTTAGCTTCAAACCTTCCTTACATAGCATTGACGGCAAGGAGCCACAATATGGCGGAAACAATTCCACCTAGTGGTGTCTCCCTTGTCACTGACCCCTACAATCTGATTTTTTTAAACTAGAACTAACAACTATGCTATTAAATATCGAGATTTTTTATCTGCCTTAACCTTCCTTGAATACTTGGTCCTTGAGAGCCTCCTCTACTACCTTCATCTTAATATTGATAAAAGCCATATACATACCATATTATGGAACGCCACAAGCAAGTACAGGGCCTGGTCTATATAACCAAATACATCTTAACTGATTTAGCATTCAGACAATCATACTGAGCTCCCCTAATTGTGTGTGGACATCTCTCCACTTCCTCTCTTTATATCATTTTCCATAAACCATCACTAACAGAGTGAAAAAATTGTTCTGGCAGGTATAATTCTATCCGTGCACTGGGATTTGTAGCGCTGCTGCCAAGTAAGGGTTACTTTTTGCGTTTGAAGTTTTTTTGGATTAAAAAATTGTTGAGGGGGAAATTTAGGGTAAAATTCTAAAATTTTAGATTTGACAATTTAAATAGAACTGAAAAACTAAATGACTACTTTTTAGGGGATTTTGTTTCTGGTGTAGTACAAATTTTGGGTTAATATGTTGGGTGACTTGCTACATTTGACTTGGAGGCACTGATTTGTAGGCCTCTTAGGTATAAGCTGCCCTTTCCATTTTGTTGTTCGTCACCAGTTTTCCATATCGCTCTCTGAACCATCTGTCTCTCTATCTTTAGATACCACACTATCTAGAATATCCACTAACTTTTTATTACTTAAAATAAGCAAGTTTGGTTAATTACAGACTGAGATATAAGCAAAAACCTAAGATAATCCATTTTTTATGACCCCGCAATAATCCCAAAATATACTAGAAATAAAGGCCATTGCTACCACGAATCCTTTCATAAAGTCTTTGAAGATGGCAATCTAATTTAAAGAATTTTTTTAAACCGAAATAAGGGACGGGGGCTACCCCTAAAAGCCTAAAAGCCAGTAGTTTTTATGAAATTTTTGTTACGCTATATCTGGGAAAGTGAAACAGCTATCGATTTCATATTTATTACAAAGTAGTTGTACAACAATGCCTGAATATGGAAAAAGGTAATTGAATAGAAACAAGTAAAATGATAGCCCCCATGCAAAGCGGTTAGAGCTATTAAACTCAATCCTGATTTAAAGCAGTTTTCTTGTGGCTAGATTATTTTGAGACCAAACTTTTTAAGATAGGAAGCATGGGGAGTAGCATCTCCCATGCAAACGGAAAAGTTTTAAGTTTTCTTTCTTAAAAACTCTATTCGATATCTAGACCTTAAACCCGCTACAAGGTAATTTTTTATAATATTTATGGTTTGAAAAAACATATTTGGGTTAGAAGACTGGATTTACAAAAAGACCAAAGTGAAGGGTATGTAAGGTTCGGCGCAAACTTTTATAGTGGTCTTGCCTGTTTTAATGCTAAAATTTTTTTTTTATAAGTTCGACTAGTGTGAGATGCCAGCTCATGACCTTTTCTCTTTTTAAATCTTTAATGTCTTTGAGGCAGTTTTTTTCTTTTAGATCATCATTCTAGGCCTTTTTCCAAATAAATACTCGTCCACATGTTTACTCTGCTCATCTAATTTAATACCATTGTTTCTTTACTCAGTGCAAGTTATTTTTTTAAAGCCAACAAAAACTGCATTAACTTTGTTTAAGAGCCCCGTAAACGACCTCAACTTACCTGCATACATACAGTACGTATGTAACACATACACATGTAAGGACACATGGCATATCATTTTACGCTGTTTTTGTTCTTTGTAAATTTACTTTTACGTTGGCTGTTTGCTTTACATGTGTGTGTGTGTGAGTGCTTCTGTGTTTAGAAGAGTTTAGTGTATAAACCTGAGGCTTCCTTTTACATTTTTTTCTCCTATAATGTCAAAAGACATTTGTCATCATAACTTTTGGTATGAATGAAAGTTGTTATATATGAATGTACAAGCCTGCATACAAACATACATAGAAATGTATCTTTTGTATGTCAGCAGGGACTGCTTTACATAAATTTTTGCTTGTATTTGTTTTGAGTGTGTGTGCGTGCGTGTATGCAATTTTCGTAACTTTTCTATTCATATGGGTGTGAAAAACTAATGTACAAAAGTTAAATTTAAAGCCATGAATTATGCGACTTTGTGGTTTTATTGCCGACCGACATTGTATTCAACTGGAGGAAAAAACTTGGGTGTTGAAAAAATGACAGTAATAGTACATGCAACTGAACTATCTCTAACTCTTTGATGTCGAAACTGTTTGTTGAGAATTGTATACGAAATAGTACAAGAGCAAGTTAAAACTTACGTGATGTAAAATATCATTTAAGTTTTTAAAGTAAAAGTGAAATGAGTGAATGAATTCGCTTTAAATTTGTGTAACTTTTGTGCTTTTTTTTTTTTGTAAGAGAGGCAGCTTGATTTAAAGTTAAATTTTTAAAAACAGTTGGAATATAAAATATTTAATAGAAAGATCGAACTATATTTTCTTAAGGGCATTTAATGAAACAAGATTTTATTAAGGCGGCTGATGCCATTAATTATTTTATGCAGTATTCACCTTATCATGTATTTAAACATTGTGTAAATAAGTGATTTAACTACTTTCTCTTTTTTTTATAGCAGCTTGAGTCGGCTTGAAGGCGCAACCAGTCATTTTGGTACTTAATCGCGGCCGATTATTGGTCAGTAACTCTGACCTCTGTTGTTGTATAAAAACAGACAAACATTTTCACCATTGAGGTTATTTAAAATACATATAAACAAACCGAATTAATACTAGGTGTTCTCAGTTTAACAGCCGATCATCATATTCGTCTTACCAAAATAATAAAAACAAACTAAAGGAAACAGGCGCGGATTCAGGGGGGGAAGACTACATACCCTAAATTAAATCTGTTATACAAGATTTGAAAATACGTTTCTCAAAGGTTGAATTTAATTTATTTAACATCCCTCAACTTCGGCCTCAGAATATTACTACATTTACTGGTTTAGAAATTTTAATTTCACTACTTGCAGAAAAAATTTTAAAAGTTTGAAATAATTGATTAAAAAAAAACTGTTTAAATCGAAATTAAAGGCTGAAATTTTGCATTGAAAACGAAAATAGAAAATTCACAAAGACCGCGCAGAGAACAAAACAGTTTTAGCAGCATGTGACCCAGATATTTACCCAAATTTGCGAAAAATATTCATTATACATAAATGTTTTAATGCTGGTCAGCAATGCTGCGGCTGAAATGTCATTTTCCTCTCCCAAACGTATTCTTTGAACTGTCATACCCCCTATCCTCATCTCCTAAGGGGGTGCCATACAAAGTTGGGAAAACTGTAACAACTCTTCCCCCTACATCTTCCATTGTGCTCGTGAATAGGTCAAATGTAGGACTGACCCCAACACATTTTTTCTTGCAAACATTTTCCTAGAACATACTTAACCACTACCTCCACCCCCTGAAGGGGTTGTCATACAAAATTTTAAAAAAACTAGGGTAAAAACCCCTACAACTTCCTCGTATTAACCCTAAGAGGGTCGTCATATTTTATAACAACGACCCGTATTTAAAAATTAAAAATATTTCATTAATAAAAAAATGAATAAAAATAAAAAATAAAAAAAAGTTCAAGGTTTAAAAAGGCTAATGTGAAGGGATTATAACATTCGGCATATCCGAAAATAGCGCTCTTACCTGTATTTTATTTTAAAAAAATGTTGTTTAAAGAAGTCTGGAAATAGCATCACCCATACAAACTTCATACTCGATAGCTAAATTTGAAATTTCAGGCATATAACTAACTAAAATTCGATTTATTTCTGAATAATACTAGAAAATTATTAATTCAAATTGTTTTTGTTAAACTAAAATATTATTTATGAAAACGATTGTCTAAAAGTCTGCACAAGGCCAAGGTGCATACGTTTTTTTTCCATATTTTCTATTAATGAATCTTCGCCATTGGCGAACTAACAAGAAGTGTTCCAATCTTAAAGCTAAATATGTATGTAAATTAAATTAATCCAGCCAGTGCCAGACTAAAATTTAGGTTTTCAAATTAAAGTATAAAACACTTATAAATGTTTTATCTAAGGGCCACAGTATCCTTTTTCTTCAAACGACTGTTTCGTGCATGCTGTAAGATGTTTCGAGCGAGCAGATTTGGGTTTGTTTCCAACTTATTTAAATACCTGTCCACATAGCTTAGGAACTCATATTTAACTAGTTGAACTTGTAAATCCTTGTGGATGTTGCTGTTTTAAATATACCAAGGAGCACCAGTTATCATTCATAGAGTCTTGTTTGGACGGCGTTGGATTTTTTCGATGTTAGAGGCGGAAGCAGTGCCCCATAATTGTATCTCGTAGCACTAAATTGGTTTTAAAACCGAGATGTAGAGAAGAAGTTTACAATCAAGACGCAGCACAGAGTTTCTACCAATTAGCCAGTGGATTTGGGCTGTTTTAAGTTTCATTTGTGTTAACATCGCATCTTTATGTGACTTCCACGTAAGGCGGCGATCCAGGTGATGGCCAAGATATTTTGTCTCAATTCGTTGAGGCACTGTTTAGTTGTTAATAAGAATTGGGAAGCACGTTTCCTTGCGTAAAGTAAAAGTAACGTGGGTGCATTTTTGTTCATTTATTTTAATACCCCATAATTTTGCCCATTTTTCTACCTGGGTTACGTGTTGTTGCAGTTGGCTCGAAGCCTCTTTAGGGTGTTTATGAACACTGAGGAAAGCGGTATCATCAGCAAATGAAGAAGTGTGCGTAAAACTGTTGAATGGCATATCAGCAGTACAGAATTGGACCTAATATACTCCCTTGAGGTACACCAGCCCCAATTATTTGAGAACAACTTAAGCGGTTTCCCTCTTTGATCATGAATTGTTGGCCGGCTATGTAACTCTCCAAAAGGTTGAATATATTCACCGGTAAGTGCCAAACTTTATCAAAGGCTTGAGAGACATCTATAAAGTGCGCGGAGCAGTATTTCTTTTCCTCAAAGGCTTTTCTTATAACCTGTACCAATATGTGGGTTTGTTGGATGGTACTATGTTTGTTCCGAAAGACAAATTGGTGACTTGGAATACAATAATTGTCATTTAAGGTCAAGGTCAGCTTGTGTTTAAGCAATTTCTTAAACAATTTGGACATAATTCAGAACAGACTTATAGGGCTGGGAGGCTCCACCTTCGAAGGATCTTTTCCCGGCTTAGGAATCATCTTTACCAAGGCAACTTCCCATACTGGCGGGAAGTGTTCGAGCCGTAATATGGCGTTTAAAATAAATATGGTTATTCTTTTTGCTGTGTAAGGCAGCTCTTAAATCATTTTGTTGCCAATTTCATCAAAGCCAGGAGCCTTTTTAGCATTTAAATTATTAATAGCCTCTACGACATCTGACAACTGAAAACGTATTTCCATAGGACATCTAGCAACAACAGGCGGTAATTTACTCATGTCAGTGCATGTACTTGGAGTGAAGACATTTGTTAAATGATTTGCGAGCAAAAAACATTTTTCTTCATGCCAAGGGTCCTTTCAGATTACGTAGTGATGGTTTCACGATATCGGGTCTTTTAAGATATTTCGCTGATCGCCATAGTGAATAATTCGTCTGAGAAGTCGAGTCTAGGCCTTCGAGGTGTTCTTTAAAAGATGCTCTTCCTTTTTTAGATAAAACCTGTTGCCCATCGGCTGTAAAAATTCTGTTATATTTGGGCTGACGGTAGTAAGAAGAAGCATGTGCAGTGGATTTTTTAATGTTCTGATTAAGGCTGCTTAGACAATTATAGATGTCTTCGGTAGTTTTTAGCGGATGGTCTTCCGAGCAGTAAGTGCTGATATATTTTTTATAATTCAACCAATTTACTCTTTTGGATAAGAAAAAATCACTAATTGCGGTTTGGTGAGGACTGCAAATAGTGATTACAGTGGGTGAGTGGTCAGAAGATAAGTCTTAAATTAATTCCACATAGCTCCTCTCTACAAGCATAAGCTGTGGCAAAAGAAATAAACAGAAACAAAACATAAGAAAAATATTGAAAAAACTATTGCCCCTAAAATTGGCACAGATAGGTTTATTTGCATAGAAATCAAACCTATTGTTTGTAGTGACGACCGGTGAATTTTTTGGCATTCTCCCCATAAAAATGCCTTTCCTAAATAAGCGTTTGGTCTTTAACTGCCTTCAATACTACTCTTTCTTCACAGAATTAAAAAAAAAATTAATTTTTTAACACAGAACCCTGTACCTAATATAAATAAGATCAGACAGTTTTTAAAAATGTCCTTCTAAATAGGCATTTTTGAATAAAACTGCCTTCAAAAATTACTCTGTCTCTACAATATATTACGTATATGTATCATGGAGAATTTACAATGGGTTTCGTATAAGCACAACTCCTGAAAGTCACAGTTCACCTTGAAAACTGCTATCGGAATATGATAACACATCTGTAAGTAAGCCTTTTTGAAATCCAAAAGTTTTAAAAATTGATCCATTATTGACCATATTGACTCCCGTTGTAGGAGTTTGTCAGAACATCAAGTTTGCCCCACTCATGACAGACACCTTTATCAGCCTACACTTTGGGCATACGTTGGTACTAAACATAAAATAAATTGTGGTGTAGGGTACAATATGGTCGGGCTTCACTGGCTGCAGCTTTCTTACTTGTTTAAATTTAAATTTAGTTTTAATATAAATTTTATATTTATTATCCTAACCTTTCGCTTCTTTAAACTTATAAAACTTAGTTTTGCTTTATTAAGCTTAAACCCTTAATATCGTTGATTTTTATTTTCCCTTTTAAAAAAATTATATAAAATATTATCGATATTAAAGTGTTTGTAAAACAAGTTGTCACCATAAATTCTAAAAACAAAAACCGAAGGCCATAAGAGTTTATAAAAATATAAAAAACGAACCATTAAAATCTATACATAACTGTAGATTAATTGTAAATGTTTAAAAATGCATGACGATTTACTTAAATCTACTTTAAAAAGTAAAAATAAAAATATGTTGCAAAAAATAAATAAATATTTTTAATAAAAATAAAATATTAACAATGAAAAAAATTTGCAAAAATATATATAAAGTAATAGAAAATAATACTTTTTTGCAAATATTTTCTAAACATCATGACAAGTAAATAATTTATGAGGATTTGTCTAGATTTAAAAAAAAAGGTAAAAATATTTGTTGGGTCATCATTTAAAAAAGTTTATATCAATTTCGATACTATAGTGACTTTTTGAATTCTCCACCCATTTTGTTTTTAAAAAAATTAACAAATTAAAAACAGAACCACAAAGTGTGTTGATACAAATTTAATTAAGACTTGGGGCAGAAATTAAAAAAATTAAAAATTATAAAAACACATGGCTTAGTGTTTATGGCTGACAAAAAAAAAACTGTTTTTATTATCAATAAAAGAACTCGTTGAAGCAAAACAAGTTGTAATATTGAAACAAAATAATTTTCTGAGAATTGACAACTCCACAAGATGTTCAAAGTTTAAAGTATTTCTAAATAACAAAAAACAAGTTTTATTTTATCCAGTTTGTTTTATTGGAAGTTATGTATATCTAAGGATTTTGTTTAACAAGTCATAAAAAACACAATTATTTTTAGGTACTTTTAAAATTTTTTGCACTAAGAGGCGAAAAAAGGGTTCAATTGTATATTACTACTTTTAGATATTTTTTGTAATTTCTGAATTTAAAAGGATAAAAACAAAATTTAAATTGCGCGCGCTTAAAAAATTTTAAATATATATATTAGGTACTTTTTTAAAGTTTTGAACCAAAGAGGTAAAATGGGGTACAAATTATATTTTAGCCTATTTTTGGTCAATTTTTTAACATACATAAGCACACATAGACACGTTATATAACTCGCGTTCGAAAGGGCTCGAAAAAAATGAAAAAATTTTCAATTTTTTTTATTAACTTGGCTCCAAGGAGAGGAAAAATTTTATTGTGGTACTTTAACAACCATAAAATAAAAAAGATACAACAATTCAAGTTTATTTTTTATTAAAGAAGAAACAAATTTAATATTAATGCTTTTAAGGTACTTTTTGCAACTTATGAACCAATAAGGATGGAGAAAACATAATTTAAACTGCGCTCAAAAGTTTCGAAAAATAAAGATTCATACTGTGCTCATGGCACTTTTTAAAAATTTTTACCCAAAGGGACAAATAGTTATATGTTGGTACTTCGTAGGTCCTTTTTTGGGGATTAAATATTGCAGTATGAAAGAAATGGTTATGGTTTACCATTAAGGCCGAAAGTCAACTAAGTGAACAAGAAGTATTTTTTTCACATTTTTGGTACTTATTTCCATATTTTTGGGATTTTATGTCTACAAATATAAAATTTCGACTAAAGGTTGAAATCAAGCGATGTGAGCATAAAGTACTTATTTTTAACTTTCGGAACTTTTTCCCATGTTTTGAGTTTATGTCTCTTGAAATATAAAATTAAAGACTATTAACCCAGATTAAGGTTAGAAATCAAAAAAAAAAAAAAAATTTGTAAAAATATATTTTTTTAAATTAAGTTATTTACCAATATAAAACAAACATTTGAGGCAAAAAATCAATTAAGTAGTCAAGAGTATTTTTTTCCACATTTTTTGTACTTTTTTGCCATTTTTTGAAATTTGGATATAAAAATATGAAATATGCCCTCGATTGAGGGCAAAAGACAACTTAATAACCAGAAAGTACTTATTTTTTATTATTGGTACTTTTTTAATTTTGTAAGATTACCCCGGTGGAGGTCGAGGATCAGTTTTATTGTTTTGAGACTTTTTTTTTTATTTTGGTTATGGCTTAAGAGATTTAAAATTTAGGGCGTTTTACACAAATAGAAATCAAAAGTCATGAATATAAAAAACTATTGATGCTGGATTAAAATTTAATAGAAAATTGTAAAAACTTTACTTGTTTATGCTGATAAGTGTAGTTTTGCATTAAAAACTTTGTTGTAGTAATACTTAAAACTAAGTAGCAGGTTAATTGATAATATTTAATACAAACTTAAAAAGCGAAAAGAATAAAAAACATTGTTTCACAATATAATGATGTCTTGCAATAATTTCTCACCCTCTTGGGCGAATATAATTGTGGTTTTATTTTAAAGCAAATAATTTCATTATTTCATAATTAAAATAAATTAAATTAAGTCTTTTACATTTTGTTACAGATTAATGTCATCAACTGTAACAGAGGCGGCAACAACACCTCAAACTCCTACAAAGAGACATATGGCATATGACCAGCAGGCAGCTGGTATTGTTAAAACAATAAATGAATAAATAAATACACAATTGCATGAAACACCATGCAATCAAAAACTTTAAACGGACATGTCCCTTACAAATAACAAAAAGAATAAATGATGGAATTCAATGAGCGTATAGTATGAATGGACCCATAGTGATAGGCTAGTCATTCATGGTATTTATGAATGATGTTAAATGGTTAAATACTTTAAATCAAACTTTTTTTTTATTAAAAATAAAATATAATAAAATTATAACAGGTTTAACTATTAAACATAAGTATGTGCACAAACTTATTCACATATTAACACGCATATGAATGTTTAATGCTGAAAAAATATTTGCGTGGAGTTTAAAAAGTTTTAATTAATTGATAAAATATTTAAAAACGTACACGCACAATAAAAATCATTATAAAAAATAATTACATAAATGACAAAAGTTGAAAAATAAATTAAAAGGACATAAGTGGCTGTATTGAAATGATTGGTGTTTTAACTGAATAAAAATTAAACTTAAAAACAAGAGCATTTCTTTTCCTTAATAATAATGTTTTGTTAAGACAGTCACTGAGTAAATATGAATTAATTAGAGTTTCTATAATTTTAAGTGTTAGTTTGTAGATGGCTTGCTTTAAATTGTTTGTTTTATATCCTGTTTCTGGTTGTCCAGCCTTAAGTGTAACAAGTAACAGAAAATTGCATTAAAAATTCAACTTAAATTAACTCTACTAAAACATTTTGTTTTAAAATTTAATTTACTAATATAATTGTTATTTTTAAACAAGATTTAATTAATTACTTAATTGTATTAAAAAAATGTATTTAAAAATTCATCTACATAGAAGAGCACTCATGTGCAATATGTTTTTGCTGAATCATATAATTTCTGTTGCCAGTTTGTCTTTGCTACTATTCTGGCATATGTCACATATACAGATTGTGGCAGCTGGTGGTTCAACATCTTCTGCATCAAGTTCGGTAAATAATGGTGAGTGAAAGTTTTTAATTTTATTAAAATATTAACAAACTCTTTGGAGCATTTTTAACGTAATACTCGCACATATAACTTCTGCAGCGTTTTAAATTAATGCATATGAAGAACAAAAGCTGTTTGAAAACGTTTTAAAAAAGAGTGAATTTAAATAAATAAAAACTTGTTATTTTTAAGACAAAATAAAACAAGTTTGTAGGGAATTTCTTAAGGCTAGTAATATTTGCAATATTTAATTGGTTAATATTTCTTATAAAAAAAAATATTTAAAATATAATTATTTGTTTTACTAGTCGGAAAAAAAAGTTTAGGTTTGACCCTGTTTTCATTAGTATTTGACTTATAAACCTTAATAATACTAAACACTGTTTAATAAACAAAAAAAAGTTTAAACTTTTTACCTACGATTGATGTCCTAATAGAATATCTCTACTATAGCCTGGGCTTATTAGCCGTATAAAATTTTTAATGGGTGCAATATCTTGGTGGAACCTCTAAACATGCTTTAAAAACATGGTACCAAAACTATCAGCAGAAATTCTAATTCACTTCAGCGGTTACTCTTAACTGCGTATTATACCAGAGATATGTATTGTTGAAGACACTTGTAAACGATATAACTTGTTAATTATAATCATGTTTGTCATTGATTTAATGTACATATGACTAAAACTAAGAAGTTGTATCGCTTCGTATTCGTTTTGGTTTTGTAACAGTAGTTGGAAATTCAGCAATTGGAGTGCTATATAACGGAGGTGAACTTAATAGACTACTAGGTGTACTTGGAGGCGTATTTGTTTGAACTTGTCTTTCACCAGATAATGAACTTTCTTGTACAAATTGTTCTTGCTGCGATTTTTTTAAGCACCCAGGCTTTATTCTAAATGACTCTATTAGAGTTGTATTGACTCTGTTTTTTTCCAATTTGTTATGGCATGAGATCTTATCATTCTTGTCTGACTTTCGGCACCGTGTTTTATATTGAATATGTTTTCAATTTTAGTATCACGACAAATTTGAGGGCCTAAAATCCTCGGCTTGGTTAAAAATTAAGTCGTTTTAATTTTTCGTTAAAGAAACAAATCAGCCGGAGATTTTATTTATTTATTTTATCAACATAACCAAATTTACAGTTGAGCATAATTAAGTATACAGTTGAGCATTAAATTTCAAGAGGCAAATGGAGATAATAACTATATAAAAAATATAAAAACAGCGTTAAACGTAAGCATTAGAGTTGAGGAACTTTATCAGATTTCTTCTAGTTACAGCAACATTCTCCGAGAAGTCAATGTGCACATAGAACTTATTTACTTCAGCACAAATTCTCCTAAATGGATCAAAGTTAATGTAATTTGGTCTATGAAATTTTATATATAACGCTTCGTAATATCTAAGCTGCCTGTTGGAAACCTTGATGCATATTTCACTCTGAAGATATGTTGAGTCTATTTGACCTTGAATTAAATTTAGGGCAAATGCAATATTGGCAACAATTATTCGGCTTTTTAACGTTGGGAGATTAATGAGTGTTAATCGACTCCGAGATGATGGTAGGCTTAAATCAGGATTCCAGCGAAGATTACGGAGGCAGAACAGCAAAAATTGTTTTTGAACAGTATCAAGTTTTCAAATATACACATCATATTGGGGGTCCCGAATTACTGATCCATATTCGAGTAAAGGTCTTACCAAGGACGTGAATAGATTCTTTGTAACGTAAGGATCATCAAATTCCTTAGCCCAACGCTTCAAAAAACTTAATACCCCATAAGCTTTATTTACAGTCATTATTACATGTAAGTTGAAATTAGTTTTTACATCAAAATGAATTCCAAGATCCAGAAACGAGTCAACAACATCTAACTTAGCGCCATTAAAAAAGTAAACATTTTAAACATGTGAATATCTGCAGATTGTCATGGATTTGCATTTTGTTAAATTCAATTCCATTAGGTTTACCGTACACCAACTAAAAAAATTATTTAAATCAGTTTGGAGATGAATACTGTCATCGTCGTTTGTTATCCACGAATAAAGTTTTACATCGTCAGCAAACATTAAAATATTACTGAATTGAATAGCCTTTGGAAGATTATTTATAAACAGTAAAAATAGGATGGGGCCGAGATGACCACCCTGTGGAACTCCAGAGGTGACATCGATATATTTTGATAAACAGTCATTATAAGACACACATTGTCTACGATCCTTTAAATAAGCACTAATCCATATTAAAAAGTTAACCGAAAATCCTTATGTACCGAGTTTCACTAACAATAAATCGTGGGTAACCTTGTCGAAAGCTTTACTAAAGTCGGTATATACTACATCGGTTTGGTGGCCATTACAAAATCCTGCATTAATAAAGGACGTCAGTTACATTAGATTCGTGGATGTAGATCTGTGTTTACAAAAACCATGTTGCACTGAAGAGAGAATTGTTGATATTTGGTTCATTAGGGTAACCGTTATTATTTTCTCAAACAATTTAGAAATGGAGCTGAGTTTAGCTATTGCTCTGTAATAAGTGACATCACTACGGCTACCAGACTTATGAAGCGGGATAACAAACGAATCTTTCCAGCAGCTAGGAAATATACCAAACTTTAGAGAACTATTAAGTAGATGAGTGATAGGATTACCCAAAACATCAGCACAATTTTGTGCTTGAGTTGACTAGAAAATACATACATTTATTATGAACCAAACCGTCAGAACCATTTTTGCATTTGTAAAAACCGACCAGAATAAATATGTTAAAAAAATTTTCTTGGAAATTAAAAAAAAGTTTTTATTTATTTGTTTATTTTTGCGCCAATATTTTGCTTCTCTTTGTGTAGCTTCCTTAGGAAAATGTCTATTTTTTATATACAAATTTGACGAAATTACGGTTTTTAAACAATCGAAAATTAAGTAACAAAAAATTAAAAATTGTCATTATTGAAAAAATGAAAAAATTTTCGAAGCAAAATTCTCTGTATCAGCCTTAAAGTGAATCCTCTGTTTTGTAGGTAAAATTATAATAGTTATATTAAAATAGTTAAAAGAGTTTTTTAAAAAGACAGTTCAATTGGAATTAACTATAAAGGGTGATTTTAATTTTTATAAATTTAATTTGCTGCACAACAAAATAGTAATTCGCTCATATTTAAAATGATAATAATTGCGATAATTTAAATAAACGAAATTTTAACGAACTTTTGATTTTGGCTTAAACAATATGTCCATTTAGTATTCATGCATATGCATGCACTTTTAAACATTAATTTGCTCGGACATTTGCTTACTTAATTGTTCAAACAATATTCAATGGAGAAGAGATTTTTTTTAATCCTGAAATGTGAGGAGAGTTTTAGCTACATTTGAATTAATTTACTTTCGAGAACAATACAACAAAACATTTTTGATAACAAAGTGTGTAGAAAAATAGTATAATTGTTAAAGCATTAGACGTTATAACTTTTAAAATTTTTTTACAGAATTGGTTATTAATTTTTGTATAATTTACCATTAAAATAAAAAAAACAAAAATGAAAATATTATTTCAATAATAAAAAGCTGTCCATATGATAAAATAAATATAGTAACTTGTTGACTTGTCAACAATCACTAACTCTTAATAAAATTACAGTATTTTGGCAAACATTTGCCCTTCCTAAACAAACTTATAAAGTTGCACATATTGTTGAAACAATTATTTGCTAATGATATTTTTACACTTGTTTAGTAAACAAAAGTACAAGAACTTAAGACAAGAGTTTGAACTCCCTCAACCAAATAAGCCAAACACTTATCACAAACTTCCTCAGCCAGCCAGCCAACAAACCGTTTTTATATTTATGCTAATATATTCAGGAATATTATTTGCGATACGGCCCTCAAATTTACAAAACAAAACCATAAAAATGCTTCCGTTTCCTGCCTGTCGCCCAACCCTAAATTTTCTGCTCAAAACAAACAAACAAACAAGCAAACAAAAAAAACAACAACATTAAAAATATAAAAGAACAATGAACAGATTTTTCATGTTAAGTGTCAGTTTTTGGTATGTAAAGTATCATGTAAAACACACAAATACTAACTCATCACATTAATACATACAAATACTTAAAACAGGGAAAACCAACCACTGACACTTTTATTCTACAAGTACTTGAAAGCGCAGCATTCACTCAATGTTAAAGCCAGTGATGCCAAGTCTCGCATTATCAAAAGCACTGTGAACACATACAAACAAGGTAAAAAAGGGAGAAATGAAAATAATTGCGGGGAAAAAAGCAACATATTTAATATTTCTTTTCTACAAAAAACATTGAATCCCATTGTCACGGGGCTAGTTATAATATTGCCCTATCTAATACAGTAATGGACCATGTCATTGTAAAATATTTAGCAACTTGTAGAAAAACGGCAGATGTTCTTGCCTTAACGATCGCATATTGAGTTGTTGTAGTAGTAAGACTGGTCCTTAATGTTGTACCATAAAGTAGTTTAAAATTTACTCCGATGTAATGCAAATGTGGTGCAAAGCATTGTGGTCCGGCCCTTGGACCCCCATGAAGTCCTGGAAAAAGGGTTCGTTTTAACTATACTATACATGCCAAGATAAAACCTCTGACAAAATTTGTGGATTTGAAAGTATACTTTCGGTTTTACTATCAAAATGTAATATATGGCGAAATTATTGACCATTTTTTTATGGGTCTCAAAAGTTTCGGAAAAATTAATGGACGAATTAAAAAAAGGTGTCATTAGTGTTTGTTCAACAGCTGATACAGATTTGATTATAACGCCCACTTTTATCTTATATTGTTTCTACCTACAACATTTATATATTATGAACATTTTTACATTTAATGAAAAAATTTCCTGGACTTTTTTGATTTATAAGCTTGTTTATTTTCAAACGAGCAAATAAATAAATTTTTTTTTTCAAATATTTCTGAAAAGGCACTAGAAAGCACTTTGGGAAATTGTTAAAAGCACTATATATACCCGATTTTCAAAAACGGATATTTAACTAAATTTCGGGTAGTGAATAAGCAAAAAAAAAAACACCAATAAGTACCCGAAAGGCACCAAATGGCAACACTGGACAAATACGTTTTTACATATTCACACTAGAGACCAGCATCAAGTCCTATTCAAGCTAATTCAAGAACCGCATAAATTCCTAATTCTTGTGTTATTGTGCGGTTAAACGGTTTAAGTGCTGTAATGTAGAGTAGCTGACACAGTTTTTGCGCTGCAGTGTAGAGTAGTTAAGAATAAAGAGTGGTGTCAGGCACTGTTGTTGACGCAACTTATGTACTGTCATGACGTGTGGTCGATAAAAAAAATTACTGTGCTTATGTGTGGCAACAACAACAAAGACTTAAGAGTAATGTAGCTGTGTATGTATGCACAAAAAATAAACGCGACAGAAAAAACAAAAAACACACACAATGTTGAATGGGTATATACATAAACAAACATGTACACAAGCAGGCAAATCAATATAAAATTCATGCGTAATTACATTACATAAAATATATATGTACATTCAAAATCAACCCCCGATTTTTATAACTATCACACCAGGAACATCCCGCCAACAGTAAAGTCTCGAGATGAATTGAAATGGAAGTGAGTGATCATGATGAATTGATGTGCCGTTGTTGTTTGCTTAAGTGTGCTTAACTGTGAATATATTTTTCATTTATGTTAAGTTAAGTAAACAAAAGAGATGGCGAACAATACAACGCAGCACTTATTTTTGTGTATGCACACGTAAGGTATATGAAATGAATTAAAAATTCGAGATGTTGCCTTATTTAGTGTCGTCTTGGGCTGGCCTCTAATTCACACTCATTCCCATACATATGTTGCTATTTGATGCGGTATGTGTGTGTGCGTGTGTGTGTCCATGTGTATTATTGTGTAATAACAATACTCATGTGCTAAATTAAGTGTAATTCCTATAATATTTACAATCAGTTTTTCTTTTCTTTTGTAAAATTATAAAAACATTTTATCTTTTTTTAATAAATGTCAAGTGTTTGTTACTTTTGTATTCTGTTGCTCTTGTTGATGTTATGGTTGTTATTGTTATTACTGTCAGTATTTTCTATTTATGTTTTTTTTGTTATTTTTGCCATAAAGTATACTTCTCAATATTTTTATTAAAAAATTATAGCAGCAAATTGGCAGATAGGATTGGTGTTGTAGCTATTTTAAAAGGCTGCATGTAAAAAAGCACAATTAAATCAACAATTATGTAACAATTATGCCTTGGAAGTTTATATATTTTTTAAAAGCCTGATACCTTATTGCTACATGCTTATCTAATTAAGTGGTAAAAAAGTACTCTTTTACTATTTTTATTTTGGGAAGTTTTGATGGATTTCAATGCACACATATATCGCGACATCGGATGGTCTCTTAAAGCAGCTGGGTTAGCCGACTGGAGCAGACGTTTTCATTTTTTTTGTGTTCGCAGCTTTACGACACCCTATTTTTCTGCGTGCAGTCCCTTGTGTGTTGAAAATATTTAATCGCGTTCGTACCTCGGCTGCGACAAGCTAGTGATCCGTATCGGTGTTAGATCTACGGGTCGTTTTCACATCGTTTGGTTTCTTGTTATTCGATCAGGTGATGTCCAAGCCGCCTTATGTATATTGCGATGTTGGAAACTGGTTCTTCTTATTATTGTATTGCAAGCTGCGCATATGAGATCAGTTTCGTGTCATTATCGGTCATCTTCTAGGGGTGACTAATCTTTCCAACTGTATGATCAAAATTGCTCTCCTCTTTTACTTTTACGTTAAAGTCACCTATCATGGCAGGGGCAGTATTCGTACACTTTTTCTACATTATCCTTAAAAACATCCTTGATGTCTCTTTATATATATGGCTGATGTATAAGTATTTTGCCTTGAGGGGGATTGTGACGATTCGCTCACTCTCTGGACTGAATCGAGAGACCAAGTGCGTCATTCTTTTGTATGCAAAAAAACCGCACCCAAATTTATGCTTGGTTATATTACAACTGTAGCAAATGTCACTATTCTCTGTTCTGATAACACCATGTCCATTGCATAGATAGCGGTTATATCCGCCTTGTAATTATTCAGTACTTCAGCTCGTTTGATCAATGCACCCGCTCCAAAGAAGGTCTGGACATTCTAAGTACAGATCCGTAAATCATATGTTTGTGGTGGTCGTATACACTAGAATAAGCCGTTTTTCCATTTTTTTTGCTTTTTCGTGGTAGTAGTTGTTTTCAGGGAGGGATTATCATTTCATTGCCCTGGCTCATTTTTTAAGTTCACGGAAGTGTTTGCGGCACATTTAAGTTCACTGCTCCAAAGAGTATTGGAGATAGCTGTGTTGGGATGTGTCCACTTGAGGTGAAGGATACAATTAAATACAATTAAATTTTTTCCTAAGTTTTCAATGCGATTAATCTGAGAAAGAAAGTAGTTCCAATATAAGACGTTCATTGTACAAAAAATTAGTAGGACAGCAAACAGCAGAAAGCAATAGCTACATACCTACAATGCACACATGTTGAAAAAAAAACTAGTTGGATAGGAGCTAAAGAGTTTTGAATTTTCCAGTGACCCCACCTTTCATACATAGTACACATAAAAAATTATCTAAGAAAACTTTGCTTAAATCAAGCCATAGCGGTGTCAAAAGTACGGTGAGTACGGGTTTTCTTAAATCAAGTACGAAATTTCTTACTCCAGGTAAAATTTTTCAAGTACAAATTTCTTACTTTTAGCCACAATTAAGCCAAAAAAAGATTGATTTAAGTTCGGAACCGTACTTGATGTAAGAGTGAAAAGATTGATTTAAGCCGCAAACGGGATTATTTCGAAAATGAAATGTCATTTTTTTGACTTATGGAGCTTTATTATATTAAAGAATAAGAATTTTATATTTTATTTTTATTTTATAATTATTATAATTATAATTTATTTATAATTTAAAAATTTCATTTTTTGTACTTACCGAAGCTGAGGTTCGAACCAGGGATTTATGCACTGCAGTACAAGCGCGTTACCTCTAGGCCACCGAGACACTTTGTTTTCAAATGTAAAATAATATATTAAAACAACAAGCTTTTTTCTGCTTGATTTATTGAAGCAATCCGAATAGGCTTGATTTAAGTAAATGTAAGTCCGGTTTGTACTTAAAAATTTCAAGAACGATTTTGGATTAATTCAAGGATAAAATTCTTGATCTTAGAAAGCGAGTTTTCTTTCTGTGTAGACCTTTAGCAGCAGGACAAGACGTTAATAAACCAAGGGAAATTTTTTTTTATTCTAACTCGCAGTTATTGTTGTTGTGGCCATGAGGCTAATTAAACCTTCATTTGTTATAAATTAAACAAATTTTAATAATTTTTTTCACAAAATCACAAAATAATTGCAGCGTTGTAGCTACCCCTTATACAATTTTCAAATAAATTCAGTTGTTGTTTTCTCTTATGTGGGAGGTTTAAATTAGTTTTAATCAAAATTGAAAAACAAAAAGCATAAATAATTAATATGATAAACGCAACAACAACAAAAAAAATGAATTCTAAACGATATGTAACACAATGCCTTAGGGTTACCCTTAATGACAATTAAAAAATAACTAATTAAAAAATAATGTTAACGAGTGAAATATAATACAAAAATAATAATTTTTTTATTTAATTAAAGAAAAGGACAAAAGCAGCAAAAAAAATGTTTTTCCTAAACTTATAAATAATGAGTTAATTTTTAATTTGATTTTTCTTTTTCTATATGTTGCCCTCAAAATCCTTATTTTATAAGGAGTTTTCCCCTAAAGACACTCTTCGTTCCCTTACTTAAGCTCACGTATCCTCCAAAACTGTGTTCTAACCTTAGACCATTGCCATTTCTAAAATATTTTAAACCTTTTTTTATTTTGCCAAATGTTTTTTTTATTGGTTTTTATATTTTCTAGAAGTTTATTAAACTTTCCTTTTTGTATTGCTTAAAAGCATTAAAATCTGTCAATTTAGACATAATAATTTATCCAAGATAAAACGAAGTATGTTTCTGTTTTATTATTTTGTAGCCAGAAGTGTTATTATTGTATTAAAATTTTGATAATTACCATAACAATAAATTCTGTTCATATAAGTTCTAGTCATTTATGAGAATATACAAAGAGTCATAGTCCGGTGAATGCATGTACATATGGTTACCTCAAATTTCCCTTTCTCTGTTACATGCAGGTTAAATAGGTGATGTTTACAACCAGAAACGACACCACTGCCGTTCAGAGAGTACTGATGATGAAATTGCATAGCTGCTTTCGAAAATGCATTCTACTCGGCTAGTATCGGTAGAGAAATCTGTTTTTTTTCAAAAATATTAATTTCTTCTAAAAAAAAGAAATTATATGAACTTAAGCCAAACTAAAAAGCAAAAATTTGTATTAAAAATAATAAGTTCAACAATAGATAAAAATTGGCACAAAATTTTATATTAAAAAATCAGTACAATCAGTACCTTTTCTCAAATATCAGTACATTTCAGTACACAGATTTTTAAGCAGTACACGTACTAATGAAATCAGTACGAATGGTCACCCTAGATATATAAGCAGACTATTAACCGAAATATAAAAAAATCTGAACTTATAAAAAATACGAGTTAAGGCCTTTCTATATTAGAGTAACGATATATGTATTTATATATACTACTGTATCTTTACACACAAAAGCACTTTTGTGCATGTATTAAATTAGAGGAAATGTGAGTGTTTTGGGGGTTTCTGCACTCCCTTTGGGATATTCAGTTAATTTTAAACTAACTTTAAGCTAACTGTTTTGCAACTTAAGGTAACTGGCACTTGGATTACTAACAACTGACTATTTTAGCATTGTGATATTCTAGGAGGTACTCGGTTTTCGATTCGATACTTTTAACTAACTTCAAGTTAGTTACATTGTAGTCATTTTGAAGTCACCGGATCCGAATCCCTTATTGAAAATTTCCAAACAAAAAAATTTTTTTTTTAAATTTTTAACTATTTGTAACAAGTTTAATTACAAAAACAATTAAAGCCTCTATACAAAGGACACGAACGATCACTTGGGCCAGAACTACTGCTTTATATTTTGCCTCCTAAGAGGCAAGGAGATAAACAATCGAAATTGAGTAGATATAAGAGATTTAAAATAAAATTTTATTTACCTTCCCGAACGCGTTACTTGTGACACTCGAACCTGTGCTCCCAAGATTCTCAGTATCCCACTTTTACCACTCGCCCACAACCAAGCAACATTGACCAAGGTAGGAGCAACGGAGCAGCTGATTTTTATTTCCGCCATATTTCCGTTTAACTTGGCAAATTTTTCATAATAAATTACAGTTGTGTATACTGTGTGTATGTGTGATAGCAATATTTTTGACAACTTAGCTAGAATTTAGCAACAACAAATTACATGCTAGATTTTTACAGGAAGTTGTTGTTGCAGCGACAAGGTCACCTTATTATTCCACCATGGCATACATATTAAAAGCTTTAAAGCTTTTATACTAACTAAACATACTTATTATTAAATCAGCATAATTGCACTTTAAGTTTAACTCAATTATTGAAGCAATTTGAAACTAATTGCTCAATTTATTAATTTAAATTTTATATGGTAAATTCAGCCCAATCAAAGCTTTAATTGGGTAAATTTGCTAATTACGTATTTAAGATCTATGTGTGAATATGGTATAACTCTGTAATTCCTCAATTACAGAACAACTTGTTTAACCCTTCATTGCTTAACCCAACTTGATATTGTGTTTATGACTCGTTTTAACATTTTGTTTTCTTCTTCCATTCCATTAAATATATTTTGATTTGATAACATTTTAACTTACATAAACAATTCAATATGTTCGGTTTACTAAGACTTTTCAATTTTATTTTTTATGGGTGAAGATTATATTGTGTTAAGCTGTTGCTAATAATTTATAAGTGAATACAAAACACATGTTGTTTATATCGTCAAGTAGCTTTAGGATATTTGACATGATTTAAACATGAGTATTTTTATTCGATTTTTTTTTTCAAAATCAAATCAGCAACAATCAGATTTTGGTAAAAATAAAATATTTTATTGAATTTTTTTTTATATTTACTTATGTATGTGTATGTAAATTTTTATAAAATTCGCTGTTTTTTATTTTATATAAATTTATATTATTTAAGCTTATTTGTATCTGCACCTGTTGGGTTTCGCTTGAACACTTTATACATTTAAAAAAATTAAAAATAAAGTTTAACTGCATACATTTTGTATTATTAAAATCAATTTTACAGACGTTCTTTGTTAAAAACATATTTTTGTTGACATTGAAAAAGCTTTTGATTAGGCCTACCATAAAAGCATTTTATTTAAAATTATAAGACTTGGTTTTGATGGCGACACAGCAGAACTCCGTCAAAGCTTTTTCGATGGCAGAAAATTTTGTGTTCAAATTGACAATTTATCATCTGCTTTTGGTAACGTAATGTATGATGTTCCGCAGGGTTCCGTGTTGGCACCTCATTTATACAATATATTTATACATGATTTTCCCATGAATTTATTAAATCCAGAAGTAAACTTTATGCTGATGCATAACGAGTCACCAAAAAATGCACCCAAAAGTGTTTCGATGCATGTTAAATATGTTGATGAATATTATTCTAAATAATATATATAAAAATAATATAAAAATTAATGCTTCAAAAAGCAACGCATTATATTTAAGAAATGCTTCTGGGAAGTGCAAATACACTGTTATTTCTAAGAGAAAAAGTTTAAAATTTGTTTTAAATAACTTTGAAATAAAATTTAAAATAATATAAAATATAATGGAGTGCACTTTAACAAACTAGTTAAGTTAAGCAAACACCCATCTTAAAATTCGGAGAGGGCCAATCGGGTTAAGGGTGATTTCTCAAGACTTTTGAATAGGAAATCTAACCAGGAAGACAAAATTACCTTTGTATAAAGTAGATAAACACCTATGTATGTGAACTAACAAGAAAGTATTCAAATCTTAAAACTAAATTTTCTCTATTTATAAAATTCTCATGTCTGGTTTCACCAGTTTTTATGGAATTTTGTGTGTGCATTTGTTAGCTATGAGAATCATAAGCATATTTCATATCGTTAGAGGGCGCAAATAGGGCAAATGGTTTAAAAAATTCTCTCTCCCTATATCTTTTTAACAAATCAACCGATTTGCTTAAAGGTGAGCTTTATTACTTCTTATAATTTACCTCTACTTCAAAAATACATTCCTTATACTAATACTTTTACTGCGCTGATTTTTTTAAGGCTTTGTGCGAATATAAAAGGCCTCTGACGGCAAAATTTTTAAACCGAAAAAGTAGAAGTGGCCACGCCCACAAAAACTAAAATTTCAATACAGGCACTTCCACTAGGCGAATTTTTATAAAAGTTTGTTTGGATATTAACTGCCCCAGGTGTCAAAACTTTTAAAGCAAAAAGTAGGCGACTCCTGACTCAGTTTTATGAAACTTTGTTCGCATATTAACCTCTTGCAAGTTCGGAACTTTTGAGTCAAAAAAGTGGGCTGTGCCGCGTTGAAAAAAATTTAACTCTTTATGCTGGTCCTTTTACCGCATAGATTTCTTGCGCAGCTTTGTGTGCGTACACATATATGGCCAATAAGGTTGAAATCCTTAAGGCAATAGAGTAGTGTAATGTGTAATGTAATGTAATGTGTGTCCCTATAGCCCTTGGTTATTTTAAATAGCTGTCAGGGTTTCAGCTGGTAATTAAGGCGTTCAAAAGAACTGCCGAATTTTTCTTTGAGTCTTTCAATTAAACACAACTGTATTGTAATTTCAAGTCTGACTTTATTTAGATTTGTATTGGACTTATATACTATGGCTGAGATTTTACTCTAGCCGTTCTTACTTATTCTAATCATCGACAGAGTTCTGTTTATCTCTGTCGGCATTATGAGGATATCAATATTTGTCAATGACTAACACCCTTTACTATTGTCATGACCAATCAGAATATTTCAATAGTGGAATGCACTCAATTTGCATTTCCACTCAATTTGTTACATTCACTTACATTCTGATTGATTCTTATATTTGTCGTAAGTCAGTTCTGCTGTCATTTGATAGTGCACAATACCCTACTCTGATTTGGTTGGTGTGTATAAATATCAGAGTTGTTTAAGGGTATGCGGTGGCAACTTTGAGGTACACTACACCCTCACCGCTAAGAGAAAAATTAGGGGATTGATTTTTCTTGATATGCTCATATTTTTAAAATTATTAGAATTTTACATGTATGTACTTATTTACTATTATAAAGAAGTTGTTGATATAGTTTTTATAATTTTACAATTTGTATTAAAGACGTTATAGTAATTCTTAATGTAGTATTTAATATTTTTATAATTTTAAAAATAGAATTCTTATAATTTTTAATGTATATTGTGTACTTAATTATTGTTTCTTAAGTCTATATATGGTTTTAATTGATTATTATGGAATTCTTTTTCATTTCCGTGGTAGTCTATTATAGTATTTACACCGTTTTGCCTTATGATCTTATATGGACCTTTGTATGGGCTTTGATTCTTTTTCCTATTTTCTACTTTTATTAAAACTAAATCTCCTATATTTAGATTTAACCTATTACTATATCTATCTTCTAAATTTCTTTTTTCTTTTATCCTAGTTGTAAGTTCCTTAGCTCTATTTAAAGAATATTGTAACTTTTGCTTAAGTTCTTTTGCATAATCTTCATAGTTATATACTTTATCTCCTTCACTGTTTTTAAATTCTGATGGTAAGCATGGTAATTTACCATATACTAACTCAAATGGTGTGTAACCAGTGTCTATGTGTGGTGCCGTGTTGTAGGCAAAAGTAAAGTAATTTATCCACTTGTCCCATTCGTAATCATTTGCTGTTGTCAGCAAGAATTCATTGAGAACCCTGTGATTTCTTTCTACCGCACCCATTGTTTCATGGTGGTAAGGGGTTGAAAATGTTTGTTTGATACCGAGTAGTGAACATATGTTATGCATTAGTTCGTTTCTAAATTCTGTCCCGTTGTCTGATTTGAGCATTTTGAATTTACCATATTTTAAAATTATTTGTTCTACTAGTGTTTTGGCAGTTGTAAGTGCGTCCTTTGTTGACATTGGGTGAGCAACAACGAATTTTGTTAGCTCGCACTGCATAGTCAATATGTATCTGTATCCGTTTGAAATACGAAGTGGTCCTACAGTATCAATTGATATTGTCTCAAAACTGTTGCTTGGGGTGTCTGTTAATGTAAGTGGTTCTTTAATGTGTTTGGTTTGTTTGTTTATGTTACACTTGTCACAGTATTTTACGAATTGCTTTACCATCTTATTCATGTTTTTCCAAATGTACCGCTGTTTCAATTTGATTATTGTTTTTCTTATTCCTAAGTGGCCTGCGTGTGTGGCATTGTGGAATTCATCGATGAGTTTATATTTCAGTATGTCATCTGTTATTCTTGTTGGGGCATTGTAAATTAATATTTTTAATTGAGGACTTTTGTTTTTTATTCTTATTTTTGTATATGCTTCTTTTAAATCTTTCATTGTATACATTTTAAATATTTTATCATTCTTTGCTATAGCTAATTCTTTTATATTTTCTTTCTTCATCTTAGATATCAGTTTCCTCAGAATCGAATCTAGTTTCGCTGAGTTATCGCTGAATCTTGCATGCATATTACTTTCATTTTCTACGTTTTGGGCCTGTAAATTCTTCATATTCGAATCTTGTTTCGATGAATTATCTTTACGTCCTTTATTGATATAATTATTATTTTGGGTACGTGACTTCTTCATGATCGAATCTTGTTTCGATGAATTGTCATCACGTCCTATGTGCACAATATTATCTTCAATTTTTATGTCGACTTCTTCTATATTTTCAAATTTATTAAATTGCAATTTCTTCATATTCTTAATATCATTTATGGATGTGCATTCCCATATTAGAAGTTGATCAGACTCCTGAGAGATACATCTTCCCATATTATTTCTATTCGCGCGCTCTGTATTCATATTCATTTCTCTTTCTTCATTCATTTTATTTGCCTCTTTATTTGTATTTTCATTTTTCTTTGTCATCGCCCTTGTGGTTATTAGTATTTTCTTTTCATTTTCATCATTTTCCAACGGTATCATATGTTTTAGTACGTCTGAGTTTATTTCTATTCTTGATAATGCATCCGCATTAGTGTTTATTTTCCCTTTCTTATAAATTATTGTGAAGTCATAATCGCTTAAATCTAGTCTTATTCTTGTCATTTTTGATGATGGATTCTTATGTGAAAATAGTGATATCAACGGTCTATGGTCTGTCACTACTATGAACTTTCGACCGTACAAATATGGTTTAAAGAAATTTATTCCCCAGTGAATTGCGAGCAATTCTTTTTCAATGATTGGTTTATTCATATCATGCTTTTGAAGAGATTTACTTGCGTAGGAAATTGGTAAGTCTTTACCAATTTCACCTTGTGATAGGACTGCTCCTAGTGCGTAGTTCGAGGCGTCAGTGGTTAAAATAAAAGGTTTGTCAAAATTTGGGTACTGTAAGATTGGTGGGTTCATTAATTTTTCTTTTAGAGTATCAAAAGCAGTTTGGCATTCATTTGTCCATAAAAATTTTACTGATTTTCTCAATAGCATATTTAAGTGTTTCGCAATGTCCGCAAAATTCGGTATGAATTTTCTATAATAGTTGCAGAATGCAACGAAACGTCTAACTTCATCTGCGTTTCTAGGTATTGGGTAATTTTTTATAACTTCGTATTTAGCTGGGTCTGTTTTAACGCCGTCCTTTGTTATTAAATGTCCTAAGTATACTACTTCTGGTCTTAAAAAACAACATTTCTTTGGATTCAGTTTTAAATTGTATCGATGAAGTCTGTCTAAAACTTTGACAAGATTTTGATTGTGATGGTTCAAACTACATCCGTATACAATTATGTCATCAACATAGAGAAAAGCTTCTGAATCAAGTCCTGAAAGAGCTATTGTAAGCATTCTCTGAAAACTGTTTGATGAAATTTTAAGTCCAAATGGTAGTCTTTTAAATTGGTAGTGTCCCTGTTGTGTAGAAAAAGCTGTAAGTGGTCTTGAGTATTTTTCCAATTGAATTTGGTGAAATGAACTAGTCATATCAAGAGTCGAAAACCATTTAGCTCTTCCTAGTTTATCCAAAATATCTTCCAGTCTAGTTAGTGGAAATTTGTCATTAACTATTTTGTCATTTAGCTTTCGAAAGTCTACTACAAGTCTCCATTTTCGTTTGTCTTCCGTATTCTTTTTGGGTACCAAAAGAAGTGGAGCATTGTAGGGGCTAACCGATGGTTCTATTATATCGTCATTTAGCATATTTTGTACTTGTTCATTTATTATGTCCGAGTGTGTGTGTGGTAGTCTGTAGTTTTTTATATACACCGGAGTTTTATCTGAAGTTGTAATGTTTTGTTTATAAAAATTGTTTACAGTTAATTTTTCATTCTCTAAATGAAATACATTTTGATATTTTTTGAATATGTTTATTAATTCTGATTTTGCATATTCATCAGTTTCATTTAATTGCAAGTCATTTAGAATTTGTTGAAAACGTTCGTCATTGTTTAAACTTGTGTAACTTAATATGTCATAATTCTTAAGTGGGTCAGTGTGCAGTTTAATGCCCTGTAAAATCTGTGTCTCATTTGTTGTGTTTAAAATTTTAATATGTGTCATTCCGTTTTTTGGTGCTATTGAATTACTTAAAAAAACACCGCTTTTTAATTCATTATTAAGTATTACGCAATCTTCAGTTAGTTTTAATTTTAATGGTTGTATAATTTCTGTTCTTGGGGGTATAGTAATTTTTAATGTGTCAAATGCTTTTGTTTGCATTGGCAGAATTATGGTTTCATTATTGGTGAACAAAGAAATTGTAAATGTCTCGTAGTCTATTTTGCATAAGTATTCTCTTAAAAAGTCTCTTCCTAATATTCCGTCCGTCTCTATTGGAAAATTATCATCTACTAGATGAAATTTAAATTTGCATGTTTGGTCTGCTAGGGAAAATTCAAGTTCACTTGTCCCTAATGAATGTATCTCTTCTTTAGTGATGCCTGTTAGTTTACATCTATTATTTATATTTAGTGGTTCATCATCAAAAATTGTTTTAGTTCGACATAATGATATGTCGGCACCTGTGTCGACAAGAAATGTTAAATCTTCATTTTTATATTTAGCGATTATATAATTTGTGTTGTTATTAGAAACTTTAAATACTCTTAATTTTGGCTGTCCGGAATTTCCTTGTATTCCGAGCCTTCCTCGTTTCCCTCGTCTTGTACTATATGTACATTTCTTCTATTGTTATTGTTTCCGTAATTGTTGTTGGTTCTATAGGAATTATAATTTCTATTGTTATTGTCATTTCTGTAGTTTCTATTGTTGTTATCGTTTCTAGGTGTATTACGGTTGTAATTGCTGTTTGTTGCTGAATTATTGCCATTCCTGGCGTAATTGTCAGAATTCCTGTTGTTTGTGTTACCGTTTGAATTATGGTTGCCATTTCTACCGTTTGGGAAATTATTGTTATTCCTAGTATAGTTGTCAAAACTTCTGTCGTTTCTATTACTGTCTGAACTGTAGTTATTACTATATCTATTGTTTGTGAAGCTATGGTTCCTATTATGACGGAAATTACTATTTCTGTGTATGTTATCATTGGTCTTACGCTGCTGTTTTTGTGCGTACAGCACCGAGTTGGTAGTCAGCTTATTTTCGTTTTCCAGTTCTAGTGCAAGTTCAACAGCGTCTTGTAAGGTCTTTGGACGAGCTGCAAAAATGGCTGTCTTTAAATTGTCATTAATACCTCTTTTAAAAGTATCTAGAGAAAGCTTTGAATTTAATTTGATAATAACATTTTTCTCTGCTTCTGTGGCGTCATCACCAAGTTCTTCTATTCCTAATTTGTTTAAATTGTCTATAGCCTTCATTATTCTTTCTTTGAATGTGCTAACCGACAATTTCCCTTGGAAAATAGTGTTTAATTGTGATTGCAACTCTGGAATAGTCTTTGTGCTTTTGTACCTCTGTTGTAGTAATTGTTTTAATGCATCGAAATTTTCCGGCTTTGCATAACTACCTATTGCGGTCCTTACCCCTGAGGTTAATTTTGCGTGGTAGACATATTGTAGGAAATCTTGTTTTGCTGTTTCAGCAAGAGTTTTCTCAATGAGTTCTGCTGTTATTAAGAAACTCTCTAGTTCTTCAAAGTTTCCAGCAAAAAGTGGGAGTGCTTTAGACACTGTTTCTAAACTAAATGCTGCCATTGTATTTCCTATTTGTGATGGTTCTGTCTCTAATGGGTTCTTAATGTCTTTGATTAAGTACTCTTTGATTTTCTTAATTATATTGCTAAATTCTAATCTGAGCACTGCTATTTTCTTTTCATCTTCTTCTTCTTTTAGTTGTGCTAACTCAAATTCTTCTGTTATAATTCGTATATCCTCTAGTCTAAGATTTATTGTTTTTTCCGAATATGTCCTTCCTGGACTTTTCTTTAAATTCTTTAATATGTCTTTAAGTTTTACTAAACTTCCTTCCATCTATCTTCACTTTCTATACTTCTGTTATCTTATTTCTACTATTGTTTCTGTTTTTACAACTATTAATAAACTTATACATACTATACAATAAGAATATGATTAAAGTAATAATTACTAAGACTTTTGTTATTTTAGACAACATTTATAATTGTACAGCGAAAATATTTTTTTTTTTTTTACCTTGTATTATTTTATGTATATTTGAAATAGTATTGGGTACAATTATTTATAAATTGTATCAAAATTTTTTTTTTTTTTTTTTTTTTTACCGCCTGCTACTAAGTATTGCATACATTAACCTTATGATGTAGGCAATTACCAATAGAGCTAATGTGATTATCATTATTATCTCAAAAATGTTCACATTCTCTTCTTTATGTTCACCTTGTATTCTTATGGCATTCATATATTCTATAATTTGCTGATTGTTCTGTTCGCTTTCATGGTTTTCATTCTTTCCTACCTCGTATCCTGCAAAAACTAGTGGAATTGCTTTTAGAATGTTCTTCCACCATGTCATATTGATAATACTCTCTTAATGATTGTATTTATTTAATTTTGAAGTAAATAAATGTACATATTACTATTGGATTTCTAAGTAACGCGTCCAGCGTGCAAAAATTTCGTCCACTTCCACGGACATCTATTATTAAAGGATACAAATTTCGCTGGTTCAAGATTATCAGGATCAGTTCGTAGTCCGCAGGATCGCCATGTAATGTGTAATGTAATGTAATGTGTGTCCCTATAGCCCTTGGTTATTTTAAATAGCTGTCAGGGTTTCAGCTGGTAATTAAGGCGTTCAAAAGAACTGCCGAATTTTTCTTTGAGTCTTTCAATTAAACACAACTGTATTGTAATTTCAAGTCTGACTTTATTTAGATTTGTATTGGACTTATATACTATGGCTGAGATTTTACTCTAGCCGTTCTTACTTATTCTAATCATCGACAGAGTTCTGTTTATCTCTGTCGGCATTATGAGGATATCAATATTTGTCAATGACTAACACCCTTTACTATTGTCATGACCAATCAGAATATTTCAATAGTGGAATGCACTCAATTTGCATTTCCACTCAATTTGTTACATTCACTTACATTCTGATTGATTCTTATATTTGTCGTAAGTCAGTTCTGCTGTCATTTGATAGTGCACAATACCCTACTCTGATTTGGTTGGTGTGTATAAATATCAGAGTTGTTTAAGGGTATGCGGTGGCAACTTTGAGGTACACTACAGTAGTGCTATGTCCGCAATAATTTAAATCCTAACGTAGGTATTCACTGTGTGTGTAAAAACTTTTGTGGTATCTTCTTATTCGGAAATTTTGGCAGCAAAATTAAACAACTAATTTTATTTTTATTTTATTGATAAACATGAAATTTCGTATTCTTACTTCAAGCATTTTTCGTCTTTTGCTTTAAAAGTTATTGGTTTTAAAAACCCTTTTTTGTTACATAGCAATTGTTGGGCATTGAAAATTAAGACATATATTCTTTCCAGCCTTAAATTATTTTTTTTAGGCCACTCTTATTTATATTATACTCTTTTGTGTTTCATTATGCCACATAAGTGATAAGGTTGTACATATATAGCTTTGTCATTCCGTTTCATCTGTGACCCTAACAATATTTATTTTCTATGTCCTTATAGACAGGGACGTAGATTTAGTGATGTCCATTTACCCGTGCGTCCGTGTTAAGGTTGAAATCAACTTTTTGACGCTCCACAATGTCGCATTGATCAGTAAAAAGGATCAACGTATAAGCAATATCTGCAAAATAATTGCTACTAAAATCCAGAAAAACTAACCGATATATAAGTCAAAAACCAAAAATACCTCTGTTTTTTTCTCTAAAATTTGTGCCAAAAAATCTCTGCAACTGCCCCGGAGTTGTCCCTACACGGATGAAGTGTAAGACCGACTCCCATTAATTCTTTCCTTCAAACTTTTTTGTGGAACATACTTACAACCTATCTTCGCTCACTTACAATTTTTTTAAATCGCTCCCACAGCTTCCATGGTACTTCTAGGCCAAATGTAAGACCAAGCTAATTAATTTTTCCTCCCAAACATTTTTATGGAACTTACCTACCCCCTATTTCCAGCCTTTAACTGCGTTGCCATACAAAATTTGAAAAAAAATAGTGTTAAAACCCGTACAATTCACCGGAGTCGCTCTTAGAGGAATAAAATGTATCACTGACCCCCCAATAGTTCCCCTCCAAAACATATTCCTAGAATATGCTTACCCCCTATCTCCAGCGCTTAAGAGGACCCCAACTTATATATCCTTGCAAACATTTTCCTAGAAGATACTTACCCCTATCTCCACCCCTATGTGAGTTGTCATACAAAAAATGAATTATTGGTAAAAATCTTTAAAACTTCCCGGAGTCGCCGTTAGGGGAATAAAATGTATCACAGGCCCCCATTAGTTTTCCCTCCCAAACATATTCTAATAACATACTTATGCCTTATCTCAATCACCTTAAGGGGCTGCCATATAAAATTTACAAAATTCATGTAAAGACGTTCATAGCTTCCCCAAAGGTGGCCTTAGAGAAAAAAATTGTACGACCAACACCCATTAGTTACCCCTCCCAAACATATTCCGAGAACATACTTAGCTCCTATATCCATCGCCTAAAGGGGCTCCCATACAAAGTTTGGGGAATTATGGGTACCATATTAGGTTCACTCACAAAAGTGAATAGTGTTGAAATACATAGGTACAAAGCCTTTAACAATATAAAGCGAAAATAAAAATGTTTTAAATTTATTTGAATCTGCTTAAAAAAACATGATTTCCCTCAAAAAAATTAACAATGTTTTCAAAATAAAAAAAATCGTAATACAAAATTTTTAATTAAAGGTAGTTATTTTTCAATTTATTAACAGTTTTTTTGTTTTAAAGACCTCTTAAAGCATACTTCTATTTAAAAGTTTTTATAAACAACCTAAATGTATACTTAGCTAAAATTTTTAAAAGTTTATTTTAATTGAAAAGTTTTTAGGCTAAAAAATTCATTATAATTAAAAATGCAGTTGAATTTCCTTCTGTTAAGTAGTTTACTACAGGTTTCTTTAGTTCTGATGTTTGTTTGTTTGTTTTAACATAAAATCTCCAAAATGCATGTTTTAATAATTTTATTTAACTTTTATTCGTCTTACTTTTCAAGGCTAATGGTATTTGCTCTAAAATGCAAAAACTTGTATGTACGAATATATATAAACATGCTTTAAGCATATTTATTCCTTCTTAGATGTTGTTGTCTTCTTGAATAAACTTTTCCACTTAATTTAACTTATTTTCTGTTTAAAAATCAAGCATGTAGAGGAAAAAAAAGTATTAAGAAGTATTAAGTAATTGTTTCTTGTAAACAACTAAACAATATCTCTTAATTTAACAAATTTCCTTAAGATGTTAATACGCCAAAGTATTTTAAACGACTTGGGGCTTGTTGTTTTTGAGATTTTGTTAAATAAAGCGGAAATTTGACGTAAAAAATTTCGTAATTTTTAATATATGTTCATGATAATATCAGAGCATTGTTAGTTGGATTAATAGAAAATGGCAGGCAAATATAGTAATTCAACCATTTTGGCAATTTTTAAAATGTAAAATGTGATTTACATTTGAGCAAAATTTTATTGAATTTTTGGATAAATAGCTCTAGTTGTTCGAGAAGCTCCAATTTAGCTTCTTTTATTTTTATTTTTTCTCTTATTGTTTGTTGTTTATTTTAGTTTACAAAAAAAGGATCTGATACGATTTTACGTTTAAAAAAAATTAATTTTTTTGGTAGAAACAACTAATTTAAACACTTAACATTAAAATAGCACTATTTGCTTAAACAAAAATAACGAGTTATTCGGTCACAAAGTACGAACGAGAGATCCATCGAATATGGACAATATAGTTACTATGGCGGCTTGGATATAGAAAGTGCCTTCAACAATGTGACGACGCGACGCTCGCAATTTAACGTGAACTTACTAGCCTAGGGGTTTAAGATTTTATCAATATCGATGTTGAGCTCGTGTATAGTCACAGCAAATCTTGGTAACAGCACTGAGTCAAAACAAGTGGAGAGAGGTACACCCCAGGGTGGTGTTATCTCGCCTTTGCTCTGGCTTATTGTTGTTGACAAGATCCTCCGGGTACTGAATGGTAAAGGGATAATAGTCGTTGCTTATGCGTGATATTGGTATCAGGAATGTTTCCGGATGTGTAAAAATATCATGTCCAATGCGTTAAGATTACTCAGCAACTGGGCAGCAGATAGCGGTCTAGGAGTAAACCCGAGCAAGACGGAACTGGTACTGTCCACAAGGAAGACCAAGGTTCCCAGCTTCAGACTCCCGCGGTTAAGGGACTGCGAGATCCCCCTATCGCACAGTGCTAAATATCTGAGAGTTGTCCTGGACTCGAAATTGTCATGGAAGCTGAACATCTGGCATAGGGCCGAGAGGGCTACGGTAGTCTACTACACGTGCCTGAAGGTGTCTGGAGCAGAATGGGGACTTAGTCCCAGAATTGCTCGGTGGATGTACACGGCCACAGTACGTCCGATACTCGCTTATGGATCTCTGGTTTGGTGAACTACTACGGAGCGTAGATATGTAGTGGACCAGTTGTACAAAATCCAGAGATCCGCATGCATTGGAATTACGGACGCACTGCAAACTAGTCCTTCTGAGGCATTGAATACTATTTTGCATCTCGCTCCAATTGATCTTCACATTAAGGCCATATCTGCTTGTAGTGCAGTAAGACTTAGATCGACTGGATGTTGGAAATCGAAGCCATATGGGCATGCAAAAACTCTTCAAGGACTGTCCCCATTTTTGGACCAACCTTCTGACTATTTAACTCCTTACACGGACTTTGATGGGGTTTTTGTTCTAATTCCCTCCAGGGATGAATGGTGTAGAGGTATTCTTGGAGAAGCTTATGACATAAGGACCTTTACGGGCAGCTCTAAGTTGGACTGCAGATTTGGATCCGGTTGCTTCTCAAATGAATGAAGTGTATTCAGGCCAAAATATTTGCCATTCGGGAGGCTTGCAGACTACTACAGGACAGAAATATCCGCGGGGGTATTGGTATTTTTGTCGACAGTCGGGCGGCGCTTCTGTTACTCAGATCATACACTTCCACTTTACTATGGATCAGCCAGTGTAGAAAAGAATTGTGTAAGCTAAGGCAGCTGTCTGACATTACTCTGGTTTGGGTCCCTGTGCAAAGAGCCTACCATGGTAATTAACGGGCAGATGAGCTAGCTAAGAAAGGATCTGCTCTGAATATCTCCAATGTTAATAGAGTCGTAGTTCCGTTGCAGACTATTAAGAGCATCATCTTCCGATTTTTTCTTCGCATTGCTGATGATAGGGGGGGGGGGGGGGGTGGGGGGGGTTGGATACGTGTAGGGTAGCTATGCAAACGTTGTCCTCTTTCGATGTCGGACGTACTACGCAACTTATGAACCGGAATCACGTGGGAATTTCGAAGTTGCTGGCGGTGCTAACGGGTAACTGGATGCTGGGAAGGCATGCAGAACGACTTGGCCTCACGTTCAACGATCACTGTCGCAGCTGCAAGAATAGGGAAAAGAAGGAATCAGCTTTCCATCTTCTCTGCGAATGCCGTGCTCTGGCTTTGAAGAGACACAAATTCCTGGGCCATCATGTACTGGAGAACCTAGGGTATGTATCTGCAATTGGGCTGAACGACCTATCGAGATACATCAATGAGACAGGATGGGTCTAGTACTCCATTTTCCCTTGGACCATTGTTTAAGGGGACCTATCACCTATCGAGAGGTGTGGTGTTGTCAAAACGGGGTCAATTAGACTCTACTTGACAGGTTGCATGCAGCGAACTACCCCGGAAACCAACCAACCAATATTTCTTCATCTCCAATATTATTTACTAACTTACAAAGCTTAAATTAAGTAGGTTATATAAAAAAAATGTTTGTAAAATTGTCACAACCGTCACAATGGAATTACCCATATGCGGATAAATACGCAAAGATTCATACGTACTCAGTTATAAAATGTTAAAACATATTTTCAAAAAATCAATGAACGATATGCTAAACAACATCATGTTCTTTACCAACTTGTTTTAACTTTAATAAAAAAATTATCACAAAAACAAAACTGGGATGCAAGTATCATCACTAGTTTTATTTAGGTTAAGTTTCTGCAAGGTTCCGCTTATAATACAGTCCATAATTATTATTAATTTTATATTTCTTAATATCCAGTTTTATAAAGAACAAATTAATTGTTAAAATTTTAGGCGTGTTTGGTAAGAAATTTAAGGGTAAGGGGTTTTTTTCCCAGCTTTTAATACCTTTAAGTATGTTTTTAGGTAATTCATGTTTATTCGGTCTGTTAATTTATTTTATCATCCGCCTTGTCTAAAGTTCATTTGAAGGATGTATGAATATTTTATTATTTTTGTTCTTTTACACATCTTTTGTTTTTAGTATTTAAAAAGTTTATTTGTTTGCACTCCATTATAAGTTTCTTTTTGTTTTTGTAGTCGGTTGTTTGTATGTGTGCGTGTGCACAGAAGAAATTTCATTTTGTTTTGTTCTAACTCAGTTGTTTTGGGGACTGAACGAGCACCAAAACAAATAAAAAATTTTTGTTAATGCTTCAGTAAGTACTGATGCACTTATACTGTTTGCTAAATTGTTTTTATTATTGATGATTCGTATGAATTTGATTGTTAATTTGCTTATAAGTGTAAGTAAATGAATAACAATCCTCAGGATTTGTTGCAAAAACGAAAAATCTGCTTTTGGCGAGTGAAACAATATGTTTGGCTGCTGGAAAGTGTTTTGTTTTACGGAAATTTAACAGCAAATGAACCCTAAAAATTTACTTTGATTTAGTTAAAAACAAAAGCAACAGAAATGATAAATATCTTAAGTAGGCCACAAGTATGCTACTTTTGTGTTTTTAAATTAAATCTAATTTTCATTTATATTTTAGCTATTCATACATACATACATATCTATCTATGTATGTACCCTTAAAGCAATTAAAAGTTTTGCTTGTGTTAAGAAAATTCTTATAACATATGAAATTGCTTCTTTTGATTTATTGATAGATGTGCACATTTTAAATAAATTAAAACAAATGCTGAACATCTTTGTAGGTGCTAATTTTTTTTTAGCAGGAACCGTAATAATTATATCAACAAAAAAATTAAAATTCAAAAATTATTATTTGATTTTTATAATTTTTTTCAAAAACAAATTTAAATTTTTTGATTTTTACTTTTTGTCAAAAAATAGTTATTATATTTTGATTTATATTATTTTGACATAAATAATTATTATTTTTAAATTTTAATAAAAATTACAAGTTGTTGTTTCTTTAAATTAATATTTATTAAATTATAATTAAATTATTTCTGCAGAAATATACAAAACAAAAAGAAAAAAAATATAAATAAATAACAATATAAAGTTTTTGAAAAAAAAACTTAAAATAAAAAATTTAAAAAGCACTTGATTTAAAAAAAAATTTTATTTAATAACACCAAGTTGGTCCATTTCACTTGACTTTTCGATGTTTCCTGGTACATACATCTTTTTATACCCTTCGCATAGTACCAGTTTGTCATTCTGATTGGGATTTCTATAACACTTGCGGCCCCACAGCTTATATATATTCTGGATCCTTATAGATAGAGAATTCGATATAGCGATGTTTGTCTGTGTGTCTGTAAAAATCAAGTTTCCAGAGCAAAATTAACTGGGACAGAAATCGTTTAGGGATCAGACTATCATAAATGCCCCCAATAAAACTGTTATATAAGATATAAGCAAAAACCTAAAATAACCCATTAAAAAACAAGTAAGATCGCTGTATTCAGCTGTGCCGAATCCTATATACGCTTCACACTAGCCTTTTAAGACCCTGATTTTTTTATTTTTATCCATCTTTTTTATTTATGAAATATTTTTAATTTTTAGATACTGGTCTTGGGGTGACTAGGGAAGTAATAGGAGTTCTTATCCTAATTGCTTAACATTTTGTATGGCAACCTCTTTAG
The DNA here is from genome assembly GCA_963583895.1 of Melanophora roralis. Classification (NCBI taxonomy): domain Eukaryota; kingdom Metazoa; phylum Arthropoda; class Insecta; order Diptera; family Rhinophoridae; genus Melanophora; species Melanophora roralis. The sequence continues at coordinate 30,105,570 of OY757188.1, read as the reverse complement.
GGGTGGATACAGGGGGAAAATATTTGAAAGGAAAACGAGTTGAGGTTATTCCTGCACTTGACCTATCCAAGGGCACCCTGGAAGCTGTAATTAATTACAATTTCCCAAACTTTATATGGATGCCCCCATAGACGATGGTGATAGGGGGTAAGTATATTCTAGGAAAATGTTTAGGAAGACTCTTGGGGAAGTTATGAGCGCTTTTACATTATTTTGTAAAATTTGTATAGCAACCCACTTAGGTGATGGAAATAGGAGGTAAGTATGCTCTTAGAATATCTTTGGGAAAGAAAACTTATATGGACCTGTGGTACATTTTATTCCTCTAGGGAAAGTTGTAGGGGTTTTTACCCTATTTTTTTTAAGTTTCGCATTGCAACGCTGTTAAGGGCTGGAGATAAGGGGACAATATGATCAACAGAAATGTTTGAGATGAAATATTAATTGGGGTCGGTCTTACATTTGGCATATGTAGGGGCATCCTGAAAGCTGTGCGATTTAAAAAAATTTAAACTTTGTATGGCAGCCCTGTTATTAGGGATAGGGTGTAAATATGTTTCACAAAAATGTTACATTGCACCCGTGTAGAGGGGGGGGGGGGGGGGTAACTCCGAGGCAGTGGTAAGGGGTTTTATGCACAAATTTTAAAGAAATATATAAAGGTAATCGTGTTTGCTGGCAAATATTTATGAAAGTTTAATACCACTTACGGGTCTATGCGACATCGGGGGGCTTCAAAAACTTGATTTCAACCATAGCGCGGACAGACGTATAGACAGGTAGACGAACTGACGACTTTCCTACATTTAGGGGCCAAGAAAATATACTCTTTGTAGATATTTAAGAATTTAAAAACGGAATGAAAAACCTATATATGTATACCCTTGTCACTAATGTGAACGGCATAATAATAAACTGGAAAATAATAATGGTTTTGCAGACCCAAGTTCTTTTTTATTTTGTTGCCATAAAAATTATCTCATTTGTTGTTTGTATTCGTTTAAGGTAAAGATCCGCTTTTGGTTTCTTAAAAAAAACTTAATATGAAAACTAAATATGCTTTCAAGTTTGTTTAAAGAGAAGTTAAAAATATATGCAAAAATAAACACATTTTAACTGCTTCTTAATTAGGTTTAATTTACGGCTTTCATATTACAACTTAAGTTAATCTGGTTTTGTTCATATTATGCACATTTTTACAATTTTTTTATTATCTTATAATCACCTGATACGATTACATGTGTAAAACCACTTTCGCTACTCATGTACTCACACAACTAATTACACTGAATTAGGTCTGTTTTTAATTATTTGCAACAAATCCTTTGGAAGGTAATATTAATGTAAAAGCGACTATTAAGACCAAACCTCCACCCAATTTAATTTGCCTTTCTCGTAGTCGGTTATACTGCCTCTGTGACTTTAATCTTTAACTTTTTATTTAAATCCTTTTCATTTGCAACATTTAAACTTACCAACGAGCACCTCTTAATGACTTGAAAATAGAAAAAAAGTAAACCTTGAATTAGTGAGTCTTAAGGATATTCTTGAAATAAATCTTTTTTTTAACTTTCTATTTTTAGCCCATTTTTTTTAATGCAAGAAAATCCCAAGCAATTAAAGGTGAGCAAAAAGTTTAAAAGAAAAGGGTTCAATAATAAATTGCCTTAACTGGCACTGTTCAGCTTAAGAAAAGCCGGAATAGAAATGTGTTTACAGATAGCAAAAGAACGACTATTTGCTAAGGTTGGCCAGTGTTTCCCAAATACCACTGCTTGGAATCACATACATTAAATTTTTTACAAGAATAAATAAAAAGTTTTAAAAATATAAACTTAAACTATTTTTGGTAAATTATTTTTTTATAAAAACGATTTCTGCAAATTTGTTTTGGGACCTCCTTTACATTTATACTTAAGTGTTTATTTTATAAGTTTTTGTGTGGGTAGATGTGTTTGCTTTTTTCCTTTACAATAAAATTCCCGCCTAAAGAAGTAAGGGTTGATACCAAGATAATTACCAGCACATATACTTGCTAAAGCAGGTCGACAAATCAATTTACAAGTGTTAAAATGGCAAATGAGATTTTTATTCTTTTTTTCTTGTTCTGTCGCTTGGTGTCCTATTTATTATAGCAGGCTACAAGGGCGTCTTAAAAAGACCTGCCTAATGAAGCTAGAAAAATGTCTCATGGAAGACAAGTATACATATTTAAAGACAAAATTTTTTTTTGGTTTATCTGAAAAGAAAGTATACAAAAAACTATAAAAAAAACATAAAATAGTTTAGTCTTTTAAGGAATAAAATAGAAAAACTAAAAACTAAACGATTATCAGAGCAATAAAACGAAAAGTGAGTATAAAGTTAAATCTTTAGTTGCAAAAGTGTTAAACATGTGAAAACGAATTAAATAAAAAATAACTAAAAGAAGTTTTGTATTTAAAAAAGCTTAGAAGTATGTATATAAAGGAGTTTAGAGTATGTCAAAAGGCCAATCTCACGTAAAACGATTATAAATAGAAAAAAATAAGTTTTTTGGTTAAAAACAAAAAGAATTAATCAATTAAGGTTTCTGAAAAATAAAATAATGTGTGATATATAAATAATTTGACACACATTTTAATTTAATTTATGGGGAAAAGTTTAAAATGATAGCAAATTGAACCGTCTACCCTACTTTTGTTTACCTTTTAATGAAAATATCACACCCGTCACATTTTCTTAAGAGTTATTCTTAAAGATAGTTATTTCTGTAGAAATTAGGTTTGGGATGCGACAATTTTAATATCGAAATTACTTAAAACTTAAGTATGTAAGTCACACCTGTCCATTGGCATAGTAAAAACTTTTTCTCTGGAAAGAAACTTAAAGTGCATGACCCTAAAAATTGTTTCTCGTTGTTTTAAAACCATGGAAAGCTGCTATTCCTTAAAACATCTTGCTTTATAAATTTTATCAATTCTTAACACAGCATCTGCACAAATTTAAATTATTTCATTTTGTAATTTATTGGCTTTCGGAAATTCAATTTACATATATTTTTTTTTTGCAGTTTCCAAAAGCTTTCCTTTGTTTTTTGATTTACATTTTTTCCTTTAAACTCAAAGTGGAAGTCCTTGATACACTTAAACCAAAATTACATATATCAATAATTTCCTTAAATATCCGTTTTTTTTAACAATTTTCTTTCAATTTTAATTTAAGATATTTTCATGAAGGTTTTTTAAAAGTGAACTTTTGTAAGAAATAAACCTTTAAACACGCTTAACACGATCATTAGATTATTGTGTTTTTTTTTTAAAGTTTGTTTAATTTTTTTCAACAAAAGACAAATTTTTAATGTTGGGTCCTTCATTCTTTCACGTTGTGGCAAAGCATAAAGCACCACAGCTAAAAATCAAACTGAAAGAATGTACAAACAAATTGAAAATATTTCTGAAGGAATACGGAATGGCATCTCTTAATGAAAAGGTAAAAGGTTTAAACTTTACTCCTTAGACTCTCTGTGGCAAAAAGTTAGATGGCTTAAAAGACCAAAACCACCACTTCGTACTCTGAGAGGATCCTGGACAAGAAATTACGAAGAAAAATGTAATCTGTTCGAGAGTCATTTAAAGAACGTGTTTACTACCAAAACATGTACTGACATGAGTAAATTACTGCCTATTGTTGCTAGACGTCCTAACGAAATACGTTCCCAAATTCTAGATGCCCTAGAGGCTTTCGATAATTTAAATTCCAAAAAATGCTCCAGGCTTTGATAAAACAGGAACAACATGCTTTAAGAGCTACCTTGCATAGCAAAAAGAATAATCCTTTAAAAATTTTCACGCAATATTACACCAACATTTCCCACCAATATAAAAAGTTATCTAAATAAAGACGATTTCTAAGCTTGGAAAAGTTTCCTTTAAGATGGAGTCTTCAAGCCCATAAGTTTGTAACTGACTTTGTTGAATTTGTTTAAGAATTGCTTTAAAACAAACTGACCGACCCCGATCTTAAATGGCAACAATCAAATTCCATACCAAAAATTTGGCTTTAGAAGCAAACATAGTACCATCGAACAAGCTCATAGGTTAGTACAGTTTATAAGGAAATCCTTTAGAAAAAATAAGTATTTTAATAAAATATTCCATGAAGGCAGGTTAAACAAACTGTAGCCCAACTTGCGAGCACATAACCGAAAATTTTAAAACATTTTTTAGATTTGCTTCGGGGTGGGGGGGTCAAAATTAATTCTAGGGGTGCAGTGCTCCTCCCAGAATGGCCTTCCTACGCCAATGCATTTGTCATAGTCTCTCAGCGGCTAATGTGAGCAAAATAAAAATTTTTTTTAGCATCTAACTGTAGTAAAACGTTTAAGTGCGTACCATCCTTAGAAAATATATAATTTTTATGTTACAAGTTGGAAATTTTTCAATTATAACATAAAATATAAAATGGTAACACTCGTCACAATGGAATTGCCAAAAAAGCTACAAAAACATTTGTTATTAATTTCTTCGTTAAAGTGTGGGTGATAATATTTATTATATTTTTGATATATTTGTTGCCAAGATGTAGAGCATTTTTAATATTGGGCTTCTTTAAAATTGTTTACACAACGATACATTTTTTAAAACCCCCTTTTCATGGAACACAAGCAAGGTAAACACAGCTGTACTAAGGTGGACGTTACTAAGATTAATATTATTATAGTTGGCTTACAGATGTGTAATAAAAATTTATGTACATATAAACATACAAAACTAAATTAACCCTTATTTGACTAAAAAAATTTTAAGTGCGATAAGGTACCCGTTTACCTACATAAATGTATTTAATAGAAATCTAACGTTCGGTTAAATACTAACAAAAAACACAGACATTGAAACACATTTCTATGTGATTGGGGATTTTTTTTGTATTAAATATTTTTGTCCTAGGACGTTTCACAGCTTTAAAGGTCAAAAAAACAATAAAAGAAAAATATTTTTTTACTCCCCAATTGTTAGTTTTAATCAGATGGTGGCTCAACAGCTGGAGGCAAAATACCTTTGTATTTACCTGGATCGTTGCCTCACATGGAACTCAAATTTAGATGCGAAATTGACACAAATCAATCTTATACCAGCCAAATTGATTGGCTAAATGATAGAAACTTTACCCTTCGTCTCGATTGTAAACTTCTGCTCTACAACTCGATATTAAAACCAATTTGGTGCTACGGGATACAATTATGGGGCACTGCTTCCGCTTCCAACATAGAAAACTTCAACGCTGTCAAAACCAAATCCTAAGAATGATAACTGGTGCACCTTGGTGTTTTGGGAACATAAAACTTAGTTAAGCACTGGCCGACACATATTAATTCACAGAGGTGAAAATAAAAAATATGTTAAAATATGAACATCTAATTATTAATCAGGGCTCCTAAATTTTGAAAATCAAATTTTACTTTAAAAATTGCGATTAAATAATGCTATCAAAATATATTTACACATGCGCAAGTCTTTATACTCACACAAAGTAAGTGGCAACTTTACGTAAAACGGCACAAAACTCGGAAGTAAACATTTTCTTCTTTTGAAAATAATTTAATGAATTTACCCCCAAAAGAGAGTAAAATTTAAAGAAAAATAAATAAATTGGTTTAAATTTTATTCTATTTACTTCACAATAGTTGGAAATGATCATGAACTGAATAATCGGCTATTCTATTTTCAGCATTTGGATGAACATGTCACAACCGTCACATTTTCTAAAAATTATTTCCTTAAAAAAAAAAATTTTTTTTTGGCAATAAAGTAACAAATACAAATAAAAAAACATTGAAAACTACCGTGAAAATTTTAAAATAAGTCCCATTCTCCAAAATACTTTACACAATATGATCTTGAAATCAAAATCTTAAGAATTAAAATTTGTGAGGTCACACACATCAACAGTCTTAAAGTGGCCATTGTGAGTAGAATTCGTGTTCTTTTCATGTTAACTTACTATAAAACGCTTAAAAACATTAAATCTTGAAAATCATAGCTCCTTTTTAAACTAAAATGTTTAACTTTTTGAGTTATAAAAAATGCAAGTAATATGGTCACACCCGTCACAGTGGAATTGCCCTTGTACATATATTTATTACGTCGAAAAATAATTTTTTTAATAGAAAGGGAAAAACAAATTTTCCCTTATTGTTTGTTTATCCGAAAATCAAAAGTCACCTTAACACTTTGTGTAACGTGTGGTGTAACGTATTGTATAGTCGGGCTTGACTGACTATTAATTTTCTACTTGTTTTATCAGCGTTTGTTTAAAAATTGATATAATTTTACTTTAATTTCGTTATAAAGCTAAGCTGCGGCATAATTTCAAACTATGCACTTAGTACGTACTCACTGTACGCTTGAAAAAGCATACACATTTTCATTTACTTGCTAAATACAGCGTGAATTACATATACATATGGTCAATTCAAGAGTTTAAAAATTAAGTTCTTCTTTTTTAGGTTTTGATGAAAATGTCACACTTGTCACATTTTTTTTGAAGGTTTTTCAATTAACAAAATTATGTTTTTGCAAAAATTACGTACCAAATACATAAAAAACCCTTTATACTCCCGAAAAAAATATTAAATTTGGCCAAAATCAAAATATTTTTTACACAACAAAGTATTGCATTAAATTCAAAATACTCAGTTTCGTAAGGTCACACCCGTCACAGTCTTCAACTGGTCATTGTCGGCAGAAATCTCGTTCTTTATGTGTCTACTACAGTATCTACTCTATCGGTCGATTAATTGAAAATTTTCAGTCGATTAATCGACCGAATAAGAAAAATTGATAGTATCGATTAAAGAATAACTCAAACAATGTACGTCGATTAATCGACTACTTGAATAATTTCAAGCTTCTTTTACTAAATATCTTACCTTAACAGAAACGAGTGTTATGTGAACATATGTAACTCTATCAAACGTTTTCTATCGAACGTATTTTGGAAATAAGAAGTACACATGCAAATATATTGACCATTATGGGCCACACAAATACAGGGTGTCCACCAGTAAGGTATACTACTTGGGGGCAAAATACCCCTATGTGCATCGCTCAGTCATACATTGCAAAAAATGTGTAACACTATTTAGATATAGGTTGTAGGGAATTTTATTCATGCCCTACTAGTTGTTTCGATTAATGCAAAACATTCTTTCTGTTAAGTTTACACTTCACTTTAGAACACAGCATTCGAAATTGGTTTGATTCTTTTTTGGTCTTAAAAGGTAAAAAAATATTTCTGTGTGGAGTCCATATATTGCTAAGTTTTTAGAAAAAATTCACAGCTAACAATAGTCAGTACTTTAAATAACTTTATTTTATAAAAATGTTTTCAAATTAATTCTAAAAATATAAATAAAATCGCATTTTTAAGAAACACACCCAATAAATTTGAAAAATTGTAGGAAACACACGAATAATTTGATTTGTTTGAGTTATTCGGGTTAATCGAGTTATTAAATAACCTTATTCGATCAAAATTGAATTCCCGTTAATCAATTTCGATTATTTGTTTGCTTGAACAAAACCAAACCCCGATTAAATGGAAACTCACTGCTTACTATTAATCGCTTAAAACATAGAAACAATCTTTGAGTTATAAGCAAAAATTTTAGCAAAACGATCATACCCGTCATTGTGGAATTGCCCATATATGAATTTGAAAACATCACATTAATGACAATTTAAAAGATGCAGATGTGTTTGAGTGGGTGTGTGTGTACTTAAGATTTTTTAGTTAAATGAGGCCACAAGTCAAGGTCCTTTATTGTGTTATCACAGTTACATATGTAAAAAATATTTTAATGCTTATGTACATATTTAAATGTACATATGTACATAGAGAAGCACATATTAATATATGAAAAAATAAACATTTAAAATGACCCAAGTAAAAGTAAATTGTGCATGAAAGTTTTTGCTTAATGTAATTAAAAAAGAGCAGGCTTAAAATTTAATTAGAAGGAAGGGAAAGAGACGCTGAACTCAATATTTGCATCCCAGAACTTTTGATTTTATCTAGGTGTGGCTCTTGCCAGTCAGTGAAAGAAAAAAACCAGCTTTAATTTTCAAAGTATCTTATTAATTAAATCAATTTTATTATAATTATCTATTCATTTATCATTATCATTATCATATCATTTTTTTAGTTTACAGCAAGGAAAGTGGTAGCATAAATTGTGTAGGATTTAATAACAGAATTACGGAAATAATTAAAAAATTAAATCCTTTTTTAGATTTCATTAGGAATAAAGCATTAACGAAAAGAGTTTTCTTTCTGCCCTTTAATCATACTCCTGCTAGAGAACAAATGCTTGCTTGGCTTAGCAAAAATGTAACAAAAAATGGGAAATATGTATGTGCTAAATTTGCCATTTTTATACATTTAACTCTATTTTGTGTTTTACCTGCAAATAACTGTTTGCACACAAACATACATACATTTACACTATATTATGTGGGTTATCTGACCACATATACGAAAAACAAACACAAAAGTTAGTCGCAGCCACGTACACAAGCTATAGGCGCACCCCTACACCTGAACAAAATAAAAAAACTTTGAAATTATCATTAATTCTGGTGTTAACTGTGATGCAGGATGTAATGGTGGATCTTTGCTAAAAACTGCAAAATCTACAAAAAAATACAAACCAGAACACACACATGATGTGCCGTGATATGCCCATAGTGGAAACGCAAACAGTGATACAGCAACCAAGAGAGCACAAATTATTTTAATTATGGTGAACTACAACTTAGTTGGGAAAAAGTAACCCTGAAGGAAACCTGGGGACAAGTGTCTCCATGTCAACACTTTTGTCGTCAATCATGGTACCTCTTTGTTTACTTTGTCAACAATACGTCTACAGTTTTATATTTAGCATTGATAAAAAAAAAAGAAAACTGTCAGTGAAAAATTGAAGCTTCAGGTCGCCGTCAAACGCAAATGTGTATCAGCGGCTAATGGTCTTAATTAATTTTTTAGTTGGGCTTAAGAAGTAATTTACATACACAATTCATAGTTATTTTCAATGACAGACGCACGTTAAATGTCTATTGCAAAAACACACTGCTAGTGATATACATAGCTAGTCGGTAGAACTTTAAACTAAAATTGCTAAAAGCTACTAGTTAATCACTGGTTCCAATGTCTGCACATGGCCCCAAAAGAAATAACTTCTTTATAGTACCAATGTCGGTAGTGGACTTTTTATAGACACGCAAATAATGAATGTCTATAGAAAAAGCATTCCATGAGGCAAAGCTTGTCAGTAGTACTGGTGACAATGCCAACAGTAAATTTCTGGGGATTCACTATTGACATTTCCTGCAGGGAGCCTATAACCACTTTCTGTATTACAAATCCATACATATGTACTTACAAATAAACATCCACAAACACTTGTTTCAATCACCCGTCCAATAAAATTGACCGGCGTTCAGTGTTGCCGTATAATATCAGAAAAAATTAAAAAATTTGAAATAATAAATCTTCAAAATTTGCACCTGTAAAATGTCTGTATTCCAATCGAAAGCACTTAATTTATTTTCTTTTGTATTTAAATTGGTAAATTAAATTAAAGTTCATTATTTAAGTACGAATTATAAAGACATTTTTTCAGGCTTTAATAAAAAACAAGCCTTTTAAACAATACAAGTAAGAGCGCTATATATATTTGTATTGCAACCCTTTTAGGGTAAGTTTGTTGTATGAAAATGTTTGGGAGGGGAAACTAATGGGGGTCGGTCGTACACTTTATTTCTCTAAGGAAGACGTTGGGAAAGTTATGGGCGCTTTCACTCTAATATTCTCAAATTTTGTACGGCAACCCGCTAAGGGGTGGAGAAAGGGGCTAAGTATGTTCTAGGAATATGTTTGAAAGGGAAAACTAGAAGGGGCTTGTGATAGATTTTATTTCTTTAAAAGCGACTCCGGAGAGGTTGTAAGAATTTTTACCCCCCATTTTTATAACTGTCAAAGTAAAAATGGTTTACGTTTGGTACATCTCAAATAAAAATAGGTACTTTTTACATTTGAATTGTAACCCACCAAAATCTTGAATTGCTTTGTAATGAGCAAGGTATATTCAACAAGGTAGGAATAACTGATCAGCTGACTTCTATTTCCGCCATATGATTTCTAACTTAGCTTGGACACTTGTTTATGTTATACAATGGTTGTGTATACTGTGTGTATGTGGGTTCGCTACATTTTCGACAGCCAAGCTGGAATTAGCAACAACAAAATACATGCTGAAATTTTACAGGAAGTTGTTGTTTTAGGGACGATCCCACCTTCTTTTTCCACCATGGTAATGAGTTAAAATCCAAAACACTCTTACTCATTAGCATTTTAACCCATTATTTGAACATGGCGAGGACATAAGACGCAAGTACTTACCATGCTTGCTTACAGATAGGGACTTTTATAAGCTTTTACTTTATTGGCATCAAAATAACCTTTTCCTGGGGACCCCAGTTACTCATTCTTGCATTTAAAGTTTTTTTCTTTGATGTCTTGGTTAAAACTGGCTTAAAATATTAAGTCAGAATAAGTTAAGAAATTGTCAAACTAAAACTATCTGCCTAAATTTTATATAAGAAATAACTCATTATCTAACAACTGCTTAGTAATACAGACGGTATGTAATTGAAGTTGAAAAGTAAGAAATTTTTAATGCCTCAATTTGCTCAACAGCAAAAATAAGAAACATTAGACCCTGTAAAAACTTATAGTTTAACTGTAAAAAAACTGATTTCTGTTTGAGATGTCCCAAAAGTAACCCGTTTTAGTTTTGACTGCCATTTAAAAATATAAATTTGCATATCTACAGACGTCTGACCGTCTGTCCGTGTTATGGTTGAAATCAACTTTCTGAAGGCCCCCGATCTCGCATAGCCCCGAATGTGGTATCAAACTGTCACAGATAGTCGCGAGAAAATCAGTATTGAAATTAAGCAAAATCGCCCGATAAATGACAGAGATATAAGCAAAAAACCAATACTACCTCGTTTTTTTGAGTCTACAACAACAACAAAGAACATACTTTTACATGTAATAATAAAAAAACAACAAAAAAAAAACCACAAAAAAAGAAAAAAACAGAATCAGTCATGTTGATATTATTGAAACACACCCAAAACAAAAATTTTATTAGTATAAGTGTTCATACATATAACAGCGTTGCCATACAAAGCTTAATTTAAACATTTTTAAAATCCCTCCTACGGCTTCCAGGGTTCTTCTACAAAGGTAAAATGTAAGACCAACCCAAATTATTTTTTCCATCCAAACATTTTTGTGGACATGGTTGCCATACAAAATTTAAAAAAATAAGATAAAAACCGCTGCAACTTCCCCGAAGTCGCCAGTAGAGGAAAAAAATGTATCACAGACCCCCATTAGTTTTTCCTCCCAAACGTATACCTAGAGCATACTTACCCCCTATTACCACGCCCTAAAGGGGTTGCCATACAAAGTTTACAAAAATGATATGAAAATGCCAACAACTTCTTTAGAGTTGGCCTTAGAGCAATAAAGTGTACGACCGACCCCCATTAATTTCTTCTCCCAAACATATTTCTGGAATACACTTACCCCCTATCTCCGCGCCCTAAGGGGGTTGCCATACAAAATATACAAAAATGATATGCAAATGCCCACAACTTCTTCAGAGTTAGCCTTAGAGCAATAAAGTGTACGACCGACCCCCATTAGTTTGCCCTCCCAAACATATTCCTAGAATATACTTACCCTCTATCTCCGTGCCCTAAGGGGGTTGCCATACAAAATTTACAAAAATTATGTAAAAATGCCCACAACTTCTTCAGAGTTGGCCTTAGAGCCATAAAGTGTACGACCGACCCCTACTAGTTTGTTCTCTCAAACATATTCCTAGAACATACTTACCCCCTATATCCATACCCTTAGGGGGTTGCCATACAAAAGAGTCACCCGTGGAGCGTTAAAAATGACACCGACCCCAATTTAAAAATTAGAAATATTTCATAAGTAAAAAAATGGTTACAAAAAAAAAAAAGTTTGGGATTGCGAAAGGTCAATGGGAAGGGTATATAAGATTCGGCACAGCCGAATACAGCGCTCTTCCTTGTTTTTTACTTCTATGTTTTGAATTTATTGTTTTGGCACTTATGACATTCTGCGCGGACAAAGATACAAAATAATGAATGTTGGAAGTAAGCTGAAAGTAAAGTTTTTGCTAGGTACTTACATAAATAAGTAATTAATTTATTTTTTTAGCCTTATAAATAAGAAAACATTGTTAAACATTTTTTTTGTTTTTTGTTAAATACGTTAAGTAAGTATCAATATGTATATACCGATAACGATATAATCAAAATACCGTTACCGTTGCCGAAGTGACAAATTTCAGTTGCCAACCTCGGTAAGTTCACAAAATAAGTAAGGTTAATGGGGTTAAAGATATTCGCGGTGACTCTTGTAGCTATTTACTACCAAGGTCATGCAATCAAGGGCACTGACATTGTATAAATCTTTAGTTCAAGATAATTCCCTAGTAATTTTCTGCAGTTTTTTTTTAAATCTTAAATTTAATCATAAAATTTTTATTAAATCTTCTTTCTTGTTTACAATAATCCAAAAAACATTCATTGGCTCTTTCTTACACTAAACAAAAAGCGAATTTTCTAATCCAATAGCTCTAAGTTTTATAAAAAAACTATTTATGAAAATAAAACAATAAAAATAACAAAACGATAAATATAAGGCAAAATATAAAAAAAACAAATCACTAAATCTTCTAATGAATTATTATATGATCTTTAAACCCATAACTTGTTCAAGCTTTAAATGATAAATAGAATAATAAAAATCATAAAAAAAATCTTATTGGCCATAAACATCTTGTAGAAAGCAAGTGAAAAGGAAAAAGGGTTTGTTTATTTAAGGCATATTACACTCACAGTCACATACACATAAAATGTGGAATACGAAATGAACTTAAAGGCAAGAGTAGGGAATTACTAAAAATTCTGTGACAAAAACAGCTAAAACAAGTAAGAGCGCTATATTCGGCTGTGCCGAATCTTATATACCCTTCACATTGGTCATTAAATATACCCAGCCGAGTAATTTTGTACTGCAAACAATATAATAAAAAACCTTGTGCGAGTTTTAAAGTTCATAGAAAAAATAACAAAATTTTAACGTTCGTATGAATAATAGAAATAGATGAAGAAGATTTGAGGTCGAGAGTTTTAAAAGTTTTCGACATTATTCATATTTAAAGGTTAATAAAACTTGTTAAATGTTCTAGTCCCCCTGCTCTTCTCCAACTTTTTCACCAAAATGTATGAATTATTTGATTATTACTTTTTGTAGAATATTCGAAGTCAATAGGTGTAATAGTTTTCCAGAAGTAGCGTATCAAAAATTTTATAAAAATTGTTAATTTGTATGGGAGCTACCCCTTCTTCACCCCCCATCCGAAAATTTTTTTCTTTAAAGCGTAGGCCTTGTGTTCCAATTACTTTTTGTAGAACATTTGATGTGGATATCTGTTATAGTTTCCGAGATATAGCGTATCGAATATTTCATAAAAATTGTTAAATTGTATGGGAGCTACCCCTTTTTTTGCCCCCACTCAAAAAATTTTTTCTTTAAAGTGTAGATGTTTGCGTACAATCACTTTTTGTAGAACATTTGATTTCGATATCTTTTATAGTTTCCGAGATATAGCGTATCGAATATTTTATAATAATTGTCGATTTGTATGGGAGCTACCCCTTTTTTTGCCCCCACTCAAAAAATTTTTTCTTTAAAGTGTAGATGTTTGCGTACAATCACTTTTTGTAGAACATTTTAAGTCGATATCTGTTATAGTTTCCGAGATATAGCGTATCGAATATTTTATAACAATTGTCGATTTGTATGGGAGCTACCCCTTTTTTTGCCCCCACTCAAAAAATTTTTTCTTTAAAGTGTAGATGTTTGCGTACAATCACTTTTTGTAGAACATTTTAAGTCGATATCTGTTACAGTTTCCGAGATATAGCGTATCGAATATTTTATAACAATTGTCGATTTGTATGGGAGCTACCCCTTTTTTTGCCCCCACTCAAAAAATTTTTTCTTTAAAGTGTAGATGTTTGCGTACAATCACTTTTTGTAGAACATTTTAAGTCGATATCTGTTATAGTTTCCGAGATATAGCGTATCGAATATTTTATAACAATTGTCGATTTGTATGGCAGCTACCCCTTTTTTTCCCCCACTCAGAAAATTTTTTCTTTAAAGTGTAGATGTTTGCGTACAATCACTTTTTGTGGAACATTTTAAGTCGATATCTGTTATAGTTTCCGAGATATAGCGTATCGAATATTTTATAAAAATTGTCGATTTGTATGGGAGCTACCCCTTTTTTTGCCCCCACTCAAAAAATTTTTTCTTTAAAGTGTAGATGTTTGCGTACAATCACTTTTTGTAGAACATTTTAAGTCGATATCTGTTATAGTTTCCGAGATATAGCGTATCGAATATTTTATAACAATTGTCGATTTGTATGGGAGCTACCCCTTTTTTTGCCCCCATTCAAAAAATTTTTTCTTTAAAGCGTAGATGTTTGCGTACAATTGTTTTTTGTAGAACATTTTAAGTCGATATCTGTTATAGTTTCCGAGATATAGCGTATCAAATATTTTATAACAATTGTCGATTTGTATGGGAGCTACCCCTTTTTTTGCCCCCACTCAAAAAATTTTTTCTTTAAATTGTAGATCTTTGCGTACAATTACTTTTTGTAGAACATTTTGAGTCGATAGCTGTTATAGTTTACGAGATATAGCGCATAAAATATTTTACCACATTTGTGCAATTGTAGGAAAAATACCCCTTCCCCTGGTCCTATCTGAAAAAAAATTTTCCATTATTTAGGTCCTTTCTTTAGGAGTATCCGTGCCAAGTTTTGTGGCAAGAGTGACTATACTTACTGAGATATATAGGGATATATGCACGGATTTTGTCCTAAAAAAAATGGGTTACTCTGGGTTTTCGCTTATATCTCGGTCAATAGTGAACCGATTTTGCTGATTTTAAATAGCGATTGTTAGCGGGATATTTCTGATCGTTTGACACCATTAACTGGTCTGTATCTTTTTATTTGACTCCGGAAACTTGATTTCAACAGACGGACAGACGGACAGACGGACAACGCTAAATCGGCTTCCCTATCTATAAGGATCCAGAATATATATACTTTATGGGGTCGCAAATGAATAATAAAGAAATTACAAACGGAATGACAAAGTGATATATACCCTATCACTATGTGAAGGGTATAAAAATTTAAAGTTAAAACAAAAATTTAGAAAAATTAAAAAAGAAGTGTCCAAGAGTCAAGTTGTTGTATATAAAAAGAATAATCCAAAAGGAAATTAAAAAATAAACTTAAATTTAATGTAGAATTTAGTAACTGTAAAGAAGAGTTTTAAGAAAAACTATTTAGATGTCACAAATTAGGACGTATACATTAGATTGGTAAGTTTTTAAATTAAGGGCTGTAAAAATAAAATGCAGTTTTAATACATATAACGCTGCTGGGGGGGAGAGTTGACCATCTCACTGTTTACTGATTTATTTCAGGTGTTTTGCCAATTTTAATATGTACATGTATTAATATATAACAATAATAGTATATTTAACATTATGACGTCCAAGGGGCGACAAATCTTTGCATTGCATCGAAGTAATTTCAAAACTACTCTATGGAACACTATACAAGACCAGGGCTGTCCGATTTATTTTGACCTTTTTCGCCAAATGCAATTTTAAAAATCGTTAGTTAGTTTTTGACAATAAAATATATATTTTTTTAATAATAAAAAATATTTTTTTTTATATCCAAAAAACTAATTTGATCTGAATCGCTAAAAAGCGCCAAAAATTGAAAAAAGGGTCTCCATTATTAATATTTTGTTTAATTTTTATTAAAAAAAGGTAAAATGATTAGTAAACACAAAAAAGGTACAATATTTGCAATGTTTGTATAATTAACTGAAAATCTATTTAAAATAAATTCAACAAGATATTAATTAAAATTAAAAAATATTTCATTTAAATTTAGACATTAAAGAATTTATTTACATAAACATCCAATTTTAACTAGAATTTTTGCCAGCGAAACACAAAGTACCAGAAAAAATTTAAAAAAGTTAAAAATTACTGAAAAAAAATAATTGACAAAACTAACTTTAACCAAAAACCCAGCAAAAACTTTACCTATAAACTTTTTTGTAATGACTTCCTTAATATATTACTTTGTAGCCTTAATTGCTACTTTTCTTCTATTTGTTATTTAATTTGTAATGACTTATTAAAAGCACGTTATGATTTGATAAATAAATTAAACTCGATAATTGTAATAATTATCAAGTCTATTCGGATTACTTTAGCAAATCAAGCAGAACAAAACTTGTTGTTTTAGTATTTTATTTTACACTTAAAAACAAAGTGTTTCGGTGGCCTAGAGGTAGCGCGCTGATGCTTGAGTCCCTGGTTTGAATTTCATCTACAGTTAGTACAAAAAATGAGATTTTAAAATTAAAAATATTAAGTATATAAAATAAAAATAAAATTTAAATAAATAAACTCTTCTTCTTATTTTAAAACTATACATATTTACGACTACTTATTTTAAAATGAAATCATTAAAAATAAAAGTACTTATTTTTTGGGGTATGACTACTAAAATAATATCAAAATCGTTTTGCGACATCGCGAACAAAAAAAAGTACTTTTTGCAGTCGAATTGTAAGTAGTGCTTGATGATAATTCTACTTACTTTTCTACTTATTTTGTTAGTAAAGTACTTGCTGGGAATCAGTATTTTTGTTCAGTTGAAGCTTTGAATAACCCTTCATAGATACACATACATATGTATGTACGTAGATGCAATCCTATTATATATCGCTATACACTTCATCGTCAAGGCATTCCTGGTTGTCTTCTTATTTGAAATAAATTTTGTGGGAATTAAATTTATTCAACATATCTTGTGAAGGTACAAAATAAGTGCAGCATGTTCCATTTATGTATATTCATATAATTTTTAACTCGTAATAACGCGTCAAGAGGTTCGTATTGTATTTTGTTTCAAAAACGAGTCTCAGTGGAGTTCATTATTGAAAATAGTCTTTTAACACAGGCATTACTAGTTGGAATTACTAGTTTGGAATAATAATAATAATAAAAAAATTTGTTTGTATATATGCTTTAAACTTTATATATGAAAATACCAGAATAAAATTATTATTTGGCCGTATTAAATCGTGAAGCAAATTCATGACTTCAAAAAGTAGCCAACAAAATCGCCAACTATTTTTTAAACCGCCAAAAAAAGCCATATCGCCGAATAGAAAAAAAGGACGCCAAACAAGTTTTTAAATCGCCACTTTTGGCGAGAAATCGCCAGATCTGACATCTCTGCACAACTACGACATCTTAATATGCGATCGTTAAGACAAGAACATCTGTCGTTTACTTAGCGACCAGACGTTAAATTTTTGCCTTTTAAGTTGCAATACACTCAAACATTTTTACTAACACCCTCAAACTTTTCGAACTTGAAAGTAACTTGATGATCAATTTTCCCATTCAACTCGCCTTTCAACTTGATGGTCAAGTTAACAGCTGATTATAGTTATTTTTCGTTTTTTCACGTGTTTGCATATACAAATATTCTACCGCAAATAATTTAAGCTAAATTTTGGTATATCATGTGAATAGTCTGTATGTCGTTGTTCTTAAATTCAGTCGAAAAAAAAAATAAAAAATGTAGTATATAAAATAATTTTTGTGTTTCGTTTAACAAATATTCTGCCGCAAAGTGAGCATTTTTCATTTATTTCTTGACAACGCCTTCTTATGAAGCCTACGTCACGATCATTAATTCGAATGAATCTTAAAAACCAATATGTGTGATCAACTTGAAACCGATAACTTGAACTTGTGGCCGCAGCGTTAACTTCAAGTATGTGATCCAAAAATGTATATAGGGACTGATATTTCTATTTTATTCTAAACTTCTTTAACAGTTTCTTACTAGTTTAGAGATGTGAGGTTTTTAAATTTTTTTTATTATATGTGTTTTGTACCAGCCTGGACCAGTACGCTGCCAATTTTCACACATTTCCAAACAAACTTTAAGCAGAGCATTTGAAAAATTTAATATATTTATTCATTTTACATTAGGCACAACTGTGCACTCATTGCCTTAAAATATTTATGATTTGTTAACAAAACAAATTCGAAAAATATCTGTTTTTGTAAAAAGATTTGAAAAGCAAACAAAAACAACGGAAGTTGTAAATTTAACGTAATAAAAGCACTTTTCCCTGACTCTCGCAAGAAAATCCTTTATTTTTTAAAGAGTTTATCAGGAATAACAAATAAATAATTTTTAATTTGTTTTAACTTCATAGATTCTCAGATTGAAAAAGATAGAAAAATTTCCAATTTCTATGTAAATTTTTATCCTTTCTTGATGTATGAATTTAGAACAAGAGTTCTTTTACTTGTTGCTGTATTTTTTTTCAGTAAAAAATTTATTTAATTTTTTACTGGTTTGTTCCAGTTGTCAATTGTAAAATGGTTTATGAAATTAGTTGTCTGTATGACCAAACATGTTTCTGCTGAAAAAACTTTTCTTTATTTTTTTTTGGTCTAAATGTTTTGATTTCTTAGCCAAGTTGCTTTTTTCATTTTCATTTTCCTTTTCCTTTTTACTTTTCATTTTTTTTTTTATTAAATTTTTTTCTTATTTGAGGTTTATTGATTTTTTGTTACGAGTTGATGAGTGTCTGTTTGAGTTTTGTGTTTAAAATTGTTTTGGCACTTTTGGTGTCAAAGTTGTGTTTTGTAATTTCTTTTGCTTTAATTTTTGTTTGTTTGATTTTATTTGTTTTTTTTTTTCCTAACAAGTGGTTTTGACAGATTTCTGTTCTTATTTCAGTGACTACTTAATACATTGAAGAAATACATTCACACACATACCTCATTCTACTAGATTTTGTAAATTTAATTTCAAAGTTGAAAAAAGAATATTCAAATAAAGTTGTTGCATGAATAAAATGATAACGATTTGTTAAACAATTTTCCAATTTACCTCAAGAGTTTAGAGAAAATTAAAAGCATTTATTTAGGAGGTCAAGGCAGTACATACATTTGACAATTTCTATTGATTTCTAACATCTTTCCTTACTTTTAACTTAAAAATAGTTTTGGGGTAAATATGTGGAGCAAACATTTGTTTTTTGCATTAAGGTCTAAATTTTTGCTGCTTATTGTATATATTAGCCACATTATGTCCTTTTTATGTACATTGTTATTGTAAAAATACAAGTTTCTGACAACTTTTCATTTATCCAATTTCCTAACATTTCACTTGTTGTTTGAATTAAAAATTTATTAAACACAAAAGAAACATGAGCATGTCCATTCATGATTGTAGCCCACCAGAGATTCAAAGTTCAGTGGAAATATTTCATTTTAGTAGAAAATATATTTTAGGATATATCTTCTGTAAGCACAGCTACTTGAACTACTTTAAGTAGTTTGGGAAACACACTTCTTTAAAAGAGACTGGGAAAAATCAAACTTTACTGAAATATTTGTGCTAGTAATACAAGTGTCAATAGTTGTCACAAATTGTGTTATTTTATACGATATAAAGCACATGAATGTCCTTTTTATTATTATATCTTAACAGTCTTAAATATTAGGGAACAAAAAAGCACACACACACAGACACACATTTATGTACTTAAATAAAAATTTATGATTTTTAAAGAAAAGTTCAAGCAGTCATAAAGAAATACAACAAGTATTACACAAGACCATATGTTTCATATGTGCAAACATACATACATACATACACGTATGTACATATGTACATGTGTAAGGATATTATTTTGTGTGTTTGTGTTTGAAGTAAGTATGTAAGAATACGAAGATTATTATCTGCAACAATGATTTAAATAGAAAAAAATAAATAAAGGAAAGAATACAAGTTTTCTTCAAAAATTCCTTTATTTGAGCTGAGCTGCCTTAATTTGCTTTATACCCTACATCATGTCTATGACGTGAAAGTATTAGATATAAAGAAATGTATAATGAGAAAAACTTCTTATATGGTAAAAATCATGGCTCCTGAAATTTTTTAACGGATAAGACAAATATCATTTGTGGTAGGGGAGTATGTAAATCTTTTGGATTCTTTGTTAAACTTTTGATAAATATCAATATATACATATGTGATACCAGTGCCGGGCACTCGCACAGCATATGCCCCAAGGACTCATCATCCATGCTTCAGAATCAAAATTGTCATCTCGTGCCAGTAAAAGCTATTATTACTAATATAATTTTAATAATTGAAAAAGAATTCCAGGAAATGTCGTTCTTATCAGCGGTGCCCACCAAGATAAAATGGTTTATAAGAATGTATTGGTGCCCACTTTATTGAAGGATAATCATTGTAACAGCACTTCATACATGTATTTTTGGTCTGGAAAGATTATTTTGGGTTATTGCTAATATCAGTAGAAAGGCACATCTTTTAAGTTTATATATTATCTGTAATGATATGTTGAACTAGCTGGCGCTGCAGGCTTTTCGTAGATCCTTTGCGTCCTTTGTGTTGTCAGACCAGTAGAAACAATACTACAATTCTAGTCCAACTAATTCGGTGTAATGAGCTTCAGCGCTCTGCACTTTCTCTTAGTAAATACAAACAGTTTTGTTTTACCAATGCCAAAGCTTTTCTGCAGGTTTTGTAAGAAGCAAGAGCCTAAAAAATTTAATCTGGGATAAATGATCGTTGGAAACCCACATACAGTACGCTCAAAAGGCTTTTCATCCCCCGGTACGCCATAGAATCTTCAATCAATGCCAATTATGCTGCTAATTTCCAATGAGCCTCTGTCGAACAGTGACTTGTTACTAGGAGTTTACATTTGCTCTTTCGTAAGGATAGAAGTGACCTCGTCGCCACCCAGTTATTAGATCTCCACATAATCCTGGAGGCTCTGGACGAAATGTGATGTTGTAATGGAGGTTTATTATAACAAAGTATATTCTCCTATTAAAGAACTAAGAGTAAGCACGTACATTATTTGGGATTTCCTTGCTTCGCCTGTTCCTCCACCGGCTCTTTCTCTAAAAAACCCCGTTTTTCACCAGCCTATCAATAGGTTCCTTGCATGCTTTATTAGTTAAAGAGCAGGTGATGTTTGCAAAATTGATCGTCGTTTAACTCCCATCAACAAATTCTTAGTTTATTGTCCCAGGAAAAAATTAGCGGCCAAAATCTCTTACATGGAGACTCTGCCGTCATCAGGTAGATTACAGAACCTTTTGATAACCATATTGTGAACTGTAGCTTTAACCTCTTTGCCATCTCTGACCTATCCGTACAAAAGTTATAGGTTAAGGAGTCTGGACGAAAGCCCAATAACCAGCCGTATTCCACTATAGTTTCACTACAGTTTATGCCATTATCACATGGCATCTGAAGCAAACGTTCCATGTCACCAATCCAAACGCGATGATTTGCAACACGCCTTGAAAGCAAAATTTATCCGCAAGATTTGGCGCAAGACTTCATGGCTTGCCCAGTATTTTCCTATATGCAAAAAGTAAATTAGTCGTTTTTCTAAACACCTCCTAGCCATTACCTCCACATTGAACTTTACGACATCTTGCTGTTCAGTTACACTACCAGACACTCTCTGTGTTCTTTCAGACGGGTATTATCAAGTCTCGGTATGATTCATGAACTAATTTTAATTCTCCTAATGAAATAAACTAGGTAGTGTTTTCCAAATGAGCAAGCTGCCCTGAAACAAATAGAAAGTTATTTTTGACTTTTACTGATCGTATTACACCCTTCCCCGCAAATGTTTTCAGTATTCACATACTTATTTAAAAATTGCTTGCAGATTAAGGTGACATTAGAAAGTTGGGAGACCAGGAAATTTTAGTCCACAAGGATTTTGTATGGTGGCCATGTAACTGATAACCGCCAGTTTCAATAACCTAAATCCCTGTGACAAAGCGGACGGGCGGGAAAAGGATATTGCTAGTCGGCTCAAAAAGTATTTCTGAGTTTGACTGGATTTTATTTTTGTTTAAACCTAATTAAATGACATCCTTTTTTATTTTCATTAAAAATCTGCCATCAATAACTTTTTTATTTAAAAGTGTTTTTCTTAAGCTTCTACATATTTAAAAAATTCCAAGTTTTCTGTAAACAATTTTGTATAAGAAATTCCAGTTGGAAATAATTTTCCAAAAAAAATTTATAAAATATTTTTATATTTTTTAAATCGTGTTTTACGAACTATTCTATTTTATTTTTTATTTTTTTGAAAAAAACTACCTCTCTATGTCGACTTAATGCCGTCACAACTTTTCAGATCCTCCTACCAAATTCTACTTTTGCCTGCCTGCCTCTACCATACTCTTAAGGTTTCCATAAAAATATTTAAGTTTTTGGTTTTTTTTTTTTTTTAATTCGGTCCCAGTGGCTTTCATCTTTATATCATCTTCATTGTTATGTCTCTTTAACTAGCGGCCATTTATTGTGTTTTGTCCTTCTTGTTGTATTGTTACCGGGCAATTGTTGCTCCCAAGCAATTCCTTTTAAGAGCATAATTTAGTCATTGTCCAAGGTTTTATTCATTTTTGGACTTTTTGTTGTAGTTTTGTTCATTTGTGACATTATTGGCATTCAATTTGAGTTATCTTTTTACGCTTTATGCAATACAATACTAAAATATATTTTAATTCTAAAAAAAGACAAAACTATAGCAAAAAGTTTTATTATAATAAAAATGTTCTTTTTCTTATTCATAAAATAGAATAAAAAAATTGTTGAATGTAATATTTTTGTTAACATTTCACTTGGCTGGCGTTTTGTAGTTTCTTTCTTTTCATTTATTTTGTTGTACTTAAGTGATTGTGAATTCATTGTGTTGCATTTAAGAGATGTTCTTTTTATGAATTGTTTTATAAAAGTGTATTTTATATAAAATTTAAGTTAAAATGCTAATCTTCTTTCTTGAAACAAATGGCTTGTTATTCAAGACTTTGAGATAAATTAACAATATTTTTATATAATTAATATACATGTATACTGCCAAAGAAAGTCGATCTACCAGTGTAAGTGAGCATTCATGTAAAAGATTACCACATTGAAAACTTAGTTATTATTATGCCAATACCTGAAAGGTCTTCCCGTAGTAGAAAGAACAGAATCAAACATAATCGATCTGTATATAAAACTCCCCAGTTTTCTACCTTCACTCACTTTCTGTTTTTTTTTGACTTTCAAACAGCATTAAATACCAAAAAAGCAATACCTAAATAAAAACTCCGGCATGGGACGAGGGGGTAAGGCTGCAACTATTCTTTTTGACAAGAATGAGACATAAATCAACGATTATATTATTGAAAAGATCGGGCTAAAGATCAAACCCCCAAACCTGAAATGCTTTAAGCCCCCGCTCCAGCCCTCAGTATAATCTTTCCTAAAGAATAAAAAGAAAATGCCAAAAAAGTTTGAATTTCTAAAATATGTATTTACAACATACGCAAGTAAATGTGTAGTTCTTTGTAAGCGGAAAAGTCCACATTGTGCCATAATAAACAAAAACAGAAATTGGTTTAATATGAACACAGGGAGCGGTATGTCCTGCAAAAAACGGTCCGTTTGTTTTTTGATTTTCAAATTAAAATTTATCACGAAAACCGTAGCGGCTATCAACCTTAGCCCAGCTACAAAGGAAGCTTCAGCTTTTATACAAATAGAAACATTTTATGAAATTTTTGATTTACTAGGAAATGATTAAACTTCCCAACAACTTCTTCGTAAGTAATTTAAAACAGGTATTAAAATATGCAACCAAGGGTTGCCATTATACAATAAAACATATATGCTGCATATTGTATAACTTCTCTTTTAGAGCCTGGCCGGCTTGATTTCAAGAGCTTTTATTAAGTTGGATCCTTTCAGTCCCACCAAATACAGATCATTGCTTAGCGCCATGAATATATTATTTTGGTGTTTATTCACATTTGATCACTTACGGTTTAGGTAAATGGATGAATTTTTTTACTCACAACGGTTTGCTGCCAAAAGTTTATGTACTTCTATCATCCCAAAATACGTTTAACCGAAAGTGTTTTAAAGATTTAAGATCACATGATACTTGCTTTTGATATAATTTATAACAAAAAGCAGCAAGAAACGCAATAAATAGTAAAAACAAGTTGAATTTGCAGTAAAATTAATGTTGTTCGAGTAGTCGATTAATCGACATACATTATTCGAGTTGTTTTCTTACTCGAACGATTAATCGACTGAAGTTTGTTTGATTAATCGAGCAAATATTATTCGAGTGAAATATTTGTCCACCTTAGGCTTTAGCAAAGACTCCTTATTTATCAGATATTTTAAAAAAATTTTTAATTTATAGAATAAGGTTTGTACAAGGTGGGCCAAAAGAAATCATCCTATTGGAAGAAGCTCTTATTTTTGCAAATGGCCGCCAATATCTAACCTGTTTTGATATTTTGGAACTAGACAAATGTAGAATACAAGTAAACAAGCCATGGATCGATACACTCCCCAAGAATGCGGAATAATCGTGTCTATTTCCTTGTGTAACAATTCGTCTTTGGTGTTGGCGTAGCGCCGACTCCCTGGTCGCCCGGCACCGACTGCGCAAGCCTTGCGCCATTTGGCCACCAACCTTGAAGAGTATGCAACCACACGAGACGCCGCGAAGAGTTGCCGGTCTTGGAGTACCCGCTTTGCCGATAATATCGCCGCTGTTGGTGAGGATGTCGAGCTGTCGCCAGAAACATCGACCAGACGCCGTGCCTCGTAATTATCCATCAGCCGGTCGTGCCTAAAGGTTGAATCAGACGTAACTTAACCGTAACGCCATTGCCGTACCTATTGAAAATCCAACTGAAATCCAATAGAATCCAATTAGAACCCAATCGGGAACCAATTGCATTTTCAATTGTTATGGCTATGGTTTTACGGTTAAGTCACGTCTGATTCAACCTTAAGGCGAATTTTCGTAAAAGGCTTGCACATGTTCCCGTAGAATGTCTAGGCCGTGCATCAGCTGACCAAAATCATAATGAGCGATGAGGCTCATTTCCACTTTAGTGGATACGTGAACAAGCAAACTATCGCTTCTGGGGCACCGAAAATCCACAAGTGACGCACGAGGAGCCATTACACCTGCTCAAAATAACTGCATGGTGCGCCGTTCACGCTGTAGGAGTCATCGGGCCATATTTTTTTCGAGAATGCCGCTGGTCAAACCACAACAGTCGACAGAGCGCGCTATAGAGCCATGTTAGCCGAGTATTTTCTGCCGCAGTTGAACGAATTAAGACTGAAAGACATATTGCTTCAACAGGATGGAGCAACGGCACACACTGCGCGAGCCACAACCGATATTCTGAAGGCGGCGTTCCTGGACCGCCTCATCTCCTGTTTTGGGGATTTACATTGGCTCGCAAGATCGCCTGATTTAACCGTTCCAGACTTTTTTGTGATGTTTTTTGAAGTCCCGTGTTTACGAAAACAAGCCTGAGACCTTAAAAGCCCTCAAGGACAACATTCTACACGAGTGCGAGAATTTGTCGCCCGAAGTTTTCGCCGAGGTCATAAAAAATGCCAAAAAACGAGCCCATGTAGCGATCAATTGTGACGGCGCCCGTTTGTCCGATATCATCTTCTGGGCTTGACTAAAAAAATTCTAGAGGTTCAAGTAAACAGAATCGAAATTTTTTTTCAGAAAAAAAATGAGAGGCAAACAACATCAGATAGATGCCTTTTGGCCCACCTTGTATACATGAAAAGAAGTTAAATTTTTATTATCTGAAATTTTTTCCTTCAGCTTGATTTATATTATTTTCAAGTTTTTCTCTAAATAACAGGAAATGGATTAATATTCGCATTTATTTAAGAAAAATATATTTCCTTTCTCCTTAGACAGAATAGATTTTGCTATTTTAAAACCCTATTTTCCCAATGGATTTTTTTAGATCTTATCTTTTTTAATAAAAAACCCCTACTTAATAATTTTTTTAATAAAACATTTGTTTACTATTTGTAACAATGTTTTTAATAGAAATATTAATTTTTCTGCGCTGAAGTAAAAACATGACATGTAGTCTTCAGTAAAAAAATTGCAAAAGTTTTGTCTTTACAATTTTTACCATTTTCCTTTTTAACACTTTAGTAATGAAGGAAATTTGAAGGAAATTTTTAATTCTTTCGTTTACGAAACAATTGCACTCTGGCGTACAATTAATTTATTTTGGGTGGTGGCAAATAAATTTAAAGGAAGTAATGCGAGCATGGAAAGATTTTGCGGTTAAGTATAAAACACTTTTAGGCCTTAGTTTTGAAAAGAAGTTAAGGAAATATTTGGGGGCATTTGGGGAATAAAATTAATTGCAATTTAATTTTATTATAAAAACAAGAATTTATTTTAAATAAGCGGAATATTAAAAGGGTGTTAAACTAAACAGGATTAAGTTTTAACGACAGGTCTTTCTAAAGTTAGAAGCCTTTAAGTGTGCTTTTTATCTCTTTTACATAGAGTGACAATTCGTAGTGATTTTTCATTCGGTGAACTGATCAATAATTTGTGTACTGAAATGACCTGATTTTTTAAAAAAATACTGGGGCCAAATCGTCGCATTCGATTCGAATCGAAATTTTAAAATTCTTATAAGAATTCCTATACTTAAAGCATTGAGTGAAATTTCGATTCGAATCGAATGCGACGATTTGGCCCCTGATTTGGATGAATTTTAAAAAATTTTATATATATTCTTTTCTTCCAAAATTTTTTTTAGATTATTGCAAAATTTATTTTTCTAGTATTTGTATACCCTTTTCATAGCGATAGGGATATATATCAGTTTGTCATTCTATTTGTAATTTCTACCAATTTAATTTTTGGCCCCATAAAGTATATAAATTCTAGATTCTTATAGATAGGAAAGTTAATATAGCCATGCCGGTCTGTGTGTCTGTGGATATCAAGTTTCTGGACTCAAATAAAGTCGCACAGAAGACGTTTTGATATCAAACAAACGTAATTATTCCTGAAACAGTCGCTTTTTAAAATCAGAAAGTTCAGTTCAATATTGACCGACATGTGTATAAGCGAAAACCCAAATGAACGCATTTTTTGGGACAAAATCCGTGCATGTATCCCTCTATATCTCAGTAAATATAGTCACTTTTGCCACAAAACTAAGCACATATGCTTTGAAGATAGGGACCTAAATTAGGGAATTTATTAAAGATAGGATAGGGAAAGTGACATTTCCCCTACAATTCCCCAACTTTGTGAAATTAAATTATCCACCCCTCCATACCCGCTCCAGAGCTTAAAGTATACCAATCGGCTCAGAATCACTTCCTGAGCTGATTGAAGCATAGCCGCCACTGTTAAGAAGCCTATTGTTTGCGGTAGTAACCAAACTATCCCATACAAATGCTCTTCTGAAAAAGGCATTTGAAGGTAAAACTCTCTTAAGTATTACTCTATCTCCACAAAATTTTGTCTAAATAAATTGTAAACAATACAATGGTTACCATGGGTGCCATATAAAAAGGGGTTTTCCCGGGAGTTCCCGTCACGAAAATTCCCGGGAAATTCGTCAATTTTCATTTCCCGCTTTCCCGGGAATTTTGTGCGGGAATCCCGGGACATACAAAACCTCGCGCTTCAAGTATTTTCGTAACATATTCACAATTTTTTTTTACTTTTTCCTTATTTTTGGTTTATAAAACATCAAATACTAAACCCCATATCCATAAACAATTAAAGTATGGTTATTAAGGGCTTCTTTGAGAGATGTCAATGCGAATTGTCAAATAATCCCTTAATAAGCATACTATAATTATTATAAATACGAGCGCAAATATGTAACAAAATTGGATTTTTTCATTCTACAGTGGTTGAATTTTATTCATAATTGCAATCAGGGTACAGTCAAACAGGTAATATCAAGAGCCCAGCTGACTATAATAAATTTGGCATTCGTACTTTTGAAATGTAGGTACATATAATTTTGTATGAAATTTTTATTTTTTTTTAATTCCGTCGTTCAAACACAAAAAGTAAATGCAGAGGGCAAAGTTTTTGAATTCGCCTTGATTACCTGGTTATGTGTACCCTGGACTGAATTGTTAAGTTTTACTGTGATCTCTTTATATTTTTCTTTTTTAAATTCGTAAGTTTTTTATATCTATGCATTAACTTATATACATTTTTTTATTTAAAAATAAAAACAGTTTTTTATAAGTACAACCTGTAAATTTTTCTTTTTTTAAAGAGCGGTTTTCCCGGAAAATTAATTTTTGATTTCCCGTTTCGCGGGAAGCAAAAAAGTCCGGGAAATAAAACACCCTACATATAAGTCAAACTCCTGGAATCCACATACATATAACTTAAAACTTATAAATTGCAAATATATTATACAACATATTAAAATATAAATACATTAACACATTCGCAATATTTTTTAAAGCTGCCCAAATCATTAAAATCCAAAATATTTTATTTTTCTTCTTTAAGACGTTTGTCCCCAATATTGTCTTTAAATATGATACCGAAGATATTCTAGTTAATTTAAAAGCGCTTTTTAATTTATTTTTTTTACTATCTTAAATTTATTATATTTATTTCTTGTAATTTATTAAAAAATCAGAATGTCAGCCAAAACTAATGCAACATGAGAAATTTTAAAAATATCTTAGAAGTATTAAAAATAAAAGTAAAGGAAAATATTTAAGTTTTGTTTTAAATAGAAGGAAATTGCTTATTTGCATTTACTGCACTCCTCTTCCGTTTCACAAATATCGCACAAATTCGAATCGACACTATAATATGTCGTCGCTTTCTTGCCTTTTTCATAATAATCATACAAAAGAAGTGATGCTGGTTTTTGTATGGCCACTGCATGAGTTCGAAGAGCCTCAAATACCAAACAGGTTTCATCATTCTTATACAAGTGATCGAAGTAGATTACCAGCAAAGAGTCAGAATTTTTTAGTTCGGTATTCTAAAAAGCATTAAAGCTTAAAATAGAATTTTTCTTCTTCTTTTTATTTAAATATACTTACACTAACTCTCTTTGATGCCTTAATTTCTTTAATTATTTCATCATCTACAACATAACCAGATGGTGTTGATATCTCCAATACTGCCATATTAGAGGCTTCTTCTTCGCCCACATAATCCACACAAACAAACATTTCTAAATGTGTTGGTCGGTTTTTGTTTTCAATTTTGTTAGTCTTGATGGTAAAACTGGGTTTGGGTTCCTTTTCGAAAATGTTGTATTGATAGGCGATTTGTACGAGGGCAGTACCGGTACCCTTGGCAGTGAATTGTATTGATTTAGTTTTCGGTGGCATCTAGTTGAATACAAAAAAGAAAAAATTTGTAAAAAATTAAACAAAAAATAATTTCTTTTACAAACTTTTACCTCTATATTTTGATATAAAATACCATTGTCCTCGGTTAAGTTAACAGTTTCCTTCTTATCCTTAGATTCAACATCAACGGTCATTTTAGCTGGTTCATATTCAGCGAATTTTGCAAACTGAATAAGGGCTGTCAAGCCCACAACTGTATCCTGGGTAGATGAAAATCCGCCATAACTGTTACGTTGAGCAATCAGCCACTTAATAATGGGCACAACATCATTCACCTTTATCGACTGCTGATCTAGCAGAGTCAACAACACATATGAGGTGATTTCAACATCATTACTGAAAACATAGAACCACCATCTTCTACCGATCGGTTCATTTTCTGCAGACCACCACATGCGATCTGATTCGGTTTTGGCCAGAGTTCTGAGATTTGAAAGTTTTTCTTTAGCAGAATCATATTTGGCCTTGTTTAGGGTATACACGCCGACAGCTTTGGCATGTAGTGAGTCTGAGGCTTCAATATTTTTGCTTATAAATTCAAGTCCTTTTTGTATTTCGCTGGAGTATTTTTGGGAACTTGTGCTATTTTCTAAGAGGGCTAGAATAACTGCTCCCGTTAAGGTTATATGATTCCTTTGAGAGGCATAGAAGTAATCACCCTTCTCGGTAAATGTACCATTTTTGGCTTGCTGTTTGCTCAAGTAGTTTAATCCTTCATCTATGATCTTATTATTGACATCGATATATTCCTGAAGTTGTTGAAAAGAGCGCATAACATAGGCCGTTAACCAGGTGGAACCATTACGTGGCTTATCGCCTGTTTGCGGAGGACCAAAACTACTGAACGAACCATCATTGTGGCGATATTTTAACATATTCTGATATCCAGTCTCCATATTAAAACGTAATTTAGTTTCCATGGGGCTTGTTAAGCGCTTAGAGTTTGAAAGATATTTCATAACCAAATAATTGGGTAGCAAGGCAGACATTGTTTGTTCACCACAGCCCGTTGGCAAACGCACTAAATTATCAAGATTGTTTAAAACAGGTCCCAAAACATCACCCATAACACCAACTTCAACATGTTCAGAATCGGGCACTACATCTTCAGGTAATTCCAAGTCAAAAGAGTTTTTCAGCTCCGGTTCCTCTTTAAGGTTAACAAAATAGGCACGATTGGCATATTTCGTTATTCCCTCAGGTACAACTTTCATGGATTTGTGTACGGCATCACCAGCTACAGGAGAAATAGCAATAAATTTAAGCATGATATTACCAATAACTTTGGGTCTGACAAGGAAAGATACACCAGCTGCCCCATTAGCGGGAACACGTATGCTTTTGGTTTGCTTCTGGTCGCCAATAACTTCATTAGAGAACTCATAAAATTCGTATTCACCATCAGTATTATCCAAGGTCACTTCAACATCCAAGTCTTTGTTTAGATAGTTGAAGCAGAGGGCAGGAATGTTTATAACTTCGTCTAAATATTTTTAGAAAAAAAAAAATAAAAAATTTATAAAAAAAAAAAACTAAACAATTCTTACCTCTTTTAACTGAGTAGGGCAAGCGAATAGATATGAAAAACGGCAAAAAGGTAACAATTTTAGTTTGATCTCTGGTTACTCCCAATCCTTTTGAAGGATTGATAGAGAAGGCAGTCAGCACCCAAGAGGTAATAGTTTCCGGTATTTTCTTTGACCAAGTAAATTCAGCTGTTTCAGTGCTATATGCGAAAGAGAGCAATTTTTTTTTTATAAAAAGACTGTTTTGTAAAATTTTATCCTTTCAAAACTTACTTTTCAATGTCAGCAAAGAGCCATGTTTCCGAAAAGTCCTTGCGAACTTGCACATCATTAGTAGCACCAGCTCCACCGGCAGCACTCTCAGCAGCGAATCCTACAGCACTATCAGCAGCTGGTGACATAGGGGCTACTCCTTGCACTGCAGTCTTAAGATTAATACCATCATTACTTATAAAACCACGATCGACAGATGCGTAAGGTCCTACAAAATTATAAAAATTTAATTCAACCTACCGTACTGGCATGATCCTGCTCTAAAGCTTCTCGCAACAACTCACTTGACATATAATCTGGTCGCGTCCAATTATAGAAATAGTCAGCATTTGTTAAGGTAACACAGCCCGAAGTAGTGCCAGGGTACTCAGAATAGCCACCTTGATGAGGTGTATTAGTGCTATATGAGCCCAAAACCCAATTGAATTCATGGGGATTTAAGTCATTGTTGGATCTCAGCAGTAAGACACTTTGGTCAACAGCCATAAGTCCCACAAATGAATTGGGTTCGGTCTTAATTTTCAAAGCCACCTCTTCGCCAGGCTTAACTTGTTCGGCAGCAGTTATATTGATCTTTAGAAAATATAATATTGAAATTGTTTTCCTTTGAGTTTTGGAAATAACTTACCTGATTTTGTAACTCAAAATCAATATTATATCTTTGCTCGGCATAATGATATTCGCCTTTCTTATCCACATAATAGACATAGATGGCAAAGTTTGGTGCCCATAAAAGTTGTGGAGTTAAAGTCAAATTGTAAACTTTAGCTGCTTGGGGCAAAATGATATGGCCACTCTCTAAGATATTGCCACGCCCAATGACATTATAATCAAAATAGGTTAAAGGTTCGGAAGAGTTAAGGGTAAATTGGTCGGCCTTGTTTAAAAACAATCTAACAGAAGGAAAAATAAAAGTTTTCTTAAACTGTTTTTAGATATTAAAAATATTTAAAATTATCGTGAATTTGTTTAGACTTTCATAAGGCAAATTTTTTTATTTCAGATAAGAAACTATAAGAAAACTTACTTGTTATCCACTGAGTATTTGTCTACCAAAATAAAATATTCTTTTGGTTCATTATCCTTGTCCTTGGGTGTATCAATTTTCTTAGGTTCCCTGTGCTGATAGGTGGTATAAAGTTCTCTTTGCTCATCCAAATATTTCAATTCCATTGAATAGTAATGGGAATAGCCCTCATACTCAGGTAGGTTGGGCAGAGAGACATTGAAAGCGGCAAAACCTGTTTCATTCATATGACCCTTAAAGGAGATGGTACAATTTTCGGATACTGGTGGCATTATAGTAGTAGAAACCTCCTCACCATCATCATCTGACATTTCGCGTTCACGATGCCACCAATGATTTTTGCGCAAAACTTCTTTATAAATTAATTCGACAAGAGATTTTGTATCCCTGAGATTAGAGCCATCCACATATGTGATCTGAAAGATTACTTCCTTTTCCTTTCCCACTTCAAAAGTGGAGCAAGTTTCATAGCTAATACAGTTCATAGAATAGCGATAGGGATACAGAGTAGACGAAGTTGTTCCATTGATTTTAACACCAGTAAATTGTTCTTCTACTGTAGCCACAATTCCCATATACGAGGGTGAGTTCTTATAAGGCATATAAGGCTCATAGTCTTTGACATTCAAATCAATTTTAGCTTTGCCTTTTACCATATCTGCGGTTTTCACTATGGTAGGGGGTTGCTTTCTTTCTTCTTCGGTATTCGAATCGCGGCTGCTATAGAAATAATAACCAGAGCCCAAAGTTAAAATGGCGGTAACTTTGCCATCCAAAGGTTTGCCATAAGTGTAACTGGTTAAAGAAAAAAATTTAAAATTTTTTTGTTTTCAATAAAAATAAAAATCCTTACTTGGCTCGCACAACAATTTGCATATCACCATCCTTTACTGAAACCGACTCAGTAGCTTCAACCTTAACCACATATTTGGGTAAAACATATTTATCGACCTCAAAGTAAACTTGTTTGTCAAAACGGGCACCGTTCTTGACACCCAAACGCCAACCTCCAGTTACTGGAAACTCTGAAATCTTAAATTTTCCCGTATAGACACCTTTTACTGTTGGAAAATCTTTTATCTCCTTAATTCTATTACGTTTGCCATCTTCAAACCATATAACAGCATCATTGTCTGGTTGAGCTGGTTTCAAATCCTTGTCCAAAAATATTACTCTAAAATTTATATCGTCTCCAGGTTTATACAAGCCCTTATCGGTTTGTATTCTCACATGATTTTCAAATTTTGCATATAATAATTTGGTGGTATTTTTAAAGTTGTCTAAACAATCAATACCTTCGGCGGTTAAATTGTAGTTTCCTTTCTCCAAGGCAGGAACATTAAAGGTGACTTGTTTTACTTCATTAGCGGTGGCTTCAACTACTTTGCTCTCATTGTATGAAGGTCCAGTGATGCCAACTCTTATTTGGCATGATTGGGAAAACTGATGTAGGGCTACAGCTGCTGTGTATGTATCGTTTGAATGTATAGTACCAGGTGCGATAACAGTATATTTTCTAAAGATTAAAAAGGAACATATAAATATGAGATAATCTTTTTGGCTTAAAAATCATATTTTTTTAATCTTCTATTTGTTTAGGTCTTTTGTTTATGGTGTGAAGGTCAACCTTATCTTTTTTCAGTTCTTGTATTTCGTTTGCTTACAATTTTTGTTAAAGTCAGTGATAGGCAACTAATACTACCATATTTGTTTTTGTATATATGCAGTTTCAGATAATATTCAGATAGTAATAATTCCATATTGTTGTTAGTGTTATTCAACAAACAAGCGATAATTGTCCGCCTTGTTTGAAAGATTATATAAAACTGATTGAAATTTCGAATGCTCTGTATCCGTGTGGTCTTGTACATGCTAAGATAAACGAGAGGATTTTCGCGGCGTTGCAGAATGCCTATAAATGGGCTGAGGCAGTGGTAGACATTCTGCAACACCGCGCAAATTCTCTCTTTTATCTCTACATGTACACGATCACACATATACAAAGCATTAGACATTTAAATCAGCCTAAAATGAGCTTGTTTGTTAAATTACACTAACAACAAAATGAAATTAAAATTATCTGAACATTATCTGAAACTGCACATATACAAAATTATATGTGAAAGTGTTAGTTGCCTATCACTGGTCTAAGGCCACTCTCTCACTTTCTTTCTTTTTTGTTCTAACACACATATCTCGTCAATTTTGTACATCTGTTTATTTGACTTTTATTTGTTATCAGCAACTTTTGGGATTTTTTATGAAATTTATTTCTGATCTCATTTAAACTTTGTGCAAATATTTATTCATGTATTTAATAAACAAATTATTATTTACAAAAATGGGTACCGCTGTTTTTTAAATATAATTTCAAGACGTGTTTTTATTATTTAAGGTACATGAGAATGAATCATTTCATATCGTAAAGTTTAAAAACAATAATCCGCGTCTTTAAGAAATCTCTAACGACCGCTGGAAGTTCATAGTCAGTCGTGGTGAAGAAATTTTTATATAAATTTCTTCCAAAACATCTGGTCGTTTAGAAATTTAATACCGATACATGTTATCAAAATACCGATACCGAAATGACAAATTTTTTAATGCCGCCACCGATACCAAACAAAATTCTTTTTCTGCATTAACTTTAACCCCATAGAAGTCAACAAACGCCATCAGCTGCCAATTTTAAAATGTATTTTAAGATGTCGTTAAAGAAAATATTGTTTACGACAATTTGGCCAACTGGGCAATGTCAACCGATTCAAAAATGTATGTAAACAGAAGAAGAATTTAAAGCTCTTGTAGTTCGAGAGGTACTAAGTTATCTTGTAAAATAATAGTACGTTAAACCTAAATAAGAAGAAGAATTTAAAGCAGATTTAAACACCATCTAAATTTTATCTTCTTTAAACTTCAAATCAGTGTTGGTTCTTCTTCTTGACTTGGTTTTTACAACTTCTGACCAGGTCTTTAGCCGAAATAAGACTGATCCCCAAGCGCCTCGATCTTCTGCGTTTTTTCTCCAATTCCGGAATTTCGAATCAGCAAAATTTTGTTGGTACTGATCTTTTCAACGAATCTTTGGTCGTCTCCTTTTTCGTATTCCTACGGGATCGTTTTCAAAAACCTTTATAGCTGGAGCATCTTCTTTTAATAGTACGACATAACCGATTCAACGCAATCAATTTCGTCATTCAGATTATAATTCTTGGGGTGCCGATTATATTTGTTAACCTAAATTGGTTCATATGTTTAACGAAGAACTTTTCTATTGAATAGGCCAAGTTCAGCTTTATCTGCATGTGCATGTACCCCATACCTCAATGCCTCAATAGCACAGGTACAGTGTCTTGTATAGTGTTAATTTCGTTCGACAAGAAAAAGCTTTACTAGTATTGCTAGTATTATTGTTAATGTAATTGATGGCGGTTCCGAGCTATAAACATTTTTCAACAACCTCGAAGTTATAGCTACCAATGTTCACAGTTTTATCCAATCTAATAGACTTCGGTTTGTTTAAATCATTAATTTCGTTGGCGTCTCATTAACTACCAGACCCATTTTCCGTGACTTAATTTCGCAAAGCTTTTCAGATGATATCAATATCATCGGCATATGCAAGTGATATACAAACATATGACCTTTTCTAGGAGAATGTTAAAGAGGTCACACGACAAACAAATTCTTCATTTGAATTCCCGTTTGATCCTAAACGGTTTGGAAATATCATTTCTATTTGAGCTGAAGATCTTGTTTCAGTTAATGTCACTTTGAAGAGTCTTATTAATTTCACAGGAATGCCAAATTCAGACATGGCTTGATATACTTCTGAGCGATTCGGACCGCCAAAAGAAGCTTTATAATCGACGAATAAGTGATACGTGTAAATTTGTTTTTGTTGGGTTTTCCCCAGGATCTGGCGAAGTGTGAGTATCCAATACACGGTTGATTTGTCAGGCCTAAAACCGCATTAGTATTGGCCATTAATTTTTTGGCATTTGTTTTTAGTCGTTCACACAATATTGAAGCTAAAAATTTATTTGCGATAGGAAGGAGACTTATGCCTATGTAGTTGACGAATGCAGACTTGTCTGCTTTTTGATGCGCATGAATATTATAATAAGGCTCTAATCACCAATCATGCTTTCGTCCAGCCAAATAACACAGATAATTTATTTCATAAACCTTATTAACTCATCACCTCTGGAATCAAACAGCTTTGCTGGTAGACCATCAGCACCTTAACGTCAATCTGGCTGGGTGAAGTGGTGTACATTCAACACCATCTTCGATGGTTGAATCCGGGGTATCCTCGTTGCCTCCTTTTTCGAACACCAACAATTGAGAGAATCGACCTCCCCACATACCCTGTACACTTTCCTTATTTCTCACAAGGATCTGTGTTTATTATAGGAAATAAAATTCAACTTATAGACTAGCTTGAGTAAAAAATCGTTTTATTCTTTTAAAAAATTCGGTAAATTCACGTTTAAAAGACGAGGAAAATGGTCTAAATAAATAAATAAATTAGTTTATATTTTTCTTTTAAACATTTGGTAAGGGTTTTAATAGTCATAGTCATAGGTTGAATAGTCATATTTTATTCTTTAAAAATTTTTGCTTAAGAAAAAGTTTGTCAAAGTTTTACAACTATGACAACTTAATATGCCATCATTAAAATACGAACACCTCTGGATTAACTACAAGTTTTTGTTACACATGGTCCATGACCCCATAACATAGAACCATGTTATAGCTTGCCCAGTTCGGCTGAAATGAACCATTTGTTTAAATATTTTTTGGAGGGAAGGAATATTTAGGTTAGTGCTTTTTCATCCGCAATTTGTTTTGATTATACCCATTTTTATTACATATATTTCTATGCGCTCAGAAGACTTTATACGATGCAAGACTTGGCATCACTGATATTTAACTAGCTTATTCAGAAAAGTTTCTTTTTTGCCTTTAAATTATGCTTAAATTTGTCTTTGTACATATTTTTTTTTTAAATAAATAAACACAAGTGTTTTTTAAACTTAAAAAATAAAATTTTTGTTAAAAAAAATTGATAAATAAACAGTCTTCCTTTTTCCGTTATTAATCATATAAATAAATATTTAAAAATATAAGAATAAATAAAATTGGCCTTATTGTTAGTTTTAATGATGTTTGTGACTTCCAGAAAAATGAAGTAATGACGTGTACCTTACAATTAAACTTATTATATTTTAATTATAATTTTAAAATACATAGATTTTATTTTGGTTATGCTTAAAGAAACTTAAAAACATAAGCCACCAATTTACATATATAAAACTAGCTGACCCGGTGAACTTCGTACCACCTAACAATTATTGAATAAATGGATTTTTTAAAAGAGTACAAAGTTTATTTAGTCAAATAGTTCATTGCAATATATTTATAAAGAAAACAAAAATTCAAAAAGATTACAAAAATATGGCGTTTCAGGTAAAAACTGTTAAGGAAGCTATGTATTTTCGTGCATGGATTATGTTTAGGTTAATTCCCTTCAGTGCAGTACCTTGTGATATACGTGATTTTACGTTTGGTTATCAGGCGCAAGTACAAATAAAGCAGATGGTTTGCCCACACGTGAACATGCAACGTATATTTGGCCATGATAAGAACATATATTTTCTAAATTAAGACCACAAATACTCAAGGAATGTCCTTGTGATTTGTTAATCATCATTGCGAATGCAAGACGAATAAGAAATTGAATTCGCTTAAACTCAAAGGGCATATCGGTTGGTATCATTGGAATTCACGGTATGAGAGTTTCTTCACCTTTGAATTTTCCTCTAAGTATAATTGCGTGAATAACATGGACTATCAGTTTTGTTATTACCAAACGCGTTCCATTGCGAAGTTTTGGTTGGTTAAATTTCGAAGCACGATAACTACTGAGCTAACCTTCAGTTGTAAGTTGTGCGCGGGTAAGCCAGGCTCATCCAAGGAACTTAAAACTTCAGGTGGATAGTTGGTGGCTTCATCCTTGTTTGTTACTCAATCTATAGATTAAAAAGAATGCAGAATACCAACGATTTTATTCTGAACTATATAGTTTAAATCATCCACATCTATATTTTTAGCTACTAAAATTGCCCGTTTACTCAACCAGTTTTAATTTTTCCCGTTAGAAATTATGTTGGGGAATACTTTCTGGATGAGCTTTTCTTTTGACGATACAAAATTACAAAAATTTTGAAAAAACTAAATCAATCTGTTTGATTCGTCGACAGGAATACGACCATTACCGATGGTCAACAATTGGTTGGAGAAATCTTGAGCTGATAAATCGTTGAGCAATGTAACTCTCATGTTTTCTGTCATCTGCAGTATCTTTGGAAAACGCCAAAGACTTGAGGATATAACGTAAGCATTTTTTTGATCAGCCGCCGTCTTTCTTGGAATGACTGGTAGTGTTTGGCGGAAATCACCAGACAGTAAAATCATTGCACCTCCAAAACATCTTGAGTCACTGCGCAAATCTTTTAGTGTTCTTTTAAGAGCTTCTATTGCGCGTTTGTGTGCCATTGTGCATTCGTCCCAGATAATGATTTTACACGCTACTAAAACTTTAGACATGGCGGAGTTTTTCGCAATGTTACATATTGGTTGCTCTGTATTTTGAAGGTTTAATGGCAATTTTAACGCTGAGTGAGCTGTGCGGCATCCTTCTAACAATGTGGCCGCTATTCCAGATGAAGCTTCCGCTGCAGCAATGTTGGATCTCGCACGAACAGTGGCTAAAATCAATGACATGACGAATGTCTTCCCACTTCCACCGGGGGCATCCAAGAAAAGAAAACACCATTTCCATCATCAATTGCCTTCAATATTATATCATAGACTTCCTTCTATTGGAGGTTTAAGAGGGAAACATTGGTTTGAACTAATTGGTTCAAGTCATGTCGATCGTATTCACGTTTACCCTCCAAATTTCGACTTAGTAGCTCGTTTATTTCATGTTCTGGTGCTGGCAGTCCTAACCTGACTAACGAACTGCCGCAAATAAGGTAGCACATGTCTTCGATTAAGAGCAAGGCCCGGTTATGCATCTCCGCATTGACTTAAAGATCTGGATTTCTCGAGCTGACACGATATTGACATATTGTCCGTGTATTTGCTCCATAGGTCACTTGGATTTGACGGGAAACACGTCGAAATGATAACAGTAAATAATTTTCGTATCTGGCTTGGATATGCAGAAATAATTGCCTCAGCGATTGTCGTATCCCAATGAGTATCGTTTTCAAGTCCTTGACATGCAGCACGAAATGTTGGGCAGACAATACCATTAACAATACGAAATGCTGCAAATGATGTTGGACCACGGACATTCACCAGCAACAACCGCAAACAAAAGCAATCGGATGAACTGTATAAATGCGACCAAGAGCTTCACTTGAACGCGAATCCGGATACCCAGGAACCATAATGCTTTCCTTTCGACGTAAAATTTTCTTTGAAGAAGCGTTTCAGGTATAATACCATGGCATCTCCGAGTAAAGTAAAGTTTGTGCAAACGGATGGCTTTGACAAACAGCAAAGAAACTTGTCAATGTTGTCGCTAGAGATATTTTAGCTCGTTGAACAATATTTGCCGCAGTGAAATATAATCGTTGGCCATTCCACAAATGCACTGCTAAATGTGCAACAGTGGGATGACGTTCGTGAATAGGGAATAAGAATATACGCCAAACCACCTCATTGCAGTTCACATATCGCCCAACGTGATAACGGGTAATTTCATCGTTGCCATTGGAGTTTTGGATGCTAAAAACAGCCATATCGCTGCCTTTCGTGGCATATTTACAGATGTACTTGATCGACTTCACTGAATTAGAATATTCAACATTGCAATGTGTCTTAAATGATTTGGAAAGAAGTGGCGAATATGGCACAGTCCAACAGTTATCAATCACAAAATCGTTTTCTTTTACTTTCTTTGTAATAGTTTGACCGTTGTCATTGGGCGATCAACGCCGATACAATGGATAACCGTCATTGCCCGTGATAGTTTCCGCCGTCAATTTTCGTGGATAATGTTTGGAACACTTGCCGTTGACC
This sequence comes from Melanophora roralis, assembly GCA_963583895.1. Classification (NCBI taxonomy): domain Eukaryota; kingdom Metazoa; phylum Arthropoda; class Insecta; order Diptera; family Rhinophoridae; genus Melanophora; species Melanophora roralis. The sequence goes on along the minus strand of OY757188.1, from coordinate 30,065,093 downwards.
ATGCACGGAGATTGGGGGTTGATGGTTCCGCACGGTCCATGAAACAAATTTGTTATTACAACATCTTGTAGTTCTTGATCTGTTTCGGGATCGGGGATCTCGGCACTTATAATATCATCTATCTGATCTGAACGAACTTTTTCGACTAACCAAATTTATTGAATACATCCAGCATCGAGTGTCTCCGAACACGTATTGCCTAACAATATATATAATCAACAAATGAATTTTTTGCCTAAGCACACACAATTCACAAAATATTATCCCTAATAGCATGTCAATAACGTTATAAACATGTTTTGTTTGTTTCTTTGATAATTACTGAAAATTGCTGATAAAGCGTAAATAGAAAACTGTAGCCTATCGCATCTTTTATAATGAGAAGCTATTACCAAGAAAAACTTCACAAATAGTTCAGTTTATAATGGCTTCATTTTTTTTTAGCCCTATCCGCCACTTGTAAATGTTTTTTTAATTTTTTTTTAAATAATTGGTGTGCTTACAAAACAATGTAGAGAAAAAAATTGTGTTAATGACTCTCTTACTGACAGACAGATTTATCATTGCATAGTCTAAATGCTTAGAGCAAGACTTGAAAAAAGTATTGGTTAATTTTGTAGCTTCTGAACTAAAAAAAAGAAAGAACTATAATTTAATCTACGCTCGACAGGTTTCAAATTTAAGAATGCATTTTTCGTACTTTTTTTGAAATATTAGACCATTAGAGGCGAGACAGGAAAAAAAACAATATTTTGAAACTGCTTATATCCATTTTGTACCTTCGGAACCGAAAAATATAAAAAGGGGCTCAAATTATATTTTGAAATTGCGTTCGACAGTTCTCGAAAAATATGAATATAAAATTTTGATAATTTTGAACCTAAGGGGTAAAAAGGGATAAACATTTTATTGGTAATTTTTAGGTTATTTTTGTTACTTTTAAACTAATAATTTAAATTGCGTTCAACTGGCTTAAGAAAAATATGAACACGTTTTTTGAAGTTTTTTTACAGTTATTGAGACTTATATAAGAAAGTATTTTTGTTATATGGGAGATGCCTTGCCCATTATTCCCTTTTCTCCTAAGTATACTCACCTCAATTATATTTAAGTATATTATCACACAAAAACATCCATAGACAATTTTAAGACTCTAGCTATAAGAATTAGTGAAGAACATGTAAAAAAAAATCCAATTGTACGGGAGGAGTCACACCAAAAAGTTTGGAGACCTTAGCTGTCACAGTTAATGAGATACACATATAAATATTTCCACGCTATTAGAGGTTGCACACCCATAATCCACTTCCTGCCTATACTCATCTTAGTTATGCATATTAGCATTATAAATACCCACATTAAATTTGGAGATTTCAGCTGTTACACTCATTGACATATATATGAAAAAGTTTTTTCTTGTAAAGGAGGTGCCACGCCTATTATTTTCTTTACGCCCAAACTCAGCTTAATAGTAAACATCAACACTGTTAAAACCCACACAACATTTGGAGACTTTAACCCATACACAGCTGAATTATGCATGTTACCATTATAAACATCTTTACAAAGTTTTAAGAGTTCAACTGTTACAGTTATTGAGATATATACAAAAAACTATTTTTGTTGTATGGGAGATGCGACACCCATTTCTTTTTTCCCGCCCATACAGAGCACAATTAGCATATTAGCACAATAAACATCCTTATAAAGTTTGGAGACTTCAGCTGTTACAGTTATTGAGATATATAAAAAAACTGTTTTTGTTGTATGGGAGGTGTAACGCCCATTTATTTCTTCCCGCCCATATAAAGCTCTATTCTGCATATTAGCACTATAAACATCCGTACGAAGCTTGGAGACTTAAGCTATTACAGTTATTGAGATATATACAAAAAACTATTTTCGTTGTATGGGAGGTGCCACGCCTATTTATTTTTTCCCCGCCCAAACAAAGCTCAATTATGCATATTAGCACTATTAACATCCGTACAGTTATTGAGATATATACAAAAAACTATTTTCGTTGTATGGGAGGTGCCACGCCTATTTATTTTTTCCCGCCCATAAAAAGCTCAATTATACATATTAGCACTATTAACATCCGAACAAAGTTTAGAGACTTAAGCTGTAAAAGTTATTGAGATATATACAAAAAACTATTTTCGTTCTATGGGAGGTGCCACGCCTATTTATTTTTTCCCCGCCCAAACAAAGCTCAATTATGCATATTAGCACTATTAACATCCGTACAAAGTTTAGAGACTTAAGCTGTAACAGTTATTGAGATATATACAAAAAACTATTTTCGTTGTATGGGAGGTGCCACGCCTATTAATTTTTTCCCGCCCATAAAAAGCTCAACTATGCATATTAGCACTATTAACATCCGCACAAAGTTTGGAGACTTAAGCTGTTACAGTTATTGAGAAATATACAAAAAACTATTTTCGTTGAATGGTTGTGCCACGCCTATTTATTTTTTTCCCGCGCATACAAAGCCTAATTATGCATATTAGCACTATTAACATCCGTACAAAGTTTAGAGACTTAAGCTGTAACAGTTATTGAGATATATACAAAAAACTATTTTCGTTGAATGGTTGTGCCACGCCTATTTATTTTTTTCACGCCCATAAAAAGCTCAATTATGCATATTAGCACTATTAACATCCGTACAAAGTTTGGAGACTTAAGCTATTACAGTTATTGAGATATATACAAAAAACTATTTTCGTTGTATGGGAGGTGCCACGCCTATTTATTTTTTTCCCGCCCATAAAAAGCTCAATTATGCATATTAGCACTATTAACATCCGTACAAAGTTTGGAGACTTAAGCTAATACAGTTATTGAGATATATACAAAAAACTATTTTCGTTGTATGGGAGGTGCCACGCCTATTTATTTTTTCCCGCCCATAAAAAGCTCAATTATGCATATTAGCACTATTAACATCCGTACAAAGTTTGGAGACTTAAGCTATTACAGTTATTGAGATATATACAAAAAACTATTTTCGTTGTATGGGAGGTGCCACGCCTATTTATTTTTTCCCCGCCCAAACAAAGCTCAATTATGCATATTAGCACTATTAACATCCGTAAAAAGTTTGGAGACTTAAGCTATTACAGTTATTGAGATATATACAAAAAACTTTTTTCGTTGTATGGGAGGTGCCACGCCTATTTATTTTTTTCCCGCCCATAAAAAGCTCAATTATGCATATTAGCACTATTAACATCCGTACAAAGTTTGGAGACTTAAGCTATTACAGTTATTGAGATATATACAAAAAACTATTTTCGTTGTATGGGAGGTGCCACGCCTATTTATTTTTTCCCGCCTATAAAAAGCTCAATTATGCATTTTAGCACTATTAACATCCGTACAAAGTTTGGAGACTTAAGCTATTACAGTTATTGAGATATATACAAAAAACTATTTTCGTTGTATGGGAGGTGCCACGCCTATTTATTTTTTCCCCGCCCAAACAAAGCTCAATTATGCATATTAGCACTATTAACATCCGTACAAAGTTCGGAGACTTCAGCTGTTACAGTTATTGAGATATATACAAAAAACTATTTTCGTTGTATGGGAGGTGCCACGCCTATTTATTTTTTCCCGCCTATAAAAAGCTCAATTATGCATTTTAGCACTATTAACATCCGTACAAAGTTTGGAGACTTAAGCTATTACAGTTGTTGAGATATATACAAAAAACTATTTTCGTTGTATGGGAGGTGCCACGCCTATTTATTTTTTCCCGCCTATAAAAAGCTCAATTATGCATTTTAGCACTATTAACATCCGTACAAAGTTTGGAGACTTAAGCTATTACAGTTATTGAGATATATACAAAAAACTATTTTCGTTGTATGGGAGGTGCCACGCCTATTTATTTTTTCCCCGCCCAAACAAAGCTCAATTATGCATATTAGCACTATTAACATCCGTACAAAGTTCGGAGACTTCAGCTATTACAGTTATTGAGATATATACAAAAAACTATTTTCGTTGTATGGGAGGTGCCACGCCTATTTATTTTTTCCCGCCTATAAAAAGCTCAATTATGCATTTTAGCACTATTAACATCCGTACAAAGTTTGGAGACTTAAGCTATTACAGTTATTGAGATATATACAAAAAACTATTTTCGTTGTATGGGAGGTGCCACGCCTATTTATTTTTTCCCGCCTATAAAAAGCTCAATTATGCATATTAGCACTATTAACATCCGTACAAAGTTTGGAGACTTAAGCTATTACAGTTATTGAGATATATACAAAAAACTTTTTTCGTTGTATGGGAGGTGCCACGCCTATTTATTTTTTTCCCGCCCATAAAAAGCTCAATTATGCATATTAGCACTATTAACATCCGTAAAAAGTTTGGAGACTTAAGCTATTACAGTTATTGAGATATATACAAAAAACTTTTTTCGTTGTATGGGAGGTGCCACGCCTATTTATTTTTTCCCGCCCATAAAAAGCTCAATTATGCATATTAGCACTATTAACATCCGTACAAAGTTTGGAGACTTAAGCTATTACAGTTATTGAGATATATACAAAAAACTATTTTCGTTGTATGGGAGGTGCCACGCCTATTTATTTTTTTCCCGCCCATAAAAAGCTCAATTATGCATATTAGCACTATTAACATCCGTACAAAGTTTGGAGACTTAAGCTAATACAGTTATTGAGATATATACAAAAAACTATTTTCGTTGTATGGGAGGTGCCACGCCTATTTATTTTTTCCCGCCCATAAAAAGCTCAATTATGCATATTAGCACTATTAACATCCGTACAAAGTTTAGAGACTTAAGCTGTAACAGTTATTGAGATATATACAAAAAACTATTTTCGTTGTATGGGAGGTGCCACGCCTATTTATTTTTTCCCGCCTATAAAAAGCTCAATTATGCATTTTAGCACTATTAACATCCGTACAAAGTTTGGAGACTTAAGCTATTACAGTTATTGAGATATATACAAAAAACTATTTTCGTTGTATGGGAGGTGCCACGCCTATTTATTTTTTCCCCGCCCAAACAAAGCTCAATTATGCATATTAGCACTATTAACATCCGTACAAAGTTCGGAGACTTCAGCTGTTACAGTTGTTGAGATATATACAACAAACTATTTTCGTTGTATGGGAGGTGCCACGCCTATTTATTTTTTCCCGCCGATAAAAAGCTCGATAATGCATATTAGCACTATAAACATCTGTACGAAGTTTGGAGACTTCAGCTGTTACAGGTTGTTGAAATATATAGAAAAAACTATTTTGGTTGTATGGGAGGTGCCACGCCCATTTATTTGTTTCCGCCCATACACAACCCAATTATGTACGTCAATAAATAATTTAGTTGTATAAAATTTGGAGACTTCAGCTATAATAAGTATTGAGATATGTGAAAAAAACTGTTCAATTTGTATGGGAGGTGCCACGCCCAGTCGGAATTTTAAAAAATAAATAAGCCTAAAACGCATTCCCAGATATCGGGTATGTCTTTTTTTCAAGTTTCATTAAAATCGGTCCAGCCGTTCTTGAGTTATAAGCGGTGTCACTAACAAAAAAAAAATTGTTCTTTTATATAGAAGATTAAGAGCATTTTTTTTAGAATCGGTTTTATCTCATATAGCTTAGCTTTTTCCAGAAACAATGTTTATACCTTGGTTTTGCTTTCTACTATACAGAGTTTAGTTATGGCGATAGTCAACGTGCATTTAGTACACATGTACTTATACGCGTTTAACTTTTTCATTAGAAAACGTGATATTGCTTTTTTTTTTAATTAATATTAGTTTGTTTCGTGATTTATTTATTTTATTAAAATAAAAACACATTTTTTTATTTATAGCGATAATTACTTAATTTGTATAAATTTTTTTATTAATAATAAATTATTTTTTTAATACATGTTAGTTAGCTTAAAGAAATTTATTGGAAAATCAAGCTTTCTTACGAACACCTGCCAAGTAGAATTCATTTTCTACATATTTTCTCACAGTACTTTTTGAACGGCACCAGAGGTTGACTGTAAACATTAATTTAACTTACATGCTTTTGAAAAAGACAAACGGAATTGCTTTTTGTTAGTGAGTAAGAACAAAGCTTACCAGTTTCAAAAACTAAATTTTTTTCACTCTTAAATGTAATATTTCCTTTACAGAAATTTTCTAAATGTTACATTTTATTTATTTAAATAAAACTTAAGCCAAAAATAATAAAACAACAAGTAAAAGCGCAATATTCGGCTGTACCGAATCATATATACCCTTCACATTGGTCTTTTAATATACTCAGCCGAGTTTTTTTTTAATGTAAATAATATAATTAAAAAAAATCTTTTGCGAGTTTTAAAGTCCATAGAAAACTATACAAAATTTTAACGTTCGTATGAATAATGGAAATAGATGAAGAAGATTTGAGGTCGAGAGTTTTAAAAGTTTTCGACATTATTCATATTTAAAGGTTAATAACAGTTGTTAAATGTTATGGAATGTTCTAGTCCCCCTGCTCCTCTCCAACTTTTTCTCCAAAATGTATGAGTTATTTGATTTTTGTAGAATATTAGAAGTCGATAGCTGTTATAGTTTTCCAGATGTAGCGTATCAAAAATTTCATAAAAGATGATAGTTTGTATGTGAGCTACCCCGTCCCCTGCCCCTCCCCAAAAAACTTTTTTTCGAATGTAGGTCTCATTATCCTGTTACTTTTTGCGGAACATTTAAAGTTAATTTCTGTTATAATTTCCGAGATTTAGCATATCGAAAATTTCATAAAAATCGTCAATATGTATGGGAGCTACCCCTTCTCCTGCCCCCACCAAAAAAATTTTTCTTCAAAGCGTGGGTCTTGTTGTCCAATTACTTTTTGTAGAACATTTGATGTCGATAGCTGCTTAAGTTTCCGAGATATAGCGTTTTGAAAATTCCATAAAAATTATTAATTTTGGTGGGAGCTACCAATACTAATTTAATACTAAACGAAGTAAAATATTTTTTCCTTGTTTGAACAGCTAAACATCGCATAGTAAAATACTAAACGTAGATTTGGACTTCAGTTTTTAAATGCAATTTTAAAGAAGCATAGTTAATGTAAAAGGGGCATTCAGTTTTACTATTTCTAAACGCTGCATATTAAAAGAAAACTTTTTTTGAAGTAGAAAAAAACCCTTCAAATTCCGCTACAACCATAAACACATATCTTGCTGCTATTGGTACGCAGTATATAATAAGTGGTAGCACAGGTGCACATTTAGGGGAGAAAGGAAAAGCGTAAAACAGTTTTTCTGAAATATTTAGGAACAAAGTTGTCTCCATTACGCGAAACGCAATGGGTGTATCGTCATGATGCAATTTTACAATTTGCAGTAAAAACAAAGTACATAATAGAGGCATTGGAAGATATATCCGAGTGAAAAATAGGGATATGTCTTCAAAAGCCTTATTATCAATAAGAAATTTTCTGAATTTATTTGCAGCTTACATGCTCCAAATGATATACTTACTGTGACACAGCCGCTTAGTGTAATCCCACAAAAGCAGAATATAGATTTACAAAAAGGATCATTTCTTATAAAAACCCTATTAATGTGTCTTGAGACTAAAAAAATAAAGCCAGAACAGAATTTAAAACTATTTTTGAAGAGGAATTTTAGCCTAGATTTGAGAGATAAAATGCTTTTAAAGATGCCGAAGTATACTACCGCATCGAGGGCTACATTCCCCTAATTGTAGCTGTTTTACAAGACTTAAAAACACGTTTCTCCAAAGACGTCCCTTACTTGTTAATATCCCTCAACTTTTACCTTAGAACAACATTTACTGATTTGGAAATTTTAATTCCACAACTTGCAGATGACTTATTAAAAGTTAAAAAAATTTATAAAAAAAACTGCTTATATCGAAATTAAAGTCTGAAATTTTGCATTGGAAACAAAAATGGCCCAGAAAATAAAACTGATGTTTTAGCAAAGTGTGACCCAGATATTTACCAAAAGTTGCGAAAAATATTCATCATTTTTGTTTAAGTTCCGGTCAGTCATGCCACGGCTGAAAAATCATTTTTCACCCTTTGCCGTATTCAAATATGCCTTAATTCAACCATGACAGAGGACAGGCTTAACGGCTTAGCAATGTGGTATATATGTCGCACAAATGTCGTGCTTAACAGGGTAGGAAGAGCGCTCGAATAAAACTCGCTCGCGAGCGATATTGATTTGAGAGATTTCAATGTTTCATTATGTTCAAAGATTTTAATCTTGTGAGCGAGATTTATATTTGAGCTCGCGAGATTTAAAAATAGAAATTGTTTTCGGAGCGATATTAATTCGAGAGATTTAAATGTTTGATTCTGCTCGCGAGATTTATAATTGAACTCGCGAGTTTAATAAATTGAACTCGCGAGTTGAATAAATTAAACTCGCAACAGAAACAAAAATTAAAATCTTTTTGCGATCACAACAAGAACGATTCGAATGCTTTACTTAAGTTCTTGTGCATGTATGTACATGTGTATTGGTACGTTGATGCTTATTTTTGGTTATTAAGATTTTTTTTCTGTAATGCTTATATGATTGCGTGTACGTTTATATCTGTCACATTAGAAAAAATATTATAAGGTTAATTGCTCAAACAATCAAACGAATAATATCTAAGTGTTTTTATATTTTTTATTATACTTGTTACATTTACATACATATACACAATAAAAAAAACCCAAAAAAAACCCCTAATAAACTACATATAACACATATGTACATACCTGCTTACAATTCTTTTGTACAGTCTAAATTAACAAAACCAATAACAACGCATCCACACATATGTATCTGTACATTTTTTTGGCGTTTTATTTTTAGCTTCACGAGAACAATTTTTACAAAAATTACGTTCGCATCGCGATTTGAATTTTCAACTTCACGATCTTAAAATAGAATTCTATTCACAACTTCAATTTTAAACTCGCGAGAACAATTTTTAAAACGAGATTTATAAATAGATTTCGACTCGCGAGACGAGAAAAAAACAAAGATCTTAAAATAAAAATTCCACTCGCAACTTTAATTTAAATCTCGCGATAACAATTTCAAAAACGAGAATTATTATTAAAATTACGCTCGCGAGCGGAATTTTTTCCTACCCTGGTGCTTAACAAATTTGCTTTAACAGGAAACTACATATAAATTATTATTTAATAAATATTTTTATTCCTTTTATGTTTTTATATTTACTTTATATGAATTAAACTTCTTTTGTTAAATTTTTGTTTTAATAAACCGCTAAAAGCTAGTTTTTAAATTGTGTGCTTCATTTCAAATAACCCCCAAAAGCTTGGCTGGATCTGCGCCAGTTGTGGCGTAGGGTGTTATGTGACCGGATTTGACCGACTTTAATTTTTTTTTTACTTTTTGTTTGTTTGTAAATTAAATACTTAACTTTAAGGCAGAGTTCACCTTCACTATTGTATTTGTTGTGGTAAATAGTCGTGGTTAAACAGAAAACAACAAAACAATGCTTTTAACAAATTTGAAAAGTTTTCTAATGCTGCTTCGTTTTGTGGTGTCTGAACTGTTAAATGGAGTCCAGACAACACATTCTGACCTTTTTCTGTTGTAGTTGTTTTATTTTTTATACAATTTAGTGCATGATACAACTAATCTCGTCTCTGCAACAACTACAAATTAGTACCAACGTGTCAAACAAAAGCTCATAGAAAAAAAACGATGAGTAATAACTTTTGTTGTTTTATTTTCACAGGGAGAGCATATTTTTGACATTTTGGCACTAATCAGCTGGGCCGACGAGACTACCTGGTTCTTTGTATCATGATTGAGTGTTACTCAATTTTCACTTACACAAAGTTACCCAAACTTACCTAAAAGAGTTCCAGGTAACAATTTTCATGCAAAAAACGAGAACGTATGAGAGAGATATTATTTTTAATTTCCGGTACAAATTTACCCGAACCTTGTCTTCGAGTAAGTTCGGACAGGAACTTTAAAATCAGCTGATTTTTGTTTACTTTTAAAATTTAAGAACAAGTTAGACATTTTGCCAAAGAAATTAAGCTTGATTTTAATTTTTTTCCAAAAAAATTAAATTTGTACGTAAAAATGTACTTTAACTTATTAATAACTATTCATTTCTTTATTAAAAAAATATGGTTTTACAGGATTTTATTTAATTTTTTCAGCTATTGCCAATGATTCTAAACTTGTGCTTGTAAAATAGTATGCGTTTTAAGTGTATAAAATCACTAAAATAGGCTTTAATTTTAAAAGTTAACTTTGAAAAAGAGAAGAGAATAATTTTCTTGTTACTCCCATTTGTCGGACCTAGAACTAAATCTTCTGGAACACACCTATTATATACAGCCAATTGTAAATATAGACTTAAATAATTTTTTTTATTATGTTAAACATTTTCTGCTAACATTACAGAGGGCGTTTTTTGTTCCTTTTTATTAACAGCTTTCAAGTGTATAGATCCGACGAACGACGTTTTCTTGAAATCCGCTAAGTAGAACGAGTTTTAGAGATTCACGGATTGTGCTCGTTTTAATATACACAACCGTTTAGTTTTTGTCGACAAATACTCGCTAAGTAAAGAGTCGTCGTTCGCCCTACTTGTGTTTCAAGTATAACACTTTATGCACTAAATCGTAAGCAATACCGGCTTTAACAGTTACTTTGTGAATCTAGTTTCGGTCTTAAATGCTAAATAAACTACAGTGTTGTTTAAAAATAAGCTAAAAGAGTGCTAAAAGCAGCGATTTTTTCTATGTTATGTATTAAGTAAAGCTTAAACGCCCAAATTTTTACTTCAAGTAGTGATTTTGATATTTACTGATTCACAAAGCTACTTTGGCTTAAATTTTTTAACAAAAAATCCGAGATAAACGTACCTTGATTTATTAGGCATAAGAAGCCAATATTTATGAGTATGAATAACGCCAGAAAACGATAAATATGTTTTTTTTTGATTTTGTATAAAAATTGCTTTTAATTTTTTTTCATTTGCTTTTTACATTTTCGGTGATTTTGTGTTAAAAATATTTCGTATTTTATCTCATTTTTTGTTTGTTCTGCGCCTGCTGTCACAATGTGTAAATCTTTCTTTAAACTTTAATATTTATTTATGCAGAAGCGGTGTTATTAAATATTAATTTTTACCTTTTTTTATGTATTTATGTCTGTTAAAATATATACATACCTGCATACATATGTATGTATGCCATTTAATGACACAATTTCAAGAGAAAAAAATTTAAAAGATTAAAAGTAAATCAGGTTTTTAAAGTCATTAATAAAAACAAGAGGATTTTATTTGAAATTGGTGTTATTTGAAAAAAAAAAACAATATTAAAACAAACAAGCTGCACAATAAATTTTTATTTTTCAATGATATTTTTTTGCTAATTATAAATTTCGTGACTGTTTTTGCACTTTTTTAAGTACGAAGACATTTTTTTCTTAATCAATATTATTTTGATAATAAAGTTTTAAGGCTTCTTCATGTTAAGATAATTTCTTTTTTTAAAGGAACGTGATTTTTAAAAATTTTCAGGTTTGAATTTTTATTGATTTTGCTATTAGAGCTGCCGTTTCAGGTAATTTTAATACCAAAGTTTATTATCAAATCTAAATCACTTATCTATATATTTGTATATATTTTTGTACATTGTAGGGGTTTTTATGCGTTAATGCAAAGGTTTGAAACGCCAACAAAAAAAAGAAACAAGTAAGAGCGCTATATTCGGCTGAATCTTATATATCCTTCACGTTGGTCTTTTTATATACCCAGCCATCTGATCTAGCCAAATTATATCGTACTGCAAATATTATAATAAAAGCATTTTATGCCCGATTTAAAGTTGATAGCAATCATAGTTTTCGATATAGAAAACTTTACAAAATTTTCACGTTCGTATGTATAATAGAAATACTATGTATGTCGAAGGTTTGAGGTCGAGAGTTTTAACAGTTTTTGACATATTTTTTATTTAAAATTTAATAAAAACTATTTATTTAAATAGGCGGTGCCCCTCCTCCCCTTTCTATCAGACTTTTTTTTCTAAAATGTAGGCATTGTTGTACAGTTGATTTTTGTGCTGATCTTAAATGACAATTTCTTAAGAAATTTTTTGGCTCCGATAACTTGTTTTCAACAAAGACAAAGACGTCCATCAGGACATGGTTATATTGATTTTACTATCTATGACACAACTATAGGGACTAAGCTTATTAAACATCGATCCCACTATTTCCGTACCAATACAAATGTCGTATCTACTAAGTTTGCAATATGCTAAATTTTATTACAATCCGCCTATTTTTTCAATAGCCCCTATTAAGATGTTCAACCGAAATTCATATTCTGTGCTGCAACTGTCTCGATTACTACTTATTTTTCCAAACCTTATGACACCAAAAAGATGCCAAGTAGTCTATCACTATTCATAATTTTTATTTTTTAATCTTTCGTTGCTTTTATTTTTCGCATAGTTTTAATATTAAAAAAGTATTTGCATTAATTAAGTAACACTAGTTCCCCTTAATGTGAAGTAAACAATGGTCAGGTTTGGCCGACTAAAAATTTCTAGCTTGCCCCGGTAGATCAGTGGTAAGTGCACTACACCCTTTTAAGTTGAAATTGAGAAAAAACAAATTGAAAATGAGAAAACCAAATTAATATTGAGAAATAAAAAATTGAAATTGAGAAAATTTAAATTAATGTAAAAAAACAAATTGAGGATAAGAAAATTTCATTTAATATTAAGAAAACACAATGTTATATTAAAATTTAAAAAAAAAACTTATTCAAATTAAATAATTTGTAAAAGTTAAACAAATAGATTATAAATAAAAACAAAATATTCACCAACAGACATATTTTCTAACTCTATTGCCTTTTGGTAAAATGTTGTATAGTGAACTACTCTTGCACAATCACCTGCTGTAACAGTGACCTTAACTTCGTCAATAATATTTTCTAAATAAACAAGACGCTGTTCGCAAACACCTGGTGGATATACATTTGGTATGGCAATGTGGGTTTTTGTACATACATATATGTTTTTATTTTTGACCATATAACCTCAATTGGGTTAAGCATCGGACTGTAAGGGGCAAATCTAAACAGAGGTGCTGACGAATTTTCGAATACTATTTTCAGCTGGCTATGGCAAGGGGCATTATCGCAAACTAAATCTTCTTAACGATTTCCCAAATGCTGCCAAGGGTTTATTAAATCTATTACCCATTGCCTTGCATCCAGCATTTTGAATGACACACGTTTTCTCTTCATTAAAATGATACCTGATGATGATATTCCACCAACTAAGTGCACATTTGGACTTCGGGAATTTGGGATTTGAACTATAGCTCTTGAACCTCAACCAATTATAAGTACATTGATATGCATATATAGAAACATAGTTTCGGACTATGTATTAATTTCTGTTTTCTTATTTTTATTTTGTGTTTTATTAACATTAATTAAAATTTTCTTTATTTCAATTTTTTATATCTTAATATTAATTTGGTTTTCTGATTTTCAATTTGTTTTTTTTCAATATTAATTTGTATTTCTCATTTTTAATTTGTTTTTTCTCAAAGTAAATTTGTATTTTCTCAATTTCAACGTAAAAAGGTGTAGTCTGCCTGTCTGGGGGTTGTGGGTTCGATTCCTACCAGAGACCCTGGTAAGCCTGCTGCATTCTTCTGTTCTTTCTTATTCTTTTCTTAATTTCTTATTTCCTTCCATCTTAACCTATTCTATCTTCCTCTCCAGGTAACACAAAGGGACCGAATTAAGCGGACCCAAGTGAGCTGTATCCTTTCCTTTAACTGTTGCCTGTTCTACCTAACCTAACCTAATAATTGTTTTTAACATATTTACGTTTTTAGCAAGTCAGAAATCAAAGTATTTGAAGTCTGAAATATTATTTGTAAACGAAGAAATGCTTATAAATAAAAATAAAATTAAAAATAAAAATAAGCTTAAAATTCTTTAAATTTATTTAAAAAATTAAAATAAAAGTCAAACTTCTGTACTACTTTCCAGTGAAAAACTACGAAAAATATTTAACTAGTATTGGGTGTTTTGATGTGTATGATGTACAAGAATGTGACCACTTAAACTGAGTATTTCACCATTATATTATTTTTACTCAATAAAGTTTCTCTTTATGTCAAACCATTTTGGTTTTACCCTGAAGGAAACGTGTAGACAGACAAGTGTCTCCATGTCACCAATTTTGTCGACTATTTATGTACCTTTTTGACAGCATTGTCTAAAAACCGTCCACAGTTTTACATTTGCCTTTAATAAGGTGAAAAATAACTGCCAACATAAAATTAAAGCTTCGGTTTTCTGCCAAATTTAAAAATGTATCGACGATGTGATTTTAATTAAGTGCCCGGGGTTTTCAGTTGTTCTATAAAAGTTATTTATATACAAAATTCATGCTTATTTTTAATGAAAGCCAAATGCTATATGCATATAGCAAAATTATTGTCTGGGCTATAGCTTGTTAAGAGTACTGGGGACAACGTTAATAGTGATCCACTATTGACATTTCCAGCAGGGTGTCTACAAACAAATATCTATCCGTAACATTGAAATTAAGTTAACATATTGGAGATTTATATATTTATTAAAAAAAAAATTTTGCACAACCAATACCAACTTAAAGTTTATTTTCCAAATTTTGTCATTAAATAATTAATATCTTTTTTTTAGCCTTAAAAATGTATGTATCTAAACTTAAACAAAAACCTTTTTAAAAATAAATCACGTGCCACAGTAATAGCATTGAATATGATCATTTGTAAAATTGTTTATATTTTTCAATCACTAGCATTTAACTATTTTAACTACATTTACTTATTAACCCATGAAAGACCATGCAAAAAATAAACAGAATTTATCAACGATAAAAATATGAAAAAAATTCAAGGGTACCAAATGTCAAAAGCGTGACACATATGAGTATATAATAATAATAATTTAAACTTGGACTTGAAACTCTGGGAAATGAACTGTAAATAGTAAATTTAGGTGCATGCAAATGCTTATGACCTCTTCTTGACTTCGTATTTAAATAAAAATTAAGTTATTTTTTATTGAAAATTATAAGAATTCAAAACAGCTTAATATTTTCAGAAATAAAATAATTTCGGTATTTATTTCCTTTTAAAATGTGACTAAGTTATAAAATATCAAAACGCAGTGGGAATTCGCTCTGGAAAAGCCAAAACCAGCAATGAAAACGCAAGTAATCACATGTTTCTAAAAACTGCCGTAATCATATGGCCGAGTTTAAAACTTTATTTTCATTTATGTACAAAAGATTCACCACTAAAGTCGCATTAAGTTTTAACTGAAAAAATTAATTTTGTAATCAAATAGAACTCTGAAATTTTTTTGAGACAATTTGTAATGTACTTAAGACCTACAACCCATGCTGGGTCGTTTTCAAAGTTTTTTTTTTCACAGTGGCACCGTATTATTTTTCGCTCATCTCATCTAACCGGGGTTTTTATTGTGTCTTTTGACAATTTTGATGTTACATTTGATGTTGGTATTGTTATAGTTGCTGACATCTCGCTAAGTAAATAATTTTAAATCACATTTAGCAAAAAACCCAAGCCAATACTACTACGCAGTTAGGTATTGTCCAGGAAATTATTTTATACAGTTTGCTTATTTATTAAGTTGTCAATTTTAAAGTTTTTTAATGAATGAACACGGCCAAATAAGTTATCAGGTCGTAACAATGAGAGAATATACTCTTTAAATTTTCTTAAAAGGGGTTCGTGTGTCAAACTTCATATAAAAAAAAAAAATAAAAAAAGTAAGAGGGGGTAATACAATATTCTCTCATTGCTAAGACCTGATAAGTTGTTTAACCACGAGAATAAAAGTGCCAAGAAAGAATTGGAGTATCTAAAAATAACGCGAATGTGTAAACATATGTGTTTTTTAATTTGATGTTAGGAAATGCCGGAAGACATATGGAAAAGGTATGCAACTTTTAAAACTCTATTGGAATAGTGCTTTAAGAATTTTACAAATTTAGTTTTTTACAGACAGTCCCCCGTTGCCAGAAATTTTTATTTTCTTGAGAGCTTTATGCAATATTTGCGACCAGTAAGTAGCCCAGTCATTACTAAAACCACAGTAATGAATTCCACTTAGAACAAGGCCTTAGTTTGTCTTCTGCCCCAAACAAGGTAAATTTTATGGAATGTAAAAATAGATTAAAGATTAAAAATGAAAGGACAGTCTCCCATTTTGACGGTTTATTTTTATTAACGGTAGGATCGGGGTCAGAAAAGCGGGTCGGCTTAATCTGAAATACTATACATATGATACATGGTACACAGAAAAAATATCACCAATTTTGTTTAAATAATTATTAAAGTCAAGCACTTATTTAGTAAACATAAATAATTAAATTTTAATTAAGCGAAAATTCCACCAAAATCTTAAATAAAAAGGTTAATTAATTAAACAAATATTTGATATATAAAATCAAAAGAAAAAATCTATTTCGCAAAAAACTGCTTCAATTAAAAAACGAATGCCTTAAATAACTTTTTTGTTAAATTTAATTTTTTTTTCTTAAATTTCAAATTAGAAATAGTAAAAATATTTTCTTATTCCTTAATTAATTTAACAACAGGTTCGTTAAAAACACATTAAAGTTTCAACAAGTTTGTTAATACAAAAAAAAATTTGATCAAAATGAATTTGATAATAACCAAACAGCTTTATCGAAAATTCGCTTTTCATAAATTACAAACTTCGTATTTGGTCAATTCCACGTAAAACGGCCCAAATTAGAGAAAAATCTATTTTTTTCTTTATTAAAAAACCCGATGAAATTACGGCTAAAAGACAACGAAAATGATCGAAACATAAATAAATCGGTTCATATTTTAATTTTATTTATTTTGCACGAGCTTTAAATTATCACATACCAAATAATAGGTTTCTCTTTTTTAGGCTATGATGAAAATGTCACACCCTAAGCAAAAATAGTTTTTTTTTACAAATAACGAATCAAATACGATTAAAAACACTTTGAACTACCGTAAAAATTAAAAAAAAATAAAACGCGTTCTTAATAATATTTTACACAACTCGATCTTAAAGTCAAAATTCTCTTTACTTCCAATTTGTAAGGTTACACCCGTCACAGTCTTCAAGTGATCATTGTGATTAGAAATTATGCTCTTGCAATGTCTACTCACTTTTTTCAAACAAAAAATTTTAATTGTTTGAGTTAAAAAACAAAAATGTGAGCAAAATGATCACACCCGTTACAAGGGAATTGCCCATAAAAAAATATTAATGTTGATTCATTTTTAAATAAAATGTTAATTGAATATGCTACAAAATTAATTGTATTTACAATTAATTTTTTTCTGTGTATGGAAGAAAATTTCTTTGAACCAAGATTTTTTTTTAAATTTAAGAATTTAGAAATTTTCGTACATAATTTTGTTTTGCTACAGATGTAGATTAATTAAAATACGGTTCGTTTGATATTTTTTGTAAATGTACGTACTTATGTATGTATATGGGCAATTCCGTTGTAATGGGTGTGCAAAAAAGGTAATGTTACAGGTTAGTATGTTTTATCATTGCTTTTTCTTGAAAAGGAGAAAAATTGCTCGTTTGGAATAAGAGTTTTTTTTATTAAACCGAATTTTATTTTAATTTTGTTTAAACTATTTTTAAAAATTCCCAAAAAAAGCCAGCAATTAGTATGTGTACTTTTAAATAACATTGTAGATATTTTAGTTTTTATTATTTTACTTCCTGTTTAATACAAAATAAACATATACATTTTTTTCAAAAACAAAGGGAAATCCCATTATTACACACAACGCTACCCATCTCTAAATGAAAACACTTAAAACGTTTATTTATATTGACTCTCCTAATGAACTTACACTTACACTTCTGACTCATATTACAAACAATCAACATCTTCACACTTACCCCTTACTAGCGTTTGCATGTGAAAAAATTTGCAATAAGCAAATAGCCAGGAACAGAGCCAAACGCATGTCTCAGCTGTGTTCGTTGTCTTAAACAATTAGTTAACGTCTAAAAATAATCTAAACACTAATTAATTACACTTAAGTCGCGTATTTGAGATTATATTAATGCGAGTATTTTTTTTTCAATTCGAGTTTCTGCCAAAGAAACATCCGAAACCGATCTTTACGTTTAAACAGTCAATTGTTGAATGGCCGCAGATAGCTGATGGGGCTTAAAAATATTGTTTTGGTTTGAAGCGATGATTTTTTTTATGTAGAGTTTGCTTTTGAAACAGCCAGAGAAAAAAAAACTTATCGTGTTGTTTACAAAAGTAGTCTTTAAATGGGAAAGATTATTGTATATAGTGCCGTGACAAAAACACAACATATTTATAGTTCTCAGTCAAGTTGAGCGAACGCGTTCTGTAAACAGAAAACACTTGGGGATTTACTAATTAAAATAACAGACAACAACTACAATAATTCATTCATTCTCACATGCATTGTAGTCAGCGTGACCGTTCGTCGACTAAAGTTACAACTTGCAATCTTTTTCCGGCTTGTGACTTTTTGTGCGACATCGTTAATTTGATACTATTTTGCAACTTTTAACGACTTTTGATCCCTTTTTTGTCAAAACAACTACAAAAATATGTTTTCTACTTAAGCATGTGTGCATACATGGTAAATTTTTTTACTAAATATTAGATACGGGCTTTTTCCAAAAGCATGCCTGAATTGGCTAATCTTATCGAGTTTAACAAAAGCATTTGATAATGTTTGGCATGAAGGCCTTTTGAGCAAGCTAAAGCTGAACTTACCTTTACGCAAGGAATCGTGCTGCCTAATTCTTATTAACAACCAAACGGTGCCTCAACGAATTGAGACAAAATATCTTGGCATTCACCTAGACCGCCCCCTCGCGTGGAAGTCACATATAGATGCGCAGTTGACACAAATGAAAGAAATCCTCAAATCCGCTGGCTATTTGGTAGAAACTCTGTGCTACGTCTTGACTGTAAACTTCTACTCTACAACTCGATTTTAAAATCAATTTGGTGCTACGGGATACAATTATGGGGCACTGCTTCCGCCTCTAATATAGAAAAAAATCAACGCCGCCAAAACAAAATACTAAGAATGATAACTGGTGCTCCTTGGTATGTTAAAAACAGCAACATCAACATCAACAAGGATTTACAAGTTCAACTAGTTAAATGTGAATTCCTTAACTATGTGGACAGGTATTTAAATAAGTTGGAAACAAACCAAAATCTGATCGCTCAAAACATCTTACAGCATGCACGAAACAGTCGTTTGTTAATTCGCCAAAGGCAAAGATTCAATAATAAAAACTATGGAAAAAAATTAGGGATGCACAAAAGGATTTTTTTTTTAATTTAAAAAATAATTAATTTCAAGAGAGTATATTTGTTGGATTAAAACCTGTAAGATTTTGTAGAAAAACATAAACATATTCGTCAAATACGTAATAAATTTATTTATTTTTTAAACAGCTGATTGTTAGAGAATTTGTCATAAGAACTAGAAAAAACTACGGGCTGCTTTGTGCAGAAAAATAAAGAATATTTCTCGTATGATCCCAACGTTGAATATGGAAACGCAAAGAAAAATATCGCTCTTCATCAACTTAATAATAAGAAATATAAAAAACTTTATACCTAAATGAATGCAACTTTTTTTTTTAAAACGACTAATTTATGCGACCTTTTTTGCTTTAAACGACTTTTTGTGCTACTTTTTAAAATTCTCAGCGGTCACCCTGATTGAAGTAGTTTTGGGGTTTTTCGTAAATTTTGTTTACTTTTTTTTGTATTGACATTTTTGTTTTTGCTTTTTGTTATTATAATTTTAAATAAATTGTGTTTTTGTTTGCTTTTCTCTTCTTGGCAAAGGTACATATTACAAACACAAATTTTACATATTTTGTTTTGGATAATTTAAAGATGTTGAACAGAGTAACCTCTGTATGACCGTTTAACTTTTTTGGTTTCAGTTTCTTGTCTATGCATGTGGACGGCTTTAAAAATAAGGCCTAAACAGCCCAGGTAAATTGCTGCTTTGCCGTAGGTAGGTTTGTTAGGGAATATCAAGATGACAAAGCTTACAAACCTGCTTACGTATGACATGATATTTGTTTGCGATGTCCCACTTAGTTGCATTTGGTGTTAAGCGCTTATTTCGCCGTTATGAATATGCAGCTAATTCATGATCTTTACGTTGTTGGAATTTATTGCGTCATCGAAATAAATGTTTTGCCGTGTTATTATGTTCGTTACTTGACGAAAAATTAATGTTTTTTTACTCATTGCTTTACTGTAGTGCTTTTTAGTATGCACTTCAGTAAGCGAGTGTGTAGAAGAGTAAAAGTTTTACATAACCTGCCATACAATATTGCATTTATTAAAGGAATAGATAAGTGCTTGCTGCGAAGAGCATTAGTATACTAAAAAAAGGATGTACTGCTTACAAAATCTGTATTATTTTTTTGCTGGAAAGCAGCATAGTTAGGGATTGAATGATGATTGATTTGTTCTATTCCTACTTTTACTTGTTTTTATACCTTAAGTACAAATTCAAACGTTCCAACCCGCCTTGAATTATACCAATCGAGCAAGATTAAGCTTCTAGGCTTCCATGTTATTAACCTTGAATTTAAAACTTAGACCGCATATTTGAAAACAGCAAAGCATAATATTGGAAATGATTATGCTTATCCAGGACTTATCTTCTTTGGTTATATGATGCTGTAATTGGTTCCAGCCCTCTTTATGATCTTTATGAGTACTGAGAAAAGCAGCATACTCAGTATATATCGACATGTAAGACTGTTTGTTAACATGTCTGCTGCCTAAAACAAGTACAGAATTGGATTAAAAACATTTGCTCGAGATTTGACAGCCTATATTGGTTACAGGCAACTTATGTAGCTTTCCTCTTTCATCATAAGTTGTGAACCGGTTATGTACTTCTCTAAACGGCTAAATAGATTTGCTGGCAAATTTAGCTTAAGTTTGCTTAACAGGCCTTTATTCTACAATCTATCGAAAGAGACATCAATAAAAAGCGCGAAACAGTACATATTTCTTCCCCCAAAGGCTATTCTTGCAACCTGTATCAACCTGTGGTTTGGTTCGACAGTAGCATGTTCAATATTAAAGCCATATTGGTGATTTGAAATGCAGCTGTTGCCATTCAAGATCGGTGTCATTTTGATTTCTTTAAGTAATTTCTTGAATAATTTCAAGACGTTCGGTAGCAGATTTTTAGGCCTGCAAGACTCCACCTTCGAAGAACACGTTCTAGGCTTATATCATGTTCAAACAAACATCATAATTTGAGACAATCCAAATAAATTGAGCAGTTAAGCTTTTTTGATCAGCTAGAATTTATCAACAACAAAACACATGCTCAATTTTTGCATGAAGTTATTGTTGTAGGGATGAGATCACCTTCTTATTCCACCATGGTATACATATTAAAAGCTTCTATACTAACTGAACACAGTTCTTATTAAATCTTCAGGGTTGTACTTAGAGAAACGACATATTGTCGTGTTTTTTGTATGGTAATTTTTTCCTTTTGTGTTTCAAATGAATATCAAAATATTTTGACTATACAAAACACAGAAATAAACATATAGGAGTATCAATGCGTAAAAATAGTTTTACATCAATTAATTTTTATATGAAAAGTGCCACGCACATTCAATAGAATAAACCTATTTTTGGTGTGGATCGTGCCATATCGAGCAATGTGTTCGAACATTTTTATTGGTTTATATATGCTTTTAGAAAAGAGTTGTGAAATTTTACGGGATAATTTTCATTTGTCATTAGGACTACTGTGCAGCGCTTCAGAGAAAAGGCATAGCAGTCTCTTTCCTTTGAAGCAAAGAAGGAGCACTTCTTAAAAGCGGACGCGGACCCGGACACCCGCTGGACAGAAAACTTTTTCTTGAACGTACATTTGTCTTTTGTTCTTCTAAGTTCTTTATGTCGTAATTCACAAATAAGCTTACCAAGGGTCTTTTAATTATTGTTAATTAAGGTGTATTAAACGTCATAAAAATCGGTTATTTTAAAGGTTAATTAAGGAAAAACAAGAATTGATGGGACTGTAAGTACAACAAAAAAAGTTAAATGTGAGTAATTTATTAAAGCGATTTTGCATAGTAAGACTGAAGCTTCTGAAATTATACAGAATAAAGAAAATCAATAAAAAAAATGTCAATGAAATGGAAATATAAATTGGGAAGGAGCTACAAAAGGTATTTTTATTGATTTAAATCCTTCAGCGTCTGCTCAAAAAAAGGACCATTGTATATGTTTTTCCGGCCATCAATGACATTAAAGAACGAAATACATTTGTTTTGTTCAAAGCCCATGATAAGCTCATACTAAATCATGGTCGTTCCGAGTCTTAGATACCTTTCATAATATGGGTTTTCAAAACCAGGAACTTTTATTTATTTTTATAAATTTTTTTTTATTTAAAAAATATTTTTTATAGGGGTCGGTGTTATATTTCAGCTCTCTTAGGGTGACTAGGAAAGGTTTTTAACCTTTTTTTGTTCAAATTTTGTGTGTATATGTAGGTATATTCCAAAAAATGTCTGGAAAAACAAAATTAGTTGGGATTAGTCTTATATTTGACCTTTAGAGAAGCACCCTGAAAGTTGTGGGAGCGGTTTAAAAAAATAAAATTTTGTATGACAACCCTTATAGGGGGTTGAGTTTGGGTGTAAGTATGTTCCACAAAAATGTTTGTGACGAAAAAATTAATGAGAGTTAGCCTTACATTACACCCTGTAGGGGCAACTCTATAGCAGTTGTAGAGATTATATATCCAAATTGTAAAGAAATAAGCAAAAGTAGTCGCGGTTGCTGGCTTATATCTCTGTAAGTTATCGGGCGATTTTGCTACATTCCAATGGCAGAATTTTCGCAAGCATATCTGGTGTTTTAATACCACAAACAGGTCCGAGAAACATCAAGGGGCCTTAAAAACAAATGGATATTAAAGAAATTACAAATGGAATGGCAAACTTCTAATGTGTAGAAAAAACTGTTTTTTGTAGCACCAATCTTGACATCGACTTGAATTTTAGAAGACTTGCAAAACGTTTTATTTTAAAAGTGATATTTTGCAAATTAATTAAAGGTTCAAAGTTTTTTTTGGTATTTATTTGTGAACTATTTTTAAAAATTATGAAGTCATTATAAATGAACACGAGAATTCAAGAAAACTAATCCAAAATTAATCTTTAAATTTCTTCTGTCCCAAAACGTGCTTAAATAAAAACAATTACTTTACAACTAATTATTAGTTTGTATGAATAAACTAAATTAAAATGTTAAATTTCTGAAATTTTCATTATAACATTAATTTTTAAATAGTCATTAAACTATGACGTCTGCTTGTTGGCAATTTAATTTGTATTTACAAATATGATTTCAAATATGAGTAAAACGTGTTTAATTAAATGATAACAAAAAAAAAGACTAATATTAATTGCAGTTTTTAATAAAAGTTTGAAATAATTTAAATACATCTGTATTTTATTATGATATTTTTTTTTTTAATTTCGATTTATTTTAAAAACTTTTTGTACTTTTTCAGCTTATATATAATTTCTATGTTTATGATTTAATGCAATCTCAAATTTTTAATGTTTTTTTAACGCTTGGCAATATTTAAAAAATGTTTGTTCAGGGAAAGCAACAATTGAAAAGTTGCTCGGAAAACTAAAAATTTTGAAAAACTGAAATTCGTGTTCTGTTACACCACTACGCCTTACCAGTAAAAACAATTTTTAAGAAACTTGGAACGTTAAAGTATCTAGGACCTTGGGCCGAATCACCGCTTTTGATATCACGTCATTTCGACCAACAACTTTTGTTTTGAGATTATGGCTTTTGATATCGAGCAAAAATTATGCAAATTTAAGATGATAGCTTACGAAAGCGAGTAGTCAATCGAAAACTCACATTGTAAAGCAATTCGAAACCAAAAAAGGCATCGTAAAGAACAAAAAAGAATTAATTTGTGCCTAAATATGTACATAAATACATTTTCATTTCAAATCATTAAACAAATATTAACTTAACACCATAAAGTTAAGGCTGTGAAAAAACCTTTCCTATTAAAAAACATGTGTTCGTTGTCCAAA
Organism: Melanophora roralis; assembly: GCA_963583895.1. Classification (NCBI taxonomy): domain Eukaryota; kingdom Metazoa; phylum Arthropoda; class Insecta; order Diptera; family Rhinophoridae; genus Melanophora; species Melanophora roralis. Next base: position 30,040,827 of record OY757188.1, on the reverse strand, counting down.
GGGTTTTCAGCCCAATGTCGGTGCCATCTATGCAGTCTATAACTAAATAAATATAAAAATTAAATTGAAGGTACATTGCTCCTATGAAGGTCGAAGCAATTTTTTCCTAACAGTTATATTTAAAACAAAAACAATATCTAAAGGGTTTTTTGTAGGTTTAGTATGTCTGTAAGCATCAGTAGACTTTACCAAATTCTTAAAAAACCTCATGTAATTCTCAATAGGTGTATTGAGGTTATTATATAAAGGCAGAAAATTTAAATGTACATTTAGTGATAACTAAGACTCATTTGTATAGTGCAACAACATGTCTATTTTAATTTGTTAATATTTTTGCCTTATCTCAGGTGAAAATAGAACACTAATACAGGTGTGTTTGAGAATGGAAATGTCAAAAAAAAATTTTTAATTTAAGCAAAATTAAAAAATCTGACAATTACTTTCAAAAAATTTCAAGACGAATTCGTAATCAGCTGGGTTCTGAACGTGTTCCCTGGTGTTCTATTTTCAAATTATTTGGCGTCTGAGTATTAAATGCAAGTTTTTAGAAGTTACCAGATTAAATGCTTGTTATTATAATGCCATACAGTTTGTACCAGTTCAAGAAGTTTTATAATTAAAACTGATTCCTTAGACGTCATGTAATACTAAAAATGAAAAAGTTGTGTTCAATAACTTTCCAGTAATTATTAGCAACGAGAGAGTAAAGAGAAATATATTCAAAATTGCGCTCAAAAATATTTAAAAGTAAATGAACACTTTTACAGTCAAAACTTGCAAGCAAATGTATTTTGTTATTGTTAACTTATAAAAATTTAAAACTTGAATTTTTTTCATAGCATAATAGGTGTGTTCATTTACAGAAAATTATCACTTATTTTCGATAATTATTACTAGTAAGTGTTCACGTACACAAAAAATTAGCAGCTAGAGAGCCAAAAAAGAGCGTAATATGTTTAGAAACAAAAATGTTTCTGATAATTTCTGCTAGTAAAAATTTTACTATCAGAAATTATTCAAACTGTCTTTATGTCATTATGCTTTGAAAAAAAAATTTAAGTTTAAAATTTTCATAAGTTTACAATAACAAAATACATTGGCTTGCAAGTTTTGACTGTAAAAGTGTTCATTTACTTTTGAATATTTTTGAGAGCAATTTTGATAATATTTCTTTTTACTCTCTCGTTGCTAGTAATTACTGGAAAGTTATTGAACACAACTAATGACAGAAAGACTGTTTGAATAATTTCTGATAGTAAAATTTTTACTAGCAGAAATTATCAGAAACATTTTTGTTTCTAAACATATTACGCTCATTTTTGGCTCTCTAGCTGCTAATTTTTTGTGTACGTGAACACGTACTAGTAATAATTATCGAAAATAAGTGATAATTTTCTGTAAATGAACACACCTATAATTATCGAAAGTTATTGATAATTTTCTGTAAGTGAACACACCTACTGTCACAAAGTTTTTTGACACTCATAAAAATTAGAATTGGTTTTTTTGAGACTCAATTTAGATGGGAACTAAGGTGGTGTAAATATAGCTTTATTAGGTTTATATAAACAAACAATGATTAAAATATTTTAAAATGTATATTTCTTAAATTAAAAAATTAAATTTCCTTTTCTGGCTCTGGCTTTGCTACCAAAAATCGCCAAAATGGCGATAAATCGTCAAATCTAGCAGGTATGACTGTTAGCCGCCAGGAGTTGAAAAATTTGTTCAGTGTTTTGCATAGGAACGGGCGCTGCAACTTGTACAAAACGTTTTCCTATATTTTTGAAAGTCGCATATTATAAATTAAAAATTCAATTTTTTTTTCGCCTTTTCAAAAGCTTAAGACAATTAACCAAAATAAAATAGGTTGGAAAATTTTTTAAAATTTTTTTTGCAAAAATAAAATCCTGACTTAACATGTGAAAACACTGTTTAACAAATTAAGACTTTTTGTGTGGAACACCCTAGCTTTGGGTCCAGTGGCTTAGAATTTTTCTCCAATAGGACAAAATTTTAATATTTGATCGAAGAGATCATTATTCTTAATAAAAAAATGCTGTAATTTATTGCCAGAGCTTTATTGTGGAATTTCAGGGAGATTATTTTATGGAAGATTTTAACCTTCTAGATCCTTTCCTTATGAGATTATTTGACCTTTTCCCAAGGGATCAAAAAACCCCTTACATAAAAAACATTTTAGAATAAACATGCTCTTAAAGTTTTGCCGTAACATTTTAGTGCAGGCCCCTAAAGACATAAAGTTGTAAATAAAGTTCGTCGGGATAACTGGACAAAAAAATGTTCGTTCTTTGGTTTTATTTTAATTATGAAAACTCATTTATACATTCGCTGGATTTTTCTGGAACACAGGAATCTAGGGTATCTAGGGCATGCAATATTGCCAAAATATATAAATGCGTGGGTATTAATAAATTAACTTTTAACTTTAAAATTGAAAAATGTTTACCTTTTTCTACTCAACCTGTAAAGCTTTAGTTAAGAAAAACTGTATTTTTATGCGAAACAAGGATTTGTTTATATTTATGAACATATTTTAAATAAAAGTGTTGACATTAAATAAAAAACTCATAATACTTTAAAAGGAAAAACATATGTTCACACATACATAAATGCATACATAAGTACATTCAACACAAAATCAAAATACTAAAATACAAACTAAAATTAACATATAAAATGACAATCCAGCAACCCACAAACATACAGACAGACAGACAGTCATTTGTAAAACTTATCTAGACATTGAAACACAAATATTATGGCCACAATATGCAAGGATCTAAATATACATTTAGTTGCCTAAAAAGGAAAAGGAACAAACTTTAAATTCCCATTTCTCATAAGCTACTTAAAATACACAAATTTAAGCACAGATAACGATACAACCAAAAAAAGATTACATGAAAAAAGGATAGAAATCATAAATACTCTGCTTCCTCTCGGCCATTTTAAAGCAACTTCTGTAAAAATAAAGAGAAAGAGTGAGAAAATAAAGGAACAATCATAAATATTATTTATACATATGTTAAATTTTTGACACATTAATTTTATTGTCATTTATTGTTAAACTCTTTTTGCTTTTTAGTCTTAGTCCTTTGTGTCTCCCTATTTCCTCTTCGCCAAATTAGTTTAATTCACAAGAGTTTATAAAATGATTTATTTAAGGTTAATATTTAAAATTTATAGCAAGCAAATGAAATGTGAATGATTATTATTAATTACAGACCAATTTTTAATAATTAACAAATATCTACACAAATTTAATTTACTTACGATTAAGAAGATAACAAAATGATTAAAACAAAATTGAAAGGAAATCCAGGTGTCTGTTACACACAACTGACTCTCCGAATTTTAATTTTGAACTAGTTTCTGAGTATACAAATCTATGTATTTTGAGAGGACATGAATTTAGATTTTAATTATTTTGAAAATTGAGTTGTAAAGCTGAAGTTTGCAGTCGGAATGAGACACAGAGCTTCTACTAATCAGCCAATGAATTTGGACTGCCTTCAATGTAATTTTGGTAAACTTAACATCTATGTGACTTCCATGTAAGGCGACCTAGATGACTGCCAAGGTATTTCGCCTCAAGTTGTTGAGGCACCATCTAGTTATTAACTAAGATTGATGAGTATGGTTCTTTGCGTAAAGTAAAAGTTACGTGGGTGCATTTATGTTCCTTAATTTTAACTCCCCATAACTTTGTCAATTTCTCTGCTTGGGCTTATGATGTTGCCTTAGGATCTTTAAGACACCGGGGAAATATCGATGTGTGCGTTTTATTATCGGTTTGCATGTTGACATTTAGGTTGACATTGAGGTACGCCAGCCCCAATTGGTTGAGGACAACTGGAGTGGTCGCCTTCTTTGATCTTAAACTGTCGGTTTGTTACATTCTTTTCAAAAAGGCTATAGAGACTCACAGGCAAGTTCAGCTTTAGTTTGGTTAGCAGGCCTTTATGTCATACTTTATCGAAAGCTTCAGAAATATCTATAAATAACACAGCAAAATATTTCTGTTTCTGATACGATTTTTTTATAACCTGTGCCAAACTGTAACTGTGTTGTCGTATAAAGCCAAATTGGTGATTGGGAATGTAGTCGTTATTACTTAAGATGAGAATCAACTTTTTTTAAACAATTTCTTTCGACTCTTTTCCAAGTTCAGAAATCATCTTTACTAAAGCAACTTTTTACACTGTCGGGAAGGGTTTAAGCCGTAATAAGGCGTAAAAAAATAAAAATAATTATTCTGTTTACTGTGTTAGGTAGCTTTAAAAGCATTTTGTCACTAATTTTAACAAATCCAGAAGCTTTTTTAGCTTTTTAATTAATAGTGGCTTCTAGAAAATCAGATATTGGAATCGCATTTGTGAAGGTTGCCTAAAAACAACAGGCGGTAATTTACTAATACCAGTACACGTATTGTGAGTGAACACATCTTTTAAGTGATTTGCAAAGAGTTCACATTTCTCTTAGTCACTTCTTGCCTAGGATCCTCTCAGATTGCACAACAGTGGTTTTGCGATAACGAGTCTTCTAACACTCTTGGCTGATCGCCATAATGAATAATTTGTCTGAGAACCTGTATCTAGACTCTCTAAATGTTTCCCTACGGATCATGTGCTTTTTGACTCCAACATATTTCTTATATGGTTTGTGCATTCCTTCAGTTCCAGTCGGGCGATCTATGATTTTACCATTCTCCATGGGTTCTTCTTTTTTCAGACAAAAGCTGCTTCCCATCAGTTGAAAAAACTATGTTCTATCTAGTCTGGCGGTAGGTAGAAGATGCATGTTTGGCGGCTTTTTCAATATGTTTATTAGGGATTTTTGAACAGTCATCAGTGTCTTTCGGAGTTTATAACGGTAGAATTTATCCCTTCGGTAAAATAAAATCACTAGTAACGATTTATTAAGTACTGAAAATGGTGACTATTGTGGGTGTGTGGTCTGGAAATTGATCTAAGTAGGCTTGAACCTTAAAAAGCTTCTTACCCAAATCTTGTTACGTCAAAGTCAATGACGTCTGAAATTTTATTTTGGCCTGTTGGACAGTAAGTTGCCTGTTCAGATGCAATTACATTCAGCACCATTTTAGGCACGAAATCATACAAAACAACACCTCTAAGGCTAATTAGGTGGAAATACTTTGCAAAATATTTTTTTAGTAAACAACATTTTTTTTGTACATTTATTCTGATAAAAAATTTAATTGCGTTTATTTATGTACTATTTGAACTATTTGTTCTTAAGACAATTTTTAATTTTAAATTTTAGGCTCAAGTTCAATGCTTACTAAATTCTCATTATTTTGCAAATAAAGTATTTTTTAGTTTTTTTACTCTATTAACGTTAGTAAAGTACTGAACTTTCACTTGAATAAAAACGTTTGCTTATAAAACACTACAATTCCACTGATATCCAAGTTAGTTAAATACCTTTAAGTGACACCAGATCGAAAATTTTATTGCAAGCTTTACAAGTAAGGGCTCACCGATGTCGGCCATTATCTAAAAAAGCGATATGTCGAAAATTTGGCTTCAATCCAAGGATGTCACACTATCTATACCACAGTATAATTAGACCAATACTTACGTACGTTTCGGTGTTATGGTAAACCTCAATGAACAATCAGAACAATATTAAAACGTTATTAAAGGTTCAACGTACAAGTGGTCTGGGAATATGAGGTCAATCTAGGCCAGTCTGCCATGGGCATAGAAAAGGAATAGATTGATAAAGATTTATTTTTCCCACCAACACATGTTGAAGACACATGGGACTGGCCGGCCACATATGTATGTGTGTGTGTGCTTATGTATAAAGAAACATTATCTTAATCAATTTAGTTGTTTTGTTCGTTTTAAATATGAATATTAAGGCAAAATTTAATTATCTAAAATTCATATAAAAGTTAAAAGTCCGATAAAAATATCTCTTAAAAAAGCCTTAAGAAAAATTTTCTAATTCACTTTCTGTTTCCATTAGAATTACTTAACTCTTAGGCTCTACATCCTCTCATCATCTTCCGTTGCAATAATTGTATGAAAACGAGGAACACAATTTGTTTTGATTTGATATTTTTTTTTTTGAAAATTAAGAAAACTCGCGATAAGGTTATGAATTATAATGCAAACATATACAGATACATACACCCTCATAAACACCCACACATTTATGCATTCATGAAGCAAAATAACTCAAGCCGTGCATAATTTTAACATTCAGTACAAGCATGTTATTTGTTGTTGTTGTTGTTGTTGTTGTTGTTGTTGTTACAATTTACAATAAACGCTTTTGAATGCTACATGAACTTAAAAATTATATTTTATTCTTAAAAATTTGTTTATTTTTACTATTTATTGCGGGTGTATACGAGTATTTTCTACTGCATACTTACAAATGCTTTAGAAGTGAAGTAGATGTTAGATTTCGCTTTATTGCCAACAAGTCCTTTAAGAAGGATCGCACTTTTTTATTGAGAATAAAAGTGGGAGTGTAACAAACAAGTAAATATTTGCTTAAAATTTCTTGATATTAAAAGGAAATTTATCAATATTCTTAAAGGAAATAACTTAGTAGTAATTTTATGAGAAATAATATAAAAATCGATAAAAAAAATATGTTAAAGTTTGATAACAGATTTAATGCTTTCTCATGCCAAGAGGGCTGAGTGTGTTCAGTTAAAGTTAAGTGACATTAAGGGAAAAACATAAAGTTTTTAAATTAATTAATTTCTAATAAATTTTTGGAGATAACAATTTTGAAATTCATTGTAAACGTTAAGGAATTACAGTGAATTATAAACACGTGAGAAATTAATGTTCCTCTAAATTGGAGTTTTTATTAACTGCAGCAAGCAATTGAGGTGAACTAAATGGGTAATCCTTAAAAAAAAGGGAAACATTAATCATCTTTTTATATAAAACAGGTTTTTAAAGTTATTTCTTCAACGTTTTTATCCTATTATGGGGGATTATATTTTTAATTGTTGTTCAAGTTTAAATAAACACTTTTTTCTTCACAATTTTTTTTGTGGTGTAGTCTTATAACAATTTTGTCAAAATTTAAGAAAATCCCCTGATACTTATTCACAACAATCTTAAGCCATAATCACATGTAAACCCGAGTAAATATTAACTCCTCTACAACCACATAATCTTAAATTATTACATTAAAATTTCTATTTGTATTAGAACTACAAATGTACTTGGATTTGCTTTGAATTTTCTTATGTCATGCATTGTGCAAATGTTTTTAACATTTCAAAAGACATTTGAAACAATTGCTTAAGTCAGAGCATGTAAGGATGTATTTGTATGCGGTAAGTGTTCTAGCACTTAAATTCAAATATTCAATAGATGTAATAAGTTGTGTTTATACATTTATAGAAAACATTTTCCGTTACACACTAAAACAAAATAAACGAAATTAAAGTACTTAATATAAAAACCAGAAAGTTATAGTCAGTCAAGCCCTTCCAAATTATACCCTTCACCACATTTATATGGGAACTTTGTAAACAAATAGACTGATAATATTTGTATTCAGTATATAAGTTGGTGGCATACATATAACAACTTGTGCAAAATTTTGGAAAGGTGAAGCAATATTCGAGCCGCTTATATCCTAAAATGCTTATTCCGGAAGGAACATTCATATTTTTGTTTAATAGAATATGTAATGGCATAAAGTTAGACACATGTGCAAAACTCTATCATTTAAGCCATTTATATCCCAAAATGCTTATAAAGGGGGTAAAACCAAAATGTGCCAAAGTACACTTGGCAGATTTTAGTAGTACTTTTTCACATTTTTGGAGGCCAGAAGACAACAAACCATATATATAGGGTATTATGGGTTTGTAAGGATTTTTGTAACGTATAAAAATAATAGTCTTAATCCCGACTTAAAGGGTACCAATCAACAGGAAACCACTTCTTGAGTATATTAAAGCATTTCGGCTCGTTCGTAGCACAGTGTGGTCTTTGACACCGAAAGTGAAAATCAGTTCGTCGGGCTTTCTCCGTTATTTTTTTGTCCACATCATCTAAAGAAAGCAAGTTTTACTTCAGAAAGTGCCGATTAAATATTGTTAAAATACCACTAGCTGCAATATTTACTGCATCCAATAAAAAAAAATGCCAAAAAAGTGCAATTTTAAAGGTGTTTAGCTCCACACTGGTAGTTTTGATAGACAAATGTTTTTTTGTAAATGATGTAGAATTTTGTTTACTTTACCGATAATAGGATGTTGTTTGGGTTTTTAAATTTTATTTTTTAATTAATTCTTAGGTTTAGTACTAAAGACACCAAAAACCGGCCGGGTGGCCATTTGATTTTGAGATCAAAGCGAAAAGTATAATCAATATATAAATATATATTTACACATGCGAAAAATACGAAATAAATTGCGTTGTAGGGTATAATATGTTTGGATTTGACCGACTATAACCTTGTTTATTGTTCTATCTTGTCTTAGTATACAGCTGAGTATCCAATGAATCGGGTTTTGATTTTGTTCAAGCAAATAATTATTCGAGTTAGGAGTTTTCTTTTCTTCTAATAAAATTATTCGCGTTAATTCTATAAGTTTTCAAGTTTTATTTTTAATACAGCCTTGAAATTATAGTTTTTAAAATCTGTTGGTGTTATTTTTAAACGCTTGTACCATTTTTGTATGTATATATAGTTAAGATACTGACTTCCTTAAAAGGGTTTGTTGCAGGTTAAGTTGTCTACATATATTTCATACATTGAGAATTATTATAAACAAACAAAAACTCTCAAAAGTTCTTCAAAAAATCCCAACGAAACATTTTTCGTTATTCAACTGTTTTAATTTTATTATTCTCTACAACAAACCCTATAAATGAATTGAGTTCACTTAAGATAAGGTTTTGAATAATATTTGAAACGGTTGATGTTAACTTCTATTTGTTGTGACCTTTTCCTATATAATCGGCTAGATTTGCATTTATATAAATTTCATGTTTAATTTATATATAAAAAAACATTACAAGTCTCAACAACGACTTGAACCATGGGCCATTTGACTGAAAGATGTACGCTCTATCCACTCAGCCCACAAGGCATTCTACTTTTTTAAAGCATTAGACTTAGTTTTATTTTCTTCAGCACCAGCAACTGAACCAAAGGTGAGCTTTGCTTAGGCAAAAACAAAAAAGCTTTAAATTTAAATAAAGCTTTTCTTTGACGAATTTGTAAACAAACATCATTCTTAGCATTTGCTTTTCAAAAACGATTTAAAATGTTAATTGAGACAATTAAATTTTTAATCAACAAACATTTTTGTTTAATGGGTTAATTGAATAAAATTTGGAAATAATTTTTTCTGTGGAGCTTTAGACAAACCAAATTTCTTTCGTAAAGGTTCTCTGTGATGGTCTGGCCAGATTTCATTAGCTTGACGCCGTCAGTCCACCAAATACATATCAATATATCTGTGCCATGGATTTTAAACTTATGTGTTGATTAAGCTGGTTAGCCGAGCCATATATACGATCACTTAATCTCTGGGTTGTCCGCTTTTGGTTGCAAGACCGGAAGGTTGCAAAAACGACTTTATTCAATGAAGAATTTAAAAAAATTTCAAGCATAAAAAACTGTCAAGGTCTTTTGGATCCGAGGAACGTTATTAATATCTGAAAAGTTTATTTTAGCAGGCAGACGTACTAATGAAAATATGTAATTCGATTTGCCTATCAATAACAATCCAAAATATTGCCTATAAGTACTTTGTGGGGTCCCCAATGAACACACAAATGTATTTATTTTTATGGCACACGAATGCGTTTTAAAGCAGGTATTTTATACTTATGATTAGTGAAAACAGAAAGAGTTTTAAAGTAAATTTATTTTTTTTTTGGGTGACCGATTAATCGAATGATTATTGTTCGAGTGGATACCCTAGTAGACAGCAAGCCTATAGCTTGTGGGAACATATTGTCTACTGAAGATTAGGTCATAGACCAGATAATCAAATAAACGTTTTTTTTTGTTGTAATATGTTGTAGCTTCTGTAAATAATATGTGTAATTTAGTGTGTAAATATTTGTTGTTTATTTAATTTTAATTTAGGTAATTTTTAAACGTTTTTTTTTTCAAATTATTTTTACTATTTGTTTGTAGAATTTTTGTTTGTTTTGGATTAAGACTTTATGAAGTCTTAAGAGCCATAAATTTATTGCGCTAAATGGGGGTTTTTTATTTAATATTTTTTGTGCTGTTTTTTTTTTTACTTTTATTCACTTTTTTGCTGCCTCTTTTTTAAATTTTTTTATATTAACTAGTTTGTTGTACTTCGTTTAAAATTGCTTTTGTTTAAATAAAACATGAAAAGATGTAAAGGTACGTCAAGAAATAAAAAGCGGTGTTGTTTACGTTTAAATGATGTACAACGGCATAGGCTGATTGGCGTTTAACATAAGGGTCTTACGTCAATCCCCAAATCACCTCTCTGTGATCTAAAATTCAGTTAGAACTGTCATCACGAGCTAATAAAAATTCAAAGATATCACTTAAAACAGTGTCGAAGGGGCAATCGACTTATTCCAATCTTTTAAATTACACGAGCCGGACGTGACACTGGCACTGCTTTAATACGGTAAAGACTGTATTTTTGCTTGGTTAGTTTAGATTTTTAGAGAATGCCTGTATCCTTGAGGGCATAACTGGTTATATTTCTACCGAAGGTAGGTAAGGGCAATAATTTATACATCCATCAGTTATGCGTTATTCATCTTGAAGACTTAGGCATAAAATCTTAACTTTAACATCAAGGATAACATTGCTCCCGGTTGGCTAGTGAATGAGAAAAAAAAGGGATAAGCTAAAACTTTGAGAAGCCAAATCTAAATCTCTGCATCAGAAGGCCCAAAAGTAGTCCATGAATCTCACCGACATAGGTAGTTTCTATTTGATACCGAAGGGAGGAATGAAGTGTCTGGGAGTGACACCGTACTGTAAACAATAAAGCGACCAATGCACTATACGCGTGCAGAAAGATACTGACCAGAACATGTTGTCTTATGCCAAACTTACAAGTTGTATCATTACTGCAGGTGTTAGGCTAATCCTTCTTTATGGAATACCCAAGTGATGGCCTGAACAGAAGAAGCGAGTTAACTGCAAGTATCTGGAAAATGTACAGGGACTTGCGGGACTTAACGTTATTAGATTTGAAATGAATTGCTGTGAGCGAAAACTGGTGGTTTTTGGGTCTTTTACTTAACCACAAAGTCTGTAACTTACGGATAAAAGGTAAGAGATGTATGAGGGAGAAGAATAGGTCAGAGCTATAGTCTTCTTTCAAGAGCTGGAAATCAGAGGATCCTAACTTTCTTATTGAGGCAGTACATTTAAGGCTTAAATTCTAGCAGCCAAATTGGTTGTTGATTTCGCCTCATCCTCCCAAATTGGAAACTTTCAGGTGAACAAATTTATTAATAGTCGGGCAGCGATCAAGACAATCTCTGTAAAAGCTCATCTGTTCTTAAACTGTTTAGGGGTTCAAGAAGTCCACTAATAGACTGTGTGCAGTAAGGCAGGTCCACATTTTCTAGATTGGGGGACAAAAGGATATTAAAAGGAATGAGATGGCAAACAAGCTCGCTTGGCGGGGGCTATTGAAGTATCAATCAATTTCCGTGTTCCACTTCAGTTCTTAAATGGGGGAGGACTGGATAACTACGACTTCGTGTAGGGTCTTCAGGATTATGTTAGGATCTTATGACCCGAGAGCGACAAGGTTCCTTCCGTCTTTGCAAATAAGCAATTGAAGACTCCTTGGAAGGATAATCGTTATTGGATAGCAATTTTTATCAAAATCAGCCATCGCTGATTGCAGGATCTTTGCTATACCGGGGGAGAGAGAGAGGTTGTTGATCATAGTTTATGTTACCATCCAAAATTCAAGCCCTTCAGAAGAAACTGTGTAGGATCTTACTTCTTACAAACCCGAAAAGAAATATATGGGGTTGGCAGGGCAAGACTACTGGCATCTGCAAAGAGTGTGTGGAGCATTTGGATTTTATTATACTGAATAATTTAGACTGATTGTTGCATGTGCAACTCTGAATAGCTTATTTTTTTGCTTTAGTCTTATTCTTTAGTGCTTCTAAAGACCAAAAAATAATTAAAAAAATACAATCTATTAATCGTTTATTTGCCTGCCGTCAAACATTTGTCTCTACAAAATATATTTTTTTTTAATTTTTTGGCTTAAATACTTTAATTTTCTTGTATGATTTCAATAGGTTTTCTGTTGTATTTATTTTTTAGTTCCTATGTTTTCCATGAACTAAGCATTCCTTTTGTAATGCAAAAAAATTCTCAAACTTTTGCGTAAGATATTTCTATTCTTTCCCCCTTTTTAATATTTAATACAGTTGTTTACATTATTTCGGTTTTTGAATGTTTGTTTTCTCATTTTCTTCTACTTGTTCTTAACGTTCATTTGCTTATTCATCTTTCACTTAAAGCATTTGTAATGCTTTAAAATTTTAAGATTTTTTTTTCCTCTGGTAAGGTAAAGTTCAAGATTCCTGTTCTCTCCTGAGTTTAGTTTTGATTCCAAGAAGAAAAAGAAAGTTGCAAGATTTATTTGTTGTTGTTTAGAAGTTGATATGTTCTCCTTTTAAAACTTTCATGACTTGTTGTTTATATAAAGTTTTTGGCAAGAAATTTGTTTAAGTTCGTTCTTCATTTGGGTTAAATGTAAAGTCGAGGGTAAATATTTTTTTAAAAAATAAAGAAAACAAAAAAAAAATCAAAGTTAATGAACCATTATACTCTGACTATAAGTTATTACTAGTTTATGGCCAAAAATAGATTGTTAAGTAAATTTTATTGGTAAATTTTTAAGACGACAGCCAATATGAGGAGAAGCATAGAGAAATTCATTTGTTTAAAAGGAAAGTTTGTGACATTAAATGTTTAAGTTAAAACTTATTGATTGAAATCAAACATTTTAAATTTTAAAAGGCTTTTAATTGGCGAAAAAATAATTTAAAAAATCACGTTCCTTGCTTGCAAAAAAAAAACAAGAAAGTAACTGTTTTAAACAGGGCGTATGATTAATATATATTTTCGTTTAAAGAAAATTATTTAATTATGATTGAATTATAGAAAATTCTTAAGAACTCGTAAATGCATATAAATATTAAATAAACTCGTATATGAAATATTTTTTCTTGTAATAAAAGTAGCTTTTACCTTGTTAAAAATTTATTTTATTTACTTCTTCTAATCCTCGTTGTAAAAATAATGTTAAACAATGTTAGTTTATTAGATAAAAACTACTACTTAAGTACACTTATAAGGTGAAACAAAAAAGTATCATTTCCTAAAGTAGAATCTGAATGCACTGTTTATATTAAATAAAAAATGAAATAAACAACTGCAATAGAAGCAAAGTAAGAAATGATTTGAAACACTGGTAGTATTTCTTTGTTGAGAAAGAAAGCAAAGTGTCCAACAACTGTTTGTCCTTTTGCTGGATTTGTTTTGGTTGTGTTTGTTTTTGTTTGTAATTCGATTTCATGCATCATAAACTACATTTTTTTTTTTTGTAAAATGCACCAGCTGATAGTCAGTTGAAGGCAAGTTACAAAATGATAAATATCAAACAAGTAAAAAGAATTTATTTAAAACATTTTACATTTCTTTCTTTGTTCACAAAAAAAGTGCAAATTTAAACTAAGAGAAACAAGAAGAATAAAAATGCTATAAAAACATGATACATATTTAAAATAATATTTTTAAAAAATTATTACGATTTTCTTATCTGACCTGCCTTCAATCTGTTTTGTTAGTACTTGTAAGTACTTGATGGTGTAAGTAAACTAGCGATGACAATTCGGAAATCATGAACGGAAAATGCCAAAAGTTAACTAAATTGAGATATTTCGATTTTCGGGAATTTGTCCTAAAAATCCCAGGAAATGCTATTTTTTCATTTATGTTACTCTTTAAAACTATGTTATCATACCAAAGATAATACTGATTGCAAGTAAATTTGGTAAAATTTGCCAAATTTTGTTTTGATTTTGAATTAAAACAATTCCCCGCAAACAAGTTTTATATACCAAAAGGTTATAATTGTCCAGCCAGAGCTAGACAATAATTTGAATTTTTAAATTAAAACAATCGTCAAATTCCGACAGTAATCAGAATTAAGATTTTGTTTTGACGCCATTGAAATTTTCCTTTTTTGGGGGCGGACGTAGAGCCCCGAAACAGTACATTGTAAAAATTAAACAAAAAAGATGGAGTTTACAATCGAGACGAAGCACAATGTTTTTAAAAATTAGCCACAATAAATTTGAGTTGATTTTAGTTTTATTTGTATCAAGTTCAGATTTAAATGAGCCTTCCATGTGAATCGATGATCAAGGTGAAGGCCAAGATATTTCGCCTGAAAGTGCTAAGCACCCCTAAAGTAAAAGTTACATGAGTTACTTTTTGTTCATTTATTTTTATTTTCCATATCTTTGCAATTTTCTCTACTTGGGCTACGTGATGTTGCAGTTTACTCGAGGCCCCTTTAGGATCTTCATACGTACAGAGAAAAACAGTATCATCAGCAAAAGCCGACGAGCGTGTAAGAGTCATAGAGAATCAATAAAAAGTTTAGTTTGTTTGCAGGCCTTAATGTAATATTTTAATCAAACCTTAAGAGTCATCAATACAAAATGTGAAACAGTATTTCGTTTCGTGAAAAGCATATCATATATGACCTACAAGTCAGATATGATATGTTGTTGTATTTCAAGATCAGGGTCAGCATATTTTTAAGCAATTCCACGAACAATCTTGACGTAGTTGGTAACAGACTTATAGGCCTCTAAAGCTTTACATTGAAAAGATTCTTTCCAGGCTTATGAATCATCTTTTCCAAGGCAATTCTTTACATTCGCGAAAAGTATTAAAACTGAAATATGGCGTTAAAAACAGTGAATCTATTCTCTTTTCTGCGCAAGGTATCTTCAAAGAACTCTGTTGCTTATTTCATTAAAACCAGGAGATGTTTTTTGCATTTAAATTAAATAATCTGGGAATTGAAAAAGTTTTTTTTATAGAGCGTCAAGCAACCATAGGCGGTAATCCACTTATTTCAGTACATGTGTTGGGAGTGAACACTTTTATTAAATGACTTGCGATCTGATCACATTTAACTTAATTATGTCTTGCCTATGATCCTCTCAGATTACGAAGTAGAGATTTTGCAACAATACGAATTTTTAGCTAATCGCCGGAGAGGATAGTTTGTCTGACGTGTTGACTCTACACCTTTCAAATTTTTCTTTAGTGATGCTTTTATATGTTCCTGCGGCAAATTTCTAAGATTGTTTTTAAGGATCTTTCAGCTTATTTTTTAGTTCTGGTGATTCGGGATTTCGCCAATCTCTTTGGGCGCTTATATTTCTACACACAAAAGCTGCAGAAACCAAAAGAAAAAGTTCTTTTGTAACAGTCTGGTATACCGTCGATAACTTTCGAAGATTTATATGATATATTTTTGATATTTTGACCAATAAAGCTTTTAAGATAAGACAAGATTTCTATTTACGACTATCGGAAATTAGTTGGCGGAAGATAAATCTAAAAAGCCTTGAGCCTTAAAAAGTTTCGGGGTATAACTTTCCTTACACCGAAATCAATGACATCTGAAATTTTATTTTGAATAGTTGGTCAATAAGTAGATTGTCCAGTTAAATTTACATGCAGTTCTATTTCATACACGGAATCGTACAAAACACTACCTCTACGATTAATTAGGCGGGAGCCCCATTGCGTATGACGACCTTAATATTTGCAAAAAAAAATTTCCTCTCATATTTTCTTATTGTAAACCCGGGCAGACAAGAAGCCAACGAAGTAACGAGGTTCTGGAAAAATTATTTAATTAATTTGTGTTTGATTTTAGATTTAATCAATATATCCAAGCTGCCATATTATCTATTCGTGGGACTTTCATATCGTTAAAAGTTAACCCTCATACATATTCTAAAGGTGCTTTTAGATGTCGTATCTGCCTTTGAAATTAACATCACATTAATTTTTAGGTTAAGTAGAAAATATTTTGTTTCATTTATTGGTTTTTATAACGTTACCTTTAGGGGTCTCCAAAATCTAAAACATTTTGAAGATTTTGGACTGAAAAAATTAAAGAAAACGAAAATTGTAATTACTTGGGTTAAAATGATTTCCAGGAAAGTTTTGTACCGCATAAAGTAATTTTATTTGACTAAATGTCTTATTTACGTAATATCTGTTGCAATTTTTGGCGCTGTAAATTGAATTAAATAAAGTTGATTTAATTAGATCAGAAGCTAATTTGCAGACATTAGTATATACTACACAGAAAGAAGACTCGCTTTCTAAAATCAAGAATTTTATTCTTGAATTTATCCAAAATCTTTTTAAGTACGATCCTTACTTACATTTTCTTAAATCAAGCCTATTTAATATATTATTTTACATTTGAAAACAAAGTGTCTTGGTTGCCTAGAGGTAACGCTCTTGTGCTGCGGTGCAAAAATCCCTGGTTCGAATGTCAGCTTCGGTAAATACAAAAAATTAAATTTTTATATTATAAATTTTAAGTATCTATAAAATAAAAATAAACTATAAAATTCTTCTTCTTTAATAAAGCTCCATAAGTCAAAAAAATGACATTTCATTTTCGAATTAATCCCGTTTATGGCTTAAATCAAACCTTTTTTGGCTTAATTGTGGCTAAAAGTAAGAAATTCGTACTTGAAAAATTTTACTTGGAGTAAGAAATTTCGTACTTGATTTAAGAAAAACCGTACTCACCGTACTTTTGACACCGCTATGGCTTGATTTAAGTAAAGTTTTCTTAGATAATTTTTTGTGTGTATGTATCATTAAATTAATGACAAAAAAATATTTGACCCTTTTTACTATTAGTTTAATTAAGCTCTAAAATTAAATGTTATCAATGTGTTACAATGATTTTCTTATCAACTTCTTTTGTTTTAAGGTGATCAAAAAGTTATGTCCCTAACTAACACTTAAATTAAGTGTTATATTTTTCAATCGCTAACTTTATATGACTTTTTATTTGCAACTTTATTTGGTCATATATTTTATAAGTCAACAATTTACACTTTAGTACCTTTTCTTTCTCAACTTACACTTGCTTCATGTAATAACATCCCAAAGAACTTATGCACTTGTACGTTTGTGTTGAACGTATATACCCAGCACACAAAATAGAGAGGCATTGCCTAATTCAATAATAAATCTTAATTTTCATGAACCAACAAAAAAAATTTAAATCATATATATATATTTATATATCGTCAGCTAAAATTTAAAACCACGTAACCACATTTCTTAAAGGAGGACGTGGTTTTGCATTTCAGCTCACAATATATTAAAATGTATATTGCATTAGCTTGTGCCGAACTAAAATTTATGCTCTCAGACGGAATTCCTTGTCCATTTTGGTAGATTCATCCAAAAAGGTTACAGTCAGTCAGACATACATATCTTGGAATTTCTATCTAAGACACCTATTTGGATTTCTGACCGCCTACGTACGATTGTGTTTGTGTAAGTTATATGAAAACTTACAAAAAAAAGAGCGTCAGTAGTCAAGCTACAAGTAAATTAGCCTGACAGCCCTCAGATCGTTGGTTTACCCCTTGCCTTATGCTTTGATTACTACCTAAGCGAAAGTTGTTATTTTACACTTAAAAATATTTAAGTATTTTTGAAAAAATATTTTATTAGATTTCTGTCAAATTTCGATCAAAAATTTTGGCTGCGAATTTCATGCGACTTGTTTGTCGGATTTTTTGTCAACGGCTTTTTATATAAATGGGTCAAATGTTGGTTGGAATTTGTACAATTTTGTTGACTGGGTACATATGTATGCACATACAAACATACATATGTAAGTATGTTTAAGCGTATGTAAACGTGTCTACAAATTTGTAAGTTGTAAGAGCATAACAGGGACACAAACATTTTCTGTGTAACTATGGTTTAAGATTTTACAAAGAAGTTAAGAAAAAAATAATAACAAAAGTTACAACACAATGAGCAGAAAAAATGCCCAAATTGTTTCCACATGTGTGTGTTCATCGTTAAAACGACTTGAAAATAGTTAAAATAACTTTTAAATCTAATAAAAATGAACGAAAAACAAATAAACATATGACGGTAATTTAGCAGACAGGGTTTTACAAATCTATGGGAAAAAACATATCCTTGGGATTTATGAATTGAGTGGTAAATTGTGAAATAGGTTTTACACACCTTAAATTTACCACCCATACCACATATGAGAAATGGGTGATATTATGCATTTGTGCAGATGCAGATAATGCTTTAAAATAATATTAATCGAATCAGAATTACTTCTTATATATGAAAAACAAAGCATGTCCGTCCCTTTGTGCGTCCGGGAAAGTTTCCAGTTTTTTAACATGATCCAAAAAGAAAATTTAAATATGAGTGAAATAATTTGCACAATTTCCTAAGTATACATTCGGAGTTTACCATAGGTCGCAATAAGTCCCTTTTTCATAAATAAAGTTTAAACGTATAAAATACAAAGAGAAAATGGAGTTGTAATTGCACGTACATATTTTTTTTATATTTTACACATAGTGATAAAATGCATTTTAGTTTGACACTCCGTTTTATTATTTTTTTTCGATATTTATTTACGCCCCACAAAGTGTATATATTTTTTATCCTGCCAAAATCCCAAGTGAATTTGGCCATGATAGTCTGTTTAACTAAAGTTTCTAGAGCCAAGTCACTTTCTTCGGATCGCGGTTGGCTCTCAGACTTAAAAAAATATCCCTGAAATTATCAGTATTTGTTATCAGCAACACCGGTTGACTACTTATTAATTACGATAAAAGAAAAAGCATGAGATAAATCATCTTTTTAAATAAAAGATACATACCAATAGTAACATAACAGTATTGCAATTTATAGTTTATTATAAATATAATAAATATCCCTATTTTTTAATTTTTAAAAACTTAGATTATTAAGGTAACCATGTTGGCGAGAGGTGTGATTTTCACATTTTAATTCTAAAATTAATCATTTTAGTAATTTAAACTTTTTTTTAACAAAGAAAATTGGGATTAAGTCCTGAATAATAATTAAAAATTGTTGCAAAACCAAAAAGGTTTTGTTTTCGGTAGCCCTTATAATACGTTTGGTGGTAACCAATGGTTATCCAGATGTAAAAGGGGAGAAGAAAATCCAAACAGTTAAATAATTAAAAATGGTTTGTGGAGTTTTTTGAAAGGACTCTTGAATGTTTTGGTTTATTTATAATAATTCTCAATAAGTTTATTAAAGCTTTTATATAAAGTCAGAAAATAGTCATGAGTTTTTTCAAGAATTTGGTTAAGGTTCACTGATGATTTGGTGTCAGAATCAATTAAATGCATATAGACACGCTTAACCTGAAATAATCCTTGTAAATAAGCTAAGAATATTGGGATCATATTCTGCCTAATAGAGAAGGCGTAACTCAATTTTTTTCAAATATCATTTTTTCGTTATTATGGCAAACAAAGTTCAAATTTATTTTGTTGACTCTTTTTAATAAAAATTACATTTTAACTTTTTATATGCAAAATATTATAATTTTATAAAGAGTTTTTCTTCTCCTGTTAAGTAACAAGAAATTCGAGTTATCCCTTTCTATATTAAGCCTAAATTATTTAGTTTTAAGTCCTTGGCATACAACGAAGACGTAACAAGATTTTTTTTGTAACTCAACAGAGGAACATGGATGCCAGATTAGACGATTTATCGTCATTTTGACGTTTTTTGGCCACAAAATTGGACGATTTTTGCCCTAAATTTGACGATTTTTAAAAAGAAAGGTTTTCGACTTTAGCCTAAGTCTAAAAATTTCGTTTTACAGAGCCATGACCATGTAAAACTATAGGGTTTGCAGAGAAAGTTTTTGTGAATTTTTTGTCCAATCTTTCGCTACTTTAATTACAAGTTGATATTCAAATCTCAAAACATTGGTACCAAGTAAAAGATCTTTTAAGGCTCTTCAGCCTTAATACTCTACAGTACAACACACCTAGAATATACTGTTTGTGTTTATTCACATACAAACATATGTATACAATATATCCCATCCAGCAATTTTTTCATTTTTTAATCAAATTTGAGTCTTTTTCGACTCCACAGCGCGATTAAAAAGGCAAAATATGCACGCATTTTCTAAACATAAAAGATACTTTTGTCGGGAGAAAAACGTAACTACCCGCGACTCTTCTTGATAAGTCATTTATAAATCTTTTTTGATATTAGTTAAAAAATCATTTTCGACCCCTTTTTTTGTAATATTTAAAGTGTTTTCTGATCATATATAAGTCTTATTTAATTCGTTTGTGACTCTTTTCCGAGTCGTTTTTCAGTCACATACATAGCCGATTTCGAGTCTTTTGTGAGTAATTTATCAGTCCTTTTATTGCCATTTATCACACATATTTCAAATCATTAGGAAGTTTTATTTTATCATTTATTATTTTTTTCATTTAAAAAATACATAAGTTAAATTAAAAAAAAAAAAACAAAAAAAGAAGGTAATGAGTTAAAGCACAGCTTTTTTAAATTGTCTCACATTTCCATGATACCAAAGAACAGTCTTCACCTTTTTTCTTTACCCAGGCATTTGATAATGTTCTCATTACGCCTAAACATACAACGTGCATATAATCTAAAGAGCACTGTGCAAATACATCTATGCTAAGTTTTTCTAATGGTGAAATTGACACCTTTAAATGATGTTCGGGTTGAAGAAGATTTCTGGAAGTGTCGTTGGTTCTTACCGCACACTCGCTTTCCGTAAGGAAAATAAAACGGTGCTTGACTATTTGTCCTCTCCGTATGCAGCGAGTACAGGAATAGTATCCACTACACAGAAAAAATTATCTAAGAAAACTTTACTTAAATCAAGCCATAGCGGTGTCAAAAGTACGGTGAGTACGGTTTTTCTTAAATCAAGTACGAAATTTCTTACTCCAAGTAAAATTTTTCAAATACGAATTTCTTACTTTTAGCCACAATTAAGTCAATAAAGGATTGATTTAAGCTCAAAACCGGACTTGATGTAAACCAAAAAAAGATTGATTTAAGCCGTAAACGGGATTATTTCGGAAATGAAATGCCATTTTTTTGACTTATGGAGCTTTATTAAAGAGGAAGAATTTTTTATTTAATTTTTATTTTATAGATACTTAAAATTTATAATTTAAAAATTTCATTTTTTGTACTCACCGGAGCTGAGATTCGAACCAGGGACTTTCCGCACTGCAGTACAAGCGCTCTACATATAGGCCAATTTGTTTTCAAATGTAAAATAATATATTAAAACAACAAGTTATTTTCTGCTTGACTTGTTGAAGCAATCCAAATAGGCTTTATTTAAGAAAATGTAAGTAAGGATTGTTCAAATATGAACATGATAACGAACCATTTGCCAATTCTTTAAATATTTGCTTTGTAAATGGGTTTATTTATTTAGGGAGTTTAGTTTTACGAAACAAAAGTAAGCAAAAAAACTAATAGATAAGGAAATGGTTCGTTATATTTATTTTATAATTAGTTAGGTGATAAACATTTAAATAGTCCTTTGTTTATAGAAAATTATTTTAAATGTGTTATTTTAAGGACTAAAGATAAGGATGTAAGGGTGATAAATACTTATCAATAAGTAAAAAGTAAATAAACCTAAAATTGTATTCTTTTCTTATCGCCCTTACTTAGCCGTAGGGTTAAGTCATAAAACTTGGGTGTTCCTTTATCTGCAGGAATGCTCACTCAAATTTGGTATATAAGTAGAAAATATTTAGAAATTAAATTAATATTAAAAAGATATTCAACGGAAGAGATTAATGTTTAGTTTTAATCTTCATTTGGTCCTTCGAAACTTTAAAAAACTAGTGACAAATCAGTTTACAAATTTATTATAAAGCGTTAATCTCGGCTAAAACAGAGATTTAGTTAGTAACTGGTGAAAAATAGTGCAAAAATTAAATATCAAAAAGCGTAAGTCTCGGCTATAACAGAGATTTAATTAAACAACAAATAACAATCCATACAATATGGCAAATAGAGCGAAGCTTTTTGAAAGGCAAAAGGAGATTGGTAACGAAGTAGTTTGCATCCAAAACAAACTAACCCACCGGCCAACTCGCCAAATAAAGATTTTAGAAATCAAAAAACGTCTTGAAAAAATCCAAGAAGAATTTGAGGCAAACCATAAAGCATTGCTGAGCTACGGAATAACATCTGAAGATTACTTCAAAAATGAATATTTCATGTGTATAAAAAATATAATTCAAGAAGTTAGAAATTTCATCAGCGAAGAAGAGGAGAAAGATCAGCTAGCAATGGAAGAAAGTGGCCAAACGTCAAAAGGAAATAACAAAGTAGAAGAATTTGTTAGAAAAACTCCTTTGATGGAAGATTTCTATAAATTAAAAAACTTTTTTGAACAATGGTGTTCAAATTTAGAAGTTAATATCAACAATGTGTCCATCAGCGTACTTCCAATTAAAAAGCAATTTTTGGAAGACAAGTATGGGCAATTGAAGAAAAAATATGAAGAACTACAAAGTTCAGAAGATCGCAAAGAGGCAGATGAACAAATGCTCGAAGCCGAAACCAGCTATTATGATATGGCAGAGTTAATTGCTGAAAGTATGGAGAAGTCTTCCCAACGACAAAATCAATTAAGCCATAAAGAAGCAGAATATAGCAGCTCTGCCCATTTAGGAAAAATAAAGATTCCTGAATTTGACGGAGATATAAATGAATGGGCGTCATTCCATGACTTATTTAAAAATCTCATACATGATTGTCCAACTCTTTCAAATGTAGAAAAGATGTACAGGTTAATAACGTCCCTTAAAGGTGAAGCAAAAAAACTAGTGCAGCACCTGAACATAACGGACAACAACTACCTGGCAGCGTTGGAAATCCTTAAGCAAAGGTATGAAAATCGTAGGCTACTATTTACAAACCAAGTGGACATACTACTTGATCAACCCGTGGTAAATAGTGAATCGTCATCAAGTTTAAAACAGCTGTTAGATAAAACAAACAGTTGCATTTATGTGCTAAAAAGCATGAATTTAAACCTAACGGATGCTGAACCATTTATTGCTCGCATAATAATAAGAAAGTTAGACAAAGAAGGGCTGCGATATTATGAGCAAACCGTTAAGAAAGCTAAAGAAATCCAAAATCTTAAAGACGTTTTGACGTTCTTGGAGCAACAAGTTCAAGCTCTGGAAGCTGTATCAAAAGAGCAATCGAAAAAAGGTTATAAAAAGTCCAATGATACAAGCAAAACAAACAACATGTTCAATTCGGTGCAAAAATCATGCCTGTACTGTAAAGTTAATAGCCATACAACAGTAGCATGCAGAAAATTTTTGGCCCTATCAACTACTGAGCGACGCAAACTCGTCTATAACAACAAATGGTGTTGGGCATGCATTGAACACAACAGCAATAAATGGTGCACAAGTAAAGTTAAGTGCATTCATTGTGGGAAAAGGCACCATAACTTGCTACACATAGATGAAAAGGAAAATGAGATGACAAAGCCAAATAGTTCCAAGTCAATGATTACGAAGAAGCAGTTAACAACCGTACTTCTAGCAACAGCACGAGTAAGCGTCTGTGCGGCTAATGGTGAGTTTGTCACACTTAGGGCGCTTATTGATCAAGGTTCGCAAATATCAGGACTTTCAGAAGAAGCATCACAAATACTAGCGCTCCCAAAAGTTAAATGTAAGACGAACATATTTGGCCTTGGAAACACCATCACAGCGACATCAAAAGCAAAAGTAAAGTTGTTCATCCGGCCTCGCTTTACCAGCAACGAAGTGGTGGAAGCGGAAGCTTTAGTTTTGCCTTCAATATCAGGTCCGCAGCCTGATCAGTCGTTTAAAAATGATCTTGGGCAATGGAACGGTTATGTTCTAGCTGACCCGATGTTCAACAGATCTGACAGAATCGATATTTTAATTGGCGGCGATATTTACAGCAGCATTATACAAGAAGGTGTTTGCAGAAGGGGCGACTTGTTGGCTCAAGCTACCAAACTGGGATGGATTGTGACTGGGCTTTATAAAAATACAAGTAATAATAAAAAACTATTGTCAGCAGTAACAAACTTGGAAAAATTTTGGGAGCTTGAAGAAGTGTCAATTGTGGAAGAGTGCAATGAAGATAAATTTTGCCTAAACGAATATGAGAAAACTACAAAAGTCAATGAAGAGGGTCAAATGGTAGTCAAGTTACCGCTTAAAACTGACACAGAATTGGGTAATTCCAGACAACAAGCACTGGCTCGGTTCCTGTCGCTAGAAAGAAAATTTGTTCGCGAACCAAAACTAAAAGAAGACTATGCAAAATTTATGGAAGAGTATTTGTATCTTGGTCATATGAAAAAGACAAAAAACGGAAGCGGCAAATACTATTTACCACATCAACCGGTAATAAGAGAAAAGAGTTTGACAACAAAGTTACGTGTGGTTTTTGATGCTTCTGCTAAAACAACAAATGGAAACAGCTTAAATGATATCATGTTTGTGGGTCCGAAGCTACAAAAAGATCTATTTGACATCATTTTAAAATGGAGGCTGTGGAGATTTGTTATGACTGCTGATGTGGAAAAAATGTACCGTCAAATAAAGATTGCAGACGATCACCAATCCTATCAACATATATTATGGAGAGAGAACAAACATCGGCCTATAGAAGAATATAAATTAACAACCGTAACGTACGGGACGGCATCTGCCCCGTTTTTAGCAGTAAGGTCACTGTTTTACATTGCGGATCACTGTTCAGATGAAGACGAGCTGATTAAGCAAACTATCAAAGATGACTTCTACATGGATGATCTGATGACTGGAGCAGACACCATTCAAGAATGCAAAATTATCAGACATAAAATTGAAAAGCAGCTAAAACAATTTGGGTTCCATTTACGAAAGTGGCTCTCAAATGACAAAGAAGTTATAGATGGCGTAAATAACAGAAGAGAGAATGCAATTATCCACATTGAAGACGACGAAACTGTAAAAACACTTGGTCTACAGTGGGATCCTGTAAGAGACGAATTTCAATTCAACGTAAATTTCTCACAGAATAAAACCATAACAAAAAGGCAAGCGCTCTCAGATGTGGCAAAAATTTTTGATCCTATGGGGTGGTTATCCCCAGTTACGATTAAAGCAAAACTATTTATTCAAAGTTTATGGTTGCGGGAATCGGCTTGGGACGAAATATTGCCAGATGAATTTCAACAGGAATGGTGTGAATTTAAGAAAGATGCTCTTAATTTTCCAAAAATTCGTATTCCAAGATGGGTGGAAACAATAAGCGAAAAAGAGTTGGAGATTCATGGCTTCGCAGATGCTTCTGAAAAAGCATATGCTGCAGTTGTATATATAAAACTAAATACATCCGTAAAGTTGCTGACAGCTAAAACTAAAGTGAATCCAATAAAAAACAAGAAGACACTCCCAAAACTGGAGCTAAGTGCAGCTCATCTGTTAACTAAGCTATTACTAAGAGTAGTAAACACATTGAATTGTAGGCACAGAATTTATGCTTGGAGTGATTCCACTATAACATTAGGTTGGATTCAAAATAACAAAAAGAAAGACAAGTTCGTAAGAAATAGAGCAAATGAGATCAATACACTTCTTCCTGAGGCAAGATGGCATCATGTTACCAGCAAAGATAATCCAGCAGACGTAGCTTCTAGGGGTATCAGTTCCGACAAACTAAAAGACCATTTACTATGGTGGTATGGCCCAGAATGGTTAAAAAAATCAGAAAAGTTTTGGCCACAGAATGAAGAAGCTGCTTCAGCACTAAAAGCAATGACTACTACAACATCAACAAATTGTAAAATTATTAACAATTTAATATGTAAATACTCTAGCTTAAACAAACTAAAGAGGGTTGTTGCCTACGTGCAGCGATTTATAAATAATTTAAAAAACAAAGAGAGGTATACCAAATACCTTACAGTAGCAGAACTGGAAGCAGCTGAAAAAATAATAATTTTGCAACATCAACAAGCAGAATTTCATGATGATATCGTAAGGCTGCAAAAAGGGTTAGCATTGAGTAACAAAAGTAAGATAGTCAATCTTTTTCCGTTTTTGGACAACGACGGTATTCTAAGAGTTGGTGGAAGATTACATAACGCAAGTTTAAATTATAATCACAAGCATCCAATGATTTTACAAAAATCCGAACTTTCAAACCTGATTATACATCAAACTCACATTTTAACACTTCATGGTGGTAATAGATTAATAGAGTCAACAATAAAACAAAAATATTGGATAATTAGCTTAAAGAATTCAATAAAGAAATGTATTAGAAGCTGTGCAACATGCATTCGTTATCAACAAAAGACGACTAAACAACTAATGGGGAGCTTACCAGAGTTCAGAGTAAATGTCTCATATCCCTTTTGTCATACTGGTGTGGACTATGCGGGACCAATACATCTAAAGTGTTCTAAGGGCAGAGGCCAAAAAAGTTACAAAGGTTATATTGCGATTTTTGTGTGCATGGCAACGAAAGCGATTCATTTAGAAGCTGTAAGTGATTTAACCACAGAGGCTTTTATGGCAGCCTTAAAGAGATTTTTTTCAAGAAGAGGTATAAGTTCACACATGTATTCCGATAATGGGACTAATTTTGTAGGCGCCAATAAAAAATTAGATGCAGATTTAAAGGCTGCAATTAAAAATAATACAACACTTATTCCAATTTTGGCTGAGCAGAAGATAGAGTGGCATTTTATTCCCCCGGCAGCCCCTCACTTTGGAGGGATTTGGGAGTCTGGAGTAAAATCAATGAAGTACCATCTAAAAAGAATAATTGGTGAAACAAAATTAACATTCGAAGAGATGAGTACACTGTTGACACAGATAGAAGCTGTATTGAATTCCAGGCCATTGACAGAAGTAGATGCTGATGGTATTGACTCCGTAAATGTACTATCGCCAGGTCATTTTCTAATTGGAAGGCCAGTGATTGAGCAAGCGGAGCATGTTGATGACTCAACCGTGACATCATTGAACAAATGGAAGCTTATCCAGCGACTGAAGAAAGATTTTTGGAATCGCTGGAAAAAAGAGTATCTTGTAACACTCCAGCAGCGGAAGAAGTGGCAGCATCCGTCAAAAAATTTGAAAGAAGGTGCGGTAGTGCTAGTTAAAGATGAAAACACTCACCCATCGAAGTGGCCTCTCGGCAGAGTAATAGAGGTTCACAAAGGAAAGGACGAGAAAGTACGAGTAGTAAGTGTAAAATATCAAAACAATATCCTAAAAAGACCAGTTCACAAGATAATTCAACTGCCGGGCTCAGAAGATGTAGATGAAGAAGAAAGTAAAAAAAAAATAAGTAGTTTTCATGTCAAAAATAAAAAGTCCAGATATTCAAACCTGTGCAATATTGTTGGACTATGGATGATAATGTGGCTCCTTGCGGTGTCAGCAATAAATGCTGCTTCACTTAGGTCCACCGTTCGTGCTACAGTAAAAGAAATATCGTTAGATACCGCGATATATCTTGACAACGTTGGAGTTATAAACATTGTGAACTCCAGATGGAGCTTGATTATTTATTATGATTTAAATCTTTATTTCGAAGAAATAAGACGAATAAAAAAGTTAAAAGAAAAACTTGAGAATGAATGTTCCAGACTTGAGTCATACAAAGAAGCTTGTGAAATGATAGTATGGTCAGTCAATCGAAGATACAAGCTATTAGAGCAGAATAATAATCTTTTAATCACAACTGAAAGACATAAAAGGTCGCCATTTGAATTTGTTGGTTCAATTTACCATATGTTGTTTGGAATGATGGATGCCGAAGATCGAAAAACCATGGAAGAGAATATGAGAAACATATTTAAAAATCAAGAGGATCTTCAAAAACTGACAATACAGCAAACCTCGATCATAAATTCTACAGTAAATGTTCTGAAAAAGACTACTGGAGAAGTGAATAATAATTTTAGCAAAATGTACCGGCAGCTAAAGCTTTTTTATGATGAGATGCAGAATAATACCCAAGTGGAACGTCTAATAATCTTATTTCAAGTAATGACTACTCAACTGCATCTAATGATAGATGAATGTCATGAAGTTCAGATGTCTATTGCAAATCTATTAATTGATGTTAACCATGGCCATATTAATCCAGATCTTTTGACAGCAGCACAATTGCAAGAAGAGCTTTCCAATATTGAGAAAATGTTGCCAGCTAATCTTAAGCTGCCGGGGAAAAATACTGGTACTGAATTGAAGGAAGTATACAACTCCATGGTAGCCAAAGGTGTCATTGTGGATAATCGTCTGGTAATACAAGCAGGAATACCGTTATATAATATCCATAGCTCAGAGGTGTACAGAATAATTCGACTGCCCGTCGGGGGGAATGATACTGCAATGGAGCCTATCATCGAGGGTGATTACATCGTATACAACTTTGCAACCAATTTGTATTTTTTGATGTGGCAGGCCCAGCTTAATGCTTGCACAAAAAATCTGCAGGAAGAGTATATATGTAAAGATGAAATTTCATGGAAACCAGCGGTGGAACGGTCATGTGAAGTCTCGGCGTTAAAACAATCTAGACATGCTGAATGCCATTTCCAAGAAGTCCCTAAGAAGTGTGTTTGGAAAAAATTATCAACAGACAACCAATGGATTTTTGCGGTTTTCGATACATTTTCGATGACTGTTGATTGTGGGTTTGGCACACGGGATTGGCTAACGTTACCGCCAAAGGGAATAATAAGTTTACCAGCCGGATGCTCTGCAGTATACGAAGGAGTTACTCTACCATCATCTCAACAGTTCACAACAAAGAAGACATCATCGATTCAAATGTCATCATGGGGCCTAGGATATGAGCAGGTAAAAGCCAAGCTAGTAAAACCGTTTGATGTGGCAGTTGTTAACAATGCCCAGGATATTGCGAGAATTCAAGAAGATATAGAGGTCATGAAGGACAGCAAAACTGAGCTAATGAAACTGAATTTTCATCATGTGACGGGACACGTGTCATTAATGTTAGTTGTTATTATTTTAATAATTGTAATTTCAATTTATATTAAGTATAAATGCTGCAGCCATAAAGAAACCGTAGTTAAAATAGATTTTACCCCTCCTGTGGCCCTTAATGCTCGGCAGAATGTTCAAATATGAACATGATAACGAACCATTTGCCAATTCTTTAAATATTTGCTTTGTAAATGGGTTTATTTATTTAGGGAGTTTAGTTTTACGAAACAAAAGTAAGCAAAAAAACTAATAGATAAGGAAATGGTTCGTTATATTTATTTTATAATTAGTTAGGTGATAAACATTTAAATAGTCCTTTGTTTATAGAAAATTATTTTAAATGTGTTATTTTAAGGACTAAAGATAAGGATGTAAGGGTGATAAATACTTATCAATAAGTAAAAAGTAAATAAACCTAAAATTGTATTCTTTTCTTATCGCCCTTACTTAGCCGTAGGGTTAAGTCATAAAACTTGGGTGTTCCTTTATCTGCAGGAATGCTCACTCAAATTTGGTATATAAGTAGAAAATATTTAGAAATTAAATTAATATTAAAAAGATATTCAACGGAAGAAATTAATGTTTAGTTTTAATCTTCAAGGATCGTACTTGAAAATTTCAAGAAAGATTTTGTATAAAATCAAGAATAAAATTCTTGATTTTAGAAAGCGAGTTTTCTTTCTGTGTATGCCCTTAAGTTCCAAAAATGAAAGACTTTGCTGGTGCATCCATAACCAAACAACCAACTTTATTATTAAAAAACTTATCGACAAAAACCAAGCCTTCTTCCATCAGAGCATTAAGTTCTGCTATAAATTCTTTTAAAACATTGTTTGCGCAATTGGACTTTGAAATTCCTTCAAACACGCGAATGAGGAACACATAGCTTGATCAAACAATACTTCCTAAAATCGCCCAACTTGCTAAGAAATGCTTTTAAATAGTGGCAGACCGTTAATGCCAATATCTAGAACAACATCCAGCGAATTTAAAACCCTGATGTTACATTTTTAAATAAAAAACATAACAAGCATTGTTCAATCATCTATCTGCGGAAAATATGATTATAAAATACATAATTTTAATCACTTCTTAAACACCTGCATGATCTGTTTTTGATTAAGCATTTTTCAATCTACTAAGTAAGTAGAAAATGATAATAAATAACTGAAATAGTAGTCACATTTTAAACGTCTGTATGGTTAATTTGCGATTGCTATACAATTTGTTATTGTATTTAAAATCAAACTCATTTCAGTCAGTAGCGCGAATCATTTTCTTGCCCATTTTTGATCGCGTAAATGATTAATTAGTTTTTGATCACCAAAAGTACTTTTAAAAGACTTAGCAAGGTGATTTTTCAAAAAACAATCTTCCAAATGCTATCTGGGATGTATTTTTAATTTGTTCGGCTTAAGAGAAACTAAAAGCAAAAACAAGTTTCTTCCGCTTTTAGCCATTCTATATTAGCAATTGCGTGTTTATTTAAAAATATTTAAAATCTTTTTAGTTAGAATACTATATATAACAAGAATTAGAAATATGTAGTGTCCTTAAAAAATGAAAGAAATTATTTGTTTCAAATGAAATTGTTTTTTAATTAAAAATTTTTTTTAAGGACTAAACTTGGAAATGTGTTAAATTTTGTTTTACATTTACGTTTTTTTTCATTGGCAGCTTGTTTTACTTTAAATGATGAAATTTTGCCATTTTTGTTACTACTTTTGACGAAATTACCTGTAAGCAACTTGCTTCCCAATTTGTTTATTCTTATTAAGTAAAAAGGTAACTAAAATCATAAGTTTTAGTGTTGACGATCCTTTGACGATTTCAAAAACTTGTTTTAACGATTTTGACGATTTTTTTCCTAAGATTTGACGATATTGGACCAAAATTATCTGGCAACTATGCAGAGAAATAACGTTTTAAAAAATTTGAAAAATTTTGCATATAAAAAGTTAAAATAAAATTTTTATTAAAAAGGCAGCATTTTTTTAATAAGAAAAACAAAAAAAAATTTGATGAATTTAACATTTATTCGCCAGAATAATCAAAAAACGCTAGTTTAAAATAAACCTTTCTATATCAACCCAAGGATATTGAAAAACACTTGTAACTTTATTTGAGGTTTGTTAACAAGTTTTACTCACATATAAGTTTTTAAAGTTACTTTTAACGAGAAAAAACTCTAAAAATATTTTAAGAATTAAAAAAGATGCTTTTTAAATTATTATCTTTAGTTTATTTTTAGCGGAATTCAAAATCCTAAAATAATGTAAATTAACATCTTTTAATATTTTACCCTGTTTATGTGCTGTGGGGCCATTTATCTTATTATTGTTGGCTTATTTGTCGCAAATACATATGCTCGTTTTTTCGTCTGCCGCCTTTTTCTTTTGTCCCTTTTTTGTTTAAGGTGTTAACAGTTTAGTAGTTTAAGGTATATCCCTAAAATAATAAGGACAGATTAAACAAGATAGTAGATCCAACCACACATGTTGAAAGGTTAAATGGTTAAATTGGCTGTAAAATATTGTCACTTAATGTATCAAAAGATTAACTACAGCTTTCCAAAATTCCTTCAAGTGTTAACATTTTAGAAGTTTTTGTAAAAACAGGTCACATAGGGACTGAATCGCTAATGGAATCCTTAACAGTACTGATAAAAAAACAGGTAAAACGAGGAGCAAGATAATTTAAAAAGGATTAAGAAACTTAAGTATTTGTATATTTTGAAAAAATAAAATTTTTTTCCAGGATTAAATTTAAGCATTTTAAAATTCGGAAATTATTTTAAGGCCACAGTAGTGGTGCCTCAGACAAAAGTTTTCACCTCAAATTAATGTCATTTTATTTTGCTATAAAAGCCAGCACCCAGGGGATAGCTCTATACATGCATTGTATCGTGTTGGTATAAGGAAAATAGGCTATATGAATGAGAATATATGGGGTAATGTTTGTGGACATTTGATTTAAATTTCTTGATATTAGCTGTGACAGGGAAGACATATTTATGTGGATTGTTCCACATTTGGACTATGAGACTAAAAATAAATTCTTTCTGTAATGCGTAGTGCGATTCACTGACCATTCGACCACAAATGGGTTTACTTTTATTGAAAGACGTGTATCGCAGGTCTTAGGAACAAGTTCCCTCGGAGCACATTCTGTTATAGTATCGATGGAAAAGTAAAATACATCCCGCAATGCGACAATGTTCGAGTGAATCGAATCGAGTAGCTCCAAAATACACTTTGGGTCACCTGCCTATACATGAGAATGGTATTCCCTTTTCGGTCGGATAAGGAGAAAATAAATATAGAGAAGATCAGATGACGTAAAGTAATTCCTAAACCGTTTCAAGAAACCAAGACACTTGGATGCTTCCTTCGACAAAAAAATACGTGTTCTGTCCAGCGGACATCGCACTGGATTTTCATGTCCAGAATATCAGGGTTTTCTGCCTTCTCAATACTAATACCATCCGTTAATACAGACCATGCAGTTTGGTTAAACGTGCACTTATGTAGTAAAAGACAATATTAGGTATTACGGGCATTAAAGTCGACCCTACTCGCATGGCTTGAATCGCAAATTAGCATCAGATCACTGTTGCGGGTGTCACTCATACTCTGTCTCGTAGCTTCGATCTCCAAAGAGCTAGGCCTGTAGCCAAATGAACATGAATAACACATGCTGCTAACGTCTGCAAGGAAATATATAGGATTTAAAGTCTGACCCAGGAGGTTACTAGAAAGATAAGAAATAGAGTAGGAGGAAGGACGAAGCCTTGCGGTACCGCTGAATTTACTTTCGAAGCTGCAACCAGTAGACATGCTTAAATTGGCTCAAGAATTGAGCCTGAGTCGATCGGTATATTTGAAGGTTTCTTCTAGACCATTCCTTTTGGGCGTTGCAAACATCTACATGAATGTATAATAAAGGGTTTCCGGTGGCAAATTTATAGTTTTAAATACGATTTCAAAAAGGATCTAAAGTTCCATTCTTTAAAAATTCAAATCGTTCAAGAACTGAAAAAAAGTGACTTTGATTTGGGCAAAAACTTTTGTAAAACGATGTTGGAGCGTTTTCGAACTGTAAATCCCATTTTTTGGAGCGACGAGGCTTATTTTCGTTGAAACGGCCACGTCAACAAGCAAAAATGCTATTAGTAGTCCCAAAGACCCCGCAACCTCCGATTGAAACATAAAAAACCATTGCATTGCCGCATGAGATAATTGGACAAATGTTAACGGTGAAAATATTCGACCCACGATTACAGCATTCTCTTCGCCAAACCTTCGAGGTCATCCATCGCACTCTTTACTCACGTGGTTTTAGCAGGATGGGGCGACTGCATACACAGCCTGAGCTTCGATGAATTTGTTTCGGAAAAATTTCACCCAAAAACTTATCAGTCGCTTTGGAGACATCCCATGACCCATCCAATCTAACTCCCATGAATTTTTTTATGGGAATACCTCAAAAAAAGGATTTGAAATGGCAATCTCCAATGTCTTGTGACTTTTAAGAAAAATATTCGTCGAAAAATCAGCTCAATTTAACCAAGTTTACTGCAGCGTTTTGAACAGTGGGTTCAGTTTGACTGATGCCATCTGGATGACACACTCTTTAAAAAATAAAATCCGGATTTTCATTCTATTGTTCAATGCTCTTAACAAAATTTTTTGTCAATTATTACGATCTTTATTTAAGTTTAGAAATATAAATCTGCCACCAGACACCCTGTACCACGTATGGGGTGAGGGCATAAATATTAAGATCAGAAAGTGAATTTTACTCAATCGAGTTTCTTTTGCGGCTAGCTGTTTCTGTATCTGTAACTATTATTTGCTGTTAGCCACCTAAATATGTTTTTGTTATCATACAGAGGTACTCACTAGAGGCCAGCCCAAGACGACACTAAATAACGCATCATCTCGAATTTTCAATACATTTCATATACCTTACGTGTGCACACACAAAATTAAGTACTGCGTTGTATTGTTCGCCATCTCTTTTGTTTACTTAACTTAACTTAAATAAAAAAATATATTCACAGTTAAGCACAATTAAGCAAACAACCACGGAACATCGAGTCATCATGATCGCACACTTCCATTTCAATTCGTCTCGAAACTTTACTGTTGGCGGGATGTTCCTGGTGTGATAGTTATAAAAAACGGGGGTTGATTTTGAATGTTCATATGTATGTAATGTAATGTAATTACGCATGAGTTTTATATTGATTTGCCTGCTTGTGTATATGTTTGCTTGTGTATGTACCCACTCAACATTGTGTGTATTATTATTTGTTAACATAACAACAACATAACTCTTAAGTGTTTGTTGTTGTTGCCACACCATAGGCACAGTAATTTTTTTTTATCGACCACAGTCTCGACACCACTCTTTATTCTTAGCTACTCTACACTGCAGCACAAAAACTGTTTTAGCTACTCTACATTTCAGCACTTAAACCGTTTAACCGCACAATAACACAAGAATTAGAAAATTATGCGGTTCTTGAATTAGCTTGAATAGGACTTGTTGCAGGTCTCTAGTACTCACATACATGCAAATACACATACGGGGAGATGTACATATTAAAAAAAACAAATAATTGTATGCAAAAAGAAAATGTTTTAAATGTTTTTTATTTTTGTATTTTCTTTTTTAAAATGCATTCGATACAACGGCAGCCAAGCTGGTCCCCAAAACTCGAGCTCCACTAGAATACACAAGTCCAAAAAAAAACCCCTAAAAATGATACTACGCCCATGTATGGGGCTTTCAACACATAGTACTGAACAAAAACAACACAGGTGGATGTTGAATTGTTTTTTTTTGTAATAATACCTGCAGTGAAAAGCACTTATACTTTCTTATTAAACTTGTTTCTCCATTGGGCTTAAATGATTTGATAACTTGTAGATACAAATACATATTCAATTGTTTACCTTCTGTTCTAAATCCTTGTTGGCCTCTATTGTTTTTTGTGCAGCTGTAGTTTCCGTAGTTACTGTTGCTCCTATTGTTGATGTTGGTAAAGTGTTTTTTATTTAATTAAAAATGCAAAAGGATTTTTTTTTATTAAAACGAAAACAACCAACACAATGATAAAGTTTTCAATATATTGTTGTAGCTTTTAAAAATGAATGAAACAAATCACTATAAAATCTATTGTTTGATAGAAAAAGGTTTTGTTTTAATTGTTTGCCAATTTGCTGCCATTTGTATTTGTTTTAAACATTATGCGCTTGTTTTTTTTTAACAATAACATGTGACAAATAGGACAAACAAATAATTTTTTTACTAAATTTTTATAACAACGTCTTTACTCAAAAGAAATACAATAGTTTGGGTAAAATGGCAAGAAATACTTGTGTTCCAAAATTCATAAAAAAATTCGTCCAGCCGTTTAAGCGGGATATTTATGTAATATGCTATATATAGGAGTTATTTATTTTAGGATTTGGTAGGATTTGTTCTTTTAAAAAACCAAAAGGTACAATTAAAAAAGGAACAAGTAGGAGCTCTACAAGGTAGACCAAAAGCAGTCATCCGATGTTGTTTGGCACTCATTTTTTTCTAAATGAAAAACCTAGATTCTGTTTTTTGATTATGTTTATCTGAACCTCTTGAATTTTATTGGTCAAGTCGAGAAGGTAATATCGGCCAAAAAGCGCTTCGGCGATAGATTTTTGCACTCGTGTCGAATGTTGTTCATAAGGGCTTCCAGGGTCTCAAGGACAGACGGATAAATCAGGCGATCACTCCGGCCAATGTAAATCGCCAAAACGAGAGATGAGGGGACCCGGGAACCACGCCTTCAGAATATCGGTTTTGATCCACGCAGTGTGAGCCGCTGCTCCGTCCTACTGGAACCATACGTCCTCCAGTCCTAATTCATTCAATTATGGCAGAAAAAACTCGGCTAATATGGCCCTATAGCGCTCACCGTCCACTGTTGTCGTTTGACCAGCAGCGTCCTCGAAAAAAATGGCCAGATGGCTCCTCCAGCAAGAACAGCGCACCACGCAGCCAATTTGAGCGGTAGTAATGGCTCCTCGTGCATCACTCGTGGAGTTTCAGTGCTCTATAAGCGATTGCTTTGCTTGTTCACGTACCTGTTGAGGTGGAAATTAGCCTCATTGCTCATTATGATTTTGGTCGAAAAATCGTCCACTGCGGACGCGAGATTGAGAATGGCTTATACGTAGGTTACACGCGGTTAGTAGTCAACAGGCAGCAGCTGATGCATGTACTGGACTTTGTACGGAATCCTGCGCAGGTCTTTGACCAAATTTCGGCTTAGAAACGACCGACTGACGGCTGATTTCGAGGCAATATTCTCAGCAAAACGGGAGCTCCGATAACGCCCACTTTTGGCAGCGTCTCGTGTGGTCCCATGCTTTAAGGAGGGTGGCCAAACGGCGCAGTGTAAGCGCAGTCGGTGCCGGATGACCGGGGAATCAGCGACTGAATTCGCGCTGCACTAACACCACAGACGACGAATTGTTACGCAAAAACATAGACACGATTATTCCACGTTCTTGTATTCTACATTTGTCTAGTTCACAAATGTCAAAACAGATTTGAGATTAGCTGCCATTTGCAAAAATAAGATTTGTTTTGGCCCACCTTGTATGGTTATACTCTCCTGAATTTTAAAATAAACAACTACAAAAAAGTGGAATATTCGACTATTACTTAAAGAATATGTGCATTCATCCGTATTTTTTTAAAAAGAACTTTTTTTGGGAATGAAGAATGATTTTCTATTTTTCTGAAAAATATTTAAACACTCTGGTATAGCTTTATATTGTCGTCACTGCGCACAAAAATACCATTTCCAAACATTTTCGATAATGTTAAGGTCTGGTAAATATGGTCAATTAAACAACGACACATCTTGGTTACTTTTATTTGATTTTAATAAAAGAGCAGTGTGAATTAGCGTACTGTCATGTTGAACAGTCCATGATAGAAATTCAAATAGTTATTAAAAACGGGAATACCGTTTGTACTACGCCGATGTATGATGTTGCCTTAGCTTCTGTACGGCTATGACAAAAAACACCGACCCTCCATTTACATATAAAGTAGAAAACTTTTGAATTGTTAAAAGGTTCTATTTAAGGGGCGCAAATTTGTGTGTGGACTTTAATCTATATATATAAAGGAATAACGTTACTGACTGACTGACTTACTGACTGATTCATCATCGCACAGCCCAAACGCGCAGAGCTAGAAACCTGAAATTTCGACTGTGGGTACCTTTCCTTATGTTTAGATCCACTAAGACGGGATTTCGGGAAATTCGGACCCGAAGGGGCTTAAAATGGGCCAAATATGGAAATATCCGAAAGTTTATATCTCCTAAACTACAAACGATAGAAACAAAATTTAAAATAGATCGTATTTTACTCAAAAAATGAGCAGACCGGTGTCTGGCATTTCTTCAAAATATTAGTCCCTTAAGGCTAAAAAAAGGTAAAAACTAAATTTTGATAGTGCCTAGGTCCACTTTGTAACTTCTAAACGAGTAAAGGTACAGACATAGTTCAAAATGCAATCGACAGATACTAAAAAAATATGAATACGTGTCCAAAAATGGGTAAAAATTCTATATTGGTACTTTTTGTAACTTTTGAACCAATAGAGATAAATACGTAATATAAATTACGTTCGACAGGTGTCGACAAAATAAGAATATGTTTTCGATACTTTTTAAAAATTTTGGACCCTTAGGCACAAAAAAGGGTACAAATTACATATTTGTAATTTTTAGGTACTTTTTGTAACTTATTAACTAATAAAGGTAAAAACATAGTTTAATTTGTGTTCGACAGGTCAGGATAAAATATGAATATATTTTTTAAACTTTTTTTAAAAATCTAGACCCTAAGGGGCAGACAAAAGAGTGCAAATTTGTAAAGTGGTACTTTTTACGTACTTTTTGTAGCATCTGAACCAATAAAGATAGAAACATAATTCAAACTGCGTTCGACAAGTCTTGACAAAATATGAATATTTTTATATGCTTTTTAAAAACTTAAGACCCTAGGGGATAGAAGAAAGGGCACAAATTACATTTTGGTACTTTTTGTAATTTCTTAACCAATAAAGGTAGAAACTTCATTTAAATTGCGTTTTGCAAGTAAAAGTTTAAGAAATAAAGGCAGAAAATATCACCTTCACTTAATAAATTTCTAAAACTGCGCTTACGAAGTAGCGGGTCACGTGCTAGTATAAAATAAAGAATAAAAACTATATCCACTTATTCCCAACCCATAAATTTAACTACAGAGTAAAATATTTCAATAACGTTGAAACTAACTGAAGAAAGTAACGTCACTTAATGCATACTTTTTGAATAATTAGGAATTGCTTTGACCTAAAAGGGGTTTGCTATACAAGTGGCGTGGAGTGTAATTTTTTCTGGGGGAGCTTCAATTTTATACCAAAAAACTTTTTTGTGCCATATTGTGGCATATCAAGTATTGTCAAAAACTCAACCAGTATGTTGATCACAACTTAGGACTTTTTCCAAAATATTTAGTTCTTATTTTTATACAACCTTAATAAAGTGGTAATTGTTGGTATTGTAAAGAAAAGAAACTTCTTTTGAATTTAATTCCTGGTGCACACAAACAAAGGCGTTATTTAATAATTGTTAAGTAAGTAATTTTGAGTTAGCTGCACATTCAACTTTGCACGATTTGCAGGTAAATCAAAAGTGCTGTTATTTTTAACATAAAAAACCAAAAATTTTTGAAAAACAAGAAAGGGAGTTTTGTTTAAAACGTGCCTTATGGTTGAAAGATTATCATAGGTTTAGTACAAAAAGGATAGTGGAGGAGTGCTGGTCACGGGGCTTGGGTGTAAAGTATATATTTTCTGGGTCCTAATAGCTAAGCAAGCCGATTCAGCGATATCCGTTTATCCGTCTGCTCGTGTTATTGTTAAAATCAACTTTTAAAAGCCCTCCAATTTCGCATAGACCTGCAAGTTGTGTCAAACAATAAAAAATAACAAAAATAACAAATAACAAACTATCACAAATATCTGCAAAAAATTGCTATTGAAATCCAGACCGATCGCCCGATAACTGACAAAGATATAAACCAGCAAGCACAACTACCTCTGTTTATTTCTCTTAAATTTGTATATAAAAACCTTTAAAACTGCTTCCCAATTGCTCCTACTCTGGTGTAATGTAAGACCGGCTATCATTAATTTTTCCTCCTAAATATTTTTGTGAAACACTCTTATCCCTTATCTCCAGCCATTAATGGGATTGCCACACAAAGTTAAAAAAAAAATACAGGTAAAATCCCCTACAACTTCCCCGGAGTCGCTCTAAGAGAAATACAATTTATCACAGACTCTAATAAGTTTTCCCCTTCAAACTTGCGCCCTATCACCATCACCTAAAGGAGTGGTCATTCAAAATTTACAAAAATTATGTAAAAACCCCCATTGGAGATATAAACCCCCATTGGTTTTGCTTTTCAAGCATATTTATAAAAAATACTTACCTTATATCTCTATCGCCTATAGGGCTTCCATACAAAGGTTGGGAAGCTGTAATAAATTCCTGTCTACAGCATCGAGGGTGCCCGTGGATGCCCTGTTTAAAACTTAGAAATATTTCATAAATAAAAAAATGGGTAAAAATTAAAAACAAATAGGGGTTTTGAAAGCCCAACGTGTAGGGTAAATGAGGAGGCATATAAAGTGCACTTAAACGACGATTTAAACCAATAATTGCGGAAAACCAAATATTTTACTCAGGTAATTCAAAAGCAGCTATGGTTAATGGATTACATGAAAAAAATTTGTCAGTGCCACAAAACGCGGGCAGGTATAGAAGTGCATTTCAAAAAGGAATTTGTGTGGATTTTCTAAGAATAGTGACAGAAATGACCAGCTTTATGCAATTAAGTTAAAAGTGCATATAAACCAAATGCAGCTTAATAAAAACTACCGTACAAATAGTTTTGTTTTGCAATTCTTTTAATTATTAAAAAAAATTTTAATATCCTTTACATAAATTGAAGTTTATGTAAGAACAATGAACTTTCTAAGCTACATTGAAAATTGTACATTTATTTCAACACATTTTATGCAACCACAGGCACTTAAGCACAATAAGATATTCAAACGCTGACTAACAAACATACGTACATAAACATTGGTACCCACTAACACAGTCTTATGCAAAAACCACTAATTTAAATTTCATTACATTTTGAATTCATTAATGTTGCCCGACTGCTGCCCACATTTTGTGAAGCACTATAGAGCATCTCATAAATATGCGAGTTGTCAGCATTGTCCTGTTGTGTGCGTTCATGCAACAATTTCACAGCCTTCAAGTATGCATCATATTTTGATGAATTTTCAAAATCCTGTTTAAAGTCTGCATACAATTGCTGAATGTGTTTAAGGGGGCGTGAGTGTTCATCGTATAGGGAAATGGCAGCCTGTGGTAGTAGTTTCTGCCACTGATCATGCAAATAGTTAACAAATTCAAAGTTGCTAAACAAAAAGGCCATCACTAGGTCCAGACCTTTTTCCTTAAGTTTACTAAAGATTTCCATTAAAACATGTTGTGAACTCTCAGAACTTTGAAATTGTTCATAGTCCAAGGCCAGATGGTTTTGCAAATAATCATAGAGATGTTGACGTTTTGTATAGAAATCAGAGGTGTTAAGTAGGATTTCAATTTCGTCAAGGATTTTGCGTAAAGCCTCAGAATGGGAGGGAACTCCTTCCTCTTCTTCCTCAGTTCGATTTTCCAATACCTCCGTTAATAGCTTGCGTATAATAATTAAGTAGTCATTAATGATTTCGGATCCCACATGATTAACTCTTTTGTACAACTCCTGGCCAAATTCAGCAATATTGATGGAAACAGTGTGATTTTCCTTAACTCCTAATTTGTTTAACATTGGGCCCACATTGTGTTCGTTAATGGGCACCAGCTGTGTGGATTTGGAATAAAAGTTGTGGTAGGAGGGCGTGGCTGATGCACTTTGCACTTTAAACTGTTTGCATAAATAGTAATAGCGCAACTGATGCATTTCTTCAAAGCTTTCATCTTGCAACTCATAAAATTTGTCCTTAAGCTTCTTAAGGAAATTAACATTTCTCAGGCCAAAGATATGCTCATGACTGGTTTCTTTATTTTCCGCCATATCTAAATACTGTTTGATGAAAATTATTTTTGGTTCCAGCTTAGAAGAGTCCATAGCCGCTTTGAGCTCTGCCTCAAAATTTCTTTGCGTAATAGACTGACTTTTAATTTCTTTAAGATAATTGTTAAGGTATTCCAGAGCTGTAGATTTCATGGTTTCACTAACTTTTTGCAAAAACTCTTTTTGAAAATCTTTAGAGGTTAATCTGACATCTTTACCATCGGAAACCTAAGAGTATGATATCGAAATTGTTAAAAGTTTTTAAAAGTTACGTTTTGGAATTTACCCTAAAATTTCCAACAAAAGTTGCACCGATTACAAATAATAAAAAAATATTCCTCATTTTATTGTTTTTATTATTAAAATAATTTTGTTACAACTTGTTTCAGCTCTATCTAATCAATGACAGTGTTCTGTTTATAAACATTCTCATATTAAGTTTTCTATTCAAATATATTAATTGTGTTTCATTTTGTCCAGGTCGCTAGGGGGTTATCAGTTAATCGTAGTTTTCGCTTTTGTTTGAGAATACAGACAACATTTTGATAATAATATTGTAAAATTATTATTTATAAAATACTATTTGTGTGTAAAAGTTGTAGAGTTGTTAAATAAAATGAAAATTTATAATTTAAAAGAGAGAAGGGAAAACAGAGAACCCGAATTGAAAAAACAATCCATTTAAAACAAGCATAAGCATCAAACGTTGGCAATTGCAAAGGTACCAGAACTGAGAGTTGTTAAGTTTTGTTTGTTGTCCTCTTGATCTAGTAAAATACAAAAAATTTATTTTTTAAACGTGACCTTAGGAACTTTATCCAAATAATATCCTAAAAAAAGCACCTATAAGTTTTTTTTAATTCCTTTAAATGCCTAGAACTTTTCAAAAATTAAAACTGCCCTAAGAGCAAAATGATTCTAATTAACGATCGTCTCCTTTAATAAAAATAATTACTCTAAGCATTTCATATAATTATTTATAGCTTATTTTTATTTGTTAAAATATGTTAAATAAATTCATTACCAAACTCTTATTTGAACCGTTAATAACAACACCAATTAGCCCTTTAATATTGTAAGATATGAACTTTTTAAACGATTATTTCTTTATTCACTTCATTACTAAAATTTCTTAATTTATTCTCTCCTTAACGTAAGCAAATAGGCCACAAAAGGCAAAACACAATAGACTTTCAAATTAATACAATGTCCAATTTAAAGCTTCTATTTTAACTTAATTTAGGTAATGGTTTCTATTATATTCATCTGGCTTAACGAAATATCCAGCCATTAAAGTCAATTTGTGCGAATGTCTGCCTCTATTGACTGCTAAAATATGGCTGCTGTTGTGTGTTGAAAACAAAATATAAAAACGAAAATGTAAAACAAGAAAATTTCTGGTAAAATCTTAAAACATTCATACACTTGACTAAACGCTCAAATGCACACACGAAAATTTGAAACCTTATGAAAACAGGATTTCAACAGAATACTCTCACTCCTTAAGATACCAAACCCATACACACACACACACACATACATACACTTTTACATACATATTAACAACACAGAAACAATTCTCAAAATATTATTCAACATTAAAATCAACAACATTATAATTTTTTCTATTGGTATAATGATGTTGTTGTCTTTGTAGTAATTATTGCCGTTGTTGTTGTAGTTGTTGGTTTTTGGTGGCCTAACCACATCCATGTAGGCTTACTTGTAAACAATTTTCAGTTAATATACCCTTCATATTTCATATTGGCTAGACCATTCGTTTGTAATTTATGTGTAAAAACTTGCGGATCCATGGGTCTTTATGTCGGTTAATCGGCCATAGATCTTCCGGCAGAAAGTTAATATTCTAAACTTAAAAAAGCCCTGCAAAGTCGTCAATTATTTCAATCTATCAGAAATACTCCCTTGATTTAATTACCATTAAAAATAATCAATCTTCTTGTCATAAAATCCAGTTTTGGGACCTTTTTTGGGTAAGCAATTTATTGAATCAGCACGAACAAAGGGACAAATTTTCGAATTAATACTTAAATTTTACTAAACTAACCACTAAAACACTTTTTTTAACTAATTGTGTTTTTTAAAAAAATGTTGCAAGTTGAAGGAAGTTGCAAAGATGAAGTTAAAATGTTTAAAAAACCCCTTCTTTGTAAAAAAATAAAACAATAAAACTATCAGATGTTTTCAGGCGCCAAGCCTACTGCAAGTTTTTACGGTGCAAGAAATGCAATAAATATTGCCGTGAACAATGGTGAAGTTTTAGAAAAACAGTTCATCCTTAACATATGCAACAATTTTTTAAGCGCAAACAATTATAGATAGTTTTCTAGAAACGAAAACACCATTCAAAAAAAAAGATGTGTTTTAAATGCCCTACACATAAGTACAGGGTATAAAGGATTCGGCACATCCTTTATACCCTTCCAACACCCTAACTTGTTTGTTTATTTAAAATATTTATGTTTCTGTTTATAAACATTTCTTGTCTACGTGTTATTCGTTCTGAGTTTATCTGTGCAAGTATTTATTCTATGCTAGTTTGTGGGCTCATGCTTGGGTGCACACAGTGGTAGAACTTGCTTTAATAAAAAACTTAACCATCAACAATAACAAAACAAAAGGCCTATAAAAAGTATGTTAACGATGACATGCAAAGAAGTCGTCAAAAAATTTTAAAAACCAAAAACAACACCAAAAATTATAACAAATCGGGTAAAAAAACTGTTCTGTAAAAAACAAAAAACCTGAGCCGGATAGAAAAAAAAGAAAGCGTATTTGAATTTACCGCGTCAAAATTTCTATCGTACAAATTTTTTATTTAAATTCGGTTTTTGCTGCAGACTAGTGTAATTAATTAAAAAGTTTTTGAAATAAAAAAAATTTATACTTTTTTAATGGCGATCTTTTAAAGATTTACAATGAAATATTTGACTTTTAAATAAAAAAATCTAAGAGCGTTTAGAAATTAAAATTCGCAAATCCCACCGAACATTTTAGGGTGAAGTAACTTGTGGTTTGTTTAGTTTCTTGTCAGTTAAACCTTAACCAATATTGTGAGCTTATAAGAATAAAGAAATCTAAAGAGAAGAAAACTTAGCATACCCCAGAGGAAATATATTAGGAAAGAGGAAATTCCTTTTTTTGGGAATTTTATTTAATAACATTCTGTTCTGAATTCCACACAATCCCAGTAGAGAATCCTACAGATTCCTTATTGGAAGTTAATTTCATGATCTTAACATTCGGTGGACAATAGAGGCCTGCATCAAATCCTATTTCAAGCTAATGATCCGGATGATTTTCTAATTCTTGTGCTGCTGTACGATTAAACTGTTTAAGTGCTGTAATGTAGAGTAGCTGTTTGTGTGATGCAATGTAGTGTAGTTTAGAATAAGGAGTGGTGTCATGCATTGTTGTTAAGGCAAATTATATACTGTCATAATGTGTGGCCGATAAAAAAAAATACTGTAATGATGTGTGATCAACAACAACAAAACTTTGTGTACTACACGCAATGTTGAATGGATACATCACAAACAAATATACAAGCAGGCAAATCAATACAAAGTTCATACGTT
The DNA here is from genome assembly GCA_963583895.1 of Melanophora roralis. Lineage (NCBI taxonomy): Eukaryota > Metazoa > Arthropoda > Insecta > Diptera > Rhinophoridae > Melanophora > Melanophora roralis. Next base: position 29,995,833 of record OY757188.1, on the reverse strand, counting down.
CATAAGTTCGTTTTTAAAACTATCACACCAGTAAAGTTTCGAGATGAATTGAAATTGAAATGTGTTATCATGATGAATTGATGTGCCGTTGTTGTTAACTTAAGTGTGCTTAAGTGTAAATATTTTTTCATTTCAGTTAAGTAAACAAAAGAGATGGTGAAAAATACAGCGCAGCACTTATTGTTGTGTGTGCACATGTAAGGTATATGGAATGAATTGAAAAATCAATATGATACTTAATTTAGTGATATCTTGAGCTGGCCTCTAGTGGACAAATATTCAAGTCTCTTTTAGACCTCTTTGCACTAAAAAATATATTAAAGTTGGAAAAGGCTTGTTGGAATCTGCACGAGGGAAATATTCAGCTTGAACGAAATTATTTTACCAATGTAAAGCGAAAACTTTATATAACCGAAAACCCTTCATTATAGAATGCCCCCATTCAGATAAATAAATTTCTTCTGAATGAAGATAATTATGCTCGGGTCAAAGTCCCACCAAGCGATGCAAGTATATATTATGGCGGGTATGAGGAATGCCTGTTCTGTTTTTCCGCGACATGTTTACTGCTGTTTACATTGACAATCCTCGTATACCTCTAGTGCAGAAATTTTATTATATAAGATTAAAAATCGTGTATACAAGGAAGAATTGTGAAAAATTTTAATGACTTGAGCATTCCAAGCAACGAACAATTGATTATGGGGAACAAGTTTACTGAAATTTGTTGATGCGGACGCATTCTTTCAACAATTCTAATTTTAAATCTTACCTGTTTAACATCACCCACAAAACGTCGGGCTTTAGGTTTTGCAAAAGCTTAGCAATTATCAAGAAAAAGAGCCGTTGAGGTAATGTCCCTACTGCATACCCTGCAATCGCTATTTCCCACAACCTTATTCGGCGAAGGTGTGCTGATAAGTTTGAGAGACCCGTCTGCATACTCACCACCTTGCTTTAGTGTGGTTGTCAATTGTCTCTTTGTGTCGCAGTACCTCGTAAGCGTATACGTACACGTACTTAACTCAATCCAATCTTTCCCCAGGTCAACTGTCTGCTGTTTTCTAGCTTATATTGCCAGTTTGTTTGCCCGTCCATTCTTGTACTTTTTGATTTTCTAAGTAATCATTAATCCTTTTCCTGCCTTGAAACATTTTTTAAATTTGAAGCTCCCGGGCAGAATTGCTCTTACCGACCTTTGAATATGTGCATAGTGGCTCAAGCCTGCATCTGTCTTGAACCAAAAAATATATATTTTATGACTGCTCGGACCTCCCCTTGTAGGACAGTGCTGTGATATTGGAGGCAAAAGTAGACGTCTGTCTCCGGGTTTTAGCAAAAATGCACAGTTCCATTCCTCGGCCCTCGAGCCATCCGTATCTGCTGACGATTTTGAATAAGGGTAAGGCAGTTAGCTTTGACCTTCACGTAAGGCATACAATTTGACAAATTCATTGTCTGAGTATAGTCCCCAACCATTCCCACCTGCCCTGTAAGCTTTTACCGTCAACTGTCAACTTAATATTGAATCCAAGCCCTCGCTGAAATGAATTAGGGTTTCCGAGGCAATTCATGGTTTGGACCTTTTGCAGGTTACTAATAATGAAGCATACTATTGAAACCTAGGTTTGTAACATAGAAATCTTATTACGCTTCTGTATAGACCGTGTAATCTATAGACTATATACGTTGGTAAGTAAAAAAACCTCAAACGGTTGGTGGTGTATAATATGTTTCGGCCAAACTAACTACAACTTAATTTAACCACATTAGCCGCACATTATTTTTGAGGTTAATATCTAGACTGACCTCCTACATTTTTTTTGTGAATAAATTAAACAAGACTCATTTTGGCTTTCTTTTGTTGATTATTTTCATTACTATTATTCATTTGTTTTGTTGATATTTCGGCTGTTTTCCCCTTTAACGTCGTCTTCAACTTTTCATTCTTCACTGGTTGGTATTTAGTTAACAGCCATATGCCATATGCCAAATTTTTGTTGTTGTTTTGCTAACCTTTCTTAAGGAAAATTTCTGTTAAGCATTACATCAAATGAAATATTTTAATTTTTTTAAATTAATCTTAAGTGGCATCTTAAGCATGAAGTTCAAAATTTTTATAGAAACCTGTGAATTACACATATTAGTGCCGATTAAGCTTAAAGTTTAAAGCAAGTTAGAATTAGTTAAAGCTGCTTGTAATTCTTTGAAATTGGATTTTTTAAACAGTTAAACAAAATGTGACAAACTTACTTTAAGTAAGGCATTTGATAGTAATGATTATAATTACACTGAACAACACAAAAAAAAATTAAAAGTTCCGGCCTATAAATTTTTGATAGAAGAGGCAACAAAAAGACACGTGTATCGGCGTTTCGAAAGTTTACATCTGCATTTCATTTGAGCGGGGGTTAAGGTTTTCCAGCTCTGACACATTCATATCGTTAATCGGCATAAGAAAGCATGTGACCCATACATTTAAGATATAAAATGTGTAGAAATTTTATGTAAAATGTTACAGAAAACATTTTAATAGAGTAAGTTAGCCCTCTAGCTCCTCAAAGTATGGGTCCTTTTTTCCTTCTTTTAATAAGGGGCAAACAACACAGTTAAAATAGGCATTTAAGGGGATAAAATCGTTACGCAAAATTATTATCCGTAAAATTTTACTATAAGATTCTTAATACGACAAAATGGATAATTCAACCAGAAAGACAAAAAAAAAATGAGAGCTTAGGGTTAATTTCGCATTTACTTAGAACTTTATTTTTAAGTACCCCAAAAATTAAGCATAAAAAAATAGGTAAAATTTAACTAAAAATCTCCAACACTAGAAAAGAACGATATCGTTCATCAAACATTGGTAGCAACTGAAAAAATTCTCTTACCTCCATTTCATATTAAACTTGGTGTGGCAAAAAACTTTGTTAAATGTTAGGATACCTATAAATCAGCGTTCAATTTTCTGTGCCCCATAGTTTTACCCCGTGGCACCAAATTGTACTACGGGATACAGCGAAGAATTGTGAAAAAATTGATTGACTTGTTGTGCGTTCCTAGTAATAAACGGGTGACAAGTTTACTGAAATTTGTTGATGCGGACGAATTCCTTCAACGTTTCTAATTTAACATCTCTCATGTGGGTTATACCTGGTTAATATCACACATCAATCGTCGGGTTTTGGGTTTTTGAAAACTTGGCAATAACCAAGAAAAAGACCCGTTGAGGTAATGTCCTAACTGCATGCCATGCAATCGCATAACCTTTTTCGGCGAAGGTGTGCTGTTAAGTTTTAAGGACCAGTATATAGCTGCTACCAAAAAAAAACTTTAATAAGATTTCGCACATGTGTCACCAAGGGTGGAGGCCATTTGAATTACCGCATATGTATTAAAGTAGTTCGTAAAGTTTTAAATATAATTGAATTTAAATGACCCCTACCTTTTAAAATACTTAATGTAGCCTATGGTGTCATCAAGTTAATGAAACACCGCGTGTAAAAATTTCAATCAACTTAAAACTTATAGACTTTTGACTGCTTTCTTGCGAAATGGTCTTCTGTCCGTCGTTTACTTAAATCTTCGCCAAACCATTTTAAGGTCAGAGTGAGCTGATTTGTTTTTAAGTTTTTTTTAACTACTTTTTGAAAGTAGATATATATATAGTGCTTACAAATCCTATACTCACCATTGGTGGAGTATTTTTTTTGTCAAAATATACGTTTAGATGAACCGTGTAAGCTTTTTTTGAATAACTATGTCTGTCTCTTTTAGAAGCTGTTGTTGATGCTATGCCTTCTCATTTGGTTGGTTATTTTAAAGTCACAATTGGCAATTTAAATGAACTAAATTTGGCGCTCTTTTATTTGTATGTACTTACCATCTTTAATACAAAGGGAAGTTACAGTTTTGTTCCACTACAAATGAAATTTTCTAAAAGAAAATACTTTACCACAAAGTAATAAAAATCTGCGAGTGTACTTTCCCTAAAATTGAACCTCTGCCGCATTGTTGCCAACGTAGCTGTTTTATTTCTAAATGTTGTTGTTTCGAACATTATTGAAATTAATTCAACGACCTTTTAATTAAATAATTATTCAAGAAGCTTGTAAATAAACTAAAATTTTAAAAATTTCTCAGTTTTTACAAGTCTTCAAAAATTGTTGTCTCTGTTATTAAAAATTAAACTCAAATTGCCGACATGTAATTCCTTTCTTATATGCTAAAGCTGTAATTCAATACATTTAAGCAATATGTTTGAAAGAAAGTTGGCAACAATACTTTGCAATTACAACTGATGCTCATTATTATAACTTGGGACAATTTGCTAGTGTTTTATGTCACAACTGCCTTTTTATTTGTTTCCGATTGCCATTTGGTGTGTAAATTAGAAAACGGTAATTGTTTTCCGCAACACCATCATTCAAAGCTTATGTATTTTAAGCAATTAAATTTGATTTTTGTTGTCCTGTTGCTAAATAGTTAAATGTAAAGTAAAGTTTAGAGGCAAGTAAATAATTAACGAAAATTTTTTCTCTAAGTATTTTGTAAAGAAATTTAAAGGAAGCAATAAAGTCGTAGATATTTTGAGTGTAATTAAATTTTTATTCTTTCTTTTCAACAGAAATGATACTTATTTTTAAATACAACCTCAAACGAGATAAATGGTTTCATCCGAATTAAGTACTAGTAGAATAATTAAAATTAAATTTTTCGCTTGTATCCATGAAGTTTTAGTTGTAATAACCTTAGCTATTTAGAATGAACGACATTAGAATCTTCTGAGCCGAAACTCTATGGCTACAACCTACAAAAACTTGGTGTATTTAACAACAACTTCAGTTAACGACGAATTAAGTTGTCACAACTAAAACTTTTTACATTTAAGAACACCAAATACACTACAACAATGATAAAAAACCTGGACTGTGAAAACAAAGTTTACATGGACAGTATGATGGGCGGATTAGGAAATAACAGACTGCGGTTAAGGGTAGGCAGAGAATATAGTATTAATCACTTGAAGGGGCAACTCTGATTGACTATTATAAATGCAAGTTCGCCGTTTATCTCCGAATATAAAATTTTTTGAAAGGAAATTTCGAAAAGATTTCTTAGACGAACTGATCCTATGTTCGTTTTCGGTTTTGGTTTTTTTATAGACCAATAACTTTTTTTAATTACAAACATTAAAGTTTATAGAACAACAAATTTATTGGATTTAATATTCACAAATTATGGCTGAATTTTCCGTGACTGCGTCTTATGAACCCCATCTTTTCGGTCCAACTTTGTATTACTTTTTAAGCATATTGACTTATGACTCTTGAATAATTTCTTTGCTAGTTTACCTGCATAAGTCAAATCACACGAACAAAGTTTCCATATTACCAATATTATACCCTTCACATAGTGATAAGGGTATATATCAGTTTGTCATTCCGTTTGTAATTTCTATATCATCCATTTGCGACCCCATAAAGTATATGTATTCTGGATCCTTATAGATAGGGAAGTTGATATGACCATGTTCGTCTGTCCATCTGTCCGTCTGTTGAAATCAAGTTTCCAGAGTCAAATAAAATGATACGGTTATTGGGGTCAAACTATTAGAAATATCCTGGAGACAATCGCTATTCAAAATCAGCAAAATCGGCTCACTATTGACCGAGATATAAGCGAAAACCCAAAACAACCCATTTTTTTAGGACAAAATCCGTGCATATATCCCTATATATCTCAGTAAGTATAGTCATTATTGCCACAAAGCTTGGCACGAATACCTAAATAATGGAAAAGTTTTTTTCAGATAGGATCAGGGGAAGGGGTATTTTTTCTACAATTGCACAAATTTGGTGAAATATTTTATGCGCTATATCTCGGAAACTATAACAGCTATCGGCTTCAAATGTTATACGGAAAGTAATTGTACAATAAGACCTTTACTTTAAAGAAAAATTTTTTTGGGTGGGGCCAGAAAACGGGGTAGCTTCCATACAAATTAACAGTTTTTATGAAACTTTCGATACGCTATATCTCGAAAACTATAACAAATATCGAAATTAAATGTTCTACAAGAAGTAATTGGACATCAAGACTTACGCCTTAAAAAAAAAATTTTTTTTGGGAAGGGGCACAAGAAGGGGTAGCTCCCATACAAATTAAAAATTTTTATGAAATTTTCGATACACTGAATCTCGGAAACTATAATAGAATTTGACTTCAAATGTTTTGCAAAAAGTAACAGGATAAAAAGACCTACATTCGAAAAAAGTTTTTCGGGCAGGGGCAGGGGAAGGGTTCGTTCTCGTACAAACTAACAATTTTTATGAAATTTTCGATACGCTACATCTGGGAAACTATAACAACTATCGACTTCGAATATTCTACAAAAAGTAATAATCAAATATTTCATACATTTTGGAAGAAAAGTTGGAGAGGAGCAGGGGGACTAGAACATGCCATAAAAATTAACATCTTCAATAACCTTTCAACCAGTTATAATGTCGAAAATTTTTACAACTGTCGACCTCAAACGTCCCTCATCTATTTCTATTATCCATATGAACGTTAAAATTTTGTAAAGTTTTCTATGGACTTTAAAACTCACACAAGGTATTTTTATTATATTATTTGCAATACAAAATAACTCTGCTGGGTATATTAAAAGACCAATGTGAAGGGTATATAAGATTCGCCACAGCCGAATATAGCACTCGTACTTGTTTTTCTTACTTTTATTATTGAATCTTCGCCTTTGGAAAACTAACAATAAGTATTCAAATCTTAAGACTAAGTAGTTAATATTAGTCGAGCCAGTGCCAGACTAAAGTTTAGGTTCTCATAATAAAACTAATTACCTTAAGTAATTTTATCTAAGCGCAATATTATCCCTCACTTTTAGACAGGTGCGTTTTATAGGCTTGACGAAAGCGGAGAAATTATAGAAACAAATTTCACGATTTGTAAAGTTAATTCTGGAGTTAGTCATTGCAAAGTGATTTTCCAAAATATATTCTGAAAAAAGCTAAGCAAACGTCATTTGTATGACAGCTATTTTCAAAGTTACCCCCATCGGAAGTTCTACTTTTTGCAAAATAAAATTTTCTGGTGTTTGGCGAGGTAGATATAAGATCTGGTGGACAAAAACTTAAAGCAGATGCTTAAGGAGAGTATCCCTTAGGACAAAACATTGGCCTCAATTACATTCATCAGCTTATATAACGAAAACGTTAAGAAGAAGAACCCTGAAATTGGCAAACAAATTTTTTATTCCCATTTTTGCAGTCGAAGATATATGTTTTTTTGTACTGGTAATTTTTAAAATATCAAAGTATTTGTTTTTCCGGGGGCTAGTTACGTCATTCGATTTGAATCATAATTTACAAATTCTTATTTAAAATAATTGAAATTCGATTTGATTGATCGGCCGAGTAGAATTCTGACTTGAATTGAATGCCCTAATTTGCCCCCCCCCCCTTCTTTTTACTTAAAAAGCAATAGTTAAATTTTGATTTTTCTGTTAAAAAACTTTAATAAATTTGCTCTCTTTATCCTACATTTTATTTAAAATGTTCTTTTTCTTTTCAGTTGAAACAGAAGATCCTGAATTTACTGATGTCATAGATAATATCACAGTACCTGCTGGTAGAAATATTAAATTAGCTTGCTCCGTTAAAAATCTAGGTTCATACAAGGTATGTAAAAATCACATTATACATATGTTAAGTGCTTATAAAAAGTATAAAACTTCATTGTTAATATTTTAATGTTAAACAATATATGTATGTATATCAACGCATACATACATACATATATACATACATTCGCAAATTTAATACGTTTATAGTTTTGGTTGGGTTTTTTTTTTGGCTTTAAAACTTTAATGCAAATTAATATTTGCCACGTTTTGTGATTTTCTCTTTCTTAAATGTTTAAATTTAGCTTAATTTGAATTGCATGAATCTCATGCATTTTAAATAGTTTGGAAAAAAATATTCAATTGGCAGGAAATAGTGCCGTAAAAAACTTAATTTGAAAAGTAAACTCCCATACAACTAAACGTACATTTACGCTAAAGTGTACGTTTGTAGTGTGTAAGTTTTACACAAGAAAAAAAATTATAGATTTTCAAATTGGCTATGAAGTTAGAAGAACTGCATTTGTTTTTTATTTCAATTAACATGTTGTTCGTTTTTATAGTGGTATAAAATCTTGTGTTGTCTTTTAGGTATAAGCAACAAAGTATTGCATATTTTGAGGGGTAAATTGAGGGAAATGTGTTGAATAAATATATACAATATTCAAGCAGTTTTTTTAGTTTAAAGTAATATAAAATTAATAAACTTAAAAATAATTAATTGTTTTTTTACTGTAAAATGTTTTCTAGTGTTTTCTAAACATAATCAACATATTTTTCGAAATAAAAGCTTGTTTCTAATCTCCCTCTCTTAAAACATATGTAAAGTATTTTGTTAGAAGGAATATGCATCTCAATTTCTATTGTCATTGTACGTTAACCTTAAAAATGTAAACAGATTTCATATCTTTTTAAAAATATAAATATACATATTTTTTGATATCAGTTGTAACAAAAAGATGTTTCAATATATTAGAATTTGTAGGTAAAAATAAATTTTATCGTTTTTAGTTTCCTTTATCTCAATGACATACACACGTATCTACTGGCATTTGTTTTAGAAAATGAAAACTAGATAATTTTACTTTATAAACATTGAAATTTTCTTGAAAAAAATTTTAAAAATTCTTTGTCATTATAATTGTTTATTAAGGTAAATTAAGAAATAAAAATTTTGAACCCGTTATAAGAAAATAGTTTATCAAAAAAAATTTTCAGAAAGCGAAACATTACACAAATACTTTTAAAATAAATTGATTAGATTATTTATTTTATCAAACCCCGCTAATGCTTTTATATTTTACACTAACGTAAGTTTTAGTTATACACTTAGTATGTAATTGGTGACAGGCACAGATGAACATTACAAATATTTTATTACAGTTTCCCAAATGTACTTTACGAAAGAAAGAATTTGTAAACTTGCAATGTTTGTCTTTCTTCTCGGGAAATTTTTAATCGATTACAACCGCTTTTCGGTTTTTTATCCGTGGATTAAGCTCGTGCTCTTTTAAAGTCTCAAAAATTCTTCGAAATACTTCTGAAATAAATTTTGGGGGTGCCTTGCCATCCTACGCAAATGCTAATGTATAAAATCAAACACTACTACCTCTCAAAAAGTGATCATTATGAAAATCCGTAGCTGGTTTCAAAAATGCATTCTACTCAGTATCGGTAAAAAATTGCGTTTTCCTGCAAATTTTTAAAAAAGTCTATAGCTACTTTGTCGGATATACATTAGATTTAAAATGGAATACATTTATGTAGATTTCAATTAAAATAAAATAATAAAATAAATAAATGCTTATGACCTTAAATCAATCCTTTGCGCAATATATTTTTAATGCAGTTTATAGTTTATAATATATTAAAACATATTTTGCTACCTGGCCTAAGTCCTTGATGATAAATTGGCCACTTCGTGCACAAATTTGTTAAATTAATCGATTAAAAATGTCGTTTATTTAACCTAAAAATATATTAAAATTCTGCTTTTTAACTAAAAACAATATATTTGTTTAATTTTTTTTTCCAAAAATAACAAAGATCCAACCATTTAATTGACAAATTGCAAAATTTTTGCACATATTTAAACAATATGTTCAAAGTCCCTTTTTATGTCTGTCTTTTTGTGAGTAACTCCCCCCAAAAAATATGCAAATTATAGAATAACATAACAATAGCCTGGATGGTATGCAACACAAAATAAATATATGCACGTACAATGCAAAACTACAATTAATATGTATATTCACATACGAACAAACGAAGAAGGCCAAAAACTTTATAAATGTATTTGTCAAACAGTGTGAGGTCATAGAAAAATATTTATACAAATGCCCAAGCGTTTCGTTCCCCCCCATATTTTAATACGTATTTGGGCATGAGCCTACCTACATACATTTTCATATACACATCTACGCATGTATTTATACCCTGTCGAGCCTAAAGTAGTCGACTATAAAAATAACTCACTTAAAGTTAAATTTTTATAACTTGTTTCAAAGCTGACTGCAAAATAATCCAGAAGAACCCCAAAATAAAAGCACACACACACATATTCTGTTAAGTGGTGGGTTTCTTTCATATTATATTTTTTTGTTTGTGGTGTAATTAAGGTAGGCTAATTTCAAACAATTTGTATGTATATGGATTGTTGTGGGAGTGGGGTAAGAGTGCAAGACTTAGAATTTTGCAAGCATAGGTTCAAACAAATTCCGCCAATGGTGCTTCTCGATAGGGTAAATTAAATTAAATTGTATTTCTTATAATCTCTTATATCTAGTTAATTCAGATTGTGGCTATTCTTTTCTCTTAACAGACAGCAAAAAAAAAATGGGGTTGCGTTACTGGCATCAATAAAAATGTTAAAAAAGTTAGTTACTAGCATTGAAAAGTAGTCCAAGTGTCAGTCACCACTAGTTGCGAAATAGTTAGCTTTAAGTTACTTTAAACTGAATATCCGACAGGGTAATTAAACGCGAATATGTATGTGTCAATGCTTAATTTTTTTAACTTGTTTTATTATGCCTCCAGGTAATTGCTAAAGACATCACTGTAATACAGCATTAATAGGAAAATTTAAAAAAAAACTGATTTTGAGAAACCAAAAACAAAAAAATTGAATAAATTGTAGAATATTTTTGTCAACAGAAATTCTCAAATAATAAAACGTGACTCTGCATGCTTAAATATCTAAAATTTTTAAATATTTTTAATACATACACATGCATACATATACAATTGCTAATAATAGGGATTTTAAAATGGAGATGATATTTTTCAAAAAATAAAAGATTTAAATGTTTTTAAAAGTGAAAGATTGCAAGAAGCGTTTGCCGTCTGTGCTTACCATATACAAAATTTAGGTAAAAAAAACAAGTGAAAAAAGCAATAGTCGGTCGAGTAACCTTAATACACCCTACACTACAATCCATTTAATATTCGTGCCAACATCCAAAAAAATGTTTGCAGGTTAAAGTAAGTTTCCAGAGTGGAAGTTCTATAGGACCCAGAACAAATTAAAGGCTGTTAATTTAGCGATTCTGGGCAATTATTTCCCTTTATATGGTAATTATTTCAGCCATATTTGTTTATACCCAGCAAAAATAGCACATACTAATCATTATTAAATCCATTAATGAAACTCAAAGTAATTCGATTTTTTAGGAAATATCAATCAGCACAACTCCTTCGGCCCACGGCCATGACCTAGTCGATCTTCAAGGACTCTTGAAAACATTAAACTGGTTAAAGGCAGTTTGGGTGAAAATCCGCGACTTTCAATATGAAAACGAACAGCCTCGCTGGGACTTTCAAGAGCGATTGTTCATGAAATTTTAAAAAATGATCTGAAGTTCCATCCTTTTAAAATTCAAAATCGTTCAAGAACTGAAAGAAAGTGACTTTAATTTTTGTGAAACGTTGTTGGAGCGTTTTCGCACTGTAAATCCTACTTTCTGAAACGACGAGGCTCATTTTACTTAAAAGGCCACGTCAAGAAGCAAAACTGCTGGTCTCCAAGAACACGCAACCCTCGATCGAAACATCAAAAACCATTGCCCCATTACTTTTTGGTGTGCCTTATCCACGCATGAGATAACTGCACAATTTTTTCTCAAATTCTTGAGGCCAAGCGACGAATGTCAACGGGGAAAGTTATCGACGCATAATTACAGAATTATATTTGCCAAACCTGCGAGATCACCCATCGTACTCTTCACACACATGGTTTAAGCAAGATGGGGCGACTGAACACAGAGTCAGAGCTTGGAAGAATTTGTTTATGTTAAATTCCCCCAATAACAGCAATAATTTTTCCTACGACAAAACTTTTGACAAAACATTTGTTAGGAACCTGTTTTTGAGATACAGTTTAACCAAGTTGAACCTGTAAAATGTGTTTCTATTTTTTTATTTGAAGTTTTTTAACCACGATTTTGCGGTTTAATTGGGGCGGTAGGTAAAAAATTAAAAAATAAGATCGTAAGAAATATAAAGCAAAAAATAAATTCCAAAAGTGTTTTTTGACGGATGATCAGCGTACAGCGATATCAGTTAATTTTCTGCAATCAATTTTGAATGTATTAATGTCTAAGTGACACAGTTTGATATTAAATAAGAAAAAATTTATTAAGACTACATTGGGAGTCCTTTTGTAGGTTTCTTTTTTTTGTTCGTTTTTGTTAAATTGAGAAATGCTGCCACATTCATATTAAAAAGTTTAATGACGTCACATTTTTATTTTGTTTATAAATATAGCATTATAAAATTATTTGAAATTTACTCAAATTCTAATTTTTATTTATTGTTGAACTAATTGTTTTTAATACAAATTTTTGATTTTTAGTTTGGCTTAAGTTCATATAATTTTTTTTTATTCGAAGAAATTATTAATTTTTCGTTTATGTTGAAAGAAACTTTAATTTGAAAAAAGCAAATTTTTCTACCGATACTAGCCGAGTAGAATGAATTTTCGAAAGCAGCTACGCAATTTCATCATCAGTACTCCTTGAACGGTAGTAATGTATTTGGTTGTAAACATCACCTATTTAACTTACACGTAACAGAGAAAGGGATACGGCATGACTGTTTTCTTTCGTTTTTACTTTGTAAGTTAGGACGAAGTTTACTTTTCATATACACCAAGCTTTTTTCTATTAAAAGTTTCTTCGGCAACACTTGAATAACGGTCAAATATTAATAGAAAAACGTACACAGAAAGAAAAAAGCACATTCTAAAATCAAGAATTTTATTCTTGATTTAATCCAAAATCTTTCTTGAAATTTTTAAGTACGATCCGTACTTACATTTTCTTAAATCAAGCCTACTAGGATTGATTCAACAAATCAAGCAGAAAAAAGCTTGTTGTTTTAATATATTATTTTACATTTGAAAACAAAGTGTCTAGGTGGCCTAGAGGTAGCGCGCTTGTACTGCAGTGCAGAAAGTCCCTGGTTCGAATCTCAGCTTCGGTAAGTACAAAAAGTTAAATTTTTAAATTATAAATATTAATTATCCATAAAATAAATATAAAATAAAAAAAGTCTTCTTCTTTTGTAAAGCTCCATAAGTCAAAAAACAAATTTCATTTAATTTTTGGATTAATCCAGTTTACGCTTAAATCAATCTTTTTAAGCTTACGTCAACTACGGTTTCAAGCTTAAATCAATCTTTTTTTGGCTTAATTATGGCTAAAAGTAAGAAATTCGAACTTGAAAAATCGTACTTGGCTTAAAAAATTTCGAACTTGGTTTAAGAAAAACCGTACTCACCGTACTTTTGACACCGCTATGGCTTGATTTAAGTAAAGTTTAATTAAATTATTTTTTGTGTGTAGAGGACGTTATGTTTTTATAAGATGCAGTTAAACTTAAAATAAAATAGTTTAAACTTTCATTTAAAAACTGGCTCTGAGTACATCGACTACGCCATGAAACATTTTAATCCATGTTTTTATTTATTTATCCTTATACACATATTAACACCTTTGTTAGCAATACCCTGTATAAAAATAAGCATTCAAAAAAGTCCTTATATCCTTAAGTCTAAAAAAATAATTTCCAAGTTAAAATAATATTGACATGCATTTGATTAAAAATTATTTGTGCTGCCAGCAGCACCAGGAGCATCAACGTTAAAAAAAAGCGCTTAAAAATTCTATGCTTAAATAAAAATGTGCTTAAAGCAATATTGTCTTAAGAATTAAACAAAAGTTAACAAACTACAATCATTAAATAGATAAATTCTACAAAAATTACACAAAAGTCTCTTAAGTTAACAAAAGTTTTTTTTTTTAATTAAAATTAAAACCATAATTTTTGTGTTTTTTTTAATTTTATCTACCTGAAAATTATGTTTATCTATGTATTTTAAAAAGTTTTTTTTATACGCACAATCATTCTATTAAAAACTTAAAAATGTATAAAAAGAAAAGTTTTGCCATAAAAACGTGCGACAACCCACAAAAAAATCACTAGACATTTTATGAAAATTTTACATAAAACCTGCAAAGAGCAAATTGAAGAATAAGAAGAACACTGAACAGCATCATCATTTTCAAAGCATCTAAGGTTAAACAAGTTAAATATAATGGAAAATTTTAATGATCTCTATTTTATGAGTTTGCTCTTTCATTTTAGAGACATTTTTTGAACAAAGTATTTAATAATGAAGTTAAAGTTTAACAATTTAAGGGTGACGACTGTTGTCCTTTTAAGTAATACTACGGCAGTAAGAAAAATTAATGAACGTTAAGTGGCATAAAAATTGGTGGCAAGAATTTTATATTTATTATAATATTTTTAATTATTTTAAAGTTACATTAATGTTTATAAAGAAGAAGAAAAGCCAAGAATCTACTACGAGTGAAAAATTTATTTGTTTGGTTTAAAGTTTGCTCTACTAGCAAGCTGTGAAGTAGAGCGTAAAAAGCTCAATTTATAAATGAACATAATACTCGACAGATATCTTGTTTTAGATTTGGACTACTAAGTCCAACCTGCGGCCCAGATTTATCTTAATAAGACAATTAACCTGCACTTTAATACCCCACATAGGCCATTTACTATATACTGCCCAGAAATCAATGTCTTCTCCCAGCTTATTCATGTCAGATTAGGTGAAATATTGTCACCTCCTTCTTATGATTCCCACAGCTGTGACAAAAAAACTGTAAATAACTAGACAAAAGTCGGATGTTAGTAAGTAAATTTAGAAAATGGATGAGCCATAAACGGCGCGAAACAAAACTGATTTTTGTTAAAGATTTTTTCTTATAACCTGTTCCGAATTGTGGGATAGTTTAATGATACAATGTTTTCTTCAAAAGCCAAATGGCTGAGTTGGAATACAGTTTGCGTCATTAACGATTTAAGTCAGCTTGATTTTAAACAAATATTAATACAATTTCAACATCTATGGTAACAAACTTAAAGGTCTGTGAGCCTTTACTTTCGTAGCAGTTTTCTAGTCTTGAAAATTATCCCTGCGGGAAAGTGGACTGGTCCAAACTATTGACGGGAACGGTTCTTTAGGGTAGGAACTGCTCTAGTTCCTGCACTTTATATGAAGGAAACCTGTCACTTTTACATTGCGCTGTCATTAAAGGGGGCAATTGGTTCAGAACTAACACCTCAGAACGGTTTACAGACCAATCCTTTATAGGAAAATGTTGCATTAATTGTTCAAGATCCAGTTTAATCTACTAAGTTTGTATATACGCGTGTGTGTGTATATATTTAAACAGATGTATGTATGTTTGTGTGTAGGGACCAGTATTTATGTTTTTTCCCTTAACCTCCTTAACACCTTTTAACCAGTTACTTGATGTGTACGTTTTTAACCAATCACGATCAATGTTTGGTCGCAATTTACTATGCATTTGTAAACAAATTTATTATATTTTATGTTAAATAAGTCTATATATTATCATATAAATCAAATTTAATACTACACTGGGCTAGATAAATGCATGAATTAATGAATTACTTGTTAAACTTGAAATTATTGTATATTGAATTTAAATTGTGAATTATTGATTAACAATACATTTATCGCTCAGTGTATTTCTCTTTATTAATATGTAAACATTTACACCTGTATGTAAGCTTATACACTTTTTGTAAAAGAAAATAGAAAAGAGAACCACAACTTGCTTGAGAAGAAGTTTGCATACAATAAAGGAGTGTGAGTAAAACCGTCAACCTGTGCAGTCGCACTATTGTTTTATTGGCACAAAATTTGTTGTCACAGTTATTGCAAATGTGTTGTTGTTGCTATTCTTTTGCAACTTGGGTAAAAACTATTATCCAACATTTTGGCGCCCGAGCAGGGACTGCAAGTTAAGGAAGATTTTGTTACGTTGGATCACCACTACCAATCTAGATGCTATTGCCGATCGAGAAAGAATTGGGACATTTTATCAACCGACTTCGCGGTTAACAAGATAAGTTCAATCAAATTACGAAATAATTGGTCACATGAACTTTGGTGTACATAGGTAGGTACAGTTTTGAAAGTACAGTCGATAGCTTAACATCTGCATTGGTACAATTACATATGTACTAAAACACATTAGCTGTTAAACAAAAACAATAACGCATGATTAACCGCACTCGTAACTAAATAAAATATAAATACCTTTTGTCGCCAACTGTCTTAGCACAAACTTTCACAAAATACATAAGAACAAACCGCTACTTTATTCGTTGTTGTTTTATTCGCTGAGGAGTGGTTGCTGTTATGTATTAAGCTGAATCTCTTTAACATTTTTGTTGTTTCTAATTTCTGAATTCGCAAATTCATACCAATACCTGCAAACATTTTTATTAAACCGCATCAATCCAATTCAAACTTGTTGTCGCTACTCATAAAATATTTTTCGTATTGGATCGTTTACTCTTCAAACAAATCAAGACAAATATTTTTATCCGCAAATTAAGTTGCACTTAAATTTTGGCTATGTTGCGAATCCAATTGTGGTTTTAGAGACACACACTAACATTTTTTATTTTGTTGCTAAACACTCAGGGGTTTTTAACCAAAAGCTGCACGTCTGGATAATGTTGATAAGCACATAATCAATATACATGTTGTGTTTTGAATAAAAAAAAACGTGAAACATTGCAGGTGAAGTAAAAACATCAGGTGCGAACATTCATATGTATATTAAATTCGTTAAGGAAATTTTTAACAATTGAATTAACCGAGTTCGTAAAACCTATACAATCTTTTTGAAGTATTTAAACAAAAGGTTGTCTTTTTACAAAAACAAAATGCCTTTAGAATCAGAAATAAATGAAGCTGCTGCGTCAGCGTTAGATAGTGTTGCTGCGTTACGCCAGCAAAGAAGCATCGCTAAAGGCAACATTACGCGTATAAAAAACAGTATAGGTGCGGCTGAGCGATCCGTTGTTGATCTAGAATGTAGGCTTGACATTTTAAATTCCTATATAAAGCAGATAATGACGTACCAGAGTGAAATTGAAAAGATATGTCCCCAAGATGACCGTCGTCCTGAAATCGAAGAGCTCTGCATTAGTGCAAAATCAAGAATAATGGTATTGCTTGGTTCTCATTTGCCTAGAGAAAATTCATTTCAAGACAATACATTCTCAGTACGCCCGCTAAATCGTTTACCAAATTTAAAACTGCCGTTTTTCGACGGTAAATATTCGGACTACAAGAATTTTATAACTTCCTTTAACAATTTAGTTCACGATGATTCATCGCTTACTCGTATTGAAAAATTTAATCATTTATTGACGTGTCTTTCTGGAGACGCACTTCGCACTGTAAAGGCATTCCAAATCACGGAAGATAATTATACTAAAGCGTTACAAAGGCTGGCAGAGCGATATGACAAAAAATGTCTGATTTTCTTTGATTGTATCGAGGAAATTTTTGATATTCCCAAACTAAACAAACCTAACGCCTCGTTACTTCGTAAAGCTGTAGATACAGTGTCTGCTATTTACGATTCATTATTGTCGATTGGTGACGAAAAGGACATAACGAACGCTCTTTTAATTCACATCGTGCTTTCAAAAGTTGATTCGGCTACTAAAGCTAAATGGAACGAGCAACTTGATTATGCAAATTTACCTACATGGGATAGTTGCGCAAAGGTTTTGATTAGACGTTGCCAAGCCCTAGAAGTAACCGAAGATAAGGCAAGCAAAAACGATAATGCTTCCTCAAACAGCAAAACAGGCTGGAATAACGAAAAAGCCAAACATAAATCGTCACTTGCATGTGCACAAGAACCTAACACGGTTAAATGCGTTCATTGTCGGTCATCGGACCATCACATTTATAATTGCAAAACGCTTGGGGCACTTGATGTCACACAAAGATACAATTTTGCAAAAACAAATGCTCTTTGTTTAAATTGCCTAAAAAAGGGTCACTCAGTTGCACATTGCAACAGTTCTCGTTGCCGTACATGTAAAGGTCCACATCATACATTGCTGCATAGACAACAAAATCAACCATCAAATTCGCTTATTGAATCACCATCAACTTCAAGAACTGCTCCTGTAAATAGTTCATCATCTATGCATACTAATTCTGTGGACAATGTTGTTTTACTTGCCACTGCGGTGGTTCAACTACGAGATAAGTATGGAAATCTTCAAACCGCTCGCGCAATGCTGGACTCAGGTTCGCAAATAAATATTATAACTGATGAGTTCGCTAATAGATTAAAAATTAAACGTTCTGCCACAACTATTCACATAACTGGTATTGGTGAAATTAGTGCTGACATAAATCAACAAATTTCTACTATCGTTAAGTCAAGAGTAAATGATTATGAGTGCGTTGCTGATTTCCACATCATGAAATCGATTTCAACCTTTCAGCCTAACGTTAATATAGCAACACAAAATTGGAAGTTACCTAGGAATATAGTGCTAGCTGATCCACAGTTTCACAAGCGGCAAAAAGTCGATATATTGTTGGGTGCAGAAGTCTTTTTCGATCTTCTTTGTGTTGGTCAAATCAAATTAGGTGAATCTATGCCATTATTGCAAAAGACTCTTCTCGGCTGGGTTGTTTCAGGCCGATTTAGCCCATTAAATCAACATCTGCAAAGAACCTGCCACTTGATCCAAGGGGAGGATACATTACACAGCATTGACAGTAGTTTAAGAAAATTTTGGCAAATCGATGATTTACCACCCTATAAACAAAAACTTTCAAAAGACCATCAATCATGTGAGAACCACTTTAAAAGAAATGTTGAATTGTTGCCAGAAGGTCGTTTTCAAGTACGATTGCCGTTCAGAACAGATCCTTCCCATCTGGGCTCTTCATTTGATGTCGCAAAACGTCGTTTTTTAGCTCTTGAGCGAAAACTGTCACATCATCCAGAAATACAGCAAATGTATAAGGAATTTATGAAAGAGTATTTGCATCTCAAGCACATGTCAGTCGCCGATGATAGAGTTCTCGTTGATTCACACTACGTCATTCCACACCAATGTAGTGTGTTGGTTACATTTATCACAATTAATGGTCGGTCACATTTGTATTGCTTAAAATTCCCAATAATTAATATAAACAATAAGTTTCAATGACTCAACAATTAATGTCGGTCACTTTTGTATTGCTTAAAATTCGCAATAATATAAACAATAAATTTCAATGACCTAACGGCGCGAGGAATCAAATTTCAACATAAGTAAGAATTGACATAATAACCAAAAATGCTGAAGTAAGGGTAAATTACCACACACTACGCTTACGACGATAAGTAGGAAGTAAAATTAAGTCATAAGCATATTTAAGTTAAGATTTTTAGATTAAGAATTGGATATAAATAGCTGTAAGATTTAATTAAGAGAGCAGAATAAATTGATTGACATAAACGGCTTGTTAGCTGTGAATAAAGGCAAATTTTATTATTCTCACTTTAACTGCGGCTTGTTAGCCATAGCTAAGCGGCGTGCTCGCCTGATAATAAGCAACCCAATTTTTTTTACTATACACGATATAAACCACCCCTTTTCTTTGTACATGGCGATCCTGCAAATTTCGATCCTGCAACTCATTATCCTGCCCTCTCGATCCTAGTCGTTGAAAATACTTTTAATTAATCCTACCCATTCGGTACAAATGAATTCTCTCAGTGGAGACGAAGTCTCGAAGGAAGAAATTGATAACATTTTTGAGAAGTACGAGAATTTAGCAGTGGACGAATATATTCCGGAAGCCCAAACAACAGAGGACTATCCCAAATACACACCTACGCCAAAAACAGCAGGTCCCAGACCTATCACAATAGCGGAGTATAGACAACGTCAGAGTAGGCCGGTAGTTGCGTCACCGAAAGAAGAGAGAAAACAGCATAAACCAAGAGGCGGAAGAAAGGTGAAACTGAGGCAAAAGGCTGCAGAAATACACAGGGTACTGGCAATAACTACAGACAACACCCTAAGGAAAAGTTTGAAAAATATTTTGGCAGAAATAAAAGCAGAGCAAAGAACGAGACCACAAAAAATTATTAATGGGGAATCAGGACTCAAAAAACGAGGAGATAATAATCTCTAATAATAACGACAGCACCAACAAGATAAACGTCAGTCAGACAACAGTTCTATATATAATATTAGTCTTGCTCTTATTTATAGTACTAGCTAAAATTCACAAAATTTATAAAAAATTTTTGGACAATAAGTTGAAGAACAAAATATTACTAACTTCTAACATTAAAGTCTAGTAAAACTCTATTTATATTTTTTTTAACTTTGAAACAATATCAAAAATGCAAAACGAAAACAAAAAAAAAAAAAAAAAAAATAAATAAATAAAAAGAAAAAGAAAAAGAAAATTTATATGTTTATAAAATACATTTTTAGTATGACCAATGGAAGAAATATACGAACTGATAGATTCTATTATAATCAATGCAAAAAAGTCACTATCAAGAGGGTACACTAATGATACCATTCAAAGTAAAAGATTGGAAATAGAAGAATTAGAAAAGAGAGTAATAAAATTATTAGAAGACAAAGTAGTAGGAGAACAACAAAGACAATTACATATCCTGAGATTTGGAGACAAAAAAGAAAGGGCATTAGAGATATTACGGAGCCACGAAGATAAAGTGAAAATTCAACTATTAGAAGGACAATTAGAAAATTTCACCATGACAGACGAAAATTTGAACACGACAGAACTAGCATCTATTTCAAAATTGCTAACGTTTTTCAATGGTACAAGGGATGAATTAAATTCATTTGTAGCGAACATCGAAATAATTAAAGACACATTAACTCCAACAAAACACAATTCATTTTTTAATTTTGTATATAAAACCAAAATTTCAAATAAAGTGCAAACCAAGTTAAGACAAGTTTTAGTTCCTACTAACATAGACTCCTTAGTTTCCACTTTGAAAGAGACTTACAAGACAAAAAAGTCACCAAATGTTATTCTAAACGAACTGACAAAGATTACTCAGTTAGATACTATCCGGAAATTTGCTGATAAGATAGAAGCATTGACTACGGAATTAAATGAAATCCAAATAAGTTCACTTGGGGAAGACAATAGAGAAGCAATCAGTAAAACCAATGCCGTAATTGCATTTAATTCTTTTAAGAACGGACTAAAAGACCAAGATATTGTTAGGACGATTAATGCTAGTAGAGTAAAGACTCTGAATGAAGCCATTGACATAGCCATGGAAACATCAACAGACAAGAGACAAAATCAAATAATGTTCCAAACAACAGCAAATAGAAATAATTACAGAAACTACATAAATAGCAACTATTCTACAAATAGGTACAATAATAATAACAACAACAACAATTATCAAGGATAGAAATCAATTCTACTATACTAAAAAGTATGATACCAACGGAAAATGACGAGAAGGTAAAGAAAACACTAGTTATTACAAGAGGTATGATTAAAAAGTCATCGGAAGAAAATATTGTAAAGAATAAAAATGATATGAGTGAATCTCAAAAGGAGACTGATCAACTCCATATGTGGGATTGCACGTCAATAAATGATATAAAGCGCGCAACGAAGTTAAAATTTGTATTAGAAAAAAGGCCAGAGAATGATGTTAAAGAGTTATATAAACATATAGTAGAATATTATAGAATGCATAATGAAACACGTGTTAGATGTAGCGATAATCCAAAGTATTTAGGTACTCTTTTGGAGAAACTATCATCATATTTAAAAAATACAGGAAATAAGAAATTTGCAATCGAGAGAAATGATGCAATATTTGATATAATACCCGCGGATGAATTTAAGGCCAAATATAATGAAGCAAACAAAAATAATAAAGATGACATAATTATATTACTATATAGAAAACCTCAGAACATCACAAATGAAGATAGAAGACAGGAATTGATAAAATTATACCACGACACACCTCAAGGAGGACATTTCGGAGTGAAGAAAACTTTACTGAAATTAAAACAGAAATACATTTGGAAGAATATGAACAGAAATGTAAAAGAATATGTGACTAAATGTGATTTATGTCAACGTAATAAACAGACTAGACATACGAAGGAACAATTAAGGGTTACAGATACTCCAATAGATAGTTTTAAAACTGTAGTAATTGACACTGTAGGTCCTTTACGTCCAGTAAGCAATTTTAGATATATTTTAACAATGCAATGCGAATTGACAAAATACGTAATTGCATGTCCTATGGAAACAAAAGAGGCAAAGACAATAGCCAGAGCACTAGTAGAGAATTTAATCCTTAAATATGGTTTATTTAGCACACTAAAATCAGATAACGGCACAGAATTTAAAAATGAATTGTTGAAAGAAGTATGTGAATTATTGAAGATTGAGCAAGTTTTTTCTACACCATATCATCATGAAACGTTGGGTACGGTAGAAAGGAATCATAGGGTTCTAAATGAATACTTTTTATCATTTGTACAAAATGACAATTGGGAAAAATGGATACCTTATTATACTTTTGCGTACAATGTAACTCCTCATGTAGATACTGAATATTCACCTTTTGAACTCATTTTTGGAAAATTACCAAGTCTACCTGGAGATGAAGTCATGAACCATCCAAAGGTTTACAATTTTGAAAATTATGCTAATGAACTCAAGACTAGACTAAAACATTCTTTAGAGAATACTAAAAACTTGATAGAAACTATAAAAAATAAAAGAAGTATAGACTCATTAAATAACACAAATAATATAGAACTAAAAGTAGGCGACTTAGTTTTGGTCAAAGCTGAAAATAGAAAAAAACATGAACCACCTTATGACGGACCATATGAAGTAGTAGATATAGATGATTTAAATGTATTAATTAAAGTAAAAACAAACATAAAATCAATTCATAAAAACAGACTAAAAAAATATAAAGTATAAAAGAAATTTGAGAACACTTATATAAATATAAATTTAACAATATATATTAACATTAAATTTAATACTTATAATAAGTAATAAAAAAAAAAAAAAAAAAAAAAAAAAAAAAAAAAAAAAAAAAAAAAATCCTCCAATTTGAATTGTATGGATTTTTCTTAAGAGCGGAGGTGTAGTGTGTTGGTTACATTTATCACAATTAATGGTCGGTCACATTTGTATTGCTTAAAATTCCCAATAATTAATATAAACAATAAGTTTCAATGACTCAACAATTAATGTCGGTCACTTTTGTATTGCTTAAAATTCGCAATAATATAAACAATAAATTTCAATGACCTAACGGCGCGAGGAATCAAATTTCAACATAAGTAAGAATTGACATAATAACCAAAAATGCTGAAGTAAGGGTAAATTACCACACACTACGCTTACGACGATAAGTAGGAAGTAAAATTAAGTCATAAGCATATTTAAGTTAAGATTTTTAGATTAAGAATTGGATATAAATAGCTGTAAGATTTAATTAAGAGAGCAGAATAAATTGATTGACATAAACGGCTTGTTAGCTGTGAATAAAGGCAAATTTTATTATTCTCACTTTAACTGCGGCTTGTTAGCCATAGCTAAGCGGCGTGCTCGCCTGATAATAAGCAACCCAATTTTTTTTACTATACACGATATAAACCACCCCTTTTCTTTGTACACCAAGTTGTTTTAAGACCTGATAGTGTGACTACAAAATTACGTGTTGTTTTTGATGCGTCCGCAAAGACGTCATCTCAATTGTCCTTAAATGACACGTTATTAATTGGTCCTACCATTCAACCAGATTTGTATACTACACTGCTAAATTTTCGCTTAAAAAAGTATGCTATTACTGCAGATATTACGAAAATGTACCGGCAGGTCTTGATTCATGAAGAAGATAGAAAATACCAGCTCATTCTATGGAGAGAAAACTCAACCTTGCCGATACAAATTTTTCAATTAAATACCGTGACGTATGGAACGTCGCCAGCCCCCTTTTTGGCAATACGTTGTTTAAACGAAATCGCAGATAAATATAAGAACACATTCCCAGAAGGCGCAAGGGCAATTAAAGAAGAATTTTACGTTGACGACTTGTTATCGGGAGGGGACGACTTACAGCAGTTGGAAACTATTCGAACGGAAACGACACATATTTTAAACTCTGCTGGCTTTAAACTTGCAAAATGGTTTTCGAATCACAACTTTTATATTAAAAATGTTTCAGACGTAAAATGTTTAGATTTTAACCACGATGAAACTACAAAGACGCTGGGTCTTAAATGGTTTCCAAGCGCTGACATACTAAAATTCCAATTACCAAAAGACTTTGCCAACCTAAAATCAACTAAGCGTAATATCTTGTCAACAATCGCAAGACTATTTGATCCGTTGGGACTTGTGTGTCCAATAACAACCAAATCAAAAATACTGCTTCAGGAGTTGTGGATAAATAAGCTAGATTGGGATGAATCTATACCGCAACTTTTAGATACACAGTGGATTTGTTTTAAGGCAGATCTAGAAAAAATATCTACAGTCTCTATACCTCGTTATGTTCACACATCGGTTAAAAATAAAATCACAATTCACGGCTTCTCAGATGCATCAATTCGTGCGTATGGTTGTTGCCTCTATGTCGTTGCTGTTGATAACCAAAAAACATTTTCCAGTCTGCTAACAGCTAAATCAAGGGTAGCACCTACGAAAACTATAACATTGCCACGCCTTGAATTGTGTGCTGCACACTTATTGTCAAAGTTATGGAGTCAAATTGAAGCGCTTCTTGTACCTTATGTTGCTGAGGTGATATTTTGGACAGACTCGGAGATAGTGTTACACTGGCTAAAAATGCACCCTTCTACACTCAACATGTTCGTTGGTAACCGCGTATCGGAAATCCAAGATTGGAGCTGTAAAGCGGAATGGCGTCACGTTCCAACCAAGATGAACCCCGCAGATATTGTCTCTAGAGGCTGCACTGTTGCCGAATTATCATCGTCTTTTTGGTTTAAAGGTCCAGACTTTATACAACAAAACAAAAAACATTGGCCAGTGAACCCACACTTTACAACGACGTCTACTGATGGTTTACCGGAACTTAAAACTTTAAAGTCTGTCTACATCGCGTCACAATTACAAAACCACTGTATCTTCGAAATAATAAATCGATATTCGTCATATTTAAAAATATTGAGAATTACAGCTTATGTTTACAGGTTTATAACTCCTAGCAACAAAAACAAACCGAAGCACTTGACTGCTGAAGAATTGGAATGGTCCTTTCTTAAAATTATAGCGGCAATACAACAACACGAATTAGTAGCTGAGATAAAATCTATAAGACAGTCAGAAATGTTGAGCTCAAGGTACCAAAATCTAACACCATTTCTCCAAGATGTTGTGCAAAGTGGTCGAAAAGTAACTTTATTGCGAGTTGGCGGTCGACTTCTCAACGCAGATATGCAATATGATACCAAGTTCCCTTTGTTGTTGCCAGCGAATGTCAGATTTGCATATCTTTACATGCAACATTTGCATATATCTAATTATCATTGTGGTGCAAAAATTCTAATTGGGTTATTAAGACAGCGAATTTGGGTAATCAACGCTCGTGAATTAGCAAGAAAGGTTGTACGCAACTGCGTGCACTGCTTTAAATACAAGCCAAAACTAGCAACACAGATAATGGGCAATTTACCTGCTGATCGATTAAAAATTATGCGTCCGTTTCTTATTTCGGGTGTAGATTTTTGCGGTCCCGTCTACACTACATATCGCATACGCGGCAAACCACCATACAAAACGTATATTGCCGTATTTGTGTGCTTTTCGTCTAAGGCAGTTCATATAGAAGCAGTGTCGGATTTATCTACTAATGCATTTCTTTGTTGTTTTAAAAGGTTTATTGGCAGACGTGGAGTTCCAGAGAAGCTGTACTGTGATAATGCGACTAACTTTGTGGGAGCTAACTCAAAATTACAAGAGTTAAAACAACGATTTTTTGACGAGAAAAACCGAGCAGAAATATTGAATTTCGTCGCTGAGCGCGGTACAGAATTTGTGTTCATTCCGCCGCGTGCCCCACATTTCGGCGGCCTCTGGGAGGCCGCAGTTAAATCTACCAAAAACTTGATGTTACGAACTGTTTCAAACGCAAATCTTACATTTGAAGAGCTATCGACTGTTCTTGTTGAGATAGAGGCCATATTAAACTCGCGGCCAATCTCCCCGTTATCATCGGATCCTAATGACGGAGAGGCCCTCACCCCGTCTCATCTTCTCATTGGATCAGCCCTGAATATGATTCCTGAAAAGATTGAAGAAAGCCCTGTCGTAAACTATTCGAGGCGGTTTCAGTTGATTTCTCAGTTAAAGGCACAATTCTGGCGAATATTTCAGCGTGACTATATCCTTGGACAGCAACAACGTGTGAAGTGGTTAACACCGCAACTCAATTTACAAATTGGGGATTTGGTGTTGGTGCACGAAGATAATCTTCCTCCTCTAAAATGGATGCTGGGTCGTGTTACAAATGTCGTTACTGGCGCTGATGGAAAAATACGAGTCGCTGACGTACAGACCAAATCCGGTTTAATCAGGCGAATAATCCATAAGCTGGCGTTACTACCAAAGGAAATTTGAAGCCTACCTTAGGCATTCAACGTGGGCAGGATGTTTGGTCGCAATTTACTATGCATTTGTAAACAAATTTATTATATTTTATGTTAAATAAGTCTATATATTATCATATAAATCAAATTTAATACTACACTGGGCTAGATAAATGCATGAATTAATGAATTACTTGTTAAACTTGAAATTATTGTATATTGAATTTAAATTGTGAATTATTGATTAACAATACATTTATCGCTCAGTGTATTTCTCTTTATTAATATGTAAACATTTACACCTGTATGTAAGCTTATACACTTTTTGTAAAAGAAAATAGAAAAGAGAACCACAACTTGCTTGAGAAGAAGTTTGCATACAATAAAGGAGTGTGAGTAAAACCGTCAACCTGTGCAGTCGCACTATTGTTTTATTGGCACAAAATTTGTTGTCACAGTTATTGCAAATGTGTTGTTGTTGCTATTCTTTTGCAACTTGGGTAAAAACTATTATCCAACAATCAATAACTTTTGTCCAATTCATGTTTTGTACCTGTAACAGGACGGGTACGTCGACCAATTGACACCTATTTCCCGCAGGGTTCTTTGCCAAGGCAGCTTTCATATTGAAGAAAACATTTAAGTACATGGTAATATAAAGAAATAAAATTATTCTCTTTGCTAATCAAAAGCCTGTAATATTTAAGCTATCAAAAGCCTCTACGACATCTAGAAATGGGAATTGTATTTCTAAGGGTTGTCTAGCAACAACAGGCATGTACTGAGAATGAATGTAATGTTTTGATTATTTGGAAAATACTTGCATGATTTTTTGTAAATACTTACCCAAGATTTTCCTTAATAATTCAGAAAAAGTAGAAACTCATGAAAAAGTTTCTGTAAGTCTTTTGAGAAGGCAAAGGATTTGGATGGACTTGGCAAGATTCTGGATAAAAAATAGTCGATTCCGATATATATTAAAAGAAATGATGACTTCTGGCCTTAATCGTCGATGGAGTCGGTCAATACTTTGATGAATACTCACTTCCGAAAGCACGCTGCGATTAGGGTTGTGGACATGAATGAGACTCGATTCGTGATTAACGGTGATATTATGTCCTAAAACGGAATTTTTATGGGCAATTAGTTGTTTCCTTTAGTAGCTTACTACACTTGTCGTAGACTATTTGAAGCAAAATTGGATCTAAGTCCCAGCATAGTCAGATGGACGGCACGGCTATAATACGTCCAATTCTCACATATGGATATTTGCCATCCATGGCAATAGGGAACGGATAGGAAGTAAACAGTGAACAAATCCAGAGATTGGTCTGCATTGAAACTACAGGCGCACTGCAAGCTAGTTGCTCAGAGGCACTGAATTCTATACTGAACCTGGTAAGTAGCGCAGCGAGGCCTAATGATTCAGAATGTTGGGGATCGAAAATTGCGGCCTCGGAGTTCATTACCCTTCATACAGGATCAACCTTTTGATTTAGTGCAACCAATACGGACTTAAACAAGAAACTGTTGCATTTTATACCCTTCAGGACTAAGCGATGTGAAGGTAACCTCGTAAAAGTTATGACGCCAGAATCTGAGCAGGCGGCTCTAAGTTGTTCGTGTAGGACTTAGCGTCTTTTTACATGTTCTTAGAACGAGTTTCTCATATTGTCTGTCTGTTAGGTGCAGTGTTATTAAGACCAAAATGTTGCCGTCTATGCGACTGGTAGTAAATTTGCGGCAATATTGGTATGTATGTCGAAAGTCTAACGCCACTTCTGTCGTTTAATTCGCACAATGCTACATCGTTTCTGTTCCCCAATTGTAAAGATAAGTTGTCTGGGCTGGACCGTCCATTGAACATTACTTAAGCCTAGGTCCAGCACAAAAGAAACCATTTTCGCTATGAACGGTGAGAAGAGCTGCGCACAATTCTGTTTAGGGCTATCAAGAGTGGGACCTTAAGATAGTTTCTTAAGGTGGATAAATGCAGTTGACGTATTTGGATATACTAATCATCTCTAGAATAATGTGGCCCTCCCTTGGTTACCGTATGATCCGGTTATTGAACCGTTATCGAAGAGATAAGTCCAAAAAAATATCGGTCCCAACTGTCACTCGTTTGTAAGTAAACACACAACTAGGCTCGGAAAAAGAAAAAGACAGAGAACCGTTTTCCATTTTCTCTGCAAATTTTCCACTCTATTTGTCTTTGCAGTTATATACCAGATGACCTTAGTTTCTTAAGGTGGATAAATGCAGTTGACGTATTTGGATATACTAATCATCTCTAGAATAATGTGGCCCTCCCTTGGTTACCGTATGATCCGGTTATTGAACCGTTATCGAAGAGATAAGTCCAAAAAAATATCGGTCCCAACTGTCACTCGTTTGTAAGTAAACACACAACTAGGCTCGGAAAAAGAAAAAGACAGAGAACCGTTTTCCATTTTCTCTGCAAATTTTCCACTCTATTTGTCTTTGCAGTTATATACCAGATGACCTTAGTGCGGTATTAAGGAGTAAGTGGAATGAACTGCTCAGATACCCTTCGGCTACAGATTGGACCTAGTATCCAGATATTATTTTGGGTATGGGTTCTATAACACGTTACATCTGATGTATTAAATGGTTTGTCAAAACGGGGTCATTGGAGAGCTTACTCTACAGCTGGCGCGCAATGCAATCTATCATGTTAACCAGCCCACCATACCTAATCCTTCCAAATTATTCCTAAGAGATGCTGTTCTATGTTCCTCCAGTAAATTTTCAAAATAGTTAGTGTTTTTGCAATTCCTTTCCGGCTGTTTTCCAAACAAACGCAGTTTAACAGCTGCATAAAAAAAATGATGTTGTAAGTCTTAGGGTAAGTAAAAGGACATGTTTAGTAGGTTTCTTAAAACGTTCATTATTTACAAATCGTCCATTTTCATCCGAATATGGCCAGGTAATCCTTGCAGCTCTGCACCTAGGCTCATTAAAACCCTAGATGGTCTGTATGCAACCACGCGAAAGAGTGAAATGCTACAGAAGTGGACAATTGTCCCCGCACCCATATAAGAGGGATGAAAAATATATAGCCGTCCAGCGCAGGAATGTCCGGCACTCGCAAGCAAGTTTTGTGCAGAACGTGCAATCTGTTGAGCTTTTGACTATTAGTGGATGTTTTTTAAGCTAAAGTTTCAAGAAGTAGTCTTCTTCGGATCCTCCTTCTCAAAAGGTTTCAATGAAGCAATTTAAGAATTAATTAATCTGGAACTTCTCTCGACTCTCTTCTCTCTATCTCTCTCTTTCTCTCTCTCTCTCTCTCTCTCTCACTCTCTTTCTCTCTCTCTCTCTCTCTCTAAATTTTAATTTTTATTGGTAAAACTATTTAAAAATTTATTTTCAAATTAAATTTTTCTATCAATACATTATGCATTTATACGTATTTCTTCTAACTTATTACACAACATTTTCTATTCCTTGTCTCTCGTTTATTTCAATTGTTTTTTTTTTCTACTCTTTAGTCTTCTTCGGATCCTCCTTCTCAAAAGGTTTCAATGAAGCAATTTAAGAATTAATTAATCTGGAACTTCTCTCGACTCTCTTCTCTCTATCTCTCTCTTTCTCTCTCTCTCTCTCTCTCTCTCACTCTCTTTCTCTCTCTCTCTCTCTCTCTAAATTTTAATTTTTATTGGTAAAACTATTTAAAAATTTATTTTCAAATTAAATTTCTCTATCAATACATTATGCATTTATACGTATTTCTTCTAACTTATTACACAACATTTTCTATTCCTTGTCTCTCGTTTATTTCAATTGTTTTTTTTTTCTACTCTTTATGTAATTTTTTTCTTGGTATTTTTATTACAGCAATGAAATGTTACGGTTGTCTGAGTAGATAAACTACACATCATTAATTTTTTTTGCATTGGACATGACTCAAGTTACTACAAATTTAAGTTCTTAAAAAACAATAAATAAAAAGAATGAGAAAAACAATAAAGAAACTAAGAGGCGGCCCGACTATTTTTTAGTCTACAGCAAATTTTATTTATTCTTAAATGTTGAAGCAAGAGTTGTATATACATATATTAATTAGATTTTCCAGAGTGGGACTGATGATTTGTTTTAGAATGTTGCAAATTATTTCCTTTTAATAAAAATTGTTTTAGTTAAATTTTGATTCCATACCAACACTCAGAAGTCATTTGAGTTTTGAGGGTTAATATGGTTTTTCCGTAATGGCAGGATCATTAATAAGCATTTTTTAAACCAAAATACGTATGTATTTATATGGAAGTTTTAGCTATTTATTCAATTTTAACTAATTGAAATATGTTTAAAACTTTAGGATAAGGGGGGGCTAAAATAGCACTGCTAGCCTTTTCTCTAAGCTCATAATAAAATAAAAAAAATAAAAAATGTATAACTGCAATCATTTTGATTTTTAAATAGCATGGCTTGTTAGGTATTCAAAAATAAAAAAAAGGAACTTTATTAGTTCTGGGGGCTGCGCCACCATGTGACTCCCTTTAAGCAGATGGCTAGAGCATCCCGTAATTTTAGGCCAGCTAAGACCGTTATGAAGCTAATTAAAATGATAAAACGACAATAGTCGTTTAAGAAAATTTCATCCTCAAGACAAAAACTCATTTTTTCTCAAATTATCTTTAAAAAAAGGTGATGTACCTCGCTTCAGACGGGTTGCCAGAGCATATTTAATTTTGAGTTTATTTGATGTAGGCAATATTATTTAGAAATAATATACTGTCTAGGAGTTATATAAACGAAATTTTTTTAGAATTTTTAAAATAAGAATACAGAACTCTCAATACACTTTTTTTTAATAGATTACTAGATGGCTCCAAAAATTGTGTGAAAGGGACATTTTCCTAAAATGTGTTTCTCATGAATGCGCTGGTGCTTAAAGGTCTATTTTAGAAAAACTTTCCCGCCAAGAGGCAAGGGATTTATGTTATTACAGTGTTGCCGGTTATTACTTTCATATAGTGATTACATTATTTGTAAGTTTCAAATTTCGTTAATGTTTTCTGTAATATTCATTTGCGACCCTATAAAGAATACTTACACTATGGATCCTTATAGAAAGGGACGTCGATTTAGGTTCGCCTATCTGCCCGTCCGTATATTTAAGTAAGGTTTCCGGAGCCAAAAACTCAACTACCCTGCTTTGGTACCAAATCAGAAAGACTGGTTGACTTCGGAGAAAGATATAAACGAACATTCATGCACATATCTTCTTATACATACCTTAGTAAATATGTTCACTGTTGCCACTCGATTTGACACGAATGCTTTAAGGATGGAGACTTAATTGGTTATCAGAATAATTGGTTTAATTTTATTATGATACAATTTTTCGTTGAATAAGATATTTACTACCATTGCTTAGTACCAAACAAAGAGTGCTGGGGAGGAGCTTCAGCGGATTCTGAAAATGCATTCCACTTGGAAACTGTCGGAAATGAAAAATCTTATCACAATTAAATTTAATCAGTTATTCTGATTACATTAAAAGGTTTTTTTTAATATTAACTCTTTGTTAGTCCTAAAACTAAATATTCATATAATATTTGTCCACTTTGTGCCCCGAAATAATGTAAAGGTTCTCAAAAATTAACATTTGTATTTAATTGTGATAGTTCTAAGTTCAACAGCGTGTCCCCTTCAAACGAGAATGGCTGCCGTGTTGTAAGATGTTTCAGGCAATCGGATTGGGGCATGTGTCCAGCTTTTTTAAATGCTGGTCTACATATGCAGTTCAGGACTTCGATTTTCTTATGAATGTTGCTGCTTTTAATGAACCGAGGAGCACCAGTTATTATTCTTAGGTTTTTGTTTTGACGATGTTCTATATTATAAGCAAAGGCAGTGCCCCATAGTTGTATCACGTAACACCAAATTGGCTTCAAAATGGAGTTGTAGAGCTGAAGTTTATAATCGAGACAAAGCACATAGTTTCTACAAATCAGCCAATGAATTTGGGCTGTTTTCAATTTTATTTGTGTTAACTTAGCATCTATGTGTGATTTTCATGTGAGGCGACGACCATCTGGTTATTAACAAAGATTGGGAAACGTAAAAGTTACATGGGTGGAGTTTTTTATTAATTCTTCTCTCTATAACTTTGCCTTTTTTCCCACTTGGATAATATAATGCTGTCGGTGTTTCGATTTTCATAACTACTGGGAAAAGCAGCATCACTAGCAAATGCCGATGAGTGTGTTAATTTTCGGTTGGCATGTATGCTGTGTAAAGCAAGTCCAGAGTAGGTTCAATAATTCTTTTTTGAAGTACGCCAGCCCCAATTTTTAAGTACAACTTCACTAGTCCTCTCTTTAGTCATAAGCTGCCGGTGGGTTATGTACCTTTCCAAAAGTCTCTGAAGATTTACAAGCAAATTGACCTTTAATTTGGTTAACAGGACTTTATGCAATATGCGCAGGACAAAACGCCTTTCTTATAAACTGTACCAACCTCTGATGCTGTTAAATATTGTGGATTAGGAATGCAGTTGTTACCATTAAATATCGAAAGTTATTTCTCAAAACTTTTTTAGCGCTAGTTTAAAAAAAGAAAAGTTTTGTTAAAAAATCAGCTTCATACTATAAAAATATGTGGGGCCTAAAATTCTGTAACGATTAATGGAAATTATATTTAGAACAAAGTAAAAAGTCTTTAAATCTATAGCTGCATAATCTTATTTAAAAAAAAAATTTAGGTATGTTTAACCGTATCGTATACCTCCTCTTGTGTAGGGGTTTTTTTAATAAATTTTTTTTTGGCAAATACTACAACTATTTTATAAGAAGCACATAGTTAAGCAATCTAAAGTATCAAATCGAACACAAGGAAAGTCTAAAGAAAACAGAAAAAAGGACAAGAATTTTTCTTTCAATTGTTTATTTCTTATTGTTTTTTAAACATAATCAACCAAAAATTAGCTCGAAAAACACAATAAAACTATTCAAGAAGCAAGTTCTACAAAAAGGAAAAAAACAGACGAGAGAAAGTAACGAAAATGTTTTTGAAATGCCAAGCAAAATTAATCGCAAAGCGATAAAGACAAAAACTATTTTTATAAAATCTGTCAAAGCCTTTTAAGATAATTTCAGAAATGTTGAAGACATGACTGCTTAACACTTAAAAAAATATATAAATGGCCAAACCATGGTAGAATAAGACTATACCTTGGGCCAAACGAAACAGATACAGTGGGCCTTTTTCCATGTACTTCTTGTTGGTAGATTGGTAAATTTACTTTAATATTAAAGTTGTAAAAATTAAATTCGTTAAAATAAATTGTTTAGCTAAAAAAAATTTGTAAACAAATATCTTTTCAACCATGTTAGAAGTAAAGTAAAATATTAGCAATCCAAGTATTTTTTTAAAACAGAGCAGTAAATGCAAAGAGAAATTTTGGGACTTAAAAATAAAATCTTTTTTTACTTAACAATCTTAATCCAGGATCTTAATTTCTTTATAAATTTCCATTTGCCCTACTTAATAACTTTTTACCTCAATCTGATTTGTTTCATAGAGTGATAAATAGAATATTAAAAAAAATAGACACTTTTTTAAGAGAAAAAGTACTTTTTGTTCCCTTGATTGACATGACAATTGACTTTTATTTATTAACTTGAAATTTATGAATTTCAATTAAAAAAAAAAATTTTAAAACGTACTTTAAGCAAGTCATAATTTTTTTTTTCTTGACTTGTTATCTCGAAACCGCAAAAAAGTAATTTTTGTTCACTTAGTTGACTTTGATTTAATATTTATTGATCAACAATTTAATAATTACAAATAGTTTTCAAATATATAAAAATATATGTAAATTTTGTATAAAAAGAAGGCAAAAACTCAAAAGTGTAAATTTTTGATTTTCATCATCAGTACTTTTGTTCGATTTTTAGTTATTTGTTTCTGTTGGGGTGTGGGCGGCCAGAAATATTTTGTCCAAATTTAATAATTAAATAAAAAAAACACTGGGTTTTAAAATGCGTTTAAATTCTGTTTATTTGGTAAAAACCAACCTTTTTGGGCAACGTGAGAACTTACACTAAATTACTTGTTACAAGGTTTTCTCTGTAAAGGTTTAGTTTAAAGTTCTAAAAACAAAAGAGTTCATTATGTACACTTCAGGTGATTTAAGAGCGGGCAGTACTTAGTAATAAACAATTATTTCATACTTAAACATCCCGGCCCCCTTGCTAGCGTGCAATTTTCGAAAGCCAGAGACTTTAAAGCTTAGAATAACTTAAGGTAACGTAAGTATAATATCAAAAATTCATAGATATGTACATAGCTATAGGTACATGTATACAGGTATAAAGTAAAGGTTATATCTAAATATGCATGAGATTGTATAATAAGTTCAATAATAATATGGAGAAATATGTATTAACAATTCAATATATATAAAAATGATTATTAAAAAAAACCTTAAGTGCGATGTTGATATGGAACATTACACTCCGAATTTGCCAATAATAGTCCAGCCAAGAATGGTGTCCTGGGCCATTGGAGACCCAACTGATTCAGCTTGAATGCCAGGTTTGATGAGTCGTGGGTAGATGTCAGCGCCAAGTATGATGTTGATATCAGCATTCGTATAGAAATGGGGGTCTGCTAGGCGTAGATTGGTATATAATGCTGCTACCCTCTCGTCCAGTTGATCCTTCGGTTGTTTTTGTGGTAAGTCACTGACCACTTTTGCCTTTATTTTGAAAATAGGACCATCATCAAAACGAGGACGTATTTTAATAACACACCAACGGTCAGGGCCAATAGTTTCTTCAGGCAGCGTATAACGTTTTACCAAAAAGTCTGCAACGGTACAAAACTCTGCACATGGGTTAAGTAAACCTCGGACGTTACCCCAATCATCACCGAAGTGAATTTTGATCACAATAGTTGGGAGCAACGTTACCGCTCGTACGCTGGAGTATACATGACTGGAAGCGCACAGGGTTTTGTTTTGTTTGGGAGCGCGGAGCCTCATGTGTCGATGAAGCAGAGTGTGGTGTTTGCTTCCGCATTGATGGCACCGCTCGGTGTTTCGACAACGGTTGCCTAGATGCGAATGGGCGAGGCAGTTTTCACAATACCGATATTTTTTAACCGTCTTCAGCTTCTCCGACACGTTCATCCGTTTAAACTTAAGGCATTTTCTGAGGGGATGGTCTTTGTGGCATAGACGGCAGTCATGGTTAGAAGAACTGTGACGTTGGTATTTGGGCTGGTGTTTTTGGTTTAATGGCGAGACACTTCTGCGTAGTGGACGTGGCATGATTGAGCTACAAATAAATGGGAAAATAAAAATATTATTGGTGTTCAGGGTTCGGTAGTAAGACTAATTTCACGATAGGCCTAGTAACGATGCCATTGGCAGTTCGTATTTCAGCGACTCGAACCCGGTTATCGCTACCGCGTATAACATTTTCAATGCGTCCTAATCGCCATTGATTAGGGGGCAAGTTATCTTTTCGTACAACAACAAGATCGCCGATAGCGTAATCGCGCTGGGGATATTTCCACTTAAACCGTTTGTGAAGCTCTTTCAGGTATTCTTCTTTCCACCTTTGAGCAAAGTGATGGTGAAGAATTTTGAGTTTTTGCCAACGGTTTACATACGATAATGAATGATCCGCTAAATTTGGTTCCGGGGGTGATAATAAGGCATTTCCAATAAGAAAATGGCCGGGGGTAAGAGCACCGAGGTCGGTGGGGTTGTCGCTGTTCGGGCTGAGTGGTCTAGAGTTAAGACACGCTTCGATCCGCGCAAGCATTGTAGAAAACTCCTCAAAGGTAAAACTCTGACTATGAGAAATCCTTTTCAGATGCATCTTAAAACTTTTTACTCCTGCTTCCCAGAGGCCTCCCATATGCGGCGCCCCAGGTGGGATAAAATGCCAATCCAATATGACAAAACTATTTTCAGCAAGTAATTTTCGTCTTAACGATGCTAGGAAGTTTGACTTTTCAGTGTCCAATATGTGAGAGGCGCCTACAAAAGCCGTTCCATTATCAGAGTATATAGCGCTTGGGGAGCCAAGTCTTGAAAAGAATCGCGCAAAGGCCGCTAAAAATGCCTGAGACGATATTTCACTCGTAGCTTCGAGGTGAATGGCCTTTGTGGAAAAGCAGACAAATACTAGAACGTAACCCTTTGTTACCTTACAGCCTCGCCCCGCGTATGTTTTGATGTCGAAAGGTCCAGCAAAATCGACACCAGTATTGGTGAATGGGCGGGTGAGAACGGTTCTTTCAGGGGGTAAAGCAGCCATGAGTTGCTGGCTTTTTTGACGTTTCTGAATGACGCATGCTCGGCACTGTGATAAGATTGTTTTGATCAAATTTTTAAGGCGGGGAACGTAGAAGTACATCCGCATTAATCTATACATTAAAGCATTTTGGCCATGAATTGAGTAATGGTGAAGATATGTTAAAAGCAAATTAGTGAAACGGGCACGATAGGGTAATAAAATGGGAAATCGTTCATCGTAATTGAGCGTGGGAGAATTAGTCAAGCGACCGTTGACTCTTATAACCCCATTTGAATCCAAGAATGGGTTAAAAACTAAGAGGTTACTTTTCTTTGGTATCTGTAGGCCCTGAAATAATGAGTCGTATTCGTTTCTAAAGTATAACTTTTGACAGGCAATGATCATACGGGTCTTGGCATGGTCGAGCTCATCACGTGTAAGCTCATTGGTTGCGTTTAATTTGTGACGTAGTCGTCTGTTGCATTTGTAGTAAAATCGAAATATGTGGCAGATAATACGCATTGCCTTTGGGAAACTGGAAATGGTTTTAAGTATGTCAAAATTTTCAATTTGAGCCAGGAACGTGTGAACTGGTTTTGCCTCTTCTTCGGTAGAAAAATTGGCTACCTTGCCTTTCGGCCATTCGCTATGAGGGAGAGTTAACCAGTTTGGGCCATGCCACCATAGATCGTTCGAGACCAGCTGAGATATAGTAGTTCCACGGGATGCCAGGTCGGCGGGATTGCTTTTCGAATCAACATGAAACCAAGAGTCATTCCCCACTTTTTCGATGATTGAGGACACTCTGTTTTCAACAAACGTTTTCCACCGATTAGGAGCTTTTTGAAGCCACGCTAAAACGATAGTAGAATCTGTCCACATAAGTTGTTTGTAGTTTTTTAAATTGAGTTGGGACTGGATGCTCTCTATCATGGTAGCGAGTAATTCTGCCCCACAAAGTTCTTTTCTGGGCAACGAAACGAACTTAACGGGTGCTACCTTTGTCTTGGCGGCGAGAAGATGGCACGAGATATAACCTGAATATTCGACACGTATATATAAAGCTGCGGCATAAGCTTTCTCTGAAGCGTCACAAAACCCATGGAGCTCGATAGAGTATGAGGGGTGAAAGTCGACAAATCGGGGAACTCGTATTTGGGGTATATTATCATAATCGTCGAGAAATGATCGCCATTGAGTTAGCGTGGAGGGTTGAAGATCTTCGTCCCAGTCAGTTTCATCCTTCCATATCTGTTGCATTATCATTTTTGCTACGATTATTTTAGGTGCCAGCCAACCGGCGGGGTCGAAAAGTTTTGCAATTTCGGATAAAACAGATCTTTTCGTTGTTAAGGTTTTGTCGGGAGAGTTTTTAAGCTCGAAGTAAAATTGATCTTTGCCAGCATTCCAGCGCAAGCCTAATGTCTTGGTGGTGCTAGAGTCAGATAATTTGAGAAACTCTGCATCTAATAGGTGATCAGAAGGAATGCCTTTAAGGAGATAATCATGGTTAGCCGTCCATTTACGAAGAGAAAAACCGGCTGATTGAAGGACGTCAATTAGTTCATTTCTGGCGTCTAGTGCTGATGAAAGGGTGTGAGAACCTGCCAGTACGTCATCTACATACATAAAGTTTCGGAGAATATCCGAAACAGCAGGGTTTGTTTTCTCACATGTGCTTGCCAGCTCAAGGAGCGTGCGTATTGCTAAATAAGGGGCACAGTTGACACCAAACGTGACCGTTTTTAATTCATAATCCTGCAGATCTTTCTCGGGGGAACTTCTAAAAACTATTCTCTGGAATGGGGTATGACTGGGGTTGACTAAGATTTGGCGATACATCTTTTCAATATCGGCGTTGAAGACATATCTGAAAAGTCTCCAACGCAACATTAACATTGTCAAATCAGATTGAAGAGTTGGACCGGGGTATAGCACATCGTTTAAACTATTTCCGTTTGAAGAGGGGCTAGATGCATTAAATACTACCCGTAGTTTAGTAGTAGTGCTTTCGGGCTTAATAACTGCATGATGGGGCAAGTAGTATGTGCTGTTGGCACCAGATGGGGTGACCACTGTCATTTGTTTCAGCGTTGAGTATTCGGAAATTACGCGGTCATATTCAGATTTGACTGAGGGGGTTTTTGTTAACCTAGTTTCATTGCGCAAAAATTGTGATAAGGCAATATGGCGTGAAGAACCGATTTTTAAGGTACCAGGGTATTCACGACGGAATGGGAGCGAAACTACAAAACGACCGTCTTGAGTGCGATAGGTAGAAGATTTATATAATTTCTCACAATAGATGTCTTCATCAGATATATGAGGCTTCGAGGGGACTTCTTCTAGTTCCCAAAACTTTTGTAATTGGGTATTTAAAGCAATTTCATTATAAAAGGAGGAAATTGAAGCTAAACACTCATTATTGCCGACCTTACCAGTAACTATCCACCCAAACACAGTTTGTTGCGCAACTAACGCCTGACTATTTTCCCAACGTAAACCATTTCTTATAATTTTGGGATAAACATCACCACCAAGCAAAAGATCAATCTCCGAACACCTATGGTGATATGTGTCAGCCATTTTTAAGTCTGCAAATTCTCCATCTTTCAGTGCAGACAGGGGATAATAGGGAAGTTGACCAGTAAGCCTTTTGACGACTAAGGCATCTGTGTAGATTTCGAAAGAAGTGTCGATTGGCGAACCTATTTGAATGTGGCAAAGCTGAGTCGAAGTAGCTGTTAAAGCTTCGTTCAAACCATGGACTTGAACTTGTGAGGTTTGGGTCCTCAGAGAAAGCTTTTGTTGGAGCTTTTTGGAAATAAAGGTAGCTTCAGAAGCGGAGTCAATTAAAGCTCGAACAGTATATTTATTTTCGCCAGAGTAAACATCTCCGAGGGCGGTACCGAGCAAAACCGAAGACTTCGTTGTGGACTGTAATTGAATTGAATATGATTGACGTATCTGAGCTGCTGTTGACGTAGAGGGGCTAGTGTCTAAAATAGGTAATGGGGGAGGGTGGCTAAGGCCACGGGTGCCATTTGAGTTTGCGTGTGATGTTGAAGCCGAGTTTCGACTGTTTACCGTTGGGTTCCCCTGTATCTGGTTTTGTCCATTCTCTACCCGATGGAGCAAGGAATGATGCTTTTGTTTACATACATAACAAACATATTGGCTTTTGCACTTCTTGAACTCGTGAGAGGTTCCAAGGCAGTTTGTGCATCGTTTTTGCTTCTTGACGAGAACAAAACGTTCGTCAACCGGCATTTCCAAGAATACAGGGCAAAGTCGAAGGGGATGACTTTCATTACAAAGAGAACATTTGTTAGTCTTATCATTGGAAACACTTGTACGGTAACTTTTAATTTTTCGTTGATCAGGGGTATTTTGTGTTCTTATAGTAGGGGGTTTATTGTTACCTGTACTATTGGGATTAGCGAAAGTAGTGCGAATATCAGCCACTGACTCTAGTGTTTGAAACCTTGATGTCAAAAATGCATCCATTTTCTTCCATGTAGGCAACTCTGTGCTACTCGGCAGAGATTGCTCCCACATACTGAGGGTGACCTCCGGCCAATTGGAGAAATATTAAAAAGAAGTTTCAGTTGAGCGTTTACTAATATCCGTTTATTCTCGTATCGGTTCACCAGGTTTTGCCAGGCCATTTCGAAACCTTCGTTGGTAATCGGACAAGTCTTAAGTAGCTCACGAGCCTCCCCCTGTGTCTTTTTAATCAGGTGACACATTTTCTCAACTGGAGAGAGACGTTTGCTATTTCGGTATAAGGCTGTGAACATGTCACGGAATGTAGGCCATGACTGATAGTCACCATAAAAAATTTCGGTGTCACAAGGTGGCAGCGAAATGTTAGGGGTAGAATCCAGGAGGGGGGATGTGAGGGGATTAACTACCAGATTGGGTGCAGTTTTCTGGCAAAGGCCATCTAAAAGCTCATTCGATCTCGAAAGCACTTTGACATGGGCCTCAAAAGTGGAGTAGAAACGCGCCTTAAGAGTTTCAATTTCGACCTCTTCCTCAATTTTGTCAAACTGATTTAGAATGTCGTCATAGCATGTCCTAAAGTTCGACCACAACCTAACGATTTCGTCCTTTTGCACTTCCAAGCTGTGCAGTGAATGAGCATCAACGGGGATTCCCTCGAAATAGGATTGGAACTCCACCACCCGGTCAGAGGCCCGAATAAAAGCATCAAGCAGGGACATTGTCACAAAAATTTCCGAAAATGGGCAGTGATTTACGCAAGACCGAAAGAAAAGTGTTTCCTTGTAGGTTAGAAAAAAACGTAGATATAGGCTATAAAACTCTTAACCAAAATGAATCCAAATCTGTAGGGTTCAATATTAGAGAGAAAAGTTTGTGTTACCGAGTGTAATTGTTAAAGGTGAATAATGAAAAAAACCAACGTTCCACACAGGGTTCTCTTTAAACACGGCAGTAGGTATGCACATGTACGTATATATGGATATAAAGGTGGAGGTTAAATTAAAACTGTATGTATGTATTGATGAGAATTAGTATAATAAAGTGCAATAAGTAACGATTTGAAAACGTGCAAGACTTCCACACGTATATAGTTTTATAAGTAAAGTTATTATGTTTCCTTTTTTTTTTTTTTTGATAGGGTTTATTCATACAATATGTATTGTTAACTTCGCATTCAATTAACTAACTTAACTTTAAACAAATATATCCTAGGTGTATAGGTTGATTTTATTGATGTTGTTTTCTTATAAAAATGTTTGTTGGGGTATGATCTTAAACGTAGGTGTAACTTGCAGATGCAAATTGTCCGACAAGATACCAAAAAAAAGATAAACTTTCAAAAATAAGTTGATGTGTATGTATGTATGTAGACTTGTCGGTATTCTTTTCGTTTATTTACAACTTCCAGTGATTATGGTTTGATGAGGTCAGATGTTGTGTTTTGTTTGATAAAAATTATCACTCTGTTAAACGACGTTCTCTGTTCCTATAGCATAACTTAATGTTGCAAATGAGTGAAAGCTTTGTTTAGACCTGTCTGTTAGGCTAAAGTTGTGTTTGATCTCTGTTAAATAAAAGCTTTTGATAAACTCGCGAGAGGTTAACACTTGTGAGAAGAGAACAAAATGTAACTAACAATTTTTTAACAGATTTTATTTATGTCTTCTTTGTAACTTAACTTGTGGAATTTGTTTAAAGTTACGTGAGGAATTTTTTGTTATTATAAAATGTAACTGTACAGTCAATCCGACTTGCAGTTATATTTTTATGTGTAATATGTTGTTGTAATTCTTTTTTCGTTACTTTATGCACTCTTTCTTCTTTTTGCAACTTATGTATGTACATACATACGCAAATTTTTTTTTTTGCACTTTTGCTTCGTTTAATAAAATTATTTTATTAAAAACTTACTTTTTACTTTTTTTTTTTGCAGGTTTTTTCCTCAATTTGCGGCTGATCTTAAGCTCCTTTTTTAAATTGGCACACTTAAATGGGGGGTAAAATTCCACTGGAGTGATTAATCCACGGGAGTAATAAAATTGTTGGGGGTTTTTTCAGATATAACTGAAATTGAGATATTTGTCAAAATATTCGGCTTTTTATCTGGTTCGATAGGACCAATATGTTGGGGTGTGGGCGGCCAGAAATATTTTGTCCAAATTTAATAATTAAATAAAAAAAACACTGGGTTTTAAAATGCGTTTAAATTCTGTTTATTTGGTAAAAACCAACCTTTTTGGGCAACGTGAGAACTTACACTAAATTACTTGTTACAAGGTTTTCTCTGTAAAGGTTTAGTTTAAAGTTCTAAAAACAAAAGAGTTCATTATGTACACTTCAGGTGATTTAAGAGCGGGCAGTACTTAGTAATAAACAATTATTTCATACTTAAACAGTTTCTCTAGTAAACTTCAACGGCGTTTTTCTCGAAATAGTTTTTTTATTTATGATCTTGTTTTAGCAAATGAGCGATATGTGTCCACTAGGGCGGATGATTTATATTAATATAATTACAACATAAAAAAATGGTGTTTTATGGATTTAAAATTGAAGCAAACATAAATTTAAACAATATGTTAAGTAAAAACAAGAATTGTAAAGCAAGTCTTATGCATTTCATAAAACTATTAGATTATTTTGCTATAAAAGGTTTTAAGTGGCTAAAAATATTTATGCTAAATCGTTTTAAAGGCGCGACTTTGAAATTGAGTAGTTTTCATATATTAAAAATATAAGAAAAAACTCTTTATAGATAAATTTTTTAATTGCTCATCTAACAATAACCGCTACTCTGCCTATTTTACTATTACAACACAATATTATTTCTTGCTAGTAATTCATATATAATTGTGGTATAAATATACAAGATAATATCAAATGTTTTTGAAAAATCTAGATGAGACTATCAATATTTTTGGCATTTTGAATACAACAAATGTACGATAAACCAGGCGACTATTTAAATAGTCGATAGAACTTGACAGAAACCTTGTTAATTTAAAAATTGTTTTATATTTAGCAGCTTAAAATGTAAGTCACATTATGTTTTAGATTATGTATATTTAGGGGGTTAAAAGGTGTTCTATTATGTCCCATTGTTATAATGTTGTAAATTTTAGAATAGTTTGAAAAT
Source organism: Melanophora roralis (assembly GCA_963583895.1). NCBI lineage: Eukaryota > Metazoa > Arthropoda > Insecta > Diptera > Rhinophoridae > Melanophora > Melanophora roralis. Next base: position 29,952,254 of record OY757188.1, on the reverse strand, counting down.
ATTGTTGTTGTCTTTAATACCAAAATAGTTCTAGCAAATTACTATGTCGTAAGGAATGTTTTTGAAATTGTCATAATAGTGCCACATACACTTTCGCCGAGTGCCCAATAGTTGGTGAAGGTATTGAAATCATTGAGAAATTTAACAACTTTATGACAAAAGGACATAATAGTACACAATGTGAGTCCCCTAACTTTATTTAAGATCTAGCTGCTGCATAATCTACAAGTGTTTTGTAAGTAAAATTATGAAATTGTAACACATAATGCATTAAATGAGATTTTTAATTTGAAACACGTTTCCTAATGCAATAATATCTTATATCTGTCGTATTGCCTCCAGCTTCGTTCTTAAATATTCTTACTTCTGTGGAAAATTTTATAAATAATCAAGTGTGTATTGTTTTATGCAAAACTCCTAAAAGTTTGTCTGACAATTTATTTTGTCATCTTTAAGGAACAATTGACCCTTTAAGTTAAAAAGCCACATTTTACTATTTGTTTCTAATTTTACTGTATACTTTACATATTTATTCAGCCTTATTATTTAATTTTATGCCTCACATTTTAATTCATTTAACCACTTCTGTCTATTCAGGCTCATTAAAGTAATTTTAAATGAAAACATACAAACTAGCGCACACACAAAATGTCAGCTGTGGGCACACAAGCAACTATTAGACAAAGTTTTTAACCTCAAAAAGCAGAAACAAAAGCAAATAACTGCCATTTGATTTTAAAGAGGCAAAACAGCACTGGGAATGCTGTACAGAAATCATAAAGACAGCAGTAGAGTCAATTAAAATAAAAATGTTTAGGTTAACTCTTAACATAACTAATATTTAACGGTACTTAACCTACACCAGCGTATAAATTGCACACATTAACATACAAAGAAACTACCCTGAAGGAAACCTAGGTACAAGTGTCCCCATTTCAACACTTTTTTGTCGACTTTTTTGGTGCCTTTTTTGTGACAATGACAACAACAAGTCTAAATTTTTATTATAGCTTTAATAAGAAAAAAGAAACTTGTCAGCAGAAAATTAACGCCTCAGTTCGGCACCAAACGCAAAAATATTTCAGCGACATAATGGTCTTTATTAATTGTTTATTTTTTTATAAAAGTAATTTACAAACAGAATTCATACTTTTTTTCAATGACAAACGGATGTTAAATGTTTATTAAAAAAAAACACATTGTAGGTGGTACAGCTAGTCAGTAGTATTTTACATATGACTCTTTAAGAACCACCTTATCAATAGCACCAATGTCAGTAGTGGGTCCTGAATGACACGAAAATGTTAATTGCCGTTAGTAAAAAGCATTACTTTTCAGTACTACTCGGGACAACGTAAATAGTGAATTTGTTGTGATTCACTATTGCCATATCCCGCAGGGTAAATATAACTACTACTACTGCAAGCACAAAAAGTTGTAAATTGGTATAAGCAAGAAGTCAACTAAATTACCGCAAGGCAACACTTATAGCACTTGAGTTAAAATTTCGTGAAAAAAATAGACTACGCGAATATTTGTCTTCTAAAAAATCGGCTCCTAATCATGCTTCCTCGCCTTCACCAGAGCCGGTTGAATTAAGGGCGTATAACCAAATGTTATAAAAATGCTTTATTACTCAAACGTCAATCAATGAAAGTTTGGGTCGATTACGTACGGCAATTCAACTTTAGTTTGGATTTCAGTTGTCAAAATTGCATTACAGATAATAAATAACTGACGGCTAACAGTTACCAATTTTTGTAACAAATGGTTATCAATGTGGCAAATGAGCAGTTAGGGTTGACGTTGGAAACGCAACTGAAGTGAGAATAAAACGGATAATGAAATTAATCAGATTTCTTATAGGGATACAAAAAAAAGTATACTTGGGGTTATAACTAAATCTAGATCAGCTTTTGAACAAAAACTGATAACACCGTTTTTTGAGGGATTCACTGGTTTTTAAATTTTTTTGGGGTCCATCAACAGAAAACAGTCTACACCTCGCCAAACTGAGTACTTTTATTACCTTTTAATAGTAGAATCGAACACATCCTGTCTACTTTTTGTTTTACTTATTTTTAAAAAGCATTCTTCTGTTGCATAGTATAATTGACCAAGAGTCCCATGTTAGTTCTTCTCCCTGATATCACATGAAGTCACATAAGCTGCGTATAAATAATGAAATTGATAATTTTAACTTATGTTTGCTTAATGGTAAAAAAAAAAAAACGATAATGAGGGGGTTGGGCTCTACCAATTAAAACTTCCTACGTTGTTTTTATATTTAGAACTGACACTTAACATTACCATGAAAAATTATTAAAAATGTATCTTTACAGCAGGGCCAATTATTTAATTACATAAAGAAGCACTTTTCCACTTATAATATTCATTCATATTTTTCTACAAACCAAATGACAAAAAATAGAATTTAAAAAAAAACTTAAAATTTAAACATAGCGACACCATGCACATGGCACTATTTGAAATAAGTACACTGGGCCCGCAAGCATATGAAAATGAATATATGTACATAATATGTATGCATATATATACTTACATATATATTGATGTTTGAACCTATGTATGTGTATTAGAGACCTGCCTCAAGTTCTATTTAAGCTAATTCAAGAACCGCATAATTTTCTAACTGTTGTGTTGTTGTGCGGTTAAACTATTTAAGTGCTGTAATGTAGTGTAGCTGCCACAGTTTCTTTGATGCAATGTAGTGTAGTTAAGAATAAAGAGTGGTGTCATGCACTGTTGCTGATAAAAAAAATGACTGTGATGATGTGTGGTCAACAACAACAAAACTGTGTGTATTACACACAATGTTGAATGGATACATAAACAAACATTTATACAAGCAGGCAAATCAATATCGAATTCATACGTAATTACATTACATTACATACATACATTAAAAATCAACTGCCGTTTTTAAAACTAACACACCAGGAACATCCCGTCAACAGTAAAGTTTTGAGATGAATTGAAATTGAAGTGTGTGATCATGATGAATTGATGTGCCGTTGTTGTTTACTTAAGTGTGCTTAAATGTAAATATTTTTTTCATGTAAGTTAAGTTAAATAAACAAAAGAGATGGCGAACAATACAACGCAGCATTTATTGTTGTGTGTGCACACGTAAGGTATATGAAATGAATTGAAAATTCAAGATGATGCCTTATTTAGTGTCGTTTTGAGCTCGCCTCTAATATGTATGTGCTGCTGCTAAAAATATGCCAACCAAGAAAGAAAATTAGACATCTGGCATAGTTTTAAAGAAGTTTTTTTTAGTAAAAGTAAATAAAGTTGACAATAATTTCTAAGCACGTACTTAATAGAGTCAATGCAAATATACAGTTTGATTTAATTTTTAAATTAAAATATTTACTCAATCCACAAGCTCCGCCTAACGTTCTATTGTACTATTTTACTATTACAATGTAATATTCTATCCTTTTTTGTTGGTAATTTTTTTATTAAATTGTGCGATTTATATACAAAATAATTTTATATGTTTTTGAAAGATTGTATTGATTTGTATACCTGGTTTTGTGCAAATTTTTTTATCTTTTTGTGTAGAACTTACTTCTTTGTAGTCGTCCATATAAAAATTTAAATTTAACGGTATTTTGAAATCAATTCATATGCAAAATTTTTTTTTCCTAAAATTATCAATATTTTTGACATTTTGAATACAACAATACTACGATAAAATAACATTATCAATTCACAAGTAAGCTAACCAGGCCATACAACTTTACAGAGGCCTTGCGAATAAAACAATTGTATTTAAATTTTAAAATAATATAAGAAAAAGCTAAGCTCGGCTGACATGTGATTTTCTTGTTTGAGAAGAGCTAAGAAAAAACCGTTTTTGATATATAAGAGTCAACTGAAAAACAACTCATATTCATTTTTGAGAAGAACAGAATAATTATGTTCAAATTCGAGCACAAATATTTGACAGTTTTACAAAAGCCTACAGTATGTAGATTAGAAGAAATGCTTTTGATCTTACCCTGCAAAAATCATCCTCAAAAAGTTTTACATCCCTAACACTATGCCTTCCTTAAGCCGGCTTACGTTTTGTTTTTTCTGTCCGTCAGTTGAAATACCGCTTTCCAAGCCAAGTAAAATCCCAGGGACGTAAGATTTTTAAAAAATAATTTTTTCATCAAGCCTTAACTTTCTGAGGGGTGAAGTCTAAACATTTTTAAAAGTAAAAATTAGCCAAACAATCACCGAATGTTCCAATGTACTTAGATATAAATACTCCTAACCTTTTAATATGCACTAATAAAAAACACTACATTTTTACAGCCACAACGCATACATAGTAGGGTTATTATGCGTTTGTGCAGAAGTTTGCAACGCCCAATAGTAATGGTCTAAAGCCCACCTTAACTACCCAACTACACGAGCAATCTGCAAGGCAATTATTGCTGTGACAACTGTCAAATTTTATTGCCAAAACTAGATATTAACGTGTGGACCGTATAAATATGTATATTTAACAATAAGTATCATAATACATTGCTAAGCAATAATTTTTTAACACAAGCTGTTAAACTCATATATTATTTGTACAACAAGAAAACAAAAAGCAAAAAGACAAAAAATCTAAGAAATTAGCAAACAAAAAAGTGAGAAAAACTGCAAAAATTTATAAAAAAAAATAAAAAACAGTAATATTAGTGGTTTTGGTTATATTTAAACACATTTTCTTGTGATATTTGTTTATTAAAATGAAAATGTAAAGCAACATTTCTCCGAAATTTTTTTAGTTTTATGTTAAAAGACATGTACGTTTTTCCATCCTCCTGAATATTAGCAAATTGACGCAGCAATTCTGCTTGCGCTATTGCTTGTATTAAGATATATCAAATTGCGTGTCTGGTCGGGGCGTAAAGAATACCGGTGGACTCAAAATTCCTTTCTGAGACGGCTTAAGGTTCAATTATATGTGGCTTACCATACTAACCATAACCGTTGCCTTAACAACTGTTATGGCGTAATGGTAAGTCACATATAATTAAATACAGTGTTGCCCATAAGTTTGGTTAGAGCAGCTGTTTACTGTTGTATAGCTAAGTCACGTATAAATAAACCTTTAAGCGTGTCCGCCCGTCCGTCTGGCAAGGTGTCCATGTATTCTTGTGAACTCGGTACAGGTCGTAGTTTTGAATATTTTTTGATGAACTTGGGCACAGGTAAGTTGGTTTTGTACTGCCACGAAGAATGTGGTTTTTGGTGATGATCGGTCTATTTTTTGGCACATCATTCACACAAATTCCCTCCTGAATAAGCATTTTGGGCTGTAGCTGGCCCGAATATTACTTTATCTTCACAAAATTTTGAACATGTCTATTACTTTATGCCACTAATTGAAATACTAAACAAAAAGATCATCGGTCCATTTTCTTAATGTAGCCCCCACACAAATGTCCTTCCGATGCAAGCATATTGGCAAACATGTTTATTTGCGTTCAGTTAGTTTATTTTAGTAAAAGGCCTGCTGTTATTTTCCTTTTTTATTAAAGAAAATGTACGTATATCATAGTTCGAACTTACACAAAGTTACCCAAAATTACCCAAGAGTGTTCCAGGTAACAGTTTTTGGGCAAAAAAGAGAGCAGATGAGAAAGTATTTATTTTTCGTTTCCTGTACAAGCTTGCCAAAACTTTTTCTTTGGGTAAGTATGGACAAGAACTTTTAAACCAAGAATTAGTTAGGCATTTTGTAAAAGAAATAACATTTAAATTAAATATTTGTCTAAAAATTAAAGTTGTAGATAAATATGTACTTTAAATTACAAATATTGGTTTTTTAGTTATTATAAAAATATGCGTTTACAGATTTTATTTACTTTTTTTAGCTATTGCCAGTGATGCTAATCTTGTGCTTGTAAAAATGTTACACGTTTTAAGCGTATAAAATCACTAAAATAGATTTTAATTTTAGAAATAAGCAGCATTAGTGTTTCAATATGTCCAAAAATTTGGTCTTTTGTGTTTTAGGTAATTTGGGTAACTTTGGCAAATTTAAAAGCAATTTTCTTTTTATACTTATTTGTCCGAACAAGAATGAAATCTTCTGCAACACACTTATGATATGCTATTTTTCGTATCATGGGGATATTAGTTATCAGGTGGACGCATCCGGGAGAGAATCTTTGACTCTCTTACTTTTTCTTTATATACAGAGTTTGACAACATGGTGGTGATCTTTTTCATATGAAATCACACTTATAATGTTATTATGTGTCTAGAAGAGGGGAGTACCAAAGTAGGCTCTTCATTACCATATTTGTCTACAAACAGAAATATCATGCCTAAATGATATAATGCAAATTGACCCCAAGAAAAAATTATTCCTTTTTTTAGGAAAAAATTTAAAATCAAATATTTTAAAAGCGCTGGATTTTCAATTAATTCAGTTCTAAACTAGGATGGTTTACTACACTTGATCCTCCGATTTTTTTCTCGTACCCCCTTTGTTTAATTTTAAAAATAGTTAATACTTGCAGTTCCTGTGCTTAAATTAAATTAAATTTACAAGAAAGTTCAACAAAAAAGCCATGGATATTGAAGACTAATTAAAACAAAAGACCAAACTAGTTCATTAAATCAACATAAAACAAAAAGGCAGTTCAGTCAATTTAACACACAACTCTAACCATAACGTAAGTAATTTACCCAAAAATATTAGGTTATTTCTTTTGTAAGTACTCATATATAGATGTAAATTTGAAAGCGCCTAAATATTTTATACTTATGTTGGTTTTTTAACTTGGTAATAAACAATCTGTTGTGAAAAACTAAACTTTCTTTATTTTTGGAACAAATAAATTTAAATCAAACTTTAACGCCTTTTCAACATATAAATTTGATAAATTTTCAATATGTGTAAAATAATTTTTCATGTTTTGGCATATTATTACATCCTGTCAAAACAAGTAACACTTGTTAGTTTGTGCTTTAAACAATAAAGTTAATTTTAGTCACATTTTGCAGTTGCTGCGAACCAAAAAAAAGTCTCTATAAAATTGTATACAAATTGAAAAAGTTTTTCGTTATATCCTAGATTTTGAGGAAAAGCTGTAAAAACTTTAGATCATACGGAAAGTTGTTAACAACTTTATGTGTGAGGAAATGTGTGTAAAACAGATTTATTTGACAATTTTTTTAATACTTTTTAAACGTAAATGGGCTGTTAGTCATTTGTGAAAAATACATACAAAGTTCTAATACAATTAAAGCCAATATAAGGAGACACCTAAAAGAATTTTGCTATATTGAAAAACTTTTAAGGCTATTTTTTTTTTGTTGGAGCTCTGTTAACTAATTATATTTCTTTTTATTTAAAAAAAGCCAGTTTTGTCTAGAGCAGCTAAGAAGAATGCATTTTGGAAACCCCAAAGATAAAAAGCAAAAAAATTGTTTCCTTCAAACATGTTTGTTTTTAAAATATCAATCTTTTAGATACTTTTCCCTGGACTGTGTTGTAGTTAAATTTATAGCAACATTATATATTGAACACATATCAATACAAATCGAGCCAGTAACTTTTGGTGGCACATGCAGGAGAAACTTTTTTTTTCATTATTGTTTTACTAAGTCTTTTCTTTTCCTTTATCTTTTTTCATAATGTCAAACTTTTGTAGCTGAAGCAAAACTTCACTAATCGTTCACAGCAAAATTGATGATTTCAACAATGTAACTTTTTTGAAGTAACAACAACAATAGAAAAAGTTTTTTCTGCAACACCTTTCATAGCAATAACATACCAACACTTATGAACACATACACACACATACTAATGTATGTGTAAAGGGCAAACTATTTGTTCCATATAATAATATATTTGTCATTAAATGCCACAGAAAAAAAGTTTTTCTTTAAACTTTCTTAAAAAACCTATAGACAAGTAATCACCTTCAAATAAAAAGAAATGAACTTTTGAGAAAAATTTCCAAAATGCCAAAGGACTACGTGATAAAATTAATAAAGAAATAATGGATGAATGAAGCAAAAGCCAATAAAAATGACAAATTAATGCAACAGATAATAACTTTGTATTAATTTAATACGAAAGCCCGTCAATTATTTGCAATAAATAATTAATTTCTTTTCTCTTTTCTTTGTTTCCGTTTCCGTTTTTAGGTGGCGTGGATGCATTTTGAACAAAGCGCCATTTTAACGGTTCACAATCATGTAATTACACGTAATCCCCGTATTAGTGTGACACACGACAAGCACGACAAACATCGTACATGGTTTCTGCACATCAATAATGTCCAAGAGGAGGATCGGGGGCGATATATGTGTCAAATAAATACGGTGACAGCGAAAACACAATACGGTTTTGTTAAAGTGGTTGGTAAGTTTAAGAAATTGAAAAAAGCTTGTAAACGTTTCACGAACAATTTTTTTTTTGTAATACTTGTTTGGCTTGTACAGATTTATTGCCGATTTAAAAGCATTAATTTTAAAAACAAGAACTTACTGAAGCTTAAAATATAGTGAAATATATCTCGTTAAGACGAATAATTACAAAGTCTAATAATTTTTGGTCTGTACTTTGATTACAGGATCCAAAAAAATTCAGACGGATGGACGGATATATTTTAATTGACTTAGGGAATGATTTTAAGTTAACCACTATAATAGAAGGTCGTTTTTAGACTATACGAACCAATTAGCAAAAAACAAAAAACTTATTGATAACAATTGAGAATAAATGCTCACCCTTTGTTTGTTTATTTCGATAGTTGTGTTGACTGATTTCGAACAAACAAGGCTGTAGTGCCCATGGGTTGTGGACGGCAGCAACTTTCATGAAATAAAAAACATTAAAACTTTTTGATTTTTTTTTTTACTTTTGGTATATTATACCATAAATAATGTTTTGTTTTCTTTTTACGCAAGTTTCTGTTAAGTTACACCCTCTCAGGCTTTCTTTATTTATTTGGATTTACTTAAAACTTAAATTTTCTTTATTTTATTTTGATTTTAAACTTTAGTTTCAATTTTTTGCGCATGTGGCAAGAGAGTCTTACGATATATAAAAACAATTTTAAAAACGAAGATGAGCTACTTTGACGCCCCGCACAATAAGCACTGGCTTAACAGATGGTGTCATTACACTAAGGTGAATGTGGCTCATTTTGACGTTTATTGTGCAGATGTAAACATGTGTTATGCATATGACGCATGCGTTCAAGCGTACGCCTAATGAGTATGAAATATTTACGCACGTATTTATTAAAAAACAAATAAGAGCGCTATACTCGGCTGTGCCTTCATTTTGGCCTTTTGAAACCCCGAACTTTTTTATTTTTATTCTTTTTTTTATGAATTATTTTTAGTTTTTAAATAGGGGTCGGTGTCATATGTTAACCCTCTTAAGGTAACTAGGGAATTTAATTTTTCAAATTTTGTTTTGCCGCACCCTTAGGGGGTGGAGATATGGGGTTAGTATGTTCTAGAAAAATGTTTGCAAGAAAAAATGAGTTGGGGTCAGCCCTCTTTTTGACTTATCCACCGACACCCTGGAAGCAAACTTTGTATGTGATCCCCTTAGGCATTGGTGATAGGGGGTAGGTATATTCTCGGAAAATGTTTGGGAGGGAAAACTAATGGGGGTCTGTGTTACATTTTAATTTTTAGGGGCAATCCCGGCGAAAGTGTAGGGGTCTTTACAAAATTTTTTTTTTAATTTTGTATGGCAACCAGGTTAAGGGCTAAGTATGTTCCAAAAAAATTTTTGGGAGGAAAACTAAATTGTAATCCGTCTTACAGTTTACCTTTGTAGTAGCACCCTGGATGCTGTAAGAGCGTTTAAAAAAAAACAAAAAAAATTTATCTTTGTATGGCAACCCTGTTAGAGGGCAGAGGTAGGGGTAAGTATATTCCACAAAAACGTTAATTGAGAGAAATAAATGGGTGTCGGTCTTACATTGTACACTGAAAAAATTATTACTGCAAAATCAACTGGAAATCTGTTTAAAATAACTGGATATTCATTGAAAAACCGTCCAACAAGATATTCATTAAAATTAACAAAATATTTCATTTAAATTCAGACATCAAAAAATAATCTTACATATTCGTCTAAAATTAACTAGATTTTCTGTCATTTGCAGCAAAACACAAAGTACCAGAAAAAAATAACAAAATTAAATATTAATAAAAAATAACTGACAAAAATAACTTTAACTGAAAAACAGTATTTTTGCTTAGTTGAAGCTTTGAATAACCCTTTAAATCAGTTAAAAAAAATATTGTATTCAAATTTAACTGTTTTTTCATTTAAAAACAACTTTATGGAATACTTCCTAAATAACTTACAGTCAGTTACTGTAATAATTTTTTGAGTGTACATTGTACGGGGCAACTCCGATTCAGTTGTAGAGGTTTTTTTGTATATATTTTATTTTTTTTTGTTGCTTATATATCGGTCAGTTATCGGGCGATTTCCTTGATTTCAACAGCAATTCGCAGGCAGATATTTTTAATAGTTTCATACCGCTTACGGGTTTTTGCGACATTAGGGGGCTTAAAAAAAATATTTTCAACCACAACACGGACAGACGGTCAGATGGACAGACGGACATCGCTAAATCCACTTCCCTATCTTTAAGGGTCAAAAAATATAAACTTAACGGAGCCGTAAATGGATATTAAAGAAACTGCAAATGGAATAACAAAATGAAGGGTATAAAAGCAAGAGCGTTATATTCAGCTGTGCCGAATATTTTATGCCCTTCATATTGTTTGCTGGTATACCGAGCCATCCGATCTTTTTAAGTTGTATTCGTACCACAAATGTTAAAATAAAATTGTGCCGGGTTTTAAGTAAATATATTTCCTTGGTTTATAGAAAACTTAAAAAAAATTGGCTGTTTTATGGGCGATGCCACTTCCAGGCTTCTTTCAACCAACTTTTCTGTAAAAAAAAATCATAATGGAAAATACCTTGAAGAAGGTTTGGCGCCCAGTCATGGCAGAACCACTTTTTTAAGAAATTGCTGTTATAGGAGATATAGCTCCTTTCCACCTAGATTTTTTTCGGACATGCAGGCATTGCTACAAATTACTTGTTCTATAAAATTAATTGTAAAAATCTATTATAGTTTCCGAGATATATCGTTTTAAAAATATCAAAAAAAAATTTTTTTTCATCTTCTCTTATTAAATAATTTGTTTCAAAACATAGGCACTGTTGTAAAAATTCTTCTTGTAAGTCTTTTGAATTCAAAAGCTGTTGCAGTTTCCGAGATGTAGCACATCACAGATTTCACAAAAATTGTAAATTTGTATGAGGTTTGCCTCTCCCCTGCTCCTATCCAACTAAACTTTTCCTTGATCCTGGCTTTAATTCGATAGTTGTTAAAATTTCTCAGATTAAGTTCCAGAAAACTTCAAAAAATTATGCATCTGTACCCAGATAAGAATTTTGTTACTGACCTTGCACCCGCCCCCCCCCCCCCTCCACCCAACAAAGTGTTTCCGTTCATATTTATTTTGCTACAAAAAGTTTATTTCATCAAACGGACTGACGGAATGACTGACATAGCTTAGACAAATTGTATGTACTTTTAGGGATATATACCTTTATCACTACGTAAAGGGTATAAGTAAAGGCTCGTTGGCGAGTTTCCAAAATAATTATAAAATATTAAATAAATAAGATATTTACATCAAAAACTTTTATGAACTTAGAAGATAGTCTCTTTTAAACGCAATCGTATAGTACTCCAGGACCAAGTACTGTTTCAACTTAATCTTTTAAATCTACATCATTACATTTAAACTTGTGTATATTCTGTTAAAGTTCAGATCATAAGCTAAATTTTTACTAAAAAAATATTTTTTTTAAATTAGTTTTAGTGACAAATATAGGATTTTGTTTCACCGTATTTTACCTTTGTTCAATCTTAATTAACGTATGACAGTCTTTTTTTTTTTGTTTGTTTTGTACTCTTTGTTAAATGACATGAAAATAACTTTTAGTACTTTTTCATAAAATGTGGTTATATTTAAGTCTATAATTAAGTTATATATGTCAGAAATGAATTATTAGCTCAAGTTGTACAAAAAATAATTTATTGTGTTCTGCAAGTAAATGTTTCATTTTTGTCTTGAACACACCAGGACGTATCAGTGTTATAAATTAAATATATTTTTGTTAGATATATTTTATAAGTACGTAAAATTTATATATAAGGTACCCTTAATATAAATTTGTCCGGCTTTTTAGTTTAAAAGGAGTTAAGAATAAATTCAATTTTTAATTAAGCACTTGTGAAACTTATATTAAAGTAGTTGTTTAGAGAAGAACATGTTGGAACAAATGAAAACAGACTTAACTCGATTCGGTGTATTATTATTTAAAAAATGTTAGTTGTTGTTAATAATGTAATTTTTTGTTTAAAAATTATATCTGCCTTTTTTCCATTTAATTGCTTTAATATGAAGAAATGGTCATTCACTGCAACTTAACCTGTCACAAAATGGAAGGTATTATTAACGTCTATTGGATTTAAGCACTATAACACAACTATTTACCCAAAAGCTGACAATTTATTAATTATTTTTATAATACCTGAATGTCTTCTAAGCTTTGAAAATAAATTTTTTTTGGCCTTATTTAATTTTTATTAATTTCGTAGCAAACTACAAGAATCTTTTTATAAAAGTCTTTTTTTTTTTAATAAATAAGGCGTTGGCATAACAGGAAGAATCTTTCTTGTTGCTTTACACAGCAGATATGCCAACCAGCAGTTTAACACACACGTTGACAATTCCTCAGTATTCGTAAATACCCAGAAAGAGGCTTCGAACCAACTACAACATCCCGTAACCTAAGTAGAGAAATAGGTCAAGTTATGGGGAATAAAAATTAATAAACAAAATTCTACCCACCTAGCTTTTCCTTTACGCAAAGAAACGTGCTCCCCAATCTTTATTACTAATCATATAGTGCTCTAACGAGTTGGGACGAAACACCTTGGCATTCACCTGGGTCGTCGTCTTAAATTGAAGGCACATATAGATGCGAAGTTGACGCAAACGCAACTTAAAACTGCACAAAGTCATTGGGTAATTGGCAGAAAAGTTTTTGTACTGGTATTGCCATACTCTAAACAAAAATCAGTTTAGCTTAAAGGGTGGTTGTAATAACAAAAAATTTTAAAGGCCACTTTATTGTTTACTTTAGCTAGAGTTAACTTTAGCTAAAGCATATTTTATATATAATGGGCCATAATCGGTTTTAGATAAGCTTTCAAACAAGGTGGATGATTATCGTTTCTTTGTTGGATTACACAAATAACAATATGGAGTTAATTTTATCTGAATATTAAACATATGAAACTGCACACATAGAAAACAAATGTAACAGTATAAGTTGCCTACCACTGCTTAAATGTAATTGCTAAGAGAAGAAACAACAGTATTTGGGCTTATTATGGCTTTTAAAGAAGACTTATCACAACAGTCCTGCTAATACATACATACATATGCATAAAGTCAGCAAAAATTTGGTGAATACTTTGCGGCATCCTGCCGTGACAAATCCAAAAGCAAGAAGCTTAAAAATCTCATTTATGGTTAAAATTAAAAAAATTTATCGCAAATATGGCGTTGCGTTAGCATAGCTGAAAAGTTCTGAAACTATTTAAGTTTAGTTTAAAAGATAGTATGTTTGAACGGAACTCGCGATTATTTTAAAACCAAGAAAAATAGATGTATATAAGTTTAACCTTAGGCTAGATCAGGTTAGGTTAGCTTACAAAGGGTAGTGACGAGTGCATCTCGCCACTTCTACTCAAAGGTCCCTAGACCCATTGTAAGTCCCTTCAGGGGAGTTCGAAAGAGAAATAGGAAAGGCAAGGAAATTTATAGGTAGAACTATATAGAAATAATAAAAGAGAGCAACAATGCCGCCCCAAAGCAGTCAAAAGGACTTAGTATTTGTAGGCGCTGAGCCACCTATCTACCCAGCCAGCCAATCCATTTGATGAGTCCTATGATGTTTCCAAACCCACAACCAGATGCCTCACCAAGTTCCTCTCAACCATATCTATCGGCGAATCCGCATCCTAGGGCAGGGGCAGACAAGGTGTTCCACAGCCTCCTTAACCTGCTCATTCCCGCTCAACCTGCAAATATCCAGACAGTTCCTGTCCCATTTGCTGGTCATATATCACATGGCAGTGCTCTGTGAGAGTCCCAATAATGCACCTCAAGACATCAGATTTTTTTTTGTGCTCTTGTGAGAAGTCTTCTTTTTCCAGAAAAATGTAAATTAATTGTCAACCAAATTAAAGAGGGGAAAAATATTAAATCACTTGTAAAAGATATATTTTTTCTTCTTTAGCTCTTGATGCAGCTTTAACAGTTGATGTAAACTTAGTTTAAGTTCTACCCACACTTTGTACGTGATAGGGGTTGTATACGTTTTTGTCCATTACTGTAATGTTTAAGATTTAGAATTACTTTGTGAGTGATACTAAACGATGTTCCTCTATCTGACTATTTGACTGACTAGTCGGGTGTCGATGTGTTTTTTGTAATCAAAGTACATGTTTCGTTTTTTTAACATAATTTGATGAATTTCGGTACAGATAAAATGTTTTTATTATTACCAGTCTTTTTAAAGTGGTGACAATCAGTCCAGGCTGCTTTGGCTATAACATGAATTAACTTTCGCAAAGTTTTTTTTCACTAATTGTTATATTAAATTTTGTTTCAATCGTTTTTTATACGCCATACCTTCTTTGCTAGTCCTAGCTCCTGAGATAGCATACGCATAAGCCACAAATTGATATTAAGAACTTAGATTTAATAACGCTGACATGGGTCTTATTAAGTAGAAAGTGTCCCACTAAGCTTTATGAAGATTTGTCTATAACTGTTAATATCTCACATATCCGTATTCAATACCATTATTTCGACTTTTTTCTTTTTGGTAAAATTTATTTCCAGCCAAACTGCTGGGAAAATAAAATTTTCAAAATTTATCTTAAGTTCCCCAAAATTATCTGCTTATGCACACGCCCTTTCACGTTAAACAAGGTATTGTCGTCGGCTGTGGTAACTTAATCGGGTCCACGAAATTTAAGTGGTAAGACAACTATTTTCGGTTTCATCGCCGCCAACAATGCAAGATTATTAATACGGGGTTCCGAGTATAGCTTTAGGTAATGTGCGGTTGATGGTACAGGTTAGAATCGACTTTGTATAGCAAGTTCAAGCGAAACCGGTGGTAGTCCCTAGTTTGAATGATGACAGCTGTAGGACGACCAGATCAAATGAATCCATATTTTTATTTTTAGTTTCCGGTGGAAGGTATGGCAGAAATTTTGGAAAGAATTAATATAAAAAAAAGGAGGAAGCTTCTGTAGTTAATTGAAACGGAAACCCCTTATTCAACCTCCTAAGGACAGAGCAAAGAAAACGAATTTTATGATAAAAATTAACACCTGCTAGAAGTTTCTAAAGCAGAGATAAGTCCAGGCTGCATATTGGTGCTAAGAATAATGGGGCATATACTATTTATCAAGGCAATGATTTGCGACCCAGCGGTACAATTAAAATACTCTAATCGTGCTTAAATTTTCTACTGTCGTAAAATCTGCAAAGACTTGTCATATCTCATATTACTGCGGTTACATGGCAATATATGTTACACTCCTGAAAAATTTTTCCTTTAGGATCATAAAAGAAAATCTCAGATTTTTTAAGATAAAGAAAGAAACTATTTCACAAAAAAAAAACTGAGTTGTAGAATCAGTTACGAATTTCAGAGAATCAGTAAATATTTTGTCTGGCTGAGGACCTACAACGAAAGTTGTAAATTTAGACAAACAATTTTGCAAGAATTTTATTGAAAAAATAATGATTTTAGTTTCAGATAAAAAAATTTGTTGAGCTGGTTAAATATTTTAATTGTCTAGGAGATAATTTTGTTTGATTTAAAAATCAAATTAAAATATTATTAGAGACTATTAAATAAATTTACTAAAAAAATTAATTTTTTTGAACAAGAATTTGTTTAAAAAAAATTTTTGTAGGGTTTTGTGTGTTGGTAGGCTTGACCGAGTTTTACTTCTCACTACTTTTATTATATTTCTTGCAACCCTATTTCTTTCCGCGCTTATGGATAAAATAAATGTTTCATTGACTTTACCACCCTTACAACCGATTAGCATGTTTGCACACATGTACGTACATATGATTTTCAGCACATGAAACTCAAGAATACAAACATATGTTAAAACAAAACGTGTTTCAAGCAAATAAAATTTAAGGCAACAGTTTAGTTATTGTATAACAAATTTAATGTACTGCACGTTTACATATATACATTGGTAAAGAAGTTACATATTTGTTTGTATAAGTGACATACATTTTGACTTTTTAACTCAAGTTTAACTACATTGTAAATACTTAGACTGAGGGCAAAATGTTCAAAGGTTTCTGGTACTTTTTTTATATCCTTCACATAGCGATAAGGGTATTTAGCAGTTTGTCATTCCGTTTGTGATTTCTTGAATATCCATTTGCGACCCCATAAAGTATTTATATTTTGGATCCTTAAAGATAGGGAAGTAGATATAATTGTTCATTTATTGTGATTTTTCTGTTTCGAAAACTATGATATCTAAGCACTTTAAGCCGACTACAAATTTTAATATATACGGTTAGAAAACAACTTGCCTAGATCAGGGACCAAACCGAAATTTATTCGATCGATCGAGTGGTCGATGCCGTTAGTATAAGAATTCTATTTAGGATTATTAATTTCGAATGGAATCAAATGCGGCAATTTGGCCCCAAGTGACTGGGTAAACAAAAAGTCCAATATAAAGGGTATATCGGATTCGGCACAGCCGAATACAACGCTTTTACTTGTTTCCAGATTATTTTGTTTTTCTCAAGGGCATTTCTTTAAAGAGTGTTTGCCAAAGTATGTATGTATGTGTATGACATTTACCTTAAATGTACTTATAAGTACATACATATGTATAAGTAAATTTGTTTGGCTTTATATTAAATTGTTTGTTTTTTTTTCTTAACTGATATGCATGACATTTTTTGGTTTAACCAATCATAAACCTCTATGGTTTAACAAAAACTGTCAGACAACTTTTTATGTGCTTCATATGAAAACACAAACAGATACACATTGATAACCGCATTTATACACCATAACGCTGATTTTTAATAGCTATAAACGAAAAGTTGTTGCGTTTGCTTTGTTAGCAAACGCCAAAAAAGACGAACCAAAATAAAATTTCCACCAAATTTCCCAATGGTCTTGTATGAAATATTGTGGGCCTAATAGGAACAATATGTTGTGCTAGAGTGCATTAAAAAAAAAACACACATATGTACATGTACAAAAATAAAAGTGAAAGAGAAAAATAAAACGTTTACTTTTTCTATCGAAACATGACACAGGATTAATTGTTAATATCAAAAATTGAGTTTTTATTTCCGAAAAAACTTAATATGAATAAAAATATTATTGAAAATATTATAGTCGATAAAACCAAACTGAGTAGTTGGTCTGAATTTTAAGTTTGGTAGTAAATGGTATTTGATCTGTGTCTATAAAACCCTTAACTTGTGTTTTTACATTTAAAGCTAAGTTTAAGTTAGGTAGCCTCTTGAGTCCGTAATGGGCTCCTTCAAAAAACGAACAAAAACAAGTAAGAGCGCTCTATTCGGCTGTGCCGAATCTTATATACCCTTCACATTGGTATTTTAATATACCCAGCAGAGTTACCTTGTACTGCAAATAATATATTAAAAATACCTTGTGTGAGTTTTAAAGCCCATAGAAATCTTTACAAAATTTTAACGTTCGTATGGATAATAGAAATACACAGAAAAAACTCGCTTTCTAAAATCAAGAGTTTTATTCTTGAATTTATCCAAAATCTTTCTACAAATTTTTAAGTACGATCCTTACTTACATTTTCTCAAATCAAGCCTATTCGGATTGCTTTAACAAATCAAGCAGAAAAAAGCTTGTTCTTTCAATATATTATTTTACATTTGAAAACAAAGTGTCTCGGTGGCCTAGAGGTAACGCGCTTGTGCTGCAGTGCAGAAATCTCTGGTTCGAATCTCAGCTTCGGTAAATACAAAAAATTAAATTTTTTAATTATACATTTTAAGTTTCTATAAAATAAAAATAAACTATAAAATTCTTCTTCTTTAATAAAGCTCTATAAGTCCAAAAAATTACATTTCGCTTTCGAATAAATCCAGTTTACGGCTTAAATCAATCTTTTTCACGCTTACATCAAGTACGGTTCCGAACTTAAACCAATCCTTTTTTGGCTTAATTGTGGCTAAAAGTAAGAAATTCGTACTTGATTTAAGAAAAACCGTACTCACCGCACTTTTAACACCGCTATGGCTTGATTTAAGTAAAGTTTTCTTAGATAATTTTTTGTGTGTAGATGAGGAACGTTTGAGGTTGACAGTAATAAAAGTTTTTGACATTATTTATAATAAAAGGTTAATAAAAGTTGCTAATTTTAATGGGATGTTCTAGTCCCCCTGCTCCTCTCCAACTTTTTTTCCAAAATGTATGAATTATTTGATTATTACTTTTTGTGGAATATTCGAAGTCGATAGTTGTTATAGCTTCCCAGATGTGGCGTATCGCAAATTTCATAAAAATTCTTAGTTTGTATTAGAGCTACCCCTTCCCCTGCCCAAAAAACTTTTTTTTTTGAATGTAGGTCTTATTATCCTGTTACTTTTTGCAGAACATTTAAAGTCAATTTCTGTTATAGTTTCCTAAATTTAGCATATTGGAAATTTTATAAAAATTGTTAATTTGTTTGGGAGCTATTCTTTCTTCAGAGCGTAAGTTTTGTTGTCGAATTACTTTTTGTAAAACATTTGATGTCGATATCTGTTATAGTTTCCGAGATATAGCGAATCGAAAATTTCATAAAAATTGTTAATTGGTATGGGAGCTACCCCTTGTTCACCCCCCACCCAAAAACTTTTTCTCTAAAGTGTAGGTCTTTGCGTACAATTTCTTTTTGTAGAACAATTTAAGTCGATAGCTGTTATAGTTTCCGAGATATAGCGCATAAAATATTTCACCAAATGTGTGCAATTGTGGGAAAAATTCCCCTTCCCCTTATCCTATCTGAATAAATTTTTTCCATTATTTAGGTCCCTTCCTTAAGGGTATCCGTGCAAAGTTTTGTGGCAAGAGTGACTATACTTACTGAGATATATTGGGATATATGCACGACTTTTGTCCTAAAAAAATGGGTTACTTTGGGTTTTCGCTTTTATCTCGGTCAATAGTGAACCAATTTTGCTGGTATTAAATAGCGATTGTCTCCAGGATATTTCTAATAGTTTGACACCATTAACTGGTCCGTATCTTTTTATTTCAGTCAGGAAACTTAGTTTTAACAGACGGACATGGCTATATCAACTTCCCTATCTATAAGGATCCAGAATATATGCACTTTATGGGGTCGCAAATGAATAATAAAGGAATTACAAACGAAATGACAAACTGATATATACCCTTATCACTATGTGAAGGGTATAAAAAGAAAGGAAAAAAAGATACTAAAATTAAAAAGATGCATCTGAATGTATGTTGCAACAAAAATTTGCTTTTGTTTTTGTCTTTTTGGAATAAATAAATGATTTACATATGTATATATGTATTCCCCAAAATAAATTTTTCTTATGTCCATTGTAGGGATTTTCGGTAGTAAGCCTTAAGTGGGACTGAAGGTAATTAATTTAAATTTAATTTGATAATTGTGTTATAGTGGAATTATATGTTAAAAATGTTTGATAAATTTCAATAACAGTTAATAAATTTTATAATTGGGAGTTCAAAGTAAGGGAATAATTGGGATAAACTCTCTATTTCAGCTTAATATTTATGATATCATCCTCAGTATAATAGCAGCATTAAACCTTATGAGCATTCATATATATTGTCTCCCGACAAAAAGAAAATAAAAACGAGATATATTTGCTCTAATTCCCCGGGGTACAAATGTTATCTCGTTGAAACGGCCACACTTTAGCGCTAGTTTTATCAAAGATATAGGCGTGCTAGTCAGAGATTGCATTGAAACCTGCTAGTGTCTGATCAGAGTTTGTGTCGTGTACTATGGGCATCACTATTCCACCTCCAGTGATTGTACCATTCCAAATAAGTGGTGATGTTACTTCGATTTAGCGTTGCAACCTATGCCTCAATTGTTCATTGCATGTGAAGGTACTGGATTCCCGTTTGAAGAATCGCATTTAGTCTGATTAGTTAGGTAACGTATCTTCATGTAATTATAATTCATTTAAATGAATTTCAAACACAACAAGCCATAAAATCTTTTAAATTAAAGTATTAGCCCATTACTGCCTGACCAACGACTTTTTTATCCGATTTTGACAAAATTTTACACAGACCGCGCTTAGGCTTTATGAATTTGTTTTTATCCGCTGTACCGGTGCCTCTGGAGCCTGGGTATTTTTCTACCTACTTCGGCATTAATGAGTTCTAAATATAAACCGTAAATAAAAATAAAAACCGAAGATGACCAATCAACCAATAGGTGGAGTTGATATGTTCGACAATGCCATAAACAAATACCGCATCCAAGTTCGAGAAAAAAAATGCCTGGAAGCTTCACTGCATGTGTAGAAGGTGTAAGGGTTCAACCATAATGAATCAATTAGACTTTCGCCTGAGTGTTGTTAAGTCATTAGTTACGATTCCAGAAAGCCGATGTGGTGCTTCTGGCAAAGTTGTCACAAATACACAACAAACTGTAAGGCGCACAGATAAATTTAATTACACAACAAATAAGATTGGAAAACGTAGCCATTGTTAAGGCAAAACAGAATTTGGCTGCACAAAATGTAATATAAATTTACATCCAAAAGACTTATTTGTTCAATTTCATGAAAGTTTAATCTTTCACCATCGTCTAAGGGGGCTCCCATACAAAGTTTGGAATATTGTAATAAATCCCCCCTACAGCTTCCAGAGTGCCCGGGAATAGGTTATATGAAGAACTGGCTCAAATTCATTATTCATTGCAAACATTTCCCTAGACAAACTCACCTCCTATCTCCACCCCCTAAGGGGGTTGCCATACAAAAAATTAAAATATTTGGGTACAAGCCCCTAAAAGTTTTGAAGGATATATAATATTCGGCCCAACCGAATAGGGCGCTGTTACGTGCTATTTTTTTTAACTTTATTCAATAATTCATTTGGTTACTTTTTAAAACAATCTCGCAAGAATACATAAAAAAAATTAAGTATAAGTAATACTTACTTCCAAATATGCCAATTTTGAATTATTGCGCTGTTAAAATAAATAAGCAAAACATATATTTTAGTAAGAAAACAAAAGACATTATCTTGTAATTATTTCTATAAAATATTTCTTTAGCACATTTGAACCAAAAAATAAAAAAATATTTAGTTTGTAAACTTAATATAACAGTCAGTCACATTAAACCAATATGTTTAACTGTGTTGTTACCAATTATACTAATAATAAAACTTATCACAATATTAAAAAAAAAATCCCTGACAACTCCTAATCTCATGCCACATCCGCCCAGTTTTATTATATTTAAAAGATTTTGTTTCTTTATTGAAGCAGCCTTCTTGTTGTGAACAAGTGATTTTCTTAATTAAATTGTATGTCAAAACTTTTTTCAGTAAAAACTTAACCCAAAAAAAAAAGCAGAAATCAAACTTTTACCACTATGGTCCACCACCGAAAACATATAAACTTACACAACAGCACTGACAAGGATAACTTAAAAGAGAAAAAAAAAGGAATCACGATTCATAAGCCTTAAGCTTAGAACAGCTTAAATCATTTGTCGACATCTGCGGAATATCAATGAAAAATTGTCCTTAAAAAAGAACATGAATAAAAGTTGAAAAAGTATTGTGACAAAAAGCGTTCAGTTAAAGTTTTCCATATAATAACTCAAACTAACACCAAAAAGAAACATAAAACTGGTGGGAGGGATTAAAAAAAAAAAGAGGCAAGAAATATTTATGTTAAAAAGAAAATTAAGAAGAACCGACATACATTTCAAACCAAAATAAACATAATGACAGTTAACAATATCTTTAGATGTCATTAGAAAAGTAATAGGAAAAGAAAAACGTCTGAATACAAAGAGCAAAAATTATACGAATGTAAAGGAAAAGGCCATAAGAAGGAAATAAGCTAAAGTGCTTAACAAAAAGACACTTGACCGATGCCAAATAAATTTTAGTTTTATTCTGTTTCATTTGAAGATGTACTTATGCAAGTATGTAAAACATACTTAATAAAAAAATCTTCTTTTATATTTAACACTATTTAAAGATGGCATGTATTCGACATATTTGATATAACACGTAAGCAGTTTGGGTTTTTATAATTCACCTAAACCTTTAAAGTGATATGAGTGTTTTCTTAATGCTGTAAGTAAATCTTGAATTAATCTAAAAGTTGTTTGTTAAATATTTGGGTAAATTTCCAATTAAATAATTTTACTTAAAAAAATTTTTATGATAAAATATTTACACAAAAAAAAATTATGACAAACTAGTTTTCATTTTAAAAACCAATTTGTAAAAGCAATTAAGTTATTATAAAATTTAGTGCAAATTGTTGATAAAATAAATATTTTTTGTACCAGCCATCGTAAACTAATTTTTAAAAATTTTCAAGTTGATCACACATATGAGGTGGGTTTCAGATGATGAACAAGCTTGCACAAACTTACCCAAAGTTGCACAAAATTACCCAAAAAGCGTTCCTGATAACAAAAATTGTACACGAGAGAGCGCTCATAAGAGAGTAATTTCAGTTCTCTTCATGCACAAAGTTACAGAAACTTTTTCTTTAAGTAAGCTTGTGAATAAAAAATATTATCAGCTGTTTTTTATTTACATGTTTGAATAAAGATTTTGCTTGTTTTACGTGACCATCAAATTGATTTACAACTTGAATACCGAAATTGATATCAAGACGGTTTCAATTTCAAAAATATTGAGGTTATTGCAACTTGAAAGGAAAAACTTGAACTTGTGGCTGCTAAGTAAAGTACCATTAAAAATTTACAAAATACGTTTCAAAAAAACATTCTGAGTAGGGATGTCTTATCGGCGACCTTGGCGGCACGCAGGCTTAGGCCCTGTTGGGTGCCAGTCCATTTTAACGATGCCGGTAATGACACTGACGATTAAGTGGCGAGGAGGGAATCGCCTCTAGAGTTTTTTGGACTGGGTTGTGAGCCGATGCGACCACATTGGGTTTCTATTACGCACTGATAGGAACTTATGTAATGAGCAAAGTGGGCCAAGCCTGGAGAGACTTGGCTGATTGTGGGGTTTCCAGGCTTCTATGAACTAGGATGGATAGGAGGGGCACTGACCCGCTGCTTGACGAGAGCAAGGGGGTTCTGAGAAGCGCTATTGGGACTCGCAAAGAACACGGCGATATAAGTTATATGGTAAGTAAATGAACTCTCTGGGTTTCTTCAGGTTAAACGGAGATGAGGAGGAGATAGATCGTGTAGAACACCTTGTCTGTCACAACTCTAGGCTTCGGATCTGCCGGCAGAGGTTGCTGGGATGGTTCTTCTTAGATAGACTTGGTAAGGTCTCTGATTGTGGGCTCGGGAACATCATAGGATTCATTAAAGGGGATAAGTGGCTGGATATATAGGAGGATTGAGCTTTTATGCGCGATTGACGAACACTGACTTTATTTGACTTCTCGCTTAACACCTCAAAATTAAAGTTATTAACGTTTACAGATTGTCCTAATCTGGTGGGTTCTCTCTTTGTTAAAATCACGAACTAAGTTTTGCCTTCATTAACCGCCAAACCAATTTTTCCTTATTCTTTTTTCTTTATTAGCAAACGCAAATGTGACATCTCACAAATCAACATTCACGAGCAGCATTTGGCTTTTGCCACTTAAATTTCGATCCTTCTTCATACTTATTTACACATCGACTCTCTGTACTTTTGGGCACAATCCATCAACGCAAAAGCACTGACCTTAACAAATTTTGCTAGGATTTGTCCATTATTACCCGCACCTCTCGTAGTATGCGTGTACCTGAAAACCAAATTCGCTTCACTTAAAAAAGAAACCTAAGGTTGAGTTGGATTAGGTTAAAGGGGGAGGAACTCAAGCAGATGCCTTAAGTACAGAAAGGCATACACTTAGGACAGTAATCGCTTGTTGTGTGCTTCTAGAAAAGTAAAGGAAGTTGGGGGTAGAATTCATAAAAACTAGGTGAAGTGGACGAACTCCTTTCAACATTTCCATTTTACCCCTATTAAGGGGCCAATACCTATTAAAACATCAGGCGAAAAATCATCAATTACCTTGCCTGGAGGCAGTTTGCCGCAAGTGCTGCCTTTAAACTCGCGCCGATTTTAATAGGCTGGATACTTATAATCGCCTTTAATGCCCTCGCCGAAGTAGTCCTAATTGCTCCACTTATCCAGAGAAAATATGTGCGTTGGACCTTTAGTGGGTAGTTACCGTCGATGTGTTTCTCAGAGATAAAACGTAGTGTGAATTTGTGATCGGTAGTTGATTTACCAGGTCTAAGGCCAGATTGATAAAGGCTAATTATTTCATCGATTTTAGTTTTTCATTTTTTACTAAGTATACGTACCAGTATTTTGTACGTGATCGTAAGAAGACTTTGCCTTTATAATTGGCACAGATAGTTGTTAAATCTTATTTTGTCCTGAAAAATCGCACAGAGATTTTAATTATCGGGCATGCGTTCTTCATGGCAAGTTTTGCAGATAATTTGATGCATGATCCTTACCAGCTCATCGCTCTTTCTTCATTGGTAAACTGTCGGATGATCTATTATTTTTTATTTTGGTATTGGTGTTTTCACCTCTTCTTGGCGCCTCCATCGCCGCGCTGATATCAACAATTTTAAAAAGTGCTGCTTCAAGGCTTCTAGAACTCCATCCCCATCCCCATATTTATAACAAAATTTTCACCAAAATAAACTTTCCTTTTAAGGCCATTTTCAAGGCTTTGCTATTTGGTTTATTCTTAAAAAAACTCATTGTAAAAAAAAAAGTTTTTTTTTTTTTTAAATTACATTTTATTAATTAGAAAATATTGCAGCCAAACATTTAACACACAAAGTCGAAGAAACTTAATATTTATCCAGTCAATATGAAAGATGTAAACTGTAAATGGTTTTAATGAGACAATTAAGTTTGAGTTCTACTTTAATAAAAAAATTAGTCCTTTTGCCAAAACACAGGAAACTCTTATTGAAAACTGTCTCTTAAGAGAAATAGCAAAAGACTTTTAAAGACTTTTTATAAAAAGCAGTTGAAAAAAACTTTTTTGTTGATATTTTGTGACATAAAACATTTATTAGTTTTTCTTCAAAACTTTTTAACATTTTGTTGATTTTTTAGTTGTTTTTTCTTTTATTTCCTTAAGGCGTTAAGACATATATTTTTTCCAACAAAATAGATAAAAAAATAATCTTTGAAACAATATGTTGTTGAAACTATTAAAGCAACAACTTTTGATGCTGATATCATATTGACAATCATGTTAAGGAACTAATTACTTTAAGTTTATTCTTAACAAATGTTTCATAATCCTAGGAAAAGCTTAATACTCATGGTGGTAATTAAACGATGCCGAAACCAAATTAAAGAAGGAAAAAATTTACAAGGATTTAAGCTGAAAGTAGGAAAAGCTCTTAAAGAAAAGTTTACTCAATTAAAAAAATATGTTTATATATATTTTTTTGGTGATTTTTGTAACCTTAAGGCCACTAAAGATAAAAAATATATTCAAACTTCGTTCGACAAGTTTCAAAAAACAATGAATGTGGTTTTGGTACTTTTTTTAAAATTTTGACCCTAAGGGGCAAGGCTAGGTAATAACAATATTTTGATACTGCTTAGTTCCGTTTTGTAAATTGTGAACCCATAAAAGTAAAAAAAAGTATTTGAATTGGGTTCGACAATCCTCAAAAATTGTTTGCTACTTCTTTCGATGTTTTAGACCCTTAAGAGTAAAAAATCTGTTTTGTTACTTTTTCTAAATAAATAAAGGTTCAAATATAATAAAAGTTTTATTAGACAGCTTTAAAAAAAATTAAAAATTTTTAAAACCAACGTTTAAATTTTAACCTTAAGGGATTGAAAAAGGGTAGAAATTGAATGTTCAAATTGCGTTCGAATGGTCTTTAAAATATAAGAACACGTGGTTGGTACTATATTGTTCCATTTTAGATTGTATTGTATTGTAGTGCTTTTTAGGTATTTTGCGCATTTTGTAAGAACATAAGCTTAGAATTATGAAATTAATGACAGATTGAGTTCGAAAGCCAGCAAAAATGACAAAAAGCAGTACTATTTGTTAATATGTTTGGTACTATTTTTGAATCTATAACTTAAAATATTAAATTAAAATCTATTCACTTACAAGGACGGTAGGTAGACAAAAAACCGTTCTGTTGTTTTTCGTACTTGTGGTATTTTATAAGATTATGAGCCTTATAAATATAAAAATAAGGACTAAAAACCCAGATTAAGCTTGAAAGTCATTTAAGTGGTCAAATCAACTTTCTTAAAATTTTTGTTCCTTTTTTGCATTTTTTAAAAATTTGGTTTTTGAAATATGAAATTAAGGCCTGTTGCCCGCGGTTGAGGCCAGAAGTCAACTAAATGGTCCAAAGTATTTTTTATTAAACCCTAGTAACTTTTAGCATTTTGTGAAATGAATTAACGACTATTAATCCAGATTAAAGTAAAAATTCTGTTGAGTTGTCAAAACCTACTACATATTTAAAATTTTTGCCACTTTTTTCATTTCTTGGGACTTTTGACCCAGACTCAAGACGAAGGTAATTTGAATAGTCAAAAGTATTGTTTTTGGATACATATATATCTCCTGCTACCTGTGCATTTTTTGAGATTTTAGCTCTAGAAATATGAAATATTGACCCAAATTGATGTCCGAAGTCATAAATATATAAAATAATATACTCTGAGATTTTACAGAAAATAACGCAAATTTTACTTTTTTATGTGTAAAATACTCTTTTCCATTTAGTTCCTTGTTTTAGTTTATTTTAAAAACTGGTTACGAAACAGCGGTTTAATAAATAAATGAATGTATGTATAAATCATAAATATTTCGACTTAAAGCATACCACCTTTAGGTCTTATAGCCTTTTTAAAAAATCAAACTTGAAATGTTTAAGTTGAAATCAAAAGTGTGTGTAAAATAGTCACATCCGTCACAATGTCATTGCCGCATATTAAACAAAATCTTTTGACTAAATTTCGTAACAATCGGTGCACAATTTATCATGTCTCACCTTCCCAAGTCACCTTAGCCAGCACACAACTTTTCTGGATTTTAACACAAACGTAAAATAAAATAAAATAAAATCACTTTTAAAAAAATCCAGGTAAAAGCAACAATAAATACTATCTAACAGCATTTTTTTATATCTTAAAATATCTCGACTTTAAAAAAAATTGACTTTTGCCACTTTCAAAATAAACGGCTCATATAAATCCTGGCGTAGGTTGCAATATGGTCGAGCAAGACCAGAACTGACCAAAATAATTTATTTATCGAATTATACATGATAAGCTTGAAAAAAGTGAAATTAAAAAAACAACATGAATACATATTAAAACGGTTAAAATTTTACAATTAATGAACAATTGTAAATATAATTATGTTTTTGCTGTGAATTCATTGCGTAAAAATATTAAATTTGTTGAACTGTTGCGACTATTATTAAATTAAATGAGATTTTCATAGCATTAAACAACAAAAATAAAAAATGTAATCAAATTATTACAGTTGTCCCAGCTATTTAATACAGAGTGTCTGGTGGGTGATTTTCACTTAAATAAAAAACGTAACAATTGACACAATGCTTTATTGGAAATACGGATTTTATTGTTTAAAGAGTATGTCATCCAGATGTCTTCCGTCGAATGGAACACACTGTTCAAAACGGAGCTTTCTGCTATGTGCCACACGCTGCAGTAAAATTGGTTCAATATAGCCGTTTCTTGACGAATATTTTTCTTTAAAACCAAAGAAGTTTTATAACAAAAGACTAAGGATTATCATTAAAAACTCTCTCTTTAAGGTAGCTCCTTAAAAAAAAACCATGGGGGTTAGATCGGGCGGCTTCAGTGGCCATGGATGGTTTCCAAAGCGACTGATTTACCAAAGCAAATTCATCGAAGCTCTGGATGTGTGCGCAGTCGCCTGCTAAAACCACTTGTGCGAAGAGTACAATTAATGAGCTCGTAGGTTTGGCAAAAAGAATTCCGTAATCATGCGCCGATAATTTTTACCATTGACATTTGTCGCCTGGCCTCGAGAATTTTTCAAGAAAAATGGTCTAATTATATTATGCACACCAAACAGTTACCCTAGGGCAGTGTAATGGTTTTTGATGTTTCAATCGAGAGTTGCAGGTTTTTGAAGACCAGTAATGACAGCTTTGCTTGTTGACGGGGCCGTTTAAGTGAAAATGAGCCTCGTCGCTCCAAAAAAATGGGATCAAAAGTGCGAAAACGTTTCAACATCGTTTCACAAACGTTTTTGCAAAAAACAAAGTCACTTTCTTTCAGTTCTTGAACAATTTAAATTTTAAAAGGATGAAAATTTAGATCCTTTTTTAAAATTTCATGAATAATTGCTCTTTGAAGTTTCAGTGAGGCTGCTCTTCTCCGTGTTGCAAGTCGTTGATTTTAACGTAATCTACTTTCAAGCAGTTTAATTTTTTTGGAGCCCTTGAAGATCGACTGGGCCCTGACCGTGGGGCATTCATAGCCGAAGTAGCTGCGCGGAATCTCTGCACCCTCAAACTAATTAATTTTACAATCGGTCCACATGTATTCGCCGAATACCCAACTTTAAACAAAACTGTCGACCAGCAATTACTTGAGAATAATTACTCTTAAAAAATGTCTCAACAGCAAACGCGCGTTATTCACTCAACCACTGCGACATAGCACCGTTTTTACTTTTGGAAATATTCATATATATAAAGAGCTAAATTTGCCACCAGACACCCTGTATGCGATATGGAAAGGCATTCAATTTCAAAATCCAATAAAAAAACAGATCATAGTTTAAATTATTCTCTCTAAATATACAACTTTAATAAAGCTAAACACTTTATGTTGTGTCCCAGTAGACAAACTGTTATACACTATAGAAGAACATAATAGAAATAATTTCCCCCCAACCAACAGTTTGCACAACAAAAGCAGCAAAAACAAAGAAATCTAATAATCAAATACCATTAAACATGTGTGTCCTGTTTATTTTTTTCTTTTAGGGCATTACTATAATATCTACTTTGTTATTTATACTATGATCTCTAAAATATGGCAACATTTAACACATGTACAAAACAATGCACATTCATTCATACTTATGCATTTGACTGCATGCACGTGAATGGGTGTGTAAACCCTTTTATGCTCACGTATACATTCTATATAAATGTCAACTGTAAAATATGCATTTAAAGGCAAGTAAACATGGCATAAATGCCAAATACTTATACAAACTTGCATACACATGCGTAGGTAACCATTAATACGTACATATGTATATGCAACAGGGAGATTTAGAGAACCATGGTAAGCTAATAGTGTGTGTTTATGGTAGAGGTTTTTAATGTCATCAAAATAATTGAATTTAATAAATTGCCTCATTATGCAGAATTTAGCAAAATGAACAAAATTGTTGGAAATAAATATTCGCTTAAATGAACAAACAAAAAATTTTAACAAAAGCAAATTAAAAATTATATTTAAACTACCAAAAAGCACAAAACCGTTTTAGATCTTTGTGTACGTGCATACATACATACATATGTATTTACATTTTTCTGTAATTAAACGAAAAATATACAGGGTATGCAGAGTAAACAGGAATTGCTTAAGCGTTTTGTAAATCCGAGGTTCATATGCCTACATATGCCACCAAAAGAGCAACCTAGTCAAGGGTTGCGGTGTGTATTGAAGTGCATACATACACAAATAAATATATTTATGTATATTTACATACATAAATCTATACACAAGTATGTACTTGTCTATGGCAACAACAAATGAGTAAATTTGCTACATGCTAAATGAAAACACAGGACAAAATGATAATAAATATTTCTAGACTTGACCAACAAAATTGCTAAATGGGTTAAAATTTTTCAATATTGTTATTGTGCCACGGGGTAGCTAAGATGAATTTACATACACTACAGACAGACAGCTGTTTTAACAAAAATCATACACTTGTTTAAAAGTGCATTAACATTGTCAGCATTAAAATATTCATTTCTTTCCTAAAATATTTGTTTAATATCTACTATGCACTATGGGTTTAGCAATGATTAAAAGGGATTGAATAACTGGCTGCATGTTTCGTCTGCATGTCAATTTAAATTACTAAAACAACTAAACAAACAACAAAACCTGAAACATGGTTTTAGTTCTTACTCTTACTTTTAGTTCTTGTATTACTTCATGCTCTTATGTATATGTATATGTATATTTGTGTGTGTGTATTATTTGAAGTTTTAAGTGAAATTTTTGTTGGTTAATATTCGCTGTAAATTTTTAGGTATTTAGTATTTTTGCATATCTGATCAAAACGCGTTCCCACAAATTTAAGAAAAAATTGTTTGAAGCTTTTTACCCTTAAATTAATTTTTTTTAAGCGAAAGTGATAAAATAAATTTTTAATTGATATTTTTACAATATTATAGAAAAAAAATTTAATAAATCAAGGAGTTGAAAACTACAATTTTTAGTATTCACGCTTCTAGTACCGACAAAGGTTTTGACTAGTGTGCTATTGTAACGTTCTGAATATAAACTGTATTGCATAACTTAAGGATTTGATGCAAGGTTTAAGCCGCTGAGACCTAAGTAGAGAATTTAACAAAGATTTAATATTAAAAATTAGAATTAAAAACGGTTTTAAACAAACAGTTTACAATTGCAAATAATAAAAATATTTTTTGTATTTAAAATTTTAGTTTTAAAAAAAAACTCTGTTGGACTTAGTGCGAAAAAAAATTAAACTGTATCTACGGCAAGTTTTATTGTCAACGAAAATTAGTTCAATTCTTGTTTAAACACAAAGTCAAAACAAGGCCACCTACAATTCTCAAAGTAAATTTTAATTTTTTTTCGTTAAAAATTAAAAATTTATAAGTGATACAGAATTTTACTGTAAAGGAAATATTAAAATTATAAATTTTAATGTGCGGCAAAATATTTTTTTCCATCGAATATTTTTGTTTTTATTGAGTAATTTTGCAAAAGCTCGCTCAAATTAGTGGTTTGCGGTTTAAGGGTTAGTGATAGCACTACTGATATAAATGTGCTAAAATTGTTTAGTGAATTTACCATAACCAAAACACGTAGTGGGAAAGGTATTACGCATTGGCGCAAATGTTTGTAGCGCTATAAAATAACAGACTTATGGTGTTTTCGTTTGTCTAAAACAATTTAACATTTTTTGCACTTTAAAAACAAAAATTTTGGAACTTTGAAGGATAAAGTGTTGTCTAAAAATTTTAACTTTTAACATAAACAAAATGTTAAAATATACATTAGGGCAATGAAATAGATATTGGGGCACTTGCAACACTATAAATATTTATGATGCAAAAAATATTGCCTTAAACACTTCATCCTAAGAATATGCAATGTTTTTTTTAAGTGCAAAAAATTTTAAATGTTTTTTTTGACAAACGAAAACACCATTAGACTCACTTTTAGCTTTACCGTACGACTTAGAGCCACTAATTAAGTCGATAAGGGCAAGTTAGTTCGTCGGTCCACCTGACTTTCTTGCACGTTTGGATGACCGTTACAGCTTATTGGTTTTAGATAATTTTCTCCATTGGCCTTTAGAACCTTTTTCATCGCTACGTAAAAATTTAGTCCAGTTAAATCAAACTTAACTTTAATTCATTCTTAATTTAATTATAGTGTTTTTCTTATAAAGTCATTGTTAGTACTGCTTTAACTCTTGTAAACAAGAAACTGTTTATATTCTCTTTGAAAAGGTTTTGGTTAGTCTTTATTAGGAAAGTATATATTTCTGATGTCATGTGGCAAAAGTTTTTACATTTTACTTCCTTTCACTGGAAATCTCTTTTATTTTTTTTATTCAAAAACAATTTAGATATTTTAGTTTCAACAAAAATATTGCTGTTTTCTCTTCTATATTTTTTATTTCTATTTCGTTTTCCGACAAATCTAAATTGACTTTGTATTTTGGTTTCTACACTAAATAGCAAAAAAACAAAAAACCTGAAAATTTAAACGTTAAAATTGCATTAGAAAATAAAAACAAAAAATGTTAAAAAAAAATTAAATGCATTTTTGTACCACAAAAATTCCTATTTAAATCAAAATAAATATTTGTCATCTGCATAGAATAAAATTGAGTTTTATTTGCTTCAAGGTATGTGTTTGTTTGTCCTTGTATGTGTGTGAGTGTTTACCCTGATGTAAAGGTTTTTATTACAGTTGTCATGGTAGTAACAACTACACTTGACTTGTAAAAACAAACTCGGACTAAAATTGTAGCTAAAAAAGAAAAACATTAGAATACAAAATGAAAATGCTGTATAAAGAATAGCAACAAATAAAGTTTTTATTTCTGACCCTTAATTAGTTTGTCATTTTCCATTTACGTACGTTATCTTCTTCAAAGTTACAAAAAATCTATATAATACAACATACATAATAATGGGATTTTGAGCACTAAACGTTTCTGATTTGTGATCTGGCGCTCAAACATAAAAAGCTGGAACTTAAAACTTAGACTGGAAGTACCTCTTGCAATGTATAGATCAACTAAGGAGGAATTTCGTAAAATTTAGAGTACAAACGGCAGCCAAAAACCTTAAAAACGTACCCTATTATGATCTTTAGCTGTTGAAAGTAATATGGATTATGTTTATTAAATACGAAAGGATACCTCAAATAAGAGCTTCGAGTCCCCCAGGATATACATTTAAGCCATTGATTGGCTAATTGTGCGCTCCTAGCAAGAAAAATATCTTTGGGGAAAAAGTTCCCAGGAACTTGATGGTGCAGCTAATTCATGAATTGAGCTTAAGACATTGAAAATCAGGTTCAGGTTGCTTGTGCAAAAGCAACGAAGTGACAGACGAAACGCGTCATCGTTTCTATGTCCTCCTTACATGACCTGCAATCGCTGGTGTTCGAGGCGTGCTTGTAAGTTCGAGTGACCCGTCAGCACATTCATCATCTTGTTCAAAACAGACCTTTCAAGTTTCAAAATATCCCCAGCCCTTTCCTCATCCTGATCGCCTAAAAGAATTATCGTCATTTTTCTAACCGTTTCGTTTAACAAAGATGTCCAGTGCCGTTTCTACATTCGCCCTAGAGCCATCCGTATAACACGCCCATTAGGGTATTTATCCCAAAGTTTCATTTCACTTAGACTGCCGATCTGGTGTCAGCGTAGTGCAGTTTGCATTTACCTTCACTGAAAGTATGCGATCGGACAATTTCATTGTCCCCGTATAACCCCCCAGTGTCTTTAAGATGTGTTGACCCCTATTAATTTATTATGGAGCGGGTCCCAATAGGCTAGATACTCTTACTTTCCCCGCTTATTTCGAGGCAGGACTGCAATGTGGCACTTTCTGTCTATTGATGTTCCCCATACAACCAAATTTAAAGCCTTTAGTCCTTCTTAATAACGCTCAACATCAGTGAGCGTTCACTGCCTCTCTTCTGGGTTGAGCTTTCCACATAATTTTCCATTCAATATAGTTCCCAGGTATGTGACCCTCTAGGATATTAAAATCGTCGTACCCACGACCCAAGGCCTGTCATAGTATGCGATTAACGCAGAAAAAGTATTAAACTCCGTCTTGTCCGAGTTTACTCTCAGCCCCTTGGGCTTAAGGCGTGTTCCACAAAGTTTACTTGAATTCTTTCCCCTCGGGAGTGAAACAACATTATCCGCATGGCAGACTGATTGAAATCCATCGTCAGTGAATTTCCCTAGTAGATTGTAAATTGAAGTAACCCAGGGGTAAAAGAATCCTACTTTGTTGGTTTTCGAGTTCTATACTGGCTTCAATAGTCAACCCTGTTACGGATTATCCAGGACTCCTAGGTTAGAGCAATGTGAACATGCCTTTTTATTACTTTATCAATCAGAGCAGGGGGTGCCGTCCCCCTTTGGTGAAGGCTTATCAGGATGGCTTGAATCATTGGTCCTCCAAAAGATAGGCTTCTTGAGAATTGGTTATCACCTAAAAATACTATTACGGCCTAATAAAATATTGTATTAAAACCCATTTATTAAAAAAATTATTTATTTAAAATTCTTAAAGTTAACTAAGATACTTTTTTGTATTTTTTGGACTATGAGCCTTAAAGCACAAAACTTAAAACAAGCAAAGGAATGGAAGTAAAATATTTGGCCAAAAAATTTTAATTGGTAATTTTCACATTTTTTGAAATTATAAGACTACAAGAATTAAATTTAGGGATAATTGTTCCAAAAAGGGAGCTTTTCATGTTATGGTTGAAATCTTTTTTTTAAGCTCCTGATGCCAAAAGTGCTACAAAGTTATCAGAAATATCTGCAAAAAAAAATCCTATTCAAATCCATCTAATTTTTACTTTTAAATCGCTTCCACAGCTTCCAGGGTGCTTCTACAAAGGTCGATTGTACGACCGACCCCAATATATTTTTCTTCCTCAACATGCTTGTTGATCATACTTAAACCTAATCTCCAGCTCCTAACAGGGTTGTCATACGAAATTTGAAAAAGTTAGAGTAAAAACCGTTACAACTTCCCCGGAGTTGCCCTAAAAATGATAACATGCATCACAGGCCCCCATTAATTTCCCCTCCAAAACTTATTCCTAGAACATGCTTACCCCCTATCTCCATCGCCTGAGGGGGTTGCCCCACAAAATTTACAAAAATGAAGTAAAAAAGCCCATAACTTCCCCAGAGTTGGCCTTAGAGAAATAAAGTGTACCACCCACCCCCATTAGTTTCCTTTCCCAAACATAGCTCTAACACATACCTACGCTCTATCACCATTGCTTAAGGCGGCTCTATACAAAGCTTGGAAAATAGTAATAAAATCCCCCTATGGCTTTTGGGGTGCCCGTGGATATGTCAAATATAGAACTAATTTCAACTCAATTTTTCTTGCAAACATTTTCCTAGAATGTACGCTTCTCCCTTATCTCCATCCCATAAGGGGTTCACAATACATAATTTGAAAAAATTTGGGTAAAAACTCCTACACTTTGTGAGGGGTATATAAGATTCGGCCCCGCCGAATATAGCGCTATTACTTGTTCAAAGTCAACTAAGTGTTCGAAAAGTACCTGTTTCCATCTATGGTACTTTTTTGCATATTGTAAGATTATGAGCCTAGAATATAGAACTTTGTACAATTGAGCCATGTGGAGGTCAACAAGACAAGTAAGAAGACAAAATGCACTTTGTAATTTTTTTGTATATCCTTTTCTTAATACTGAGCCCTAAAGTTTTAAATGGGGGCAATATTGGTGTTTTGGCATAGGGATGAGTCCCATTAAAGGTAGTGATTATATGCATGAATTTGATACAAATGTATTCTCGGAATAAGCTTATTTCACAAATACTTTGCAAACAGCAAACGCAATCAAAGTACAAAACATATTCGCAGGTCCCTTGCAATGTAAATAAGCCAAGCGAAAATTGTATATAAATATTGATATATTACTCACCTTGACTGTGGGCCTTAATCGAAAACCAAGTAAGCCCTGCTCACGAAATTCACCTTAAAGTGGTAATATTTCGGGCATACAGGGGTAGTTACTATAAAATTAATTGTGCAGAAGAGCATATAATGACCGACTTTATTTTTCTTACTTGTTTTTATTAAATTCACTTTTTCCTAATGCTTTGTTACATAAAATACTGCAAAACGGGATATGGTAGTGTTTTGAAATAAAAATAAAAGAAAAAGCGTTAAAGCAATAAAAGTTTTTCACTAAAGAATACAAAATGCAGTGATAAAAAACTAAATATTTAAAGCAAAGTGGCCCAAGTCTAATGGCCATTTTTTTAGAACACAAACAATCTTTAGGTTGTATTTAAAATTAAATTTTCATTCAGAATTAAAAATATAAAATATCTTTTGTATTTAAAAAGTGGCCATAAGGGAAGTTAAAATTAAGAGCTGTACTTTTCAAAAACGTTTTTATTTTAACCGCTGAATTTTAAAAACAAAACCAAAGCGCCAGTTCCATGATACCAGAACACATTGAGAGACGGTTTGAAAGCAAATTTAAAAAGTGATTCTCAAAAATAAACAATCACATTTACATACCATTCAATATAGAAAAAAACAACACACATACTTAAGTGTCATGGTGTTGTATTGCCAGAGCGTTTCAAGTGGTTTGCTATGGACACATTCGTTAAGAGCATGCAAATTTCAAATAACCAAGCAACAATAACTTTTTAATTAGTGGAAAAACAAACCACAGCTGTAGTGCGATTCAGTAACTTTTAACGATTCGACAATCGTCATATTTATCGACAGAAATTATTGTTTGCTGCTACGGTTAAGTGATTCACTAAGACGTTTTTAACGATAGTACACAAGTTGATTTTTGTTTGTATTTTATTAGTTGTAAAATAAATTTTAACAAAGCGAAAATCATAAATATAGTAAAAATAATATATAATATACAAAATAACCTTTTGTCGATACAACTAACAACACAAAAATTATTGCCGTTAAATTATCAAGTATAACGATTGTAAAAATTGCTAAAAAGTTTTGCTGTTTACTTACCAATAACAGCTGACTTTAACGGAAGTGAATATCGTTAAAAACTTTACTGAATCGCAAAATCGATATATTTATTGTTAACTTATTTTAACGATGCGAATATCGTAAAAATAAGTTACTGAATCGCACTACTGGATTCTACTCGAAATCGGACTCGAAAACACCACAGTTGCTTAATACTTTTGGAACCCAAAAAGATCTTACTAGTTCAAGTTTAGTGAGTTCCTGAGACACAGACTAGGAAGAACATATGCGATCGAAGACTTAAAGGATTGGAGTAAAACTTATATATATGATAAGAGCTTTTTGTCATATATTAAAAGCTAAAAAAAAATGCTTGCAATCAGGGTGGAACTCGGAGCTTAGCTTTCCGAACTACGTAGGAAATCACGTAGGGGATTTACGAGAGCTTTAAGTGGAAATTGTGGCATCCTCACTGCAACAAGCTAACACAGAAAGAAAACTCGCTTTCTAAAATCAAGAATTTTATTCTTGAATTTATCCAAAATCTTTTTAAGTACGATCCTCACTTACATTTTCTTAAATCAAGCCTATTCGGATTGCTTCAACAAATCAAGCAAAAAAAAGCTTGTTGTTTTAATGTATTATTTTACATTTGAAAACAAAGTGTCTCGGTGGCCTAGAGGTAACGCGCTTGTGGTGCAACACAGAAATTCCTGGTTCGAATCTCAGCTTCGGTAAATACAAAAAATTAAATTTTTAAATTAAATTATAAATTTTAAGTATCTATAAAATAAAAATAAGCTATAAAATTATTTTTCTTTAAAAAAGCTCCATAAGTCAAAACAATTTCGAAATTATCCCGTTTATGGCTTAAATCAATCTTTTTTTTTGGCTTACATCAAGTACGGTTCCGAACTTAAATCAATCCTTTTTTGACTTAATTGTGGCTAAAAGTAAGAAATTCGTACTTAAAAAATTTTACTTGGAGTAAGAAATTTCTTACTTGATTTAAAAAAAAACGTACTCACCGTACTTTTGACACCTCTATGGCTTGATTTAAGTAAAGTTTTCTTAGATAATTTTTTGTGGGAAGAGCTTATAAAAGGCTTAGGCAGTCTTAAAAATAAGCTCATTGCAAAGCTTTAAGAGACTGTCGTTTATACAAAAGATTAGGTTAAAATTGACATAGCTCTGACCAAGAAAGAGTCAAGTCTGTACTAAACTAAAAGGAGGCAATCTTCTGTAACAGAATTCCAAAAGCGATTGTTATTTTCCTTCCATAAAAGTTTCTAGGACTAATAACATCTTGTAGCGCATGTTTCCAATTCCCAAGGGACACACAACTCCCTGGTGACGTGGTATATTTAGGCTTTGCTTCTCTACTGACCACGTTCCTGCAATTTAAAGGAGGTTTAAAGTCGTTTTCATTTCAAAGATCAGTTAATAAAAATCTGAGATACTTTCGTTCATTCAGTCGTTCATCTTTTTGGCTAAAAATCCCAGAAAGACCCATTGTATTTGAGAGCAATGGTTGAAAGAGACTGCGTACCTCTCCAGCATTTAGTATGCCTTTCAAAAGGTTGCTATACGAAAACCAGTGCGGAAGCTATAATAGATTTTTCAAATTAAAGAAGTATAAAATGGCGACCTTTATGGATATAAAAGGAGCTCTCTGTAACGTAAATACTAGTATATCAGCTACTGGTTGGTATCTATGCTTAAGTCTTAAGTACATACTGCTAACTATGTCAAAATAAGTGTATAGAGAGACAACCAAGGTTGGTGTTATCTTACCAATATCTTGGAATAATAATGGGACACAATTATCGGAATGGTTATGAGACGTGATCAGTGATATCATATCCAGCGCCCTGGAGTTGCTTAGTAAATGGACACTTATTAACGATCTAGATGTTAACCGGCACAAATCTGAATTGCTACTGTTTATGGTTAGTGAACTACGAAATCTCTATTTTGACAACGCTAAATATGTCCAGTTGAAATTAATATGGAAACCGAACACCCAGCATAGGGCTCTGGCTACCTACATATCTGTAAGTGATGCAGTGAGACTCAGGGCTTTGGGATATTGGAGACCGAAGTCACATTACCCTTTATCTAGCACCAACTTTTGGACTGACTTTCTGCACCCAATACGGACCTCAATAAAGAGTTTAAGGTCCTTATTCTCTCCAGAAGTATGTAATGTCAGTGTAACCTCGTAGAAAATTATGAAGCCAGGACTTATATAGACGGTTAGAAGATGGACTGTGAAATAAGATTTGGAATCTGTTCAGAGGATATTGAGGCTAGTTCTTCATATCGTCTTCCTGATGGTTGCAGTGAATTTCTCCTTTTCTTGCTACTATATGTTGACAATAATCGTAGGTTTATAAAATAGATGTGGGCGTCTTTTACTTGCAAGCTTATTATTTTCAGGAAATTGGAAGGGCGAATTAAGTGTGATATCAGTGACCCGGGTTGTCACTATCTAAGTATCGATTGATATACTTTAAGTAACGCTATTTTCTCTTGTAAGCGAATAAGCTTTATCGAAAAGAAAAGCAAATCGAATCCTTAATCCTGACAATAAGTTTCTTTTCTTATTAATTGTTTTATTT
Source organism: Melanophora roralis (assembly GCA_963583895.1). NCBI lineage: Eukaryota > Metazoa > Arthropoda > Insecta > Diptera > Rhinophoridae > Melanophora > Melanophora roralis. The sequence continues at coordinate 29,912,712 of OY757188.1, read as the reverse complement.
ATCAGCACTCTTCCTCTGCATAAATCATAAAAACCATTCCGACATACTATAATAAGCTACTTTGTCACTGCTTTTTACAGGAAAATTTTTTTAAAGACATCTTGTTCCAGAGGGATAAGCAAGCTTCAGATTTATTAGACCTCTTCCTTGCAAAGCTATCCATTATTGTTCTTTGTTTAAAAAAATTTTACTTGGTGTTGTTGTAATTTGTTGAAATTTTTTAAAGCGATACTTGAGTTTGTCTGCGATTAAAAAAATGGCCCACTTTAATACAACAAATAAATGACTCTAAAAGAAGAAAAACTCCATTGCACAGACACAAACAAAAGATATAGAAACAAAGATAAACCAAGTTTAAATATACATGCATGTGCATGTGTAAGTAAATAAGTGTATGTGTGTGTATGATAAGTAACAACTTTCACAAACCATAGAAAAAAGTCGTATCGTAAGCATGACATTAAAAACGGAAGTACACTATTTTATGCATGAAGGTTTTTTTTCAAGTTGCCTACACTTAAATACTATTGCTACCACTACAAAGCAAACAGCAAAAACTAATAGGAAAACAAAACACCAATAACTTGACTCGACACACATAGATACATCAAGATTTTTTTTGTAAATGAACCGGCTTAGAGGCGTCTTTCGGGTTTTTTTCTATACGAGTTGGTGCTTTCTATTCCTTTAGACATGGTGGGCGGCAATGTTTTTCTCAATTATTACACACTGTTTTTGTTTTGCCATTCTTCCGGTCTTATTTCAAGTTTAAAATATTGTTTTTGTGTTGAAATTAAAGAAAGGGTTTAGATTCTTTATTTATGCATTTTTCTTTTATACAATTTTGCTTCTGCTAGTAAATGAAATAAAGACTTTAAAACAAGATTTATTAAAAAAAGCAAAACAAAAATAAATAATAAAAAAAATCAATTTAGTAAAGACTTACGACAGGAAGCGAGAGGTTCATGATACATTAATAAAAATAAAAATGAAAAAAGCGAGAAACCAGGGTCAAGCAATGCAGTGGCAATATGAGATTTGTTAAAACTATTGAAAAAAATATAAAATATGCAAAAATATGAGTGGACTATATTGGAACCAAAAATAAAATACCGGTAAACTAATTTTGTTGCAATATTTTTAGGGAACCTGGGCCAGTCCTCCTACTTCTTCGCACACGTCCGAAATTGTCTTACTTTAATACAGTTTAATTAATTTTTTTATTTCATTAAAGTTTTTGGAAAATCACTGTTGCTTCAAATACCTTCCTCGAGATAATCAATACAAAAAGATACCCCTACGACACTGATGAGTAGCTTCGCCATTTCTTGTCTGAAGCACCAGCCCATACATTACAGCTATATTCCATCTTCGCTCAGATATAGATGGTATAAATGTTAAAAATAACAGATGATGTAAAGTAATTCCTTTAGCATTCCAAAAAACCAAAACACTTGGATGCTTCTTTCGAAACAAGAAAAACCTGTTGCATCCAACAGACATCGCACTGGAATCTTATGTCCAGAATATCAAGAGTTAATGTCCCACCAAGATTTATAGTATACCTTTTATAGCAACCATTGATGCCGACAATGCATCATAGTCTACTGTGCGCCAAGAGAAAACCTTGGGTCTCAAGGCAGGCATCAGATCACGGTTAAGTGTTTCGTTTATATTCCGCCTCAGAGCTCGTATCTCAAAAGAACTAGGCCTATAGTTAAGTGAGTATGAATGGATTATGCTTTTGTCGTCTGCAGAGCTGTAGATAGAATATGAAATCTGACACAGAATGTCATTAAGAAAGATATGAAATAGAATAGTAGAGAGGACAGGTCCTTGCGGTATCTCTAAATTGATTTTGAACTCATTGGAACATACTCTGCGATTTATGAGGAAACTCGATATGAATCGGGAAAATTTATTGCCGACGTCAAAGGCAGAAAGTTAGCAAAGAGGCGCATAAATCCAGATTTTATCAAACGCCTTAGAAGTATCTAGCGCCACCACTTTACTTTCGTCAAAATGTTGAATGAAGGAACACCATTTTTCTGTTTGAAAGGCCAGTAGATCCCTGGTAAAACGTCCTTTACGAAAGCCGTACTGGTGGCTGCTTAATAAACCTTTTGACTGCGTATAATTAACGAGGTGATAATTAACCATACTTTCCGTGGTATGCTAACAAAAGAGCTTTCAGGAAGTAGTTTCTGAAGTTTTTCCCCTTTTCCGTTTTGGGAAGTGGCGTAACATTAGCTACTTTTCAGCATACGCGGAATACCCTGGCACAGTAAGCTAATAGATGCGGCAGCGTCGAAAGGCATCAAGTCGTGACTGGTATACTAGCTTATGTTGAGATTCAATAAAACCCTTTTAACTGCAGAAGCTCAAAAAAATATGTCAGGAGTAGTTCCAGACACTCTGTCAAGTTTTGGCAGTAGTTGGTTGCTTTCTGGAAAATGGGAAATGGCTGCAAATCCTTTAGTCAAGAGTTTAGCTCAATCAACTGGGTCAGTGACTAATATACTTAATATCCCTTAATAGAGCAGGGATTGAAGAACCCGCGTTATCCGTTACTCTTTGACAAATGACTATAAGCTATTGCTGCCTTAGGTACAGCAGCCCATATTTCTTACGGAATATTTTTTAATTTAACGTATTTTAAGAACAATTTTTTTTAATAAATTGTGCATATTTCCAGTAATATTCTGATGTTAAAATAATCGATTAGTAATAAATGTATAAATATTTTTTCTTGACGTGTTACTTTGCTTTTGGTTTGACTTAATTCAAATTTTATTTTTTTCTTAAATCTAAATATCATTGATTCTGCATCATCTGTTGCCTTCGCTTCTTTTTTCTTGTGTTTCTCGACAAAAAAAAAAAGAAAAAAAGTGTTAAAACAATCCAAAAAACCAACCCCATTTATTTAAATTTTACAAAGTTAAACACACATGACTCAAGGAAAATCTGTAACTTTCAGTGGCACATAGACATTTAAGTTGTCGGTAAAAGAAAAACTGCGATAATAAAAAGTTAAACTCATTTAAGTTGTGTAAAACGTTTCCTATCAAAGATGAAATTATATGAAACCATAATAAATGATTTATTTTTAGGTGATTTTAAGATAATATTTATTGAATTTTAAAGGCGCCTTTTGAAAAGGGATATAATAAAAATTTTAATTATGGAAATAAGTTTTTAGGTTTAGTGGAGCTAAGTAAGTGACCTTTAAACCTTTAAGAAAATGTTGAGGTAAGATGTATACAATTTCCATTTTTCAATAAGACGAGATATTAAATGTTTTTTAAAACTAATACTCGTATACAGAAGGTTATTCCTTTTGGTTTTTTAAATTTTAATAATTTTTTTAACAGGAAAAAGGCCAATTCTATTTGTATTAAGACCAAACAAACAACTGCAAATATATAATTATGCAAAAATTATTTTTATTTTTTTTATGGTTTTAAGTTTAGCCTGGATATGTTATCCTTCAAAATTATATTTATTTTTTTTCCTCAATGTTTAAGCGTTTTAGTCTCACGTTTTATAAGCATTTTCAATATAGCACGTACGAAGACTAAACGACTACGAGTCTTATGATATAAACACATCGATGACAGCAGGCAACATGGCTACACGACCATAGAAATCGAATATTATTTTTTCTTCACAACATTTTGCACATGTATCCAACTTTATGCCACCAACTAGTACACTGAACGAAAATATATAATTGGTCCATTTTTATACCCTTCACATAAGTGATAAGGGTGTATATAAGTTTGATATCCATTTGCGACATAAGGTTTATATTTTCTTGGTCCTTATAAATGGGGAAGTCGATTTAGTCATGTCCTTTTGTCCGTGTTATGATGGAAATCATGTTTCTCAAGACCACCGATGTCGCATAATTCCGTGGGTGATATCAAACTATCAGAAATATATTAAAGCAAATAGCTATTGAAATCCAGAAAAAAAGACCGGCTGCCACCAGATTTTTTTCGCAAATATTTTTGTGGAGCATACTTATATTCTATTTTCGCCTTTTAACAGGTTTGCCATACAAATTTTATATGTTTTTAATTGTTCTTTTAATCGCTCCAATGGTGTTCCTACAAAGATCAAATATAAGACCGACCCCAATTAATTTATCCTCCCAAATACATTTTTTAATTATACTAAAGCCGTATTTCCAGCCCCTAATACGTATGCCATAAAAAATTAAAATAAAAATAGGACAAAAACCCCTACAACTTCCCCGTAGTCGCCTTTAGAGGAATAAAATGCATTACAGACCCATATTAGTTTTCCTAAACATATTCCTAGAACAAACTTACCCCTTATCTCCATCGCCTAACTGGGCTCCTATAAAAAGTTTAGGAAAACTGTCCCATATAAATCAACTGCTCTAAGAGGTAAAGTGATTCGAAAATGGGAAACTCAATAAGTCGTAATATATACTGATAAAACAAAACCTTAAAAGTTTATTCTGCTTCAAAACTGATTTAACTCGTGTCGAATTTTATATAAAAAACATTTAAAAAAATCTAAATTTAAAGTTTTATTTTTTTAATCAATGTTTATGCACTTACAACCTTGTAACATTACTACTATGTTTAACAAATATTATTTAAGGATGCGCTCACAAGGCATCTGGTTAGTTTATAGTTCCATATAAATCCCACTCACGAATGCCACATTTATGTACATGCGTTTGTATATATGTATGTATATATGTATGTATGTATGTATGTATGTATGTATGTATGTATGTATGTATGCATGTATGTATGTATGTATGTATGTATGTATGTATGTATGTATGTATGTATGTATGTATGTATGTATGTATGTATGTATGTATGTATGTATGTATGTATGTATGTATGTATGTATGTATGTATGTATGTATGTATGTATGTATGTAGGTATGTATGTATGTATGTATGTATGTATGTATGTATGTATGTATGTATGTATGTATGTATGTATGTATGTATGTATGTATGTATGTATGTATGTATGTATGTATGTATGTATGTATGTATGTATGTATGTATGTATGTATGTATGTATGTATATATGTATGTATGTATGTATGTATGTATGTATGTATGTATGTATGTATGTATGTATGTATGTATGTATGTATGTATGTATGTATGTATGTACATATGTAAGTATGTATGTATGAATATATGCTGGTACTTTATATAAGATATGTAAATTGAGGTATCGGGTGCAATGTGATTGGCCTTTACCGAATGTAACTCTCTTACACTATAGATGCATTAGACATTCTTATATCTCAAACGGGTTAATTGATAACATTAGGTATTGGTGTAAATATAATGATGTAGTATTAACATAGATACACAAATATACCTATGAAAACGTTTCCTTTTAAACATTTTCTTATGGTTATTAAAGATCAATAACTTAATCGACATAAAATATTAATAAAAAACAATTTTTTTGTGGTGCAGCCAACAAAAACAGCTGGAAGAATTATAAATAAAGTAAACTCATGCAACAGAAAAAATATGTTATTAAAACTAAAATACACTAAAAATGCATTAATCGTTTAACATAAAAATAAAATAAAATAAATTTTTATTAATACTTTTTGTTTCATTTAAGTTCCTCCAAATATTGATGATTCTTTGACCTCCAGCGATGTAATAGTAAGAGAAGGTGATAATGTGACTTTAAGATGTAAAGCGAAAGGAAGCCCCGAACCATCAATAAGATGGAAACGAGATGATGGCCTTAGAATTGTTGTAAATAAATCATTAGACGGTAAGAAACTAATAGAACTTCTCCGTTTTCTCCTACAAAAATATAAGAAAATTAACCTTTATTTTAGTGTCCGAGGTTGAAGGTGAAACGCTGGAATTAGAACGCATTTCACGTTTACATATGGGTGCTTATTTGTGTATAGCTACCAATGGCGTGCCACCTAGTGTTTCAAAACGCATTAAAGTCAGTGTCGACTGTAAGTAAAGTTTTACATTAAAATTTATTTAAACTTAACTACAAAACTAACAAGAATAACCATAACACTAAATTTTAAAAAACATCAAAACGGGAATTTTTAATATAGAACTTTTAAATATTTCAAAAATTTCGAATTAAAAAATTTTATTGTAAATTTGGATCATATTTGTAGATTTTACTGAATAGAAAAATAAAAAAGTTTTTTAAAAAGCAGACAATTTTCATGCAGCTTTTAAAAAAACACTTTTTATTTTTCGATTTTAAAAAATTTACAAAAAAATATTTTTCCACTTTTAGTTTCTCCAATGGTGTCGATACCTCATCAATTAGTTGGCATTCCCATGTATTTCAATGTCACTTTAGAGTGTTTTATAGAAGCCAACCCAACGTCACTTAATTATTGGACGAGAGAAAATGAACAAATGATAACAGATTCAACAAAATACATGTAAGTAAGACATAAACTAATTGTTAAAGTTTGTAATTGTAAGATTGCAATTGAAAATAAAAAATATTAACAAACATCAATGAAGTTGTGGGCTACATTTGTATGTCTGTAATGCAAAAAATTTAATTAAAATTAACAAATCATCAAAGTAAACGGTGTTTTCTTCTTCTCAAAATTAAAAATTTGTCTAATAAAACATCGCTCTAAAAACGCTTTTTAACTTAGTATGATCGCCCAAGTATTCCATGTCTGATCACAAAAGATGAGAATTAATATAATAAATAAAAAGAAAGCTTTTATTTAAATCGCTTTAAGCTTAAGCCAATATTAAACCTTAAACATACACCAGATTTACAAATGGCGTTGAAAAATAATAATAATTAACCAAGAGAGTTATATATGTTATATTTGGTCTGTCCCGATCATATTATAACTGGCATTCAAATATTAGGGATTTATAATCCAGAAATTTAAAAATGGTTAAAACTTATATGGTTTCGGTAATTTTTTATATTTTTTTTTATTATTGAAACTTTACTTCAGTGAGAGCTTGAGAGACATCAAAAAAGCGCTAAGGAATATTTCTGCCCCCTAAAGTCTTTATTTATAAAATGTACCAAACTGTGGATTTGTTCGATGCACAGAAAACCAGCTCAACAAAATTTTTTAACGGAAACTAAAACTATTATTTTTTCAGTTAAATTCTTGCAAAATTGTTTGTCTAAATTTACAATTTCCGTTGTAGGTCCTAAGCCAGACAAAATATTAACTGATTCTCTGAAATTCGTAACTGATTCTACAATTCAATTTTTTCTTTGTGGAATCAAGGCATATCGATACAAAGTGATTGCAAGAAAAAAAATAACAGAGCCGCTCTCTTACTTTTTGCTTTTTTATATGGAGTTTGACACTAAAATTGAACGTCTTTTTCATTAATGCGTCAAAATTCATATAAAAAAAATTTAAGAGAGTTAAAATGTCCTTCCGCTGTTGCGGCCAACTTGTATCGATATGCTTTGGATGGTATCTTGTTGTACTCTACAGCAGCTACATGCAACCAATACATTGAGATTGCCTTAAGAACTTTTGTGGATCACCATTGATAATCTAAGCAGTCACATCTAGACTTTTTAAGTATGCTCTAAATGCTCCTGCTAATTTCTAATATGTTTTGTGCTTTTCTTCAACTTTTTTTAAGCTGAAAACAAGCGATCCAAGGATGGCTCCTACATATATGTATATGTGGAACAGTGTGCTGGTATCTGGAAGTAGGTTATTAAGGTTAGAGAAAGTTTTGTTAATGGATATTTGATTAAAATGCTTCGATATAAAAAACGTGATAAAAAGGCATTTTTATTTAATTCATTCCCCTCATTTGTAGTTTTAAATTTTGGCGATCCTGGGTTATTTTCAGATTTTTCTTAGATCTCGGCAAATTTAAATTCATTGCAAATTAAATTTCAGAGAGCTCCCAGATTTCTATTATTACCTGAGAGGCAGCAATACTTATGCACCAGCCAGGCTGCTAAACTGCGTGTTTGCCTTCTTAATCTTTTTGTTGCTAAATTAAAGCATCTGGACTGCAAATACAGAGGAAGTTTGGTCAACGCTGGGAGGAAATGAACTGCTTAGAAGATTCCAAAAGCCAATTATAGCAACCCATGTGGGTCATTGGCCGAATTAAAAATGGATTTTCAAGCACTTCGGTCTTCTTTGCTTCTCCTCCGATTTCTGATATTAAGTTCCAAAAGGTTTTGCTGGACTTAATATTTCAACAAAATTTCGGTCGTCCCGTTTTTGCGTCTTCCACCGGAATCATACTCAAACACCCTTTTTGCTGGTGCATCTTCATTCATTCGCACAACATGACCAAGCCAGCGCAGCTTTTAGATTTTTACGCTTTGACCTTATCGATGTCGGCATATTGCCAACGATACCAATATTCTCCTCCTGTGAAAATTTTTTTTTAAAGTGCTCCAAAAGCAGCTTTATCTGCTTAAGCAAGTCACCACGCTTCCGCGAGTTAAAAATAGAATACGCTTCTTACAAAGTATTGGCTTAACCTGCCAAAAAAGGGCCTTTGTCCTCCTTCCTTTTGTTCCGATATTTCTTCTGCGTAGTACGCGTGGCGTGTGTCTGCAGATTTGACTTCATCTGCCAAAAAAGGGCCGTTTCTCCTTCTTTCTTTTCTTCCAATATCTCTTCCGCGTACTGGTGGCTGCGAAGAGGTAATGATCGATGTTGGTTCTACGGATCGCTCGCACATCTAACGTGCTTAAATAGTGTCGCCCATCCAAAATTACGTCAATGATTTGGTTTCTTTTTATGCTATTAGGTGATGTCCAAATCGCCTTATGATTATCCAGATGCTTTAATCTATTTCCACTGTTTGTCATATTTTGGGATGAAGCGAAGGAGATCAGTCTTATGCCGTTAAGGGTTGTATATTTGTGGAAAGAGTACTCTACTCCTAGCAAGAATTTAACATCACGGCAGGGGCAGTGATCACTTTTCTGTTACCAAAAAAATCATGCTTGAAGTTTTTATCTTTCTCCTCCGTCGGGGAGTGGGCACAAATTAGGCTGATGGAAAAATATTTTGCCTTGAGATGAATGGTGACAATTTGTGCAGTAACACAGGAGACTAGGTGAAACATTCTTCTGCTAAAAAAAATTCGCATCCAAATGTATGTCTGGTTGGATGAAAACTGTAAAAAATGTCACCTTTCTTTGTTTTAGCATTATCATTTCCAGTTTATTGCACCTCTTGGAGGGCAGTAATATCTGACTTGTACTTATCTTATACTTCCGCCAGCTGGTCCAGACATTCTGAGTGCATATACTTAAATAATGGTCCTAAAGATTTTTGTGGTGTTGGTCAAAATAGGGGGGGTGTGTATGCCACAAACTTTATCTCTGCTAAAGTTAATTAACTTATCTTCAAAATGTAATCACTTTTAGTACAAGGTTTACTTAGACCCCAGACAGCTGAAAGGACATTGATAACCAGTACCTTTGGAAACCTTTGGTCAACGAGGTATTTGTTTAACTTATAGAATATATACTTCTTAAAAGAACATTTTTACAAAAGGTTTGCAAATGTTAAAAAAATTACTTTTAAAGCAATATTTTTGCTTTTATTCTATTTGACCCTTGTGAGCGTTTAAGGGTGTAACATTTGTTAATATTATTTTGCGAAGAATATTTCACATATGCTTATTTAGAGGGAATTTGCTATTTTATTGATAAATAAATCGAAATGAACTCTTATCTCGCTTTTAAAAATTATATTTTTAATTTTTGTTTTTCAGTTAGCAGTAGTAATTAGATATTTGAACTTAAATCAAGTACTAAGAGTGTTTTATTACAAATAGTAACAAAATGTATTTTAAACAATTCTGGAAAAGTTTGCTTTCCCTGCTGCACTTATGTCCGGAATTTCAGGCCTCGGAAGATGTAAATTTTTTACAGCAAAACCGAATTTTATCATCAATTGATAATATGAAAAATCCATGTGAAAATTTCTATGATTATGCCTGTGGACAATATGCAGAGATACACAATTCTCAAAACTATCAGGAAATCACTGGTCTTATGGACTACGAATATAATGTACAAATTTTAAATCTAATGGAGTCACAAAATCAACATGATTACCAAACACACAATAACTGTCATTTGTTTGTGGAAAATACTCAGAACTATTTAAAATCATGTCTTAGAGAGAGCAAAAGAAATTTAACGAGATATTTTGATGAAATTAAACCAGGTCCTCAACTTAATTGGCCCGTATTGGAGAAGGTGGCATGGAAGACGTCATCTGAATGGCCTGAGTATCATTTTTTTGATGTTTGGCCACTCTTGGGCAAACTGCAATCATATGGCTTAAATAATGTCCTGATAAACCAAGAAATTTTAGTGAACGGCGAAGAAGACTTTAGTATAAAGATGGAGCCAGCATTTACTGAAGATAACACTACTCTGGCAGACATAAGTACTTTACACGTTTTACTCATGAAATTGGGTGTTACAAACCCCAAAAAAATTGTGGCGAATTTAAGGGAAACGAATGAGATTTTAATGGAAATTTTAGAAGATTACAGTATGAAGGATGAAAATGATTTGGAAACCACCTATGAGGGTTTGATCTACCACTACCCTAATCTTAACTTAAGTTTATACCTTAAAGAATTAGTTGGTAGGGAATTGTCACCGAAAACCTTTATACTAATTAAAAATCCCTCCTATTTTGAGCACCTTAATAGAAACATATGGCAAGATTTTGAAAAACATAGTTTATGCAACTATTTAATGATGAAATTTCTTGTATATTTGGCTATGGATAGTACGATTTCATTTAAACCTTTGGATTGTGTAAAAGATTTAAGAAACAAAATGGATTTAGCAGTAAACTTTCTTTATTACAATCACATCTACGCCAATAAAGCCAATATTTATAATTCGGATCTTAACGAAATTCGTAAAAATATATTTGATATGTTTACACAATACATCCAAACAAACCGTTTGAAGTTTTCAGCTCAAGAAGTTGGAAACCTTTTAGACAAACTCTGGCATATAAGGCTTAACATAGGAAATTTACCAGTTAATAGTACCTGTAACTTTGTAGAACATTTTTATAAAGATTTACCTGATTTGGATGAAAATAATTACTATAGAAATCATTTATTACTGCTTAAACATCGATTTCTTAAATCCCTCAATTTCGCCCCAAACCGAAGTTATTTTATGGTATTTGACGAGCAAATGGGCAGTTTTTCAGGCCCCTTTTACTCGGCCAAACAGAACATGATTATTTTACCATTTGGTAGCATTGGGGAACCTCTTTATGATGTTCGATATGATGATGTCTTCAAATATTCCCTTTTGGGTTTCGTTTTAGCTCATGAGTTTGCGCATGCCTTTGACACAACTGGATTGGAATTAAACAGCAGCGGAAAATTTTTTAAGCAAAAACTTAGTGTAGTAGAAAACGAGAATTTTTTAAATTCCATTGATTGCTTGCAGTCTCAATTACCCACTGACAATATAGATGAACGTATAGCAGATATTGTGGCAATAAATATTATTTTTGATGCATATTCTTCCAAGCAAAAACCAACCTCCATTAATTTTACACGTAACATGTATTTCTTTTTGAATTTGGCTCAGTTTTTTTGTGGCAAAGAAAATGTAAGATTTATTGATCATGACACCGATGCTGAACGTTTAAATCAAATTGTAATGAATTCTAAAGATTTTTCAAAAATATTTCGTTGTCCGAAAGACAGTCCAATGAATCCGAATAAAAAGTGTCGTTTGTTTTAAGTTATATTTAAGTAAGTATTTAGTTTAAGTTTCAGTTACACTCAAAAAAGTATTAATGTAAAATCTACTGGAAGTGGTATTTAAAATAACTGGATATTCATTTAAAAACCCTCCAACTACATATTCAATAAAATCAACAAAATATTTCACTCAAATTCAGCCATCAAAAAAATAACTTACATATTCATTTAAAATTAACTAGATTTTCTGTAAGTTATTGCTGAACACAAAGTATCGAAAAAAAATTAACTAAATTAAATATAACTAAAAAATAACTGACAAAATTAACTGCAACGGAAAATCAGTATTTTTGTGCAGTTGGAGCTTTGAATAACTCTTCAAACCAGTTAAAAACAAATATTATATTGAAATTTAACTGTTTTTTAATTTAAAAACAACTTTACGGACTACTTCCAAAATAACTTACAGTCAGTTACTGTAATAATTTTTTAAGTGTAGGCTTAGTTAAATAATTTAATAGAAAAAACACTTATGATTAAATAAAATTATTTAATAAAGAGAAAATATTTACGTATAAAATGAACAACCTGTAATGCTTCTAATTTATTTTTTTTTTATTAAAAAAATTACAATAAAATTTTCTGAACTACAAATAGAAATTTCTGAAATTAAATTAGAAATTTCTGAAATTGAAATAGAAATTTCTGAAATTGAATTAGAAATTTCTAAAAATGAATTAGAAATTTCTGAAATACAATTAGAAATACATATGTCTAGTTTACAAATGTCAAAACAGATTTGACATTGGCCACCATTTGCAAAAATTAGGGAATCTTCAACTAGGGTGATTTCTTATAGCTGTATTTGCTGTAGCTAAGATTTGAACCTGGGACACTTTGAAGTGAAACACCAGCGCGCTACCACTTAGGCAACTAAGATATGGTTTTTAAATGTTAAAGTATGTATAAAAGCTAAAAAAAAATTTCTTCTTGATTTGTTTAAGAAATCCCGACTAGACTTGAAATAAGAAAACCTAAGTATGAATCGTACTTTAAAATTTCAAATACGATTTTAAATAAATTCAAAAATAAAATTCTTGATTTTAGAATATGTTTTTTTCTTAGCTTAGTGAAATTTGGTACACACCTTAGCCTCATATTCTTTAATGATGTCTGTTAATTTCAAAGAGTTATAGGCCTACCTAAAAAATAACCTTGTTTAAAAAAGTAAAAAAATTAAAAAATAAAACAACTTTCTTTCCAAATTTGACACATATACTTTTTGAGATAAAATTAATTCAAAACTTACAATTGTATCACTTGTAAAAGTAGATTTTTCATATTTTTGAGGCATAATTCTACACTATAAAGGAAAAACAAAACGCTTTATCGACAATATTTGTTGAATTATCTATTTGAAGAATTCGCAATATTTGGCATATCTTGCGTACTTACCAAAAACTTTCGACTTTTATTATCCGTAACTTTCTAAAAAATCATAATGTTTTAACAATTATTTCTACTTTTTATAAAATAAAGTCTATAAAAGAAAGCTGCATCGATAAAGTTTTAAAGCCCTCGCATTAATTTTTTAACTTGGGGCTGCCTTTGCCACACTGTGCACCGCATTGTCGCGCCATGCTCTGTAACATGCAATGCTGATATAGACGTTTCCACCTTTTTCACAATTGCGTACACAAAAAAATAAATATTATTTTTAATTAAAAAAATTTGTTGATTAAAAAACATAGATAACATTGTGTCAGGAAAGCTGTATATATTTTAATTAACAACCTTAATTAAACATTTTTATTTGAAAAAATTTTATATATATTAACGATTTAATCAAAATATAACCGAATAAAAAATTTAATACAAATAAATTAAAGTATTAGTTGATTTTTTTATATAATAAAAAAAATTATTATTTTTTTGGTTTTAAATTGTTTAATATTTCTTTTTATTCATTTATGTTTATTTATTTTAAATATATATTTATTTGGCGAATTCACAAGGTACGATACAATAGCATATTGTATTATTGTCATATAGTTTCACAATAGCATAAACATTTTGTTGTTGCTTTTCATACGAAACTTGTTGTGAAACAATACAACTTTGTTTGATATGTTTATTGTGATGTCATATTATATACAAAGTCATGCGCCAAGAGCCTAAAACAAAACGGCGAGTTTTCTATTTAATTTTTGGAAGCCGCTAGCACTTGCCACCCTAAAAATGTATCATACTAGAATCTTAGGCAAAACAATTGTGTTTTCGTTTAGTCGTATCAGCTGATTTAGATTTTAAATACCACACTTATATATGAGAGGTTGTTCATAACAGTCATATTTTTTGGTTCTATTATTTTACAACATATGATTTCACAAGACCTTGTGAATTCGCCAATTATGTTTAATTTGCATTGAAGTATACATCACAAGTCTCAGCAACGACTGGAATCATGGCCCCTTAAATGCAAGGCGCACGCTGTATCCCCTCAGCCAACAAGGCATTCTTATTTTTAAAGTGTTAAACTTAGTTTTATTTTCATTCCTTCACATTCAAAAAATAAGTTCCAGCAACTGAACTTGAGCTGTGCTTTGCATAACTAAGGGGAAAAAAGCTTTAAGTAAAACTAAAGCTTTTTTTTAAAGAATTTCTAAACAAACACTATTGTTGGCGTTTACTTTTCAAAAACGATTAAAATTTTAATTGATACAATTAAAGTTTTAAATAAAAACACAAAATTTTTGGATTAATGAGTTAATTGAAAAAAAATAGGAATAATTTTTTCTGTGTACAAATCAAAAAACACGTGTTTTGAATTTTCAGCTTCATTAGCGCTGTTCGCTGATATATATTAAAAGGTGCCAAATATATTCGTCTTAGTTGTCCTTCCTGTATTACGTTGTCTTTGATCTATTAAAGTATTTTAGAAATTTTTATGTTTTCAATTGCAAATATTTCTTACATATAAAAAATATTTTTTAAGTAAAAAAGATCTAATGAAGCTTTTAAGCATAAAAAAAGTTAAATGTGTGAGATGTAGTGAAATTAGTATCAACAAAACTGATAAAGAAAATTTTTTGTTTATGTGAATTGAAATACTAAATGAAATTTAAATAACAAAAACATCGTAAATATGTTCTTAAAAGAGAATGTTCATGAAAATATACAATTCTGAAAGTAAGAATATGAAATAAGTAAATTGAAATCGAACAATAAAAGCAAACACTAAAGAACTCGTGATAACTTAAGCGGCAGGTTTGATTTTTAACATTGAGACAAACTGAATGAGAAGTCTGATACAAATAGTTTCTTGTGCATTAGATTAAAGAGTTTCTAATTTGGAAAAAGATCTCAACTATAGCAAATTCGCAGGGGGGATAATTGAGTTGAATAGATAATTCTTTTTTGAACTTTTGTTATGATTCAATTGAATTTAAGCTTAAAAAACGATAAAAACCAAAGACTATGCCAAGGAGAGCAACAATTTAAATCTTTCGGCGCACCGCAGCTGAATAAAATTATTTGAAAAATTATGTATTGGCGCGGCGGTAATCCCCTGCCTAGTGCTAGTGCCATGTTTATTTTCTTTTTTGTGCAATTCTGCACAACTTTATTGCTGTTCTCCATATTTCGTCACATAACTTAGCTTATTCCCAGACCTGCTTTTGTTATCGTAGCGTACAAAGCAAATAGTGAATTGACAAACACAACATGTGCTTGTGTCTGTATGGAGGAGATACACTTTAAAAACACAAAAAAAAAATTACAGATTTCTTAGACTTAAATTTTGATTTTAAAATAAAATAGAGATTAGTTTAAAGCAACTGGTGCTCGGATGAGCAAGATTAAATAGTGCAATCTTTTAAAAACAAAAACATTTTGACGAAAAAGAAAAAATTTCGTAAATCCTGAAATGACAAAAAACTTGCATGCATAAGCAAGTACAAACAAGATTATATCATACAGATTTTTAATCAAAACAAAAAGGCAAAAACAAAAAGAGAAGAAGTAACAGCAAAGAAACTTTGAACATGCTTAAATTTAGTATTATCTTTGGTTTGCTGGCGTCTATAATCTGGCGTACAACACCGACAAATTGTCGCCAAACGAACAATCAAACGCAAAACATCAATCAATTGGCAGCCTTAAACATTGAACGTTATATGGATGCAACGGCACGACCTTGTGAAAATTTCTATCAATATGCCTGTGGCAATTGGTATCAGCAACATATTGATGAAATGGATTATGGTGATGTATTGGGTTTAATGGACTATGAATTGAATCGTAAACTGGAACATTTATTACGTAAACCTAGCACGGGACGAATGACAGAAGCTAGTGGTTATGGTGATGGTGGCAATCGTACAGAAGAAAATTTAACAGCTGAACATATAAGTATGACCGAACCCTCTACAACCACAGACGAAACATCTTGGGGTCCGGGGCAGATGGCTGGTGTTTACGATAAAGTAAGAATCTACTACAAGTCTTGCAAAAAAGTCAAACCTTATAATTTAAAAAAATACTTGCAACATATACAACCAGGCCGGGGTGTCCACTGGAGTGTGTTGGCTAAGCAGGGTGGTCGCAAATGGAATGCAGAAAAATTCGATTGGCTAGAAGCCATTGCCAGATTAAGATTATATGGTCTGAATGGTGTTTTGCTTAAAGAGCAAGTCTTACCCAGATGGGATGAATCCACATCGATGAGCATATATTTGGACAAACCAGACTTGGCTGAAACTTCGGCCATGGGTGAAGGCGTTATTATAGAGCTGCTTATGGATATCGGCCAAACAAAGCGTGTGGCCAATGAAATAGCACGCGATGTTAATCGTTTTGAGTTTCAATTGCATAAACTGCAGGAACTGGAAGATGAAGAAGGTCCCAAAGAAATGCAATTAAGTTATTTGCAAGAATACATGCCCCAAATTGATTGGCTGGCTTATCTTAAAGAGCTTAAGGGTCCCGGAACTGATCTAACCACCACCGTTATAATACAAAACATACCTTATATGAGATCTTTGGTAAAATTGCTCAACAGCATGGACCCTTCTATTCTGTGCAATTATATTATGTTGAAATTTCTTTTATATCTTAAATCAAAGGGGCCCAACGAAATATCAAGGCAGGAGTGTATTGCTAGCTTGAGAAGAGCCATGCCTTTGGCTTTGAGTTATTTGGTGGGCACTCACTATTACAAGGATGCCGAAAAAAATGATGAACAATTGGAGAAAATCTTTGCTCATTTGAGAAAAACTTTTTACAATACCATTCATGAAAATCGCTTACAATTGCCTGAGACTATAAAACAAACTCAATTGAAAAAAATCAAAAGCATGCAGTTAAGAATTGGTTTTGCACCCCGTAATATTTCCTCCGACTATTTTGACATGTACTTTGAACGTGTAACACTTGATCCTAATAACTTTTACGCCAATCAATTGAGTCTGCTACGTTTAAGTGTGGAGCATAGCCATGAAGCCCTGGATCCTCTTAATAATCCTGATCTTCTAGCTGATGAGGCTGTTTTATCAGCAGAGTGGCAGGGTAGCTCCTCTTCGCCTTTTTATCTCAAGTCTCGTAATATGGTTGTTATACCCTATGGCTTTGTTCACATGCCTATTTATCATCGAAATTTACGCGACATATTCAAATATTCTATATTGGGATTTTCTTTGGCCCATGAAATGTTACATGGTTTTGACTCATCCGGTATTGACTATGATAATGCTGGTAATATAATGGGTCCAAGTGAAGAAATCTCTGCCAATCAGCGTTTTATTCAAGGTTTGCGCTGCATGCAAAATGAACTGGCCACCGGTTCTCGAAGTCTCAATGAGAAACTGGCCGACTATGAGGGCATACGTTTGGCCTATAATGCATATTTTAGTTTGAACTCTTCTAATCATATAAACCAACATTTCTCCAAGACTCTGAAATCTCGTTTTCTTTTGCAGTTTACCCCTCAGCAGTTATTTTTCTTAAATTTTGCTCAATTTTTCTGTGGAAAAGTTCATCCGAAATTAAATCATTCTGCATATTTGAATCATGCCTTAGATGAGCTGCGTGTCTTGCAGACGTTGGCTAATTTTGAGGAATTTGGGAAAGTGTTTAACTGCGAGAAAAAGGATAAAATGCAGTCAAGACAAAAGTGTAGATTGTGGTAAATCAATTAAATAAATTAATTAAATCATTTTCATGACATAAAATGTTTAATAAACTAAAAAGAAATCTCTAACAATAAAAATTTAATGCGTTTGATTTATAACTAACTTTTGGAAAACTTTTTGAAACTGATTTTTAATAATGGCCACTCACCACTTCCTTAAAGAGATGGTTGCTTTCATATGGCGCAAATATGTTTCTTTGATAGTTAAAAATAATTTTTCCGGGTTTACGCTGATAAAAACTTTCATAAAATAGTTTTGTTAAAAGCATTGGCTTTGAACTTGAATTTTATACGTGTCATTCACCCTTAAACTTTTCCTAAAATGTAAAACTATTTTGTGCCTTAATTAAATTGTTTACTAAATCTTTTGTTACTAAATTATGTAGATGTTGGTCATCTCTCAAATCTTATTCAGTAAATTAATTTGCCCACCAGCGATCGACTACCTCAAATACCTAGAAATACTCACTTAAATACATAATATTGAAATGCGTATTATTATCTCGCCGCATTTTCATTTTAGGCCGCTCCACTTTAGAAATATGTTGAAATTTATAAAAAATGTGTATTTTCTTTTCTAGTAATTCTATTGTTAAATAATTTTGTTTTGGTATTAATTCTTTTATGTTTTACTAGCTTTGCCCGGCCCGCACTGCATGACCCGGCTTTACTGTTTATCATTTTTCTTTTATTGTTGCATATTTTAATTAATGAATCTTTGATTATGCGAACTAACAATAAGTGTTTAAATCTTAATACTAAGAATAATTTATATTAGTCCAGCCAGTGCCAAAAAAAATTTTAGCTCTAAAATTAAAATTTACCCATTTCCATCGTTTTATCTAAGTGTAATAGTATCCCTTCTTTTCAGACGAGTATGGCCACTATGTTGCAAGATTTTTTGAGCGAGCGGATTTAAATGTATTTCCAGCTTATTTTAAAAACTTGTCTTCATGGTTTTAGATTTCGCATTTTACTAGTGGAACTTCTAGATCCTTGAGAATGTTGCTGTTTTCATTTCAGTTATCATTCTTAAGATTTTGTTTTGACGCCGTTGAATTTTCTCTATGTTAGATGCGGAAGCAGTGTCCCATAAATGTGCACCGTAGCACCAAATTGGTTTACAATCAAGACGTAGAGCAGAGCTTTTAGCAATTATCCAATGAAAGTAAGCAGTTTTGAATTGAATTCGTGTCAACTTCGTTTATATATGGGACTCCCACGTGAGGCGGCGATCCAGGTGAATGCCAAGATATTTCGTCTTATATTGTTGAGGCACTATAAATTTGTTAATAAGATTTGGGGAAGGCGTTTTTATTCTTTTATTTTGATTTCCCATAACTTCGCTCATTTCTCTGCTTGGGTTACGTGTTGTTGCAGTTAACTCGAAGCCTCTTTAGGGTCCTTGTAAATATTTAAAAAACCGGCATCAGCAGCATATGTCAACGAATGTGTAAAATTGTTGCTATGTAAAACAAGTACAGAATTGGACCTAATGTACTCTCTTAAGGTACACCAGCCCCTATTGGTTGAGAGAAACTTAAGGGGTTTTCCTCTTTTATCATAAATTGTCGACCGGTTATGTACCTTTCTTATACGTTGAAAATATTAGCTCGAAGATTCATCTTTAGTTTAGTTTAACCGGCCTTCGTGTCATACTTTATCGAAAGCTTGAAAGACATCGATGAAAAGCAAGGGCATTAATTCTTTTCCTCAAAGGCTTTTCTATTGACCTGCACCAACCTGTGGGTTTTTTGGTGGTACTATGTTGACTTCTTAAGCCAAATCGGTGATTTGGAATGCAGTCGTTGTAATTCAAGATCGGAGACAGCAGCTTTTTAAACTTTACCTTCTAAGGATCTTTACCAAGCTTACGAAGGCAACCTTCTATATTGGCGGGAAATGTTCAAGACTTATTTTGGCGTTTAAAACACAAATTATTATTTTCTTAGCTCTAAAAGGTAGCTCTAAAAGCATTATGTTGCTTATTTGATTAACGCCAGGAACTTTTTTATTTTTAGGTTAGCGATAGCCTTTACAACATCTGAAAATAGGACACATATTTCTATATGACGTCTAACAACAATAGGCTAAAAATCCCTCACGTCAGTGCATGTATTGGAAGTGAACACGTTCCTTAAATGACTTGCAAGCAGATCACATTTCGTCATTTTTTGCCCAGGATCCTTTCAGATAACGTAGTGGTGGTTTTGCAATAACAGGTCTTTAAAGACGTCTGGAGTATCGCCGAAGAGAAGAATTCGTCTGGGAAGCGGCGTCTAGACCTAATAAAATTGAAGTGATATATAACCAGTTCGACATTAACAAAAATAAACTAAAATAAAAAAAATTAAAAGTGTTACCCTTCACACTGGCCTTTTTATATACTGCAAATAATATAATAAAAATACCGGGTTTAACCTTCATAGCAATCCAAGTTTTTGAAATAGATTTTACAAAATTTTAACGTTCATATGCACAATAGAAATATCATGTAAAAGGTTTGGGGTCAAAAGTTTTAACAGTCTTAGAAATCAAAGGTTAAAATGTTATTGGGCAGGTCCCTTTGCCCCTGCTCCTATCCAACTAATTTTTTCCCCCAAAATGTAGGCACTGTAATACAATTACTTCTTGTAGGACATTTAAAGTAGATAAATGTTGTAGTTTCCGAGATATAGCATATCGAAAAAAAACTTTGTTGTAGAAAGACCGCTGTAAAGACTTAAATTTTTGTGGGCATGGCACCAACCACTTTTTTGCTTCAAAAACTTGAACTTAGAAATCGTTGCTTTGTGCACAAAGTTGCATAAAAGCCGGTTTAGTGGAAGTATCTGCATTGAGATTTCAATCTTCGTGGGCGTGATACCTCATACATATATTATTACTTTAGAATTTTGCATTAGAGGCCTTACATACGTTTAGAGCTTTTTTTTATAAAAATTAGTTCCGTTGAAGTACCTGTATTTTTAATTGAATTTTTGTGAGCGTTACCCTGGCTACTTTGTTTGCTTAAAAAATTTTGACGCCCTGTGTATGGGTTCAAGTTAAAAAAAAACCGGTGCAGTAAAAGTAACAGCATAAGGAGCTTAGTTTTTAAAATCGTAGCACCTCCTATTTCTTTGCTTTAAAAATATTTACCCTAGAAGCGGGTAATATGCAAACAAAGTTTTATAAAAAGCAGTCAGGCAAAAGCACCTGCACTAAAATTTTTTAATTATGTGGGCGTGGCCTGCTTACTTTGGTTCTAAATTTTGACATTGCAGGTCTTATATATGAGATCAATTTATAAAACAGTCGGTAGAAGGATCAGTATAAAGAGTCTAGTTTTTGTGGGTGTAGCACCGGCACATAAAATTTACTGTTCATAGCCTTATATAGCATACCCGCACAAATTTTGAGAAAACCAGTGTAGCAAAATTATTAAGGTTTGAATTTTTAGGGGTTTAGCAGTGCCACTTTTATGTTTGCATAATTTCGGGTCCAGAGGCCATTAATATGTTTAAAAAAAATTTAAAAAAAAGAACAAGCAGGCGAAAGCCAACCAAACTATAGCATATCCCACACCCCAGGCTTAGGAGTATTAATTTAAAAAATTTTATGAAAATCGGCTTAGCCGTTTAGGCGTGATTGCGTGACAAAATAACAAACAAACTTACACCATGTTTTTATAATATATGTTTCGAGATTTATTTATTTATTTTCTGTTCACGCGACTATTATAAAACCTGACATCGTTTGCGTCAAGTCAGTTAATAATGTAACAAAAGACTTAAAAGAATGTACATTTATGATAACCTTGGCCTTGGTATTTGAAAAGAACTGAATATAAAAGGAAAGAACAAATGATTTATTGTGGCTTGAGTAGGGGATATTTATAATGTCAAACTTGCTTAAAACGCTAACATAATTTATTTTATTCTAGCAAATAACCCTCTACTTCGTAAGCGAGGTTTCCGATATTAACTAAAACCTTCGGATTTTCGTCTTGGTAAAAAGCTCTTTATATCATATAAGAAGTACTTTTTGACCACTTAATTGACTTTCGACCTCAATCTTGATCAAAAAAGGGAAAATGTACCAAAAATAAGACCTCATTCTGGGTTGACAGTCATTAATTTATTAAATATTTACCCTTTTTGTACAATAAGTGAAAAAAGTACCAAAAACGTGTTCATATTTTGTCAAGGCCATTTGAAATTGAAAATTGTTTCTTACCTCATTGGTACATAAGTTCCATTTAAAGTAGTTATATGATTTTTACACAAAAAAGTCAAAAATTTAAGAAAGATCCCTGAACATATTAATTTATACCGAGAGCTGTCGATCGAAACTCGATTTATGTTTGTATCTTTTTTGAATACAAAAAGTACTAAAATATAATTTGTGCTCCTTTTTTACCGTTGAGCAGTTGCCCTTGTTTCTTCTTTAGCTCAAATTTTTGAATAGTATCAAATATTTGTTCACATTTTGGCGTGGCCTTTTGAAAGTAATTTGAAAAAGTTACAAAGTGAACCTAGATAGTATCAAAATAAAGTTCTTACCTTATCTTGCCCGCTTAGGTCCAATATTTAAAAAAGCAACAAAAACATATTTAAAGTTCCTTTAGAACTGTGCAGCTTTAGGTTTGTTTTAATTATTATTAGTTTGGAAGCTACAAAAAGTATATAAAAAGTATACAAAAATTATTGAAAATGTTTGCCCTTTTCTGAACTCTTCTTTTACCTCTTTGAGATTTGTCGAACGTAGCTTGAATTATAGAATCATATTTTGTTAGTTTAGAAGTTACAAAATGGACATGTGCAAATTTATAATTTTGGCCATTTTTTACCCCATATGGTCCAAAATTTTGAAAAGGTGCCACACTAGTCCATTTGTTTTTTTTCGAGTACAATACCACACTTTTAAGTTTTATCTGCTCTAGCTAAGTTATTTTCAAACCGAAGGTATTATTATAAAATTACTTTGTGGATTAAAGTCGACAGACAGCCTTCCTTGTTTTCGAAAAACAAATTTTTTTTCCAAAATAAAATATTCATAATAGAACTACTTTGTAAAAGTTTTGGGTCCATATCTCTAAAAGTTCCCAGGTATAGCGTATCACAAAATTCATAAAAGCGGTTTGTTTGAATGGCTGCTCCTATTGGACTATTTTTTTTCCAAAATGTAATTATTGCACTGAAACTATTCCGCAGCATGCTTAATGTATAAATCTGTAATAGTTTCTAGATAAAGCGCATGAAAAATTTGGCCACTTTCCCTGCTCCTATGAAAAAATTTTTCCCAGTTTAGCTCCCCATGTTCAAAGTATCCGTGCCAAGTTTTTTGGCAACAATGGCCGTATTTACTGAAATATATTGGGACCTGTATCTAGGCCGTTAGTTAGCTCAATTTTGCTGGTTTTAAGTAGCAATTATTTCAAGGATATTTCTGATAGTTTGATACCAATACCTGGTATATAATACTTTACTTGACTCTGGAATGTTGCTTTTAACAGACACACAGGTGGACAAGCAGACAGATGGCCAGATCATGGCCAAATCGATTTCAAGAATATATTTAATTTATGGGATAGCAAGTTAATATTGTGGAAATTACAATTTGGAAAGGCAAACTGATATACATTTGTGAATTTGTATACGTGATGGGTTTGTAGGAGCTTGTAAATAAAATTTAATTAATGTTTCTGTCTTACTCGGTTAAAAACTATAAAATGTACCTTTAAAGTACCATATTATTATGTTTTGTACCCCTAAAGTTAAAAATTCCGAAAAAGCATCCAAAACGGCTCCTACATTTGCTCTTAATTTGTTTAAAATTTTTAAAATTACCAATGATTCACTTTTTAGAAACTTGGATTGCAATTTGAAATATGATTCTATCTCTGTTGGTTAAGGATTTAAAAAAACAAAAATACAATATTCTTTCTAAGGGTACAAAAAGCAAAAAAGGAGCGGACACGGGTCTGTCGTTTTCTTAAGTAAAAAACGATTTGTGATAAGTTTTGTTATGTGGTTTAGAGCAAACGATTTTCGATTTGTTGTCATACTTCCCGAAATTCCTTTTAAGCAGACCTATACATCGAAGCGGGTACCCGCGTTTAGGCTGTTTGATAATGAGTCTCTTATATTTTCAAAGCATTTCTGTTCATTATTTAATTTTCGCTTACTAGCAATTTCATTGTGACGGATGTTTACATTATTGCTAATAACTCAAACAATAAAAAGTTTTGTTTGAAAAGTGGCTAAGTTTTCAAGGATGGTATGTTTTTAATCGATTAATAGTAAGAAGGCACTGCAAGAGCAGAATTTGTAGTCGCAATGATCACTTGAAGGCTGTGACGGGTGTGACCTTACAGGTTGTAATTAAGGATAAAATTGACTATAGGATCGAGTTGTGTAAAATACTCTTAAGAATGAGTTTAATTTGATGGGTAGTTTAAGACAAAAAAAAAATTTTTTTCTAAAGGAAAAACCTTTTATAAAATTTGATGGTAGTGACATTTTCATCAAAGCGTAAAAAAAGGAGAGCTGATTATTTGGTTTGTTTTCATTTAGAGCTCTTGCGAAATAAATAAAAATAAAGTTTATTTATTTATATTTCAAATATTTAGTTTTCTAAACGTAAATTCATTATCTTTTTAAAAAGAAAAACCCGATTTTCCCTAACGTGGAGTGCTTAGACTTCTTGCTAAAAAACTTATCTGTGCAAATTTTTATCAAAATATGTTACATTAAAACCAATCCTTTTGCATGGACGTTGTGTAAAAGTTGTTTTAATTGTTTTAATTTATGGAGATAACATCGTATAATTAGAAGCCTAATCAAACAAGTTTGTTTGCCATAAATTGTCATATCAAATTTGTTTGTAATTAATTTGTTAACAAAACGCTACAATTAATTTATAATTAAGCTAGAACTAGGTCACAGTTGATAAGCAGCAACATGATAGGGGAATAGTTAGTAATTAAATTAATAAAAAAAAAATATTTTAATAAAGTGTTATCAAAACAATAAATATATGTTTGAACCACTTAAAAGATATATATTAGACAAGAAATTAAAAATTAATAATTAGATGTATTGTGCTCTCATCAACTATATTAAGTAAACTTCGGTTTATTTGTATGTATGTGTGTGTGTGTATGTTTGTAGTTTATGTCTGGCCACACCAGCGGGTCGATTCTTTTAAATTGTTTACAAGGTTTTACTTCAAGTCCGAAGGGAACAACATGATCCTTTTTTTAAAAAAATTTTAATGCCACGCCCACATTTGTGTGGTAAGTTAAGTATATTGAATTTCTCGCTGACTAAGCAATAGCCCGTATAGGTGAAACGCGCAAGGCCAAATACTTGAAATTTAAAAAAAACCGTTACCTTCTTGGTGTTTGTTTTTAATACAAAAGAGTCTTTGAAAACTCGAACCCTAAACAGGCAAAATTAGGACAAGTAGAGAAATCCCGGTAATTTTATATCGTCTAAGCTATAAAAACAAAATTCGAAAAGTATTGATATTTGCCTAAAAATCATTGGATCCATGTCTGCCACTTTTTTCAAAATTTGGGGAGTAAACCAGAATAAAAATTAAAATTTTGGCAGTGCTTAGATCCACTTAGTAACTTATAAACGAGTATAGGCACAAATAAAATTTTAACTGCATTCAATAGGTTTTAAAAAAAGTGGGTATGTTTTTGCCATTTTAAATTTTGACTCTAGAGGGTAAATCAGGGTTCCAAAATGGGTAAAGGCTCCTTTATTGGTACTTATTAGGTACTTTTTGTTAAAGACTAAAACCAAATTTCAAATGCGTGCGACAGGTAAAAAAATATAAATATATTTTTGGTACTTTGGACCACAAATGACAAGAAAGGGTAAATGCCATATCTTAATACTGCTTAAGCAAATTTTGTAACTTCGATATGACTTTGTTCAATTTTATTTTATTTTTTCGTAATTTTTAAAAAAATTTAATTTCTAAATTTTTTTCATAGTTTGTCATGCTTATTTATTTGATTTAGTTGTGATAAGACTTTTATTGAATAATTATCTTGAAAAAGTTTATTTTCCACTAGTCGAGTGGAGTATATTTTCGGAGCCCGCTACTACTTCTCATCAGCACTCTTCTTTTGGTACTGAACGTTTGTAGTCAATGTCTTCTAATTAACCCAAATTATATTGATTTAATTGAAATAAGGCAACAGAAATATTTTCTGTATTCACATATACATATTCTGTAAAAATTTTAATTCTTAGGTTAAAACAAAATATACGGCCCGCCTTATAATTCTTCTATGGCAACACCGTTTCTTTTGTTTATTCTTATTTCTTATCATTATAAATATGTTTACTTTTTAAATTTCGGCACCTAAGGCCAAAAAAGGTTTTGAAATTATATTTTGGTACTTTCATGCACTTATTGTATTTTTTAAACCAATAAAGATAAATAGAAAGTTTAAATTGCGTTCGACAAATGAAAAAAATAAGAATTTTTGTGTTCTTTATGACTTTTTTTACATTTTGTACACTAAGATGTAAGAAAAAAGGGTAAAAATTATATTTTGTTACTTATTAGATATTAACAGAATTCAAATTGTAGTTTTTTACATTTTAAATTTTAACTTGGTGCTTTTGGAGGTACTTTTGTAACTTTTGAAGCAATAAAAATAGAAACATAGTTCAAATCGTGTTGGATAGCTTCTGAAATATATATGTAAATACAATTTTGGTACTTTTACAAAAATTCTAAAGTGTAAAAAATAAATTTCGTACACTTTTGTGGTACTTTTTGTGTAAACGAAATTTATAGAAAATGCAAACGTCAACGGGCGAAAAAAGTTTTTGATGCTAAATAGAAGTGAAAAAAGAACCAAAGAAAAAAAGGAAAGATCTATTTATAACATTAAGGGCCTATTTATTCCGCTTAACATATTGAACCCAATAGGCATGAAAGAGTACTCTCTAAAACTTTTTGGAACTCTTTGGTGTTTTTTAGATCCCGGATTGGGGTTAAAAATCAACTAAACTAAAAAAGTACGTTTTACACATTCAAAATATTGACTTTTGCCATTTTTTTAAATATAATGGTCTTCAAATACGAAATTCAGGGTTATTGGCCAGATTGCACCAGAACGCTTTGGTGTTTTTCTAAAAGTTAAGGATTATGATGTGATATGCATCGGAAGTCAGTTAAGTCGGCAGAAAGTTCTTACAAAATTGTTTGGTAGTCTTTTTCCATACGCTAAGCCAATGATAATGAAATACAGGGTGTCTGGTGGCAGATTTGTATTTCAAAACGTAATAATTAACACAAAGTTTTATTAAAGGCACTGAACAATAGACTCGAAATGCGGATTTTATTTTTTAAAGAATATGTTATCCAGATGTCTTCCGTCGAGTTGAACATACTCTTCAAAACGGAGCCTTTGTGCTCTGCGCCACACGCTGCAGTAAACTTGGTTCAGTTGAGCTGATTTCTCCACGAATATTTTCCTTTAAAGCCAAAAGAGATTGGCAATTGTCATTATAAACCCTCTCTTTACGGTAGGCCCATAAAAAAATCCATGGGAGCTTGATCGGGTGACCTCGGTTGCCCTGGCATGTCTCTGAGGCGACTGATCCTTTTTTTGGGGAAATTTTTCCAAAAAAATTCGTCGAAACTCTAACTGTGTGTGCAGTCGCCCCATCCTAGTGCAGCTACGTGCGCAAAGAGTACGATGGATAAGCTCGCAGGTTTGGCAAAAAGAATATCGTAATCATGCGTCGATAATTTTTACCGTTAATATTCCTGGCTTGGCCTAAGGAGCTTTCAAAAAATATGTTCCAACTATCTCATGCCAGTTAAAGTTTTAAGCTGCCAACAAAACTGCGTTTAGGAAAGGTTAACTTTCTGTTTGCCAAACTTAGAAATATAGTATAAATGTAAAGAGACTTAATACTCTATTAAGAACAATGTTCGGTAACAGTTACTGGATAAAATTTTAATTATAGTAAATTTTTGCACTTTTTGTAAATTCTTAACATAAAATAATTAATATTGAATTCTGTGATTGTTAAAATATGTATATATATTGATTTTCATACGATTTAGGGAATATGCTTAACAATAATGTTTTTATTATATCATAATAGTTAAGGGTAGCGAAGCACACCGGGGCTAAGCTAGTATTTTTATAATTATTACTTTGTTAAGATTTATACAAGAAAATATTTTGTATAAAGCAAACATTACTTACGCATAACAATTTAATTATCAAAATGCAAAGTGAGTGAATAAAGATTTATGGCTACAATTTCTTATTCCCTTCTTAACTCGCCCGTCGACAGAAATATCGTTCAGCCTTTTTCCGTCTCTTATTCATTACAGCTTTATGGCTCCTTTACATGGCAGTGTTGGCTCCGCAAGTAACTTTGATTTTAAAATATATAATTTTTAATGCGTCTTTATACTATGACTTTGTATTTTTTTTTCCTTTTAAAATTGGTTTTTAATGTTCCTTTTATTATCTTTGGTTTTAATTATTGTTAATTTTACATGTTTTTTTACGTTCTCCTCTTTCAGAACTGAAACAATACCGGGTAATCCTTCATATAAAGCAACAATGCGTTTACACATAACGAATGTACAAAGAAGTGATTATGGCAGCTACAAGTGTGTCGCCAAAAATCCTCGTGGTGAAATGGATGGAACCATAAAACTTTATAGTAAGTTTAAACCAAAACTCACGCATCCATGCATGCTGACATACACATACAAACACTCTCATTTTGTTGTTTTATAAAAATTCACTTGTCTGCAAAAGAAAATTTATAAAAAACAATGGAATTTTTGCTTTTCCATAATATTTACACAAACATGCTGTAAGTCATTGATTTTGTTATTTCTTGATTACATGGTTAATGCCCAGTAAGATTGTTTGCGTGTTCACTTCCAAACGAGTCAGAGTTAAAGGACCACCATCTCACATGAATTGGGTTATCTGACATGCCCGAGTGTCAGAATGTAGTGTAAAATAGACAACATAAAAAGTTATATAAAATTGTGTTTAAGAAATATAAATATGGACATTTAAATTAAGGCAAGCGGGTGAAGGCAACAAATAAAACAAGTTAGAGCGATATATTCGGCTGTGCCGAATCTTATATACCCTTCACATTGGTACTTTTATTTGCCCAGCTATCTGATTCAGCCGAGTTATTTTATACTGCAAATATTATAATAAAAATGCTTTTTATATGTATGTTTCTATGTACGAACACACATTTAAACATATATACAAACATGCATGTATACATACATATGTATGTACCTACATACATCCATATTAAAAAGCATACCTACCTCCAAGCATACAAGAAACTTTTTACATATTTTTTTATGTCCATCCATTTTTGTATGTTTAACAACGTTGCCAGTTTTCATTTGTTACATTTTTTGTATGAATTACGTGATTTTGCTCTAAAAATAACAGAGGCAATCGCATTATTTTGCCCATATTTAGGTCCGTGGTAAACCGATATTGCTTATTTTACATAACGATCGTCTCAGGGATATTTATGATAGTTCGACACAAATATCCCTAGTACTTAAATTGACTCCGGAAACTTGATTTCAACAGACGGGCAGACGGATATGGCTATATCAACTTCCCTATCTAAAAGGATCCAGAATATATACATATATTTTTTATGGGGTCGCAAGTGAAAATTGTAGAAATTACAAACGGAATGACAAACTGATATATACATATCTTTATCACTTATGTGAAGGCTATAAAAATGCGAAGCTGGAACCCTATGTTTATATACTTTACTTAGTATGTTGAGTTTTACTTCCAAAGCGTAGATTTTTTAGTGCAATTACTTCGTAATTAACTTGGGGTAGTGAGATATATGCATGGAATCTGCCTTAAAAAAAACCGGGCAATCGCAGTGCTTTGCCTGTATCTAAGTTAGTAGTTAATCAATCGTGCTGGCTTTGAAAAGCTCTTATCTTGAAATTGTTTTTTTATAGTTTGACATCAATGCCCTGCCTGTGGTACAACACTTAACTCCGAAAACTTGATTGCAACAGGCGCACATACGGACATGACTAAATCAACTTCCCTTGTCAATATGTGAGGGGTGGGTTATAAATAGCTAAGTCGGAGAACGACTTGTCAGGTAAAAAGCGAAAGCTGGTATAGTCTCTGTGATATGGCATATCAACTTAAAATAACATACGGTCAAACTGTACCTATAATTCCTAAAATATAAAATATAAACCTAAAATTTGTAACAAGTTTTTCTCCGGGATGAGTTATATTATTTGTTCCTGTTTATGACCCTTTTACGCTACATTTATAAATTGTAGCT
The DNA here is from genome assembly GCA_963583895.1 of Melanophora roralis. NCBI lineage: Eukaryota > Metazoa > Arthropoda > Insecta > Diptera > Rhinophoridae > Melanophora > Melanophora roralis. The sequence continues at coordinate 29,882,449 of OY757188.1, read as the reverse complement.
TCCCTACAGATAAAACCCTAGTACGTGTTTCAAATATACAAGTTGCTTTTGACTTCAAACTAGTTGCATATATGACCTTTTTCAGACACCGAAATATCGATTTGAACATTAGGTTGTCATAGGAGCCCAAATAGTTAAGTTATATACCAGTTAAGATACTAGTTTTTGTTTTTTTCATTTATAGCTTTTTATTTGCATTTTATTTTTTATTGCACTCATTATTTAACGCAGTCGGTGTTTAAAATATTCTTTTTTAATTTTGCTTAAACTTAATTAATTGGCGCAAACTTATCGCTTTTACAACAGTTCTGTTTGCAACTAGTAAATAACTATTCCAAAACGTTACCAGTTACAACTTCATCTGCAGGGTTCTAGCAGGAAAACAAAAATATTTCTTTTTAAAACAATATTTGTGTTTTAATTAAACAATAACGTCCTACATTAATACCTTTTTAGTAAAGATTTAATTGCTGATGCAAAATCCACAAACATGCAATTTTTCCTTCTTAAGGCCGCTGAACAAAGTAACAAAATACAGTGTCATTGATTTGTATAAGTGTGTGCATACGTATGTATACAGTACACACTTACTAAAATACGAGCATACACACACATTAAACAAACATATTGTTAGCTGAAATGCAAAACTACGTAACTAAGAAAAAATTTTAAATCGATATATTAACATTTTTTGGTGCATTTAATTACAATAATGATACAAAAAAACTTGAAACAATATGCCGGAAAAAAACATTTACAAGCACTGCCGTTGCCATTTAGAAATTGTGTTTCTTTTTCCTGCTAAATTTCAAAACAAAGAGCTACGTTGTTTTGCATTTTAGCAGACAATATATAATATTCACTTACATATATAAAACTGAACTAAAAGGATTGTACTGTTTGCGGTTAATTTGTAAAATTTTAAAAATAATTAAATTATCAAACGATATGAAAAAAAATTTTAAATGCTTTGAACGTTTTTGGGTGAACAAAGACAAAGTAATATTGAAAGATATGGAAAAATAAATGGAATTTAATTAAAACAAGACAAATACTAATTTTTTGTGTTTTTTTTTTAATTTTCAGACAAAAGAGTTATAAAAAGGGAAAAAGGGAAAGAAAAGGAGGAGTTTGCTATAAAAGACAATATTATTAATTATTATACCCTTCACATAAGTGATAAGGGTATATATCAATTTGTCATTCCGTTTGTAATTTCTTTATTATTCATTTGCGACCCCATAAAGTATATATATTCTGGATCCTTATAGATAGGAAAGTTGATATAGCCATGTCCGTCTGTCCGTCTGTCGGTCTGTTGAAATTAAGTTTCCGGAGTCAAATAAAAAGATACAGACCAGTTAATGGTGTCAAACTATTAGAAATATCCTGGAGACAATCGCTATTTAAAATCAGCAAAATCGGTTCACTATTAACCGAGGTATAAGCGAAAACCCAAAGTAACCCATTTTTTTAGGACAAAATCCATGCATATATCCCTATATATCTCAGTAAGTATAGTTATTCTTGCCAAACAACTTGGCAAGGATACTCTTAAAGCAAGGACTTAATAATGGAAAAAGTTTTTTCAGATAGGACCAGGGGAAGGGGTATTTTTCCTACAATTGCACAAATTAGGTGAAATATCTTATGCGCTATATCTCGTAAACTATAACAGCTATCGAAATGAAATGCACTACAAAAAGTAATTGGGCAACAAGGCCTACGCTTCAAAGAAAAAATTTTTTGAGTGGGGGCAAAAAAAGGGGTAGCTCCCATACAAATTAACGATTTTTATGAAATATTCGATACGCTATATCTCGGAAACTATAACAGATATCGACTTCAATTTTTTTTTTACATATTTTATTATTGAATCTTCGCTTTTGGGAAACTAAAAATAAGTATTCAACTCTTAAATCTAAATAAATAATATTAGTCCAGCCAGTACCAGACTAAAATTTAAGTTCTCATACTTAATAAAGTTTATTTATTTTAAATAATTTCATTTAAACGCAATAGTATCCATTCTTTACAGACGAGCGGATTTGAATGTGTTTCCAGCTTATTTAGAAACTTGTCAACATTGTTAAGGATTTCGTATTTTACTAGTGGAACTTGTAGATCCTTGTGGATGTTGCGGTTCTGAGGATTTTATTTTGACGGCGTTGAATTTTTTCAAAGTTGCAGGCGGAAGAAGTGCCCCACAATTGTATCCCGTAGCACCAAACTAGTTTTGAAATTGAGTTGCAGAGTTAAAAAGGAAGACGTAGCACAGAGTTTCTACAAATAAGCCAGTAAATTATGGCCGTTTTAAGTTTCATTTGTGTCAACTTCGCATCTATATGTGACTTCCTTGTGAGGCGACGATCTAGGTGAATGCAAAAATATTTCGTCTCAATTCGTTGAGACACTGTATGGTTGTTAATAAGAATTGGGGGGCATCTTTCTTTTCGTAAAGTAAAAGTAACGTGGGTGCATTTTTGTTCATTTATTTTAGTAACCCATAACTTTGCCCATTTCTCACTTCGGGATACTTGATGTTGCAGTTGGTTTAAGGTTTCTTAAGGGTCCTCATGATTACTAAAAAAACTGTATCATCAGTAAAGGTCGACGAATGAGTAAGATTGTTTGTGGACATATCTGCTATGTAAAGCAAATTCAGAATTGGACCTAATATACTCCCTTGAGGTACGCCCGCACTTATTGGCTTAGGACAGCTTGAGCAGTTTCCTTCTTTTATCATAAATTGTGGGGAAGTTATGTGTTTTTTCAAAAGGTTAAAGATATTCACTGGCAAGTTCAGTTTTAACTTGTTTAACAGGGCTTCATGCCTGATTTTATCAAAGGCTTGAGAGGCATGAATAAAAAGCGCCGAGCAGTATTTCTTTTCCTCAAAACCTTTTCTTATAATCTGTACCAATCTGTGGATTTGTTCTATGGTACTATGTTGACTTATAAGTCCAAATTAGTGATTTGAAATGCAGTTGTTTTCATGTAGGTTTAGAGTTAGCTTGTTTTTAAGCAGTTTCTCGAACAATTTGGACATAGTTGGTAACAGACTTATAGAGCTATAAGATTTCACTTTTGAATACTCTTTTCCCGGCTTAGGAATCATCTTTACCAAGGCAACTTTCCATGCTGGCGGGAGAAGTTCGAGCCGTAATATGGCGTTAAAAATAAAAAGAATTATTCTTTTTGCTGTGCAAGGCAATTCTAAAAGCATTTTGTTGCTAATTTCATCAAAACCAAGAGCTTTTTTAACTTTTAAATTATCGACAGCCTTTACGACATCTAAAAGTTTGAAACGTATTTTTATAGGACATCTAGCAACAACAGGCGGTAATTTACTCATGTCAGCGCATGTATTTGGAGTGAACAGATTAGTTAAATGACTTGCGAGCAAATCATATTTTTCTTCAGCATTTCTTGTCCAGGATCCCCTCAGATTACGTAGTGGTTGTTTTGCGATAACGGGTCTTTTAAGGTATTTAGATGATCACAATAGTGAATAATTCGGCTGGGGAGTCGAGTCTAGACCTTCGAGGTGTTCCTTAAGAGATGCCAATCTGTAAACCTCTAGCAAACTTTTCAATGTGTTTGTACATTCTTTCAACTTGGCTTCAAGTCGGGGTGATCTGTGCTTTTGCCATTCTCTTCTGGCTCTTCTTTTTTCAGATAAAAGCTGCTGCATATCGGCTGAAAAAATTTTGTTTTATTTAAGCTGACAATAGTAAGAAGAGCCATTTTCAAAGGCTTTTCTTATGTTCTCATTAAGGCTACTTAGACAATCATCAATGGGCTCGAAAGTTTAGCGCAGTGGGTGCTGAACATTTTTTTGTATTTATTTAAACAAAAAAATATCACTAGTTGAAATCTGCTTAGGACTGCAAATAATGATTTTAGTGGGAAGGTGGTCTGAAGATAATTTCAACGAGTCTTTAACTTCGGTAAGTTCCCGGATATATACCTTTTGTTACACCAAAACCGATAACGTCTGAAATTTTATTGTTGTCAGTTGGCCAGTAGGTTGGTTGTCCAGATGAAATAACGTTAAGTCCCATTTCAGATATCTTCCGGATATTTTAGAAATACGCTTTGCGAAAAGTGGGTGATGATATACATATTTTTTGCATTCAAAGCAATTTACCTTTTAAGTTAGGATTTAGTAAGGACTGCAATTGGTGACTACTGTAGGTAGGTGGTCTGAAAATAGATTCATCCAAGGCTTCAAATTTAAAAAGTTCCGGAAATATACATTTGGTTACGCCATAATCAATTATGTCTGCAATATTATTTTGGTCAGTTGGCTAATTAGTTGCTTGATCAGTTTTAATTACATTTAGTGTGTGAAACACGGATTCATACATAACCCAACCCCTAGGGTCTATAAGCTGTGAGCTCCAGCACATATGCTAAAGGTTAAAGCCATCAACAGCTACGAAGCTGCGATTTTCTTAGATCGCTATCTAAGAAAATCAGTATCAGGCAGGGCCTCCATACAAATGGGCCAATTTTATGAAAATTTTGAAATGTTTTATATCAAAGATGCTGACCTCAAACGTGGAATGAGATTCACATTTTGGGAAAAATTTATTCCGATCAGATCATGGGTACTTCAAAAGTACCCAAGATTAATCTGTATTTTTTATTAGAAATTATTAAAGGCGAAATCTTTATTAAATAAAATTTTCTGCAAAACTCTAATGTAAGTTTTAGGAAGTACATAAATATTTACTCTTACAATTTTTTACACAACCAAAGTTAATAGCTTTTAAATTTAAAACACACACAAACTTACAAATAAAAACATATTTTGTTTGCTAGTCGTAAAATTAATAGAGGGTAAAAGGTGTTATAATGGCACAGCACAGGCGACACTTAACTTTTGCACGTAAAAATCAGAATTCAAAAACATAAATTTTCCTGTTTTTTCTCATTTTGTTAGTTTTAAAATGCATGTTCAATATGTGAAAGTGCAGTAGTAAATAAATCCATGTGTTGTAGAAAAAAAGTGTAGCATAGTTTTTGGCATATGAAAAATAGCGAAAAAAAAACGACAACAACAACCCAATAAAAACTTATATGAATTTCCGGAGATAAATTGACAGTCCTTCCCTGTTGTTTGTGTGTTTGTTTGTATATTTGTTGACATGGCTGCATATGAGTTTTTGGAAATTTAGTTTTCCTTTTGGTTTTAGTTTTACTTCTCCGGAAAAAATAATTTAAATCATCAATAAAAATATGTTTTTCTACAGATTTATTTTACTCAATAGCCATGATACAAAATATATTTATTTTTTAACCTCAAAATTGAGTTTTTGTCTATTTTTTTTTTTTGCTGAAAAATGGGTTTTTATTTTGCCTTAATTTGTTGAAAGTCATATAAAAGCAGCAGAAATGAAATTTTTATTAGTTTTTAAGAATTATTTATGACAGATCGCATGTATTTGCAGCCTAATATTAATTCAATATAAAAAATTGTCAATTTTTTCAGCCGAAATACTTGTTATATTATTTATTTTCTGTAATAAAATTTGTCTGATTTTGAAAAGAGAGCATGTGTGTGTGTTTTTGTGCAATTTGCACGAACAATTTATGGTCATTTTTATCGTTTCGCTCAATATTGAAAAGGTTATATTTTTCTGCAGTGCCTCATTATTTAGTAATTCATTTAAAAAACAGATAAAAATATTATGGCGCATGTATTTCTCATGGCACCAATGTTAAGTGGTCGCTTAATTTAAAATTATATCAGAATTAACTTTTGACATTATAAATTATTTAATGAAAATTTGGAGAAAAATAGGTATTAATGGCGTATTTTATTATTTTGTGTTTTAATGACATTACAAACAGCAACAATAAAAAGGGAAAGTTTTAAAACAGATGTTACTTGACGAGGAACAAAGTTTAACAGAGAAAAATGTGCAATATAAAACCCTACTCAAGCTTTGCTCTTGGCTTTTTTGACTTTTAACAGCGATATTTTAGGAATATTTCTTATACATATGTAGATATCCAAAACAGATTCATATACTCTGAAGAGAAGAATCTGAAATCTATATACTAATACGCAAATCAAATTCTCACAATGTATAACCGATTCAGACCAAAAATATTCAATTTAAAACAGATTTCTTTACAGATCCCACGAATATACATATATTTTAAATTATTCAGTTTGGTACTAGCGAAGTTATAATCGTTTAAATTTTTTTCTACTACAGATGTAAAACGTGTACGTTTAACCCGCTTGACCATGACATTCGATAATAACATCACCTTCGAATGTTTGGCGATTTTTTCTCTGATAAAAATTCGAAAACGACTATTATAAGCGAATCGCGAAAGAATTCAAAGAATTTCAGTGAACTCGCGGAAACGTGAACTAATTTTTACCAAGGGTGTTCATGTTTTCGATTTTGTTCACGTTTCCGATTGGATATTTTTTAATTATTTTCTAACGAATTTAATTTTTTTTATCAATTTATTGTTACTAGTTCAAAAACATCCAAATCTAGTCAAAACTTAACAACGCTTTAACCCGAAAAGTCCAATTTAAAAATTTTAAAACCTAAGTTTTTTGGGTAATACATAATTGTCTTTTTAATCTGACCACAAAGTCAACATTTCGCAAATAAAACTATTTATATCGCTTGTAGATCCTTTCATTGCAACCAACACAGAAAAACTTAAAACAAAATTGTATGTTTACAAAAAATAATAATTCGGGGACTCCCAAATTTTATAAAATTAATGTAAACAAAAAAATATCTCAGAAAAAAATTTGTTCACGTTTTACAACTTTCAATGTTTGTTTACCTTTTAGGGCACTGCTACACGTTCAATATATATTGTGATATTTGGATCGCGATCCATTTAACTGGATTGATGGATCACGCTCGTATGCTACATGTTCAATATTTATCACGTCAGTATTTACGTTATTTTTGTGCTGTGCGGGTTAATTCCGATTCCACCGGCAGAACACACTCGCTTTCACTGTCTTCTGCCATTACCCTTTCTTACAACAAACTTTACACAAATTTTGTCAATTGCTTTACTTTTCATTAATTTAATTTTTTCCACTGCGAATTTTACTTTATTTATTTTATTTGACACTTTTTACTAAAATATCATGATTTAATATCATGAAAATGCTACACGTTCAATATTTATCACGCGATCCGCGATCCGGATTTTGGATTTCATATTTTAGGCCATTCTGCGATATGGATCGCGATCCATCAATATTGCATGCTACATGTTCAATAAATATCGTGATACAAGAAATATCACGATATATATTGAACGTGTAGCAGTGCCCTTAGAGTGATTAATGTTAAATAAAAAGGGTTCACATTTCTGGGTTGTTCACTATTCTGGATATTCACGTTTCCGCGGGTTCACTGTACGTCGCTCAGCTTGTGGCAGAATTATTTCTAAAGTTTGGCTGTTGTATAACCAACGAACAATATTTTTTGACAGAAGTTAGCGAAAAACAATTTTTTTATTGTGCTGCTCCAACTTAAGCTGGAGGTCCATACCATACGTTCTATGCGCTGTGCGTTCTCTCCGCCTCTCAAAAAAGTAGAATCAGTGTAGTTGTATGTGGCAAGAAACATAACAAATTGCATAGAACGCATCTGCGCAAGTAACGTATAAAGTAAGTTTACTTTCTACTTTTTCATACGTCACATGCGCAATGAAAAAATTATAGATGGTTTTGATATCCAGTGATGACAAATTTTCAATGCAATAAAAAAACATGTGTGTGAGGTAGATTTTATTTTTGTAATATTTTGTGTTAAAAACAGTATGTTATGAAAGAAAATGCTTTTATTTTAATTTTTGCAAATAATTTTAAGAATAAATTACCTTAAAACTAATTTTCAACACAAGTATTTTGTACCCAAATCGTTTTTATCGACTACTTTAATATTTTAAGTGTCATCTCTGTTGTGTTTTTATTTATGTAAGTGTAATGAAGAAAACCTGATTGCTCTTGATCACGGCTTTTTAATTTTTTGAAAGTTGCCGCAAAAATACCACTGACTTTCCGCTCTAGACGTAAGGGATGGACCAAAAACCTTGTAACACATAATATTATACGTATTAACCCAATAAATTCCATAAGTTCTGTAAAAAACACATTTTTACTTTTCATTTTGCTTTAGTTTGTTTATATTTTACACAGTTTTTTTTACAAAACAGCTGATCCAAACAAATAACTTTTCACACAAAACGTATTGCATGTAACTTGGCAAAAACAAACGTATAAAACGTACAGAAATTTGATACGTATACGAGGGAACTACGCATAGAACGTGCGGTATGGACCTCCAGATTTAGTTTCAGAAATTCTGCGCAAATAGTTTGCTATGGCGAACATTCGTTTATTCATTCAATTATCAACAGTTTGGTTTCCTGTGGTGTTATTGTCTTGATCTACCAATGCTTCCATTATATCTGCTACTTTAGAAACTCATGCAGGCAGTTATTTTAAACATACATTTTTTCCTAAGGCAGTAGTATTATTACCTTTAATTAGCAAACATCAAGTTAAAAAGTTTATTTACGCTATGCCAAAGAACTGTATACGAGTATAATAAAAACATTTAACAACCCAGCAAAAACTGCTGCTTCGCTGTAGGTAGGTTTGTAAGGGAATATCAAGACAGCAAAGCTTTCAAACCTGCTTACGTATGACATGATATTTGTTCGCGATATCCCACTCAGTTGCACTTCATGTTAAGTGTTTATTTCGTCGCTTTGAGTATCCAATTAATTCATGTAATTTTGGTGCTTCTTTAGTTGTTTACATTTATTGCGTCATCTTAATAAATGTTTTGCCGTGTTATTATGTTCGTAGCTTGACGAAAAACTAATGCTTTTTTTACTCACTGCCTGAGTAAGCGAGTGTGTAAAGCAGTAAAAGTTTTACATTTGCTGCCATACACTATAGCATTTATTAAGGGAAAAGATAAGTGCTTGCTGCGAAGCGCATCAGAATACTAGAAAAAGTATTTTATGCTTACAAAATCTCTATTATTTTTTGCTGGGAAGGCAACTACCTAAAGGTTAATATTTTATGATCTAAAAAAATGTAACAGACGACGACCACCGATTACTTTGTTACCTTAGTTTTTTTTCAAAGCATAATGACAGCAAGACTGTTTGAATAATTTCTGATAATAAAATTTTTACTAGTAGAAATCATCAGAAACATTTTTTGTTTCTAAACTTATTACGCTCTTTTTTAGCTCTCTAGCTGCTAATTTTGTGTGAACGTGAACACTTACTAGTAATAATTATCGAAAATTATTGATAATTTTCTGTAAATGAACACACCTAATGTGTTTTAAATATCAACAAAAGATTTAATAAAAATTAAATTATTGATTTTTAAGTTTGAATATTAACTGCAGCTTAAAATGAGTTTCTTATATCTTATATGCATACATATACATAGGTATATGTTTAAACATTTTTTTTTGAAAATGAATTTTTCATTTTATTTTAACACCTTTCTTCCACTTACAGTGTCCAGTCCTCCAACAACAATTCCCCCACCCACAACAACTATATTGGCAACCACAACAGCAGCATATATAAATGAATTTGACATGGATTTTAATGGCATTGAGCCAACAAACTCCATAATTGTTATCGATAAATGTAAGTTTGTTTTAAAAAGCCTGTAAATAACAATATAATAGAGGGAAAAATATAAAAAAATATGAAATTATTAAATGTGAAAAAATTCGTTACTTTCTCATAAATTTTACAACAAGTCGTTATGTATTAACACTCAAACACTTACATATTGAAAAAGTATAGCTTTAGCAAACATTTATTTCATTTTCGATTTATAATAATTTAATATTCATTAAAAACTGGTTTTCTCTTCAACTTAATATAGTTTTTTTTTATTTTTCACTAACAGTGGGCATCAAGTATCAATCAAATTTAAATGAAATCGGTAAATCGAAACAAAAGCTTATGGGGGATACACCAAAAGGTTATGATTGGTCAAAGGATAAACAGTCATCAGCTGGAGCAATATTTAAACCGCCTTTAATTCTACTACTGCTGCTGCATCCTTATAATGGTTATACATTTAAGTGTTGGACATTAATACTGATGTTAAGGTTTGTCTGGCTAAAGAATTTAAAAGAAACGTAAAACTGAATCGAGAAAAAGAAAACACTTATGCACACAAACACACATAATCGCTTAACAAAGCCATACAAAATTAATTTTTAAGCCATAATTATAATTAAAAAAATATTATAGTTAAAGTATACAAATTAAACATAAACGAGATATTAAGAGCTTTTGTTTTTTTTAAATGTTGTTTATTATTAAAAAAAAAAATAAAATATAATATAATAAAAAATTGAAACATATACAAAATAAATTTAATAAAGGAAAATAGTCGTGAAGCAAATCTAGCAACTTTAGTTAGTTTGGGGAAAATTTGCTAAAATTATAAATAAATCTAACTGGGCTAAATAATAGAAATTAACTTAAATTAAGATGTATTTATATGAATGTATGAATATTATAAAAAAAACTTAAAAGGCAATTAGAAAGTGATTTCGAAATTGGAATATACAAAAAGTTTATTGCAAAGCATTCTTTGTACACAGAAAGAAAATCAAGAATTTTATTTCCTATTGTATATAAAATCGGTCTACTTTTCCTTTTTTCGTTCAATCACGTATGGAGATATTGAGACTTGCTGGCGGGTTCAGCTTCAGTTTAATTAAAAGGCCTTAATGCAATATGATGTTGTAGGCTTAAGAGACAGCAACAAAAATATCATAAAAAAATATCTTCTCCCTAAAGAGATGTTTATAACATGTTCTATATTCCATGCCTTTTCGATTGTACTGCATTATGTTGTCGTCTAAAGCCAAAGTTTTCTCGTTCAAAATCAGAGTCAGCTTGAGTACGTGAAATTCCACCAATAATTTCGTTATTGCTGGCAGCAGGCACATAGGCCTCTAAGATTCGACCTTTGAAGGATTTTTTCCAGGCTGTGCAATCATCTTAACCAAGGAAACTTTTAATATCGACGAGATATATTCAAGCCATAATTAGGCGTTTAAAATAAATAAAAATTTTCTCTTTGCAAGCCTGTTTCAAAAGTATTTTTTGTTCCTGATTGTATTAAAACCAGGATATTTTTTAAAATTAGAAATTGGAATCACAGTTTGAGATATTGCAAAGCAGCAATTGACTTACCGCCTTAGTCATATCTGTGCATGTGTGAAAGTAAATTGGTTTTATCAATGACTTACGATAAGATTACATTACTCAAGATCCTCAGTAGTGGTCTTGCGATAACAGGTTTTCTTTAACCTTTTGCTGATCGCCGTTTGAAGTAATGTGTCTAAGGCGTCGTATGAGAACTTTCTAATTGTCCTTTTATATATGCTGTTCTGTGTTCCTCTAGCAAACTCCGGGATGGTTTCTGCATTCCTCTAGCTTGTTTTGACTTGAGGTGATCTATGCTTCAGACTACTCTTTTCAGGCTACTCTTTTCTCAGCAAAAGCTTTTCCACATCTAGGAGTTTTCCCGAGACTTCCCGCCTTTTAATTTTTTCCTGATCAAAAGCAATAATGTCAACAGAATGACGTCACAAAAATTTTGCGGTTCAAGCTTGTTCAAATTTTTGCTAAGAGAACTTACAGTTATTACGTTCATTCGTTTGCTTTTTCAATAACTTATTAAATACTAAGTAGTTTCAAGAAATTCTCCTCAGAAAAAATTTTATAATAAGATTTACAAATTAAGTAGTTATTTTACGAAGAATTTTCATTAATATAAAGTTTTTTTAACAAGTCCTTATAAGAAAACATATGCTCTTTTTACTAGCAGATAAATGTCCAGTAAAAATATTAAAAGGTTCAGTAAAGCAACTGTCACTTTAGTCCAGTAAAAATTTTTAAAAGTTTTTTAAAAATTTTGAGTGGACAAATGAGTTAATTGTAAATGGGGTTTTCGCTTATCATTAAAATAAATATTTTTTTATATATTTTATTTATTTTTCTGTAATTTAATTTAAATTTTTTCTTGTTTCTTAATTATTTTTATTCCTACTTTTTTTAATACAGCATTGTAATTTGACGGCTTGTGACCTCTTAACATTATGGCTCTAATTCGTGTTGGGAAACTTATTTTCAAACTTAGGTTTAAGCACTAAAATTTGCAACTTACGCTGCCTTTTCTTGTGTTTGCAACAGGTTATAGAAATTTGTGAACATAAAACTGATTAAAATACAAATGGAAAATTCTGAAATATAAATAGAAATATCTGAAATACAAATAAAAAACTCTGAAATACAAATAGGCATTTCTGAAATTGAAATAGAATTTTCTGAAATTGAAATAGAAATTTCTGAAATTAAATTAGAAATTTCTAAAATATAATTGGAAAGTTCTGAAATACAATTGGAAATGGTGTAGTTACAGAAAGTGTATTAAATTTATTTTTATCAATTTTATCAATTTGTATTTATTGTCTGAATCAAGTATCGACTGACTTGCCACCTGTTTTTACAAAAATATATAGACACCCAAACCGACGGACAGTCATGCTTTAGGAGAATCAGCGATTTTAGTTCGTTGGCTATAATTGAAGGTAGATCTTAGACTATAAAAAATAAAAAGCGTACTGATTTAGAAACAAATGGTCCCCCTAATTTTGCTACAAATTCTTTAAGACGGTGTGACACCGATAGCTGTTATAGTTCCGAGATCTTGCAAATTAAAAATTTAATCAAATTCCCCGTTTATATGGTGGCTACCGTTCCCCTTCCACTCCTTTGCAGAGATATAAAAGGGATTACTTATGAATTTTGTTCTAGGAAATGGGTTACTTTAAGGTTTTGTCTGTACTCATTTAAGTCTGTAGTTAAAAGATCTTAAATAGCGACAGACAGACAAGGCCATATCAACTTTCTTATCTAAAGGAATCCAAAGTGTAAACACTTTGGGGTTGCAAATGAATTTAAAAAAAATTACAAACGTAATAACAGCTGATATACATATACGATAAAAACTTTGTGTGAACAAATATGACAGAAATGATCAGCCGAGCTTTTCGGCGGCGGCTTGGCTTGATTGAAAAAAATCGGCTAAGCGGCTAGCCGCCAGTTACGCCGTTAAGGCATGCTTCTTTAGTACAATGCTTCGTTGGTCTAGTGGGAAGAGTATCATGTTTTTTGTTTTTGTTTTTGAGTATTGTGTTTTTTGTTTTTTGTTTCTGTTATTTTTTAACCTCTTTCTCTTCCCTGTTTTTTTTTTAACTTAATTTAATTAAATTTTTAATTGTTAAAATAAAATTTTACCTTGAAACAAATAATCATAAAATTACTTTTTCAATGTATGTATTAAGATAATCATTTACTAGTGAAAAATTAATTAAATTTTTAAATAATATTAAAAATTTTTTTATTAAAAATCATTTTTATATTTTCTGTGTATGATCATTAAGACTACTAAGACAGTAATCCAGATTTTCCGTGCAAATTGTGATAGTTGTGAGTAATTGATCTGAGGATAGATCCAATAGGGTGTGAACTTTAAAAAGTACAGAAGATACAAATTTCATCGTAAAAATCAATATTATTTGAAATCTTGTTGTAGTTATTTAATCAATAAGTTTGTTTTAAGCAGATCATCTCAAAATTATTTTGTCATTGTCAAAATATTAAAATGATCTTGTCATTGATCTATTAATTCAATATACAGGGCCGTTCTTAAAACAATACAGTCTGTTTGTCATTTACAAAAATTCACATTTTAGTTAAGCATTAACCGCAAATGCCATCAGTGACAATCTAGGTGAAGTCTTGAAGCCAAAGTTAAAAACGATATCGCTAGCGACGGTTTGATCAACTGGGTGGTTGTTGTAATATATTTTCATGAACGCCATCCTTTAAAAGTTTTTTTAATATAAAGTTCGAGCACTTTGACAAATTTAGTTTGAAAGAAAATGCATAACTAAGTGCAAGCGGGAGATTTTTTTTTAAACACAGGAAACAAGCACCCGAACATTCTTATAAATCATTTTTTCTCGTTGGGCAACGCTGGCTTAAAATTTATTTTAAAGCTGGATTATTTGTTGCTGTTTCTTTCATAAAGAAGTAAAAATATGTAGATACATTTATGTATTTGCATTCTTTTTATTTGTGTAAATAATGTTTTTATTTGTTAGAAATTGAAAAATATTAAAAAAAACAAAATATTTAATAAAAAATAATTCTATTGTAAATATTATTAAAATTTATCAAAAAACACTTAATAAAAACACACTTAAACCACGTTCACAAATACGTACATATTCATTAAATATTCGAATTAAATTGAGACACAGAATTTGCTGAATTTGTAAATAATATATAAAAAAATAAAAATTTTTAAAAACATTAACATAACAATTATTTTGGAAATAAAAACAAAACACAGCGGACAGTCAGAGCAAGCTGGAAAAAAATTATTGTACAAAATCATAATATTCACGTACATATTTAATAAAGAGTTTAGAAAATATTTGTTTTAAAACTTCCACAACAAAAATATCGTTATGTTTATTATTTAAACAAATTTGTTTAAAATTTTTATTGCGAAAATAAAACACAACATTCGCAAATATATGATCCAAGTATGTATGTATGAATGAATACTTAACTAAAACAAAAACTAATTGAAAACTGTTAAAAATAAATGTTAAATTAAATAATAAATATTTACGCTAGTAATAAAACTAACAAACAAAAAAAAAACTACACAGGGCTTAAATATATATTTAAATGAATAAAAAAGAAACTTTTTTTAAACAATTACGATATTATAATTTTCCAGAAATTTAATTTATTTAAAATTAATTTCAAATATATTTTCTATATAACTACAAGAGATTAAGTGCTTTTAAGTTGATTAGAAAAATATTACAAAGAAGAAAGTGGTGCAGATGCTTAGAAAATATTAAAAAAGATTACACTGCCAAGGTAATATAGAACAGGAAGTATGAGCAGAAGTATTAAAAGGTAAAAGTAAGACAAATCAGACAGGAAACTAAGTTTTTTATTCATTCTAAATACAAAGAAATAAAAATATTCCGGCTCTTAGCAAATTGTTGCAAGATAAAAAGAAAAATCTTAATGCAAGTTGCAGAAGCCTAAAGAAAAATAGAACTTGAAGAATTTAAGAGGATTGAAAAAGGGTAATAAAAGGAAAAATTATAAATAAAATCCAAATATGTATACAAATTTTTAATATTTTAATCGTTTTTACTTAACAATCAAACAGGAGAAGCGTTAAAATAATATTTATTTTAAGTCAAAATAAAATAAAATTTTTTTTGTTTAAAAATATGGATTTAATTATTGAACTTAAAATTACTTATTATAATTCCTTTTTATTTCTTCTCTATTGATTACTCTACTTCAAAACTGTTAACAAAAAATATTTACAAGCCTAGAGCTGACCATTAAGTGTGATATCGTTTATTTACTACATCAGTGTCATATCCCAAAATATGTGCATACTGATTAGGTTTTAAGGTGGCTGTCACAGAACATTTGTTCTTACAGGCATCGGTATTCTGCCCTCCTTCTTCAATTTCTGATACTAATAATAGAGGTGTCATCCTAGTCTTGATCTTTTCATCGAAGCTTTGCTAATTCCCTCCAGCATGATCCGTCACCAGGTTCGCATTCAAATCACTTTTAAAAAATTTCCTTAACAACGTAAACGTTGACGCCAAACTTCTTTAGTTTCAAATGTTTTTGGATGATTTGAACATGATCCTGGGGTGATCCCTTTTAATGCTTTGACTTGACAACTTTGAATATTTAGACTTTTCGTTGCTCTAAATGTCCAAAACAAATAATTCTGTGAGTTATTTGGTATAACGAAGAAATTAACGTAGACTTTTTAATTTTTTTAAAGTGACAAATATTTTGTCCTTTATGCATTGCTTTTAGTTTTAATAAAACCTGTTTGCCTTTAAACTTTTTTAACCATATTCGTATCATTAACTCTTTTGTCAAATAATTAAAATTATACTAAAACAAGTAAAAGTGCTATATTCGGCTGTGCCGAGTCTTTAATACCCTTCACATTGGCCTTTCGAAATACCGAACTTTTTCTAGATTTTTATAAATTTGTTTATTTTTATAAAATATTTTTAGTTTTTTAATAGGGGTCGGTATCATAATTTAACCCTTTTAGGGTGACTAGGGAAGTTATAGGGGTTTTTACCCTCATTTTTTCAAATTTTGTATGGTAATCCCCTCAGGGCGTGGAAATAAGGCGTACGTATGTTTTTTGGAGGGGAAACTAATCGGGGTCAGTCGTACACTTTATTCCTCTAAGGCCGACTCTATAAAAATTATGGGCGTTTCAGATCATTTTTTCAAATTTTGTATGGCAACCCTCTTAGGTGATGGGGATAGGAGGTAAGACTGTTTAAGGAATATGTTTGAAAGGGAAAGCTAATGGGTGACTGCGACACATTTTATTTCTCTAGGGGCGACTTCAAAGACGTTAAACGGGTTTTTACCCAATTTTTTTCAAATTTTGAGTGTCACCCCTAAGGGGGACACAGGGAGAAAGTTTGTTCTAGGAAAATGTTTGGAAGAACAAATGAGTTGGAATCAGTCCTACGTTTGACCTATCCACGGGTACCCTAGAAGCTATTGGAAGGATTTATTACTATTTCCAAAATTTTGTACAGGAGCCTCCTTAGGCGATGGAGATAGGAGGTAGGTATATTCAAGGAATATGTTTGGGAATGAAAACTATTGGACGCCGGTCGTATCCTCAAGTTTTCTTAGGCCGATTCTGAGGAAGATCTGTGATACACTGTATTCCTCTAGGGGCGACACCGGAAAAGCTGTAGAGTTTTTAATTTATTTTTTTGAATTTTGCATGGCAACCATGTTAGGGGCTAGAAATAGGGGCCTCACATTTTCCCTTTGTAGCAGCATCCTAGCAGGCGTGGGAAAAAATGAATGGCAGGCTGCTCTACATTGCACACTGTTCGAAGCAACTCCGCATAAATTTTGGAGAAATAAAAAGAGGTAGTCCTGGTTTTTTGCTTATATCTCAGTCAGTTATCGGGCGATTTTACTGGATTTCAACAGCGATTTGCTCGCAGATATTTCTTATAGTTTGATTTCACTTACGGCTAAAAAAGTTGATTTTAACCATAACACGGACAGACAGACATAAAAAAACAAAAAATTATATATTTATTGGGTCGCAGATATATGTATATTAAAGAAATTACAAACGAAACGACAAACTGATATTCACTTATTACTTATGTGAAGGGTATAACAAACAAGTTTCCAACTATCCTTATGAAATTATTTAAATTTTAATTATTTTAATTTTAACTAACACAGCAATTAATTTTTAAACTACAAAATCATATTATTAAAACGTTTGGTGAACATTGATATGATGAGTTTAATTTATTAATTTTTTTTAACTACATATTTAAAAAATATTGTGAAAGAGAAACTAAAGCATAAATTTATAAACAAACAAATAAAATAAAAAATTGAAAAATAGGAAAAAAGTAAGTCTAAAACTTTGAAAATCAAATCAAATTAAAATTAATAATAAATAATTAATATCAAATTAAGTATGTTTTATAAAAAATATTTCCATAAATTAAAGAATAAAAAAACTAATAAAAATATCATCAAATTAATATAAAGGAAAGTGTATTTAGTTATGACATACAAATGCTATTGTAAAAAATTATGAAATTAAATCAAAATTAAACATACAACAAACAAACTGAAAATATATAAAATATTGATGCAAAGATGTAAATTACATTATATTAAAGTATTAATAAAATATTAAAAAAATTATAAAAAAAAGGTTAAAATAAATAATTTGTTAAATGATGCCAAACAAAATAATAAAAATAAAAACATAAAAATAAATTAAAATTATTAATGTCTTATTATTGTCTTCTTTTTAACGGTTGTTAAGGATTGTGAATTCAAATTCGAAAAATTATAAGAACAATAAATGACACAGTTAAGCCAAAAGTTATGCCTTAAATATATTAAATTAAACATTAACCCGCTACTTCGTAAGCGCAAATATATCTATGTTTTAAAACAGAAAAACTAATTTCCAAAGGTTATTCAGGATTTTATTACTTATAGGGTTTGTTGTACGTTTAGTTGCCTTGAACGTTTTGTTTTGTTTATAGAAATTCTCAATTAGTTTAATCAGGTTATTATATCAACGCAGAAAATATTCATGAGTTTTTTTAGAATTTGGTTGAAGTCTTCTGATGAATTGGTGTAAGGACCAATGAAATGCATATATACAAGCCTAACCTACAACAAACCCTATAAATAAACAGAGAAACTAATGATGAGGAAAGGCTCATAAGAAGAGAAGTGTAAAAAAAGGCCATATAATGAGAAAATTGCTCATTGTCTTCTTTAACGATCTAAATAACCAACCAAAAACTAAAAAAAACTGCCCGAAAAAGAGCTATCTGTCCAATTCCATCTCCTTTTTGACTTTCGACCTACTTAGATGTATGTGTTCCAATATCTTTGAATTCAATATTTTTAGATTTAAAATCGCAAAAATGGAAAAAGAATCATAAAAGTGTAAAAAATACTCTTTGTCCACTTAGTTGACATCCAAACTCAGGGTGGCCTAAAAGTCCCTAATTTTTTTTATATCAATGCATGATCTCAAAACAGGAAAAAAAGTATCAAAACTGTAAGAAAAAGTACTTTTTGTCTACACAGAAAAAACTGAGTTGTAGAATCAGTAACAAATTTCAGAGAATCAGTAAATATTTTGTTTGGCTGAGGACCTACAACGAAAGTTGTAAATTTAGACAAACAATTTTGCAAGAATTTTAGTTTCTGTTAAAAAATTTTGCTGAGCTGGTTAAATATTTTATTTGTCTATGCGAACATTTTGTTTGATTTATAAATCAAATAAAAATATTATTAGAGACTATTAAATAAATTGACTAAAAAAATAAATTATTTTGAACAAGAATTTGTTTGAAAAATTTTTTTTGTAGTTTTTTGTGTGTACTCTGTATATATACAGCCTCTATATGGGTCATTAGTTCTTAATTTCATATTTCTAGGCTCATACTGTTAAGAAAGAAAAAAATTTAAAAGAAATGTGAAAGTGTACTTTTTGTCCAAAAAGTAGCCAAAATTTTTAAAAAGTACTTCAATTGAATTCTGTAGCTGGCGAGTGTAATTCAGAATGTGTTTCTGTCTTTATTAGTTTATAAGTTGCAAAAAGTTCCTAAATATAATTTTAATCCCTCAGTGTTAAAATTTCAAAAAAAGTACCTCATGTTAATTATTTGTGGCTAGTTGAACGCTTGAAACCTTAATGGATTTAAAAATGGATTTAAAATAACCAAACTATAGATTACTTTTTTACCCTTAAGGGTCCACAATTTCGAAAAAGTGCAACATACCGTCTGTCTATTTTGTTAGTTAAATACGATGCCATTCAAAGGTTTAGATAATAGCAAATGACCTATGGTCTTATTCATAAACGTACAATAGTGTTTATTAAAGGCTTATTTGACAATTATTCCATATATACTTGTCAAATAAGCCTTTAATAAACACTATTGTACGTTTATGAATAAGACCCCTAGTCTTACCTCTTTAGACCATTTTCACTCCTTTAGGGCCTGAATAACCCAAAATCTCCTTCCAGTAGATATGTGTATCGGGAAGGGTACCCATAGTCCAAAATTTCAGGTTTTAAGCCTTACAATTTTGGGCTGTACGTTTATCCGCTAGAAGCAAACGCCTTTTTTTAACTCTTCACTTTAATTGGTGCATCTCATATGTAATTAATTTTGGGTTGCAAAATGTGCATTGAAATCAAGCATCTATACGGCCTCGGCAGTAATTGGTTACTCCCTACTACAGATATTTCGCAGCAGCGAAAAACACCCACTTTTCTCCATATTTTTTGGGTGATCAACACTACGTGCCTTCGTCTAGGTTTTAAGTATTTTAAAATGTTTGATTTTACTACATAAAAACCAGAAAACATATTTTTAAATATTGTCATACATATGAATGTTAAATCAAAATAAAGATTTCACACAAAGTAAAAGTTGAATATATGAAGGTAAAATGAATGTTAAAATATTAAAAGTAAAGGCAATGAGCATTCAGCTCGTTTCGGTACAATTTATAAATACTTTTTATAAGATAAAATATGTATATCATCTGGGCTTAATAATATGTTTTCCTGGTAAAATTATGCAAAATAATTTAAAAACAAAAACTATTAAAAAACAAAGCCAAGACAACCTTTTTTTAAAAATTTTGCCGTTAAAATTATTCAGTTATTCACAATTAATAAATGATATTTATGAGCTAAAAATTCACCTTTTAGTTCAGCATTTGTTTAATACAATAAATTTTTTAAATAAAAATTAAAGAAAACTCTTTAATATTTTCCCCACATTCTTAGAATATTTCAAACTAAGTTGGGTGTTGCCTGCCACATCACAATTGCTAAAGCTCCTTGGGGAAAGGCACGTTTACACACACACATAGCAGAAGCAAGAAAAAAAATATTTTTAATATAATTTCTATTTGCACATGTTTTTTTAATAAAACATTAGTTACTTATGTGCCATGTGAATTATATGCGCTACAAACCAGCGTGCCACATACAAACATACATAAAAATATGTTTCTTTTTTCGAAAGCTGTAGGTTCTTGCCACGTTACTGTAAAAATTCGTTATAACTTTTACGTGATGTGTAAAATGCATCTGATGTTGTCAATGCACATGATGTTGATTTTGATGGATATGCAGATAATATGGATAGATGACTCGTTAGTAATAGTGTTGAGATGATATTGCTTTATGTTGCAACACCAATGATGTAAATGTGGGAAAATTTATGTATCAAATGCACGGCCAAAGGAAATAATATAAAAAATAATAAAAATAGTAAAAAAGAAAACCAGATATACACACTACGCCAAATTTTGGAAAAGACCCAAGAAAGGCAGATCGACACATACCTTCTATTTATAGACCATAAGGCCGCTTTCGACAGCCCCAAACGTTCAAAGGTGTTTCAAGTTATGTCTGAGTTGGGTATCCCTGCGAAATTGATACGACTCTGCAGGGTGACCTTAAGTGATACACAATCCTTAGTTAAGATAAGCAGAAAAATTTCTAAGCCCTTTAGTGATCCTTTAACATCCTTTCAGAACAGATTTTACAAGACGCAAATGTGAATAGAACTGGCACACTATTCACAAAACAACACATGTTACTTGCTTACGCTAACGATATTGAAATCATGCGGCAAGCAGTAACCTCCACCTTTGAAAAAGACGAGAAAGAATCAGCCAAAGTGGGCCTCGCAGTGAAACCAAGTTGATGGTATCAACGCACAAGACGTCCAGTAGACTTGGGCAGACAGTGGATGTTGAAAAATACAACTTTAAAATAGTCAACGATTTTATCTAACTCGGCATCGCCATTAACAAAACAAGCAACATCAGTTTTGAGATAAAAAGAAGAACAATATTGGACAAAAGATGCTACTTTGAACTTAGTTAGCAGTTTAGAGGAAAAGCCACTGCCCGACAAACAAAAATCACTCTCCACAAGAGACTTTTACTACCCATGAAATTTTATGGTTCTGAAGCAAGGGTACTTGTGAAAGCAGATGGGGCAGTGCTTTGAGCCTTCGAGAGGACGATTCTTTGGAAAATATATGGTCAAATCGGCGTTGACGGAGAATACCGGTGTCGCATGAACCGTGAGCTGTATGGGCTATTTGCCGACATTGGCATAGTAACGCGTATTAAAGTTCAACGTTTACATTGGCTCGATCGTGTTGTAAGAATGAATGAGGATTCCCCATCTAGGAAGTCATTTGAATTTAAGCCTGGTGATGAATCATGCAGAAGTGGAAGACCGAAACTCCGATGAAAGAATCAAGTGGAGGAAGACATCTCGAAACTTAGTGTCGGAAATTGGAGAAGATCAGAAGATCAAAGCGCCTAGAGATCCATTCTAAGTTCGGCTAATAGAACAAACGTTCTGCAATGGCCATCTTAGTAGTAAGAAGGAAAGAAAATCAGAAAACGATGACAAAATTAGAAGTAAGTATGAATTAGAGAAAATGGAAAAAAAGTTGAAACATGGGAATTTTTATTGTGACGGGTGTGACAATTTCATTAACATTTTTAACTTTAAATAAAAAAGGCTATGAATTTAAAGAACGGTATGTTTTAATACTCACACCACATACGTGATTGAGGTACAGGGTATCTGGTGGCTTCTACATAGTTTTAAATACGATTATTTATAGACTTAAAGATTGTGCGGACTTGTCAATAACGTTGTCGCAGTGGTCGAGCGAGCATTGCACGTTTGCTGTGGAGACATTTTTTAAAAGTAAGGATTCTTACATATTGGTTCGTCGACAATTTAGTTCAAATTCGGTATTTGACAGATATGTAATGGGCCAAATGTAAATGTAAATCGTGGGTGCAAAGATTCGCGCAAAAGCTTCGGCTATGAATGTCCCACAGCCAGTGCCTAGTCGATCTTCAAGCACATCCAAAAACATTGAAGTGGTTGAATGTAGTTTACTTGAAAATTCGCGACTTTTTGTACGAAAAAGAGTAGCCTCACTGGAGCTTTTAAGAGCGATTCAAAATTCAAATCCTTCAGAAACTGAAAAAGTGACTTTGATTTACGCAAAATTTTTGGCGAAACAATGTTTGAGTTCATCCTTTCTCTGGAGCGACGAGGCTCATTTTAATAATAACGGGCACGCCAACAAGCAAAACTGCCGCTACTGGTCTCTAAGAACCAGCAACCCTCGAATGGAACATCAAACACCATTCCCTGACCCCAGGGTAACTGTTTGGTGTGCCTTATCTACGCATGAGATAATTAAACCATTTTTTTTTTTCGAAAATTCTCGAGGCCAGTTAACGAATGTTAACGGCGAAACTTATCAACGCATGATTACATAATTATATTTTCCAAACCTGTGAGCTTATCCATCTTACTCTTTACACACGTGGTTTCAACAGGATGGGGCAGAGCCAAAGCTGCGATAAATTTCCTTTGGGAAAAATTCCCCCCAAAAGTGGTCAGTCGCTTTGGGGACATGGCCACCAATGTCACGCGATCTAACTTCCATGGATTTTTTATGGGGCTACCTCAAAAGAGGGCTTATGACAAGAAATCAGCTCAATGATACCAAGTTTACTGCAGCGTGTGGCGAAAAACATAGTGCTCCATTTTGAACGTTGTGTTCAACTCGACGGAAGACCTCTGGATGACATACTCTTTAAAAAATAAAATCTGCATTTCCATTATATCGTTCAATGCTCCTTATAAAACTTTGGCTTACAATTATAACCCTGCAAATAACGCGACTAGTCCCTACACGCGGATATGGACCAGTTCATAAAGTAGTAAGATTACCCCAAAATTAACCCAATTGTATGTTAAATCATACTCTATTTAACAATATAATGGGCCAAACCATATAACCCATTTTTGCATTACATCAGAGCTGTTTTTAAACTACGGTGTGGAACACCATATAGAATTAATTTTGCAACTACGATAACATTATATGTGGTCATTAAAACACGAACACCTGTTGCTAAACTACATGACTGATATACATAGGACCATGTAAAAAATATATATGTTGGTGCTTTCGTACCCGCATTTTTTATTTTTAATTTTAACTCTTTTTTACCCTATTGGCTTGTGCTCACAGTGCTTTTGATGATGCAACAGTTGGCATCATTGAATCAAATATTTTGTGATTCGTACAACTTTGGTGCTGGAAAACAATGAAACACTCTTGTTGGCGAAGGCTTAAAGTACTCTACAACCTCTGGATAACAATAAAAGTTACGTTTTCTCAAATACAACCCCGCTGTGACAAACAAACTTGTATTATAGAGCAACCGAAGTATATTCAACGCAAATCATTTATTTTGATCCATTTTTGCTATATTTAATACACTTTATTTCCACTTCAAAAGTTTTTATGAGGATGTCCCCATTGCTGAACCTGTTTTTAATAAAAAATTAAGCCAAAATGAAAAAAATTAAATTAAAAAAATATAAAAAAAACTGCCCCTGTTATCATATTTTATCATATAAACTCTTGGTGGATAAGGGTATCAAAATATATTTGCACATGGAAAAATTTTTTTTCAATAATAGTTTGCAGACAGTCCATACATCTTAATTTTCGGAGCCGCGTATTTCGTAAACGCTGATACAGACGTAAAATAAAATAAAAAGTGATCTGGCTTATATAACTTTCTTGATTGTTAATTTCAAAAAAGTAATTAAAGAAACTATTAAAAATAGAGAAAGTCCTTACATTTATAATAAATGTTTTTTTTTAAGTTTTCCTACTTTGTGCAGTTTATATTAGAAAACTTAGACGAGTATAATACTTTTAAAACATTTCATGTATTTTGGTGTTCTTTTTTCGTTTAAATAAGCTTCTGCCATTATTTGCTCAAAGGATAAAAGTAACGTAACGCCATATTTAATAAAATAGTCTGTTCTGGCGTTACGTTACTTTTTCCTGGAATTACCCATATGCGAGTCACCCATATTCTTGTTCCGCATCTTGTTTGAAATTTTTATTTTGGTCTTTTTTCTTATTTTTGCATTTTTTTTTCAATTAAAAGAAAAACTTTTCTTAAAAGAATTTATGGGATGTACCATTATGTAAGTTACAGCCATCCCTAAATAAGAGCGGAAAGCGGAACGTTTTTTACCGCTGAGCTTTACCGCTGAAATGCCATACCTAAACAAAAGCGGCAACGTTATGTCAAAACGATAAAAACAGGGTTGTCTAACGAATAAATATAGCGACCCTGATTATTTAAACAGCTGTGCGGACGATATTGTTGTTTGTGTTTTGTTTACAATTGTTTTCTTCTTCAACTAACTTCACTACAAAACGCTCTGTCAAAATCGGATTTTCCAATTGCAAAGCGTTACCGTTGCGTTGCCGCCGCGTTATTTCGGTATGCTCCATACAAAATGTATGGGCATGAGAACTTTTGACAGCTAAAAAACGCTTTCCGCTTTTGTTTAGGGATGGCTGTTAGCGTTTTAAAAGCGGGCAAACGTCTCCTTTTAAATCACTCTCTCGTTTGGTTAACAATTAGTATGCAACTTGTTCTCCTCTCATAAAAAATTTTCTTTTGCTGCAAAATAATGAATTCAACTCACAAAACATTTGCCTTTGGCATTAAAAACGACCTTTATTTTATAAAAACTTACATATTAATACACACGCTTTCATACATACATAGAAACATATAAATATTTTGATAGTTCTATTACTTTAAAGTACTCCAAAAGATGCAATAAAAAGCACTGCCATATTTTAAATAAACAACATAAATAGTTTTTTGTACAAATTTGAAAATCTTGTTTTAAAATCCAAATCCGTATAGAATTAATAAGAAATGTGCTAAAATCATGATCACAACTGTATCCAGTACAATGTACTTAAAATACATTACACGTGTTCTTATACATTTTATTACGCCCAGTTCCTTCTTTTCCTTTTTTCCCCCATTTTATTGTTGTTTTTATTCTGAGTTTACCACAATATATTTTCCACATTTTGTTTTAACACTCTGTGTGTTTAACGGCGTTTAAGTTTATGTATTAAATAATTAATTCGTTAATGTTAATTAAAAAAAGTTCGTTGGTTTTTAAGTCAAATGTAAACGGCATTTCAAGTGGGGAAAAACTTTTGTTTATTCTGGCTTTTGTGTGATTTATAAGGATATAAAATTATTTTAAATTTATATGTTTAAGTTAGTTTGAAATCCAATAGAAAAAGGTAGGCAACGGTAAGTAATAGTGCTGGATTGGACACAGTATATTTATGTTACAAATAATCATACATATTTATTAGTAAAAAAAAATTACAGATACTTTTCAATTAAGTACAAAATTTTGTTTTTTAACTTTTGTTTAGGAAAAGTTAGGCAAAAGAGGCAACTGCAGAAATATAAAAATATGCCTATACCTGGCCAGATTGAGAAGGCAACTGGAATATTTTAGATCCAGCCTTGGCCAGGTTATTCTTGTAGTTTGGTTTTAGGTGTGTATATTTATATACATATATTAAAACTTCTAATTTAAATAAATCTTCACAAAATTTAACATATCGCTTGTCCAATATAACAAGGATGTTTGTGACATATTTTTAAAATTTTTGGTTAATAATGTTTTCGAATTAATAGTGGAAATTGACAGCCTTTAATCTAGATTCAATTGCGGAAGGACATTTTGGCTCCTTTAGAAATTGTGTTTCATAGTTTTATCTCAGCAAAAAAAAATATTGCAAAAAGTTAGTTTTCCTTTCGTTGCTCCTTAATATCGGGGCTATCTCTTGCCTTGCTTTTATTAATTGAGTTTTTGTCAAATTACACATCGTACAAGACCTTCTCCAAGGCGAATTGATTACAAGGTGGTGGTAATTTTACAACAACTAATTTGCGGAGAAAAAATTTTCGTTTTGTTGTGATTTTCGCTGGCTGATGTGTCAAAAAAGATATGTTAACATAAACTAATTTGACAACCCAGCCTCGATTTATGCAAGAAAAAAGTAGATCAGCTGTTTAAGGCTTGACAAGGGTCGGACAACTTTATTTCGTCACAAGAAAATAACTAAATCGGTTTCCCCTTCGTGCGTAGATGTTAAGAATTTGCTGTTCTATCAACTCGCATTAAAAACGCACAAAACTTGATTCTTTAGAATAATGTATAAAAAGCCTCCGAAATTTCTCTGTTGTGATTAATTAAATAAGCCAAACTGTATGTTTTTGCCAACTTACTGGTGTTTTCTTTCGGTTACGAATGCTCAAAAAGCAAGTCGGGGCCTTTTCTTAAGCAAAAAAGAAAGACAATTTTTTTGTTTTTGTTGTACCTTTACAACTTTTTATTTAATTTATTCGTTTCTGGACAGGGCAGAAAAAAATATTGCATGAAATGTTATGTTCTTTATAAGTTGAACACACATGTATGTATATCGCAAAAATATTTTTTTGTCAAGTGGCATATAAGACTAAAGAAGGACCCAAAGTGCATACACTTTTTTTAGAAAAATCTCATTTTATTAAAATAACTTGTAGTTAAGTTAAAAAAGGAACAACCTTTATCATCCTTGAGTACAGCACTTGACTTTTGCTCTTGAAAACTACGATAGGAAAATTGGATTTTATTGTAATTGTGTCATTGTTGAGGCTGATAATACAAACATTTACGTAACATTTGCCAAATGTAAGCGTTTAAGTGTAAGATTAGCTCACAAGTGTCCTGTTACTGCCACATGCAACAAAAATACCAAACAAGATGCTAATCAGATGTACTTAAATCTTTATTAAATTGCAAATGTAAAATCGTTTGTGGAAAAATGAACAGAAAATAAAGCAAAAAAGCATAACATTTAATGTTTGCTATGGAATTTCATATGATTTTTGGGAAAAGGCCAACCAACTTAAGTATTTTCAATAATGGACCGATCATGAAAAGAATCAGTAAGAATATTATTGTTAAAAAAAACTGATGGATTACTTACGTTAGAAATTATGTTGGCTCTGCAAACTGCAGTTTGTCTTGGACTGCTTAATGAAAGCTTTCCAAGGACTTCGGTCATATACATACTCTCTCCAGTTCATTAGAGCAAGAATTTGCATGTCCTTTCACCGGAGTCATGGTCCTTCCTGTCTAAGTAGTAGTAGTTATTCAACGCCTTTTTGCCTGTAGAATTTGTGTACATTCGACTAACATGGCCAAGCCAATGCATTATCTGTATTTTGATGAGCTTAACTACGTTCACGTTGAGATACAGCTCACGATTTTCTAACGAAAACAAGTAACCATTTGACTATTGATTTTGCGACCCAGAGTTATTTAGTCTATACCTAAAGCTTTGTTATCCTAGATAATTGTCTCTTTAACCTCAGCTGGGTTAGGCGTGTACATTCAATTCTGTCATTAGTGACTGGTTGTGGGTTGTATTCCTCAAGCAATTTTACAACCTCTAAGAAGCTTGAGAAATGCTTTTTTCAAATTTTTATCACATTCAGCGTGTCGGTCATAAGACACCCATTTTAATTTCTACCTGACATTGTAACAATATATGTACGATTACCTTCTGGTTGAATTTTTTGTCGTTTGTTCTGTTTCCATATATTTCAATCTCCTCGCATTAGCGTTTTTCCAATTATATTTTCTTTCTTCGATCTGACACAGCACGAGTTGCCTTTGGTGCGCGTATCGCGTTATATGTGATGGATTCACATTCGTTGTCAGACCACTTGTTCTTTTCGGGGCGTTTTTGGACACAAACTTTTTCTCGGCGACATCATTGGAAAGGAAATGGTTTAACAAATGAAATTTACTTAGCTTCGTAGAGTAGGCAGCTTTTCAACATCTATGTTTTTCTTTATTTTGCAGCTTATAGCCGAGGGCGTGACTTTGTGGCTACAAGGATGCGATTCGAATTTATGCTTCTAATTCGGAACGTCCGTACGTCTAACATGCTGGGCGAATGCCTTTGGTCGATCCCAACAGGATCGTTATAAAAAGTGACTTCGTGGAAACCAAACTTATCGACGCTGATTTCAAAGATGTTCGCCTTCTTTTCTGTGTCATTTAAGTCCCCAAGAGAAATTTTAACGGCATGGCCGGGACAGCGATTGTAAGTCTACTCTAGAAGTTTTTTAAACTTGTTTTTGGTATCTTTCTTTTTCTTTGTCATCTCATGCCCCGGCAGGCAGATTTAGAGGAACTTGGCATTGATGTGGATTGTGGCCAGCCAGTTCTCTGCTGATGTGAAACAGGCAACCAGGTGCTTTGTGTTGTCAAAACAAATGGGCGCCCGAAATTTCATTTTTAAATTCTATGTCTTCTCCATCGTATTTCCCAGATGCCAGTGATGTAAGCCCGGTGTTCTTTGAGGACATATTTTTGCTAAAAATTAAATTTTAGAGGGAATCTCTTAATTTCCATTCATTTGACTTTTTATTGAAGCATTTTTTTGAAGCGTCTTACAACCCAACTTGAACCTCTGAACCTGAGGAAAGGTCTCACCCGTTGCATGTGCAAATATATTTCCGTACCACTGCCTATTCGGAAGTAGGCCTGTATAGGCCCCATGTTAAACCTTGGACAAACCCCAACAAAATTCGGTATAGCAGTTATCGACTTAAGGCCTTGATCATGTGAAAAGTTTTGTGTTGAAAGCAATCGATAAACATATTTTGGAGAACAACTCTGTGAAAGCTCTGTGGAAAACGGCTCGATTCTTACTTGCCTAAGTAGAGTTTTTTTCTATGTAAAATAACTTATCGGTGGCAAGCTTTTATAAATGCTCCTCAAAAGCATGAGCGACATTTTGAATGTAAGTCGATTGGTAAATTGAAAGTGTTTCTTAGATTATTATTTTTGGACTTAACAAGCATCGATACCAACGGGTAATGTTTTTTTTCGCATGTTGTTGGTGTATACTTTAGAATTCTGCAGAAAAGAAATCATTTCTAAGTCCACAATGTTGTAATTATTTTAAGTAGATGTTAGTGACTGATTTTTTTTTGTCACATAATTACACATGCACCCACACACCACTCACATACTGACACTTATTATAACAAGTTTTCAAAAACCTATTTAAAGGACAATCAATTTATTTTAATTTTTTTTATTTGCAAAAACATTTTTTTCTTAGAGACATAAAAATATTGTGTTTTAAATTTTCCATTTATTTTGCTTCTGTCAAATCTGGTATTCCAAGTATGCTTTCTTCTATATTATTTTATTTGTCCTGCCCTAAAAATCATTTTATTTTTTCGTGTTTTCAATAATTCAGTACAAAAGAAAACAGTTTTGCAAACATTTTTGCTTGACATAGAAATTTGCATAGAAATGAAGAATATAATGTGTCATGACCAAAATCAATTTTTTTAAATAAAATAACTAACTTATGTTATGTAACTTGTGATAATAAAAAAAGACAAAATTATTTGAACCAATATCTTTCACTGTTTGGAAGAACGGTTATTTTGTTTTTGTGATTCGATACAAGTGGTTAGTACTTGCTCAGGATTTATTTCAAAAACATTAAAAATAATAAAAAATAATAATGAATTATTATTCAAAAAAATATGTTTTCTTAAGTATTTTATTTTATATTTTTTATACCATTGTTTTAATATTATTTTGAATCCTTAATACAGAATTCGTTGAGTTAAATTTCATAATATTTAACAAACCCTAAAATTATGCTACACACATACAACAAATATATCGTGCCTTAACCGCGGAAATAGCTTGAGCGACATAATTTTCAAAAAACGTTTTTTCTATAAATTTGTTCATTGACATCAGTCGCATCATCTCTTAAAATGGCAATGTCATTCAATGTACCGTTACGAATTAATAGCAAAAACAATTTTAGCTTAAGCGCATATTGATAGTTTGTTTATATTTTGTGTGACAGCGGTTTGTCGCTTAAGCTAAAATTGTCCGTAATAATAAAAAAGAAAAAAACTATTTGTCTTAAGTAACATGACAGGGGTATGGTAAATAGTTATTATAATAAAAAACATATTATGTTCGTTGAAATAAAAAAAATTTTGTATTGGTTTAACAAACTTTTTTCATTATAGAAGTGTAATGAGCATGGCCTTGTTCCATATAGCGATTCAGACACATGTTCTAAATTATTACTTTCAGAAAAGGAGATTGAAGAGGAAACATGTGTGGGACAAAGGGGCTGTAAAAAGCAAAGGAAACAACCAAAAAGGCTCCAAAATATTAAAGCTCGGAATACAAGTGTTCTGCCTAATCCATGTAAAAACAAAAAATGTGGAAATTCATGCGCCGATTAGTTTACGGAAACTGAAAGAGTTGAAATAAATGAAAATTTTTGGGGAATTAGCAAACTGCGACAAAAAAACTGGTTGAAATCCTGCATAAAAAAAGTTGATATTAAACGACGAAGAACAAATAGCAACACAAGACATTGCAACTATAATTATGAAATAAATTTTAACAAGACTTATTTTAGAGTATGTCAACAATTTCTATTGAAAACACTTCACGTTTCCCAAATGTTTTTAAAGTCTGTAAGAACTGAAAATACCAGCTCACTATGCTTGCATTCAGAAACTACCAAAAAAATATACTCCCCATAATAAATCTGACGAAGCCAGCGTATCCATAGTAAAAAACTTTGTTAAAAAATTGCCGGTAGTTCCGTCTCATTATTGTCGAAATAAAAGCAACAACCTATATCTTCCTCAAGAGTTGAGAAATGTTAAAGGAGTGTATAAGATTTACGTTGAACATTTAAAAACAATAAAAAAAGAAACATCCAAGTTGTCATTGAGAGTGTTTCGCAGCATTTTTAAAAACAACTTCCACCTAGGCTTCCATATGCCTAAAAAAGATAAATGTACTACTTGTGAAAGTCTCAAGAGCTTCGATAGTCAATCGAAAATAGCATTTCAGTCATCAGAAGCATATCAAATGCACATTAGGAATAAAGAGAAGTCCAAAGAAACTTTTTTAGCGGGTCAGGGCAAAAGTAAAGTAGTTTCTTCATTTCTCTGTGTTACTTTCGATCTGCAAAAAGTACTTAGCACACCACACGGAAACGCAATTACACTTTTTTACTCTAGAAAGTGGCACAAGAAATGGGTACTGCTTTTTATGGGGCGAAAACCACGGAAAAAGAGGTTGTAATGAAATTGCAACTCTTGTCAATAAATATTTAAGACTTGTCGATGAAAGAAAAACTTGTTCATCTATAAGTTTTTACTGCGACAGCTGTGCGGGACAAAATCGCAACAGAGCTATACTTGCGACATTAATGTATTTTGTTAGCAATTCAAATAACATTAAAACTATAAAAATAACGTATTTATTACCAGGCCATACAATGATGCCAGTGGATTCAATTCATAGCACCAATGAATCTTTTATACGCAATAGAACAATTTGGGCACCAAGTGAATGGTATACATACATTAATATCTAATGCACGGACTAATCCAGAAAAATACAATTGCGTTGAAATAAATTACTCCGAATTCAAAGATTGGAAAAAAATTTGCATGGGTAATGCTTCCTTACGCCATGAAAATTTCCTTTAAAAATTTACGTTCTGCTTTGTTTAAAAAAAATAACCCTATTATAGGCCTTAAATATGGCTATTTCGAAAATAGTGAAATAAAAAATTGTAATGTAAATCGATTTCGCGGTCCAGACGAAACGCTGAATTGCTCGTAAAGGGACCAGCAGAATTAAATACAAGCCCATTAAAAATATCTCTTTAGCAAAATACAGGGACCTCAAAACACTATGTGACAATAAAACCATACCCGAAAGATTCCATAACGATTTTTTAAATCTACACCATGATCATTCAATAAAAGATATATTGCCTGACACCGATCAAGAAGACGATTCGTCCTAAAAGCAAAATATCAATTTGTTTATTTTTAATTAAAAATACCTACACATGTATGTAACTTTTACTAAGAAATTTTTTTGTTTTTTTTTATTTTTAAGCTTCTGATATTAACTGAATCTGAATATTTTTAAGTTTGTTTTCCTAACTTGTTGCTAATAAAAGTTTAAATTTAGCTAAGAATGTAAGTATGTATATGCAATTTTTATTTTATAAACCAAAAATAATGTTCTAAAAATAAAGAACCATATAAACAAATCATGAAAATGCAAAAAAATGTAAAATAACAATATACAAAAGAATCCCTCGTCATTAAAATATTTTATCTCAACCGACATATTCGTTATCAGTAGGTCATCAGAGAAACAGCAATATAAGCTTAAGCGCCAAAAGCCCGTTATTCTCGCTGATTTTTGAAAAAAAAAGTTATAAATTTCATGCATTGGATAAAACGAAATTTTTATTCAAAATTTGGTTTCTTTAACTTGATTTAAACAAGATATAATATAAAAAAACTTTCTCCTGTAAAATTTTATTTCTGTCGCTTAAGCTATTTCCGCGGTTAAGGCACGATATATAAATGTTAGAAACAATTGTTTGCCAAAGAAAAATCTCGAGTTTAACTTTTTTGTTTCCTTGGCCTTTTTAATTCTTTTGTTTTCTTTACTTTGTAAACATAATTAAGTTAAAAAAAATGTTTTTTTAAGAATTCTTAGTTAAATGGTAAAACTTATACCCAGAGGTAAATGAGCAGCGAATTATAACACAACTTATCCTTAATTAGGACCATAAAACTGTATAATTAAAACTAAATTAGAATTATTTTTTTTTGTTTTGCTTACTCCTGGCTAGACATAAATACTAATAGTTAATAAACCGTACATTTTTATTAAACTGCTTGTTAAAAAAAGCAATCACGTTAATCCAACAAAAAATTATTTAAACAAAAGTTTCAAGTACTTTTTTCGCCACTTTACGCACAAATTGTTTTTGCCCTAATAGCAACTACCGTCAAAGAAAAAGAAAACCAAATTAAAAATTTATATTTTAAGGTCCTTTTTAATGTTTTTCTTGATATTTTTTATAAAATATATTTTTAATAATAATTAAAAGCAGGCTTTATTTACATAAGGTTGCAACGTTTTTATATTCACAAAAAATTACATAAAAAATAAGAAAAATGTGTAGAAATTGGTGGAAAATGTACTACCTTACAATTCTTTCTATCCTAAATATGATTTTCATGACATCCTGAATGAGAGCATAAGAATTAAGTAAGGGCGTAATTTTTTTAGGGCATGTGTATGAATTTGGATACATTTTTAATAATTACGGACCTTAAATAGATACTCGTAAAGGGCTTAAAATCATAAAATATTTTTAACGGGAATTTATGTATAATTAATCTAACCCAACAAACTATTTTTGGCTAATAGGTTTTGGAAAGAACTCTAGACAGTTTTGGTTTGTATTAAGTTATTCTCAATTAGTTTATTGAAGTTATAATATTATAAAGACAAAAAAAATATTCATTAGGTTTTTAAAAAATTTAACTGAAGTTTGCTAAAGATTTCGTGTAAGAACCAACAGAATGCATATAGACAAACTTAACCTACAAAATACCCTACAAAAAGAATTTATATGTTTAATTAAATTTAGTTTTATTTACAAATAAAGCTAATTTTAGCTTACGTTACATTAGTAGTATTAACAGCGACTCGAACCTGGACCTTATGTTTGCATGACCTGCGCTATATCCGCTCAACCAACGAAGCATTATGGTTTTGAATGTGTTAATATTCCTTTTTTTAATTTACCACCACATTAAAAAGTAATTGGACAATAAGACCAACGCTTGGGAAATAGTTTTTTGTGAGGGGGCGGGGGAAGCGGTAACTTCCATATAAATGAAGAATTTTTATTAAATATTTGATACTCTATATCTGGAAAACCATAACAGCTATCGACAAATGTTGAACAAAAATTATCATCCGATGTTGTTTGCGATGTGTTTGGCGGTCAACAGGCAGCAGATAATGCACGGAATGGATTTTGTACGGGAGCATGCGCAGATCTTTGACCAAAATTAGCCTTAGGGACCACCGGCTGATGGCTTATTGCGAGGCATGGCGTCTGGTCGATGTTTTTGGTGACAGCTCGACATCCGCGCCAACAGTGGCCAATACCCTCTTGCATACCATGCAGTGTAAGAATTAAATTAAGAACAGGTCGTTCACAATTTGACAACGACTGGTATTCTTAGGTTTTTGGTTCTTGATTTGAAAACATTTGGTATTTTTTTACTATTGCGTTCTTGATTTGACAGCGTTTGGTTTTATATTTGTTAACAGATGTTCTTAAAAAACTGAGAACGCATTGTTTACAATTTGACACCAGCCGTGCATGATTTAAGAACTCCTTTTTTTTGCTCTGTGTATAAACATTATCTGACGGCACGAGAAATCGAGCCTAGAACTGTCAAAATATTGAAACAGAAATCAAGACTTATGTGCTGTTTTTATAAGCCAAGTAGTGATCGTCTGGGTACGAATTATATGTATTTTGTTTTTGTTTATAAAAACAGCCCATTAATTTCAGTTAAAGTTTAAAAATTAAGCGCGTTTAAGAGATAATTTTATACAACATGACCCTAAAGTTAGAATTCCTAAAAATTCAAATTTTTAAGCTCACAGTCTTCTGATTGTCATTGTGAGCAGAAATAATGAAATCATTCCTAAAGACATAGCCGTTTTTAAATTTTAATTTCTAATTGCTTAAATCATAGCCAAAAGTGTTAGTAAAATAGTCACACCCATGATAAGGGAATTGCCCATATAATGAACGAAGAACATCAGATAGTACGAAGTTTGCCGAACT
This sequence comes from Melanophora roralis, assembly GCA_963583895.1. NCBI lineage: Eukaryota > Metazoa > Arthropoda > Insecta > Diptera > Rhinophoridae > Melanophora > Melanophora roralis. The sequence continues at coordinate 29,846,999 of OY757188.1, read as the reverse complement.
GAATGAAATAAGTTAAGCCACACTTAAAGGGACTGCTGTATTGTAGCAGATTTATAATTTTAAACTTATATAAAAACGCTTTGTCCTATTTTTATTTGTTTTTTCTTTTTCCCGATATTTTTAAATTAGAATCACGTGATAAATAATCTCTTGAAAAAACGGCTTCATCTCTGAGTAAATAATTTAGAACTGCTTGACATGGTATGCGTATAGCTTCAGCACGAACAACACAAAACTTAATTAAATTAGTTGTTGTAAAATCTTTTAAATATTTAATTCTAGTTAAGAAATAAAGTTTTTTTATTTATGTAGATTGCTAGTGAATTTGGTTTTTCTTTTATTAAAACAGTTTTTGCTGATTTTGATTCATAGTCACGTGATAATAAGGCTATATTCACATGCTTCTTAAAAGGGCGTGTTTAGTTTACATTGCTGTTGCTGACAAGCAGTGTGGCCATATTAGCTTTTTGGAGCTAAATTAAGCTTTATTTTCCTTCATTTAGCCCGAAATATTAACATTTAGCCTTTAGCTTTTTTTTAGCTTTATTCGAAATTGGATTCAGCTTTTTTAGTAGTTTTTGAAGCTAGGTAAAAGGTCAAAAATTTGTCGTATTATATTTTTTGGTATATATCTCAATTATATTGAAACGTATCAAGCTCCAAATTTTCTTCGAATTTACAACATTACAGTTTCCGAACCATTGTTTTGTTTAATAATTTACTTCTAGCGACATTTAGAAAACGTGAAACAGCACAAAACTTCAATAAAACAAAGAAATAAGGAAGGTATGGTATTACAAAAAAAACGTAAGAATTTGTTTTCCAAAACAAATACTTTTCAATGCGGCAATTTTAAAGAAAAAATCCAAATGCGACACAAAAATTTGTTCTGTCTTTTGGTTAAATTAAAAAATGTTTTCATGTATTGCTCAAAAATGTAAAACACTTATGTCTTTCGTTGAAACAAATTATTATATTAATATTTTTATTTAATAAGAATTTTAAAGTTTATTTTTTTAAAAAATCAAATCAAACAGGACCGAAATAATTTTTCAAGAAAAAAGCAGGCACAATGAAACATCGTAGGGTCAAGTAAAGCTCATCATTTTGATGGTATTAAACTATATTTGTTAAAAATCATGTTCTTTGTAAATTTAGTTTTTTTAAGCAGGACGGTCATTTTTTAATTTAAATAAAAACGTTTAGCAACGATAATTATTATTTTTATGGATAGAATTAAAAAAATAATAATATTTTTTATTTTTTCATTTTTACAGTCATTGGTTTTAAATACATATTTAGACACACATGTACAAATAAAAATATTTTTAAAAATGCTTTCTTACAATGCAACTGTTTTACATTAAAGACTATCTTTTTTTCTTTTCTTGAACGAAATTTACATGAATAAAGGCATTTTTAATGATATATATATGCACTTATGTAACTTGAATGAAAATTTTCGATTTTCAACGAACTGTGTAGAAAAGTAGTCTCTTTATACTCGTTTTGTCAACAAACAAAAATACAAAAATTTTATTGAAGGAATATTAAAAAAATTGCATCGTGTAAATGTAATCTTATTGTTTCGATTCTTTATTGTTTTCATGTGTTTGTATTTATGAAAAAAGTTTGTAAATAAACTACTAAATTTAACGTGTTTTTGTAAAAAAATGAACGAACAAAGTGTGTTGAGTACTTATATCTAAAACAAAGTTTCATTTTTTGTTTTTTTTTTTAATACATATCTTACAAATTAGTTTTTTTTACCAAAACAGGCAGCAAATTAACACCTGCTTCTAAAAACTTTTTTTAAAAATCTCTTGTATATGAACACATATTATTTTTCTGCTTACTGAAGGTATGGGTCTACCAAATTTTCGTAAATAAAACCAAAATTTATAAACAAATTTTCTTTTTAAATATTTTTAGTACAAAAACGTTTCGTTCCTATAATGAGAAATGTCTAAATAACAAAGAAATTTTTTAAAAAACGAATAAAAAAAATGTAGCTTTATTTTTTGGCTTTAAGTTTTTGTTTTTAGCACTTTTTAGCTGTTTTTTAAACGTGATTTAGCTTGAACTTTACTTGAAAATCTGGTCACACTGCTGACAAGGTCTGCCTCTAAAATGTTTTCAAACGGAACTTGTTTGCGCTCATATGTTTTCAATTTCACAGAGAAAAACTATTTTATTTAACAAAATTTTGCGCAAAAATTATTTTTAAGTGGAAACAAGAGATTAGGAACGCGAGTGGTTTTAGGTTGATTTCTTTTTGTCGGAGATTTATTAGTCAGCATATGTGTTACAGTCGTTCCTCAAAAGTGAATTTTTAATATTTGAATTAAAGTGTGTTTGTAGGAAAATTTAAAATTTCTCGAGAAAATTATTTTTTGTCACAAGAGCATTTATTGCATTCAAGCTTTTTGCACTAGTTTTTTACCCAATTAAATAATTTCTTTAGAAATTAATGTGTTTTGGATTATTCTAAAGAACAAATTTTAAAATTTTTTAGTTTTTTGCCTATTGCGGGGAGTCTCCTGTTTCTTGTATCCATTGTCCCCTATTAGGTATTGCATTGGCATTCTTAAAAAAAAAGCTTTAATAAATATTTTTAAAAGACTTCATTTTGTAGGATTTATTGTATTAGAATTTTCCTGTATTTTATGCTGTAAAACACATAAAAAACTAGGAAATGGTTTCAATTAACAAAATTATTGAATTAAACAAAAAATGTATAAATTTGCACTCCGAAATGATTTACTCCCTTATTTTTTTAAGCCCAAAGCATTAAAATCAAAACAAAATATATTGAAAAACTGTTTAAGTGTTTGCTTTCTGCCTGTGCGCTGGATCTTACAAAATAAGGTCATAAGTGTGTTATTTACTAGAGCTGAGCACAAGCACAACAAAAACGTTTTATAAGCAATCGTCTCTCATTTCAACTACTGTCTCTTACATTCTATTTCATTTCAAAACAAGCACTTACTTCAAAAAAAATGGTTTAGAACCATCAAGCAATAACAAAATAGAACATATCTGAAATAGAAGAAAGCTGAAGTAGAACCAAATGATACAAAACAAAACTGAAGTAGAACCTCAAAACTGAAGTAGAACAACTATGAATGTTTTGTATGTTTTGATTATTGTGTTTTTTTGCTTCTTGCTGCTTACTAGTGTTGTCAACTTATAAGACCTTTTTTATTAAGTTCTTTGCTACAATCTTTGTTTGCCTTTTATGTTAAATAAAACAGAAATTTAAATATGATTTTTTACATAAATGTACGTATTTATTTGTATTAATATTAAATAAAAAAACAGTTTATTTTTATAAAAAAAAAACAAAACAAAAATATAAAATACATAGTGAATAAATTAATGTTAAACAAAAAACAGTTCATATTTAAAAAAAAATGCCATGTTAATATACATATACCTATAAGTATTTTTAAAGTTTGTTAAATAAGAAAATAGAGTTAAACAGTTAAAAGGAACCATTTTGGTTTAAAAACATAATTTGAGTTACAATCTCAGAATTACCGCCCAACGAACATCTTTTTTCTGTCAATAAACTTCGAGCAGCAGAAAACACTCTTTCTGATGCTGCACTTGATGCAGGAATAGCAAGTACCCTTCGGCTTGCTCTATATAGCAATGGAAACTGGTTTTTATTTGCGTCCCACCATTTCAAAGCATCAAAGTCATCATAAAAATGTATAACTGTATTTTCATACATTGATAACTCTTGAGAGACCATGTCTAATCCATTTTCCAGGCTTTGCTGAAAGACAAATCTACCAAATAATTCGCAATTGCTTTCCGAAACTTCTGCACCATCTGTAATATTTAATTGATTATTTTCATGATATTCGGCCATAATTTCTTTTGTAGCCTTTCTTATGGCCTCCTTTTCATCATCGTTAAATTGCAGAAGTTTGTTGGCGGGAGGAAACAAAAAAAGAGCTATTTTATGGGAAATGTTTAAGTTTTCTAAAACTAAAGTATTTAAATATACTAAGATTTTTTCTTTTAATAGCTTAATTATTGATATGTCTTGATCCTTGATTTCACACGATCGCAATAGCTTGTCGATATAAATAATTACAATATGTAATGTCGGGTACTTTTCTCCTTCAAGTTTTTTGAGAGCCTCTTCAAACAGCTTTAACACTTCAATTATGTGGCTTAAATGGGCAATGTTTAGGTCACCTAATCGGTGAACCTCGTTTTTATCCTGCAATATTTGATTAATTTCATTCCAATTATTTTGAATGGAAACAAATACATAGTAGAATGTATTCCAACGTGTGGGTGAGTAACTTTTTAGACTTTTTGTGAAATTAGAGTTGTTTCCAGACTTCTTAAAATATCTCACTAATTTGGAGCTAATGCTACACATTGCAGATATCGCGTCTACTTCATCCATAGACTTTTTTAATGTATTCTGTAGCAAATGGTTGATGCAAAACAAGTGATTATACGGCCGAAAAGCGCTTACCATATTCGAACCCCTATCAGTTACTATTATTGACTTTTTGTTTAAATCGCACCCAAACTCCGACAATATTTTTAATACTTTTGAATGAACATTTTGACCTAAAATATATAAAAATAATTACTGACTGCTTTTAAAAGTTACTGCATACAAACTAACCTGTATTCCGCTCACTATACATTGACTCCATTCCCAATAGTCTGCAGTTAATTTTGCCATCCTTTACAAAATGTATAGTAAGAGCTAAATATGATTTTCTTAAAAAGTTATCGGTCCACAGGTCCGAGGTTAAGCCGTAGCCAATGTCAGCTATTGCAGAGAGTTCACTTTTTACTTCATCGAACTTTGTTTTATAAATTGACTCGACGTTCCGTGATATTGTTGTTCGATCTGGTATGACAGACATGACGTCAATATTTGGACCAAACCTAGCTCCAATAGAAATAAAAAATTCTGCAACTTCTTTTAAACCATCGTCACTGACGATTTTAAAAGGTCTACAGTTCATCACTACCCATTTCGTGAACATATCTACTGCGTTTTTTTTTGTAGCATTATCTGCAACACTTTTTGGATCTGCTGACTTGCTTTGCAATACATTATTTATGTAGCACTTATGCTTCACTAAATTTGAGGTAGTTTTTGTGTTATGCTTATATATGTTTTTACACTGTCGACAAATTAAAAAGCCGGGTACTTCTTCGCCTCGATCAGTTTCAATACTAGCGAAAATGTCCCACACTTTGCTGCGTCCTCGCTTTGCGCTTATTTTGTACTCACCGGACGATATTTTGGATTTTATTTCACCAGCATCGCGTGTATGGGATTGGCTTGTGGACTCCTGCGTATAGTAATATCATTTACCATTTATAACACAAAATTATCAAAAACTTATACATATTTTTTATTTACTTACATTTGAAATATCCATTTTATTTTAAACTTAACAATTATTGCGAATTATTATTGCGAACGTTGTGTTTGTGGCAGAAACTTTTCATTTATGAATGAGTTTCTAAAAACATTTTTACCTTTTCTTACTCTTGTGAGAAAAAACAATTATCGGACCTGGAGGTACCTAGGTACTAATAAGGTGGAAATATTTATCAATTAAGAATTCCAGGAATTATGATTTTATATTTAAATTTTTTTTGCACTCATTTTGCTATGTTGTGTTTTTCCAACTATACGGCGCCAACACTTCTAAGCTACGCACACGCATTACAAAAACAACAAATATAAAGAGCATTGAAAACGTAATAAACCGTGTCAAAAAATGTGTTTATATTCAGGTAAGGCAACAATAAGAGGATCAGTTTTCCGCGAATTTTTTGTAATAATCTTTTTTTGGAAGTTTTTGCATGTAAAAAGGTTGCATGCCATTTGCATACATACTAATTAAGGAAAGAATTTTCTTAGGTGCAAAAATTGACCAAATATTTTAACAGCAATAGCAGCGAAGCAAAATCGCAAAACGAAAAATTAACAATTGAATAAAAGAGTTGGACTTAATTTTTTTTATGATATTAAAACAAAAATATATTTTCATAGCATGCTTTAAAAAACATTATCTTTTCAATTAAACATCATCGATAACGTTATTACCAAACTAAAAACTTATATAATACAGCTTAAAACTTTTGTGAAGTTTAGAAAAAAGTAGACGAAATAAATAAAAATATCGCTCAATTGATAACATCGTTGTTTAAGTTTTTTTGTTTCTGCCTATGTTCTACTGCACTCGCTATGTTCTGCTGTAATTTGCCGTTTCTTTACTTCACTATCTTTCTTTGTTTTGATGTTCTGCTTCCCAGCATAAAACAAAACCAAGCATTGCTGTATTCAAAATATTTTCAAAACATGCAGTTTTTGTTCTATTTTAAACCTTTACACTGCTTGTGTTGTTCTAAAGTGTAAAGCTGCAATGAAATACAATGCTTGGAAGTACTGTACAGTAGTGAAGAGTGAAGTTTAGAACATTTTGTGCCCAGCTCTATTATTTACCCACATTGTAACATAAGAAAAATACAAAGTTTTACCCAATTAAACACTTTTTACATTTTGATTTCGCTATATTCGGCAGTGCCAAAATATAGTTTTTTTTTGCATACTTAGCCATCTGATCTATTCAAGTTGTTTTCGAACCGAAAATATTATATGCCCCGGGTTTGAAGTCAACAGCTTTATACAAGGTGGGTAAAAAGAAATCATTCGATGTTGTTTGGCTCTCATTTTTTTCTATAATAAAAATTTTAATTCTATTTTTGATTATGTTTATTTAAACCTTTAAAATTCTGTTGGTCAAGTTGAGAAAATGATATTGGCCAAATGCGAGCCGTCACAATTGATTGCTATACGGGCTCGTTTAATGACATTCTTTATCACTTCGGCGAGAACTTCTGGCGAGAAATTCTCGCACTCATGTCGAATGTTGTCCTTAAGGGACTTGTGGATTTTTGGTGCCCCAAAAGTGATAGTTTTGCGGGTACGTAACCGCCGAGATGGAAATTAGCCTCATCCCCCATTATGATTTTGATAGAAAAATCGTCCAATTCGGTCTCGAGATTGAGGATGGTTTGGGCGTAGGTTACACGCGTTCGCCTGTCAACAGGCAGCAGCTGATACACGGAATGGTCTTGTATGCAACCATGCGCAGGTCTTTGACCAAAATTTGCTTTAGGGACGACCGGCCGATAGCTAATTGCGAGGCATGGCGTCTGGTCGATGTTTCTGGCGACACAGTTTGCCCTCCCAAACATATTCCTAGAATATACTTACCCCCTATCTCCACTCTCTAAAGGGGGTTGCCATACAAAATTTACAAAAATGATGTAAAAATACCCAAAACTTCTTCAGAGTTGGCCTTAGAGCAAAAAGTGTACGACCGACCCCTATTATTTTCTTCTCACAAACATATTCCTAAAACATAATTACCCCCTATCTCCACGCCTTAAGGGGGTTGCCATACAAAATTTACAAAAATTGATATGGAAATGCCCACAACTTTCTCAGAGTTGGCCTTAGAGAAATAAAGTGTACGACCGACCCCCATTAGTTTGCCCTCCCAAACATATTCCTAGAATATACTTACCCCCTATCTCCACTCTCTAAAGGGGGTTGCCATACAAAATTTACAAAAATGATGTAAAAATACCCAAAACTTCTTCAGAGTTGGCCTTAGAGCAATAAAGTGTACGACCGACTCCCATTAGTTTGCCCTCCCAAACGTATTCCTAGAGTATACTTACCCCCTTTCTCCACTTCCTAAGGGGGCTGCCATACAAAATTTACAAAAATGATATAAATATGCCCACAACTTCTTCAGAGTTGGCCTTAGAGCAATAACGTGTGCGACCGACCCCCATTAGTTTGCACTCCCAAACATATTCCTAGAATATACTTACCCCCTATCTCCACCCTCTAAGTGGGTTGCCATACAAAATTTGTAAAAATTAGTATAAAAAGACCTACAACCTCCCCGTCACCCGTGGAGCGTTAAAAAATTAAACCGACCCCTATTTAAAAAATATTAGAAATAAAGAAAATAAGTTGGAGATTTCGAACGGTCAATGTGAAGGGTATATAAGATTCGAATATAGCGCTCTTACTTGTTTTTAATTAAGAACTTTTTAAATTTTAATTACTAAGTGGATTAGAGAAATGCTAAATACAAACAATTCAATTGCACCTAAAAAAATGCAACTTAAAACTTTGATTGAGTTTATCAGCAAGTTTGTTAAATGAAAATTTAATATCAGGTAAAAAGTAAACTAAAAAAATTGTTGGGAGCCATTTTGAAAGTGATTTAATTTAGGCTACATTGCAACACTGGTGTTAATTGAAAAAAACCTGTCAATATTTTTTTTCAGTTCAAAAAACACAAAAGTTTTATTTTTGTCATCAATATTTCTTTATTTTAAACAACTTCAGATGAATATTTCTTATATTCCATAAGATCTCATTTTTAACAATTTTAGTTAAATAAGAACAAGTTTAAACGGCTTGAAATAAACGTAATTAGAACAATTAACAAAATTATACAAAAGTATTGAAATAAGTACATGTTTTAGCAAAATTTTATAAATAATTTTTACATACTATTGTGACCAAAAAATTTTTTTAAAAATAAAATAAAATCAAATCAAATAAAAAAATTTAAAAAATTAAAATATTACCATAATTTACACTTCTCTAATGGATTCATGGGACTCCCTAAAGGACACTGAAATACTTTAGCAAATTCAGGCATATGAGACAGAGTATAATTAAGCCTTAAACTATCTAAATCATGAGAATTGTCTAAAAGCTCAAAGTTTTCTAAGGCCGAGGCACCACAAAAGAATTGAGCAAATTGAAGGAAAAACAATTTGCCATTGTTTTTAAGAAAGAGAGGATCTTTGATAAAAGTTTTGAGGGCCAAATGGGTGCCACTAATATCGGCTATACGTTCAGTTAAATACTTGGTAGGTTCTTTACTGAGACAGGCAATATTATGTTGAAAGTTCTTGTTGTTTATTATTTTATGGGCTTCTACATCGTTATAGTTTCCCGCAAAGTCATATTCTAGAAATTTCAAATCAAAGGCATGCATTAGCTCATGTCCCAAAGTATTGGCCAAATCTCCAAAAAGTAAAGAAGGCCAGAAACGATAATCATAGTAAGGCAGTTGCAGATAAGCATATGGTAAGATAATAAAATTAGCTATACTGAAATAATAAGGTGTAGAATCTAAATTATCAAGAAAATTCGGCATGTGTAAATTGAAGCTAAACCAAAACTCTTCGAATTTTGAAGATGAAGCCAGTAAACGTTGGCGCTGAAAGAAATGTTTTAAGGCCATTAAGTGGTTGTTATAGAAATTATTTGTTACATTTAAATCTGCTATATATTCCATATAGAAGTGGCTGGAAGCATTTTTGGGAATATTGCCAATATTTATGGTCAAATATTTGAGTTTTTTCTTCAAATACTGTAAACTTTCCGAAGGGAGTTGCATTTCATTTAAGTCAAGTATAACAGAAAATTTTTCTTTGAGCTGAGCAAAAATCGGTTCTATGATATTATCACTTTGAGTTCGAACTTTGGAGTAAACTACTTTCTCATAGATGTAGTTCATAGCCAATGGAAAATGCTTACGCATATGCCGCAGGCAAGACTGTTGTCCCGAACCCTGATCTACTATATTGTGGGTATGAGATTGTAAATAGTTAACGAAACGGGAAAGGGCATATAAAAATAAGGTTTTCTGGGATGTGTGATCCAAGTACGTCTTAATTTTTTCAATGGTCATCAAGTTGTTAATAATTATTTTATCTTCAAGTTCTAAAGGAAAATCAGCCAGCATGTACTTCCAATTGATGGTGTTATTTGTTTGCAATAACTCCCTGTAAGTCAGCCACTCCATTAAATCACATTCATTATTTTCATCTGCTAAAGCATTTAAGCAAGAGGTCTTCGATATATTTTCTAAATCCATTTCCAAGTTCTTAAAGTTCATTTCCAATTGATTCAAAGAGTCATTGGTGTAGATTTTTAAAATTTCGTAAATATCCGAAGTAAGTTTAACTGTCTCCATTAGATTATGGGGATAAATGCTGAGCATAAAACGAGTGGCATTAAAACGCTCTATTTGTAGAGATATAAAGAATCGGCTATTGGAGAATAAATTAAGCTCTTTTAAAGTTTCCAGCCAATTGGTTTGATTGTTCAACTGTAGATAATTCATTTTCCTAAGAGTATTTATATAATGTTTCCATGAAGCCTTCTCTTTGCGCTCACTTTGCTGACACACCTCCAAGTATTGCTGCATTTTAAACATTATCAAGTCTCCACTCAGTGGATTGCTAGAAAGCTCTGCGTCTTTTGAAAAAATCTCATTAAATTTATTATTTAAGCGTTGCTCTCCCATTACCATAACAGTTTGTTGTTGTGGATGCTGCTGATGCCAGCGGCTGCAAGCGTAAGCATGAAAATTCTCACAAGGGTTAATGGCACGATTCATGTGTGTGGCTATGTGCTGCAAATGCTCAACATTCACGTGCTCCTCGCAATCATGTGAGAGGCAGGTTTTATTCAAGTGCTCCCAGTTAGTAAAATCGTGGGGGGTAAAATCTGCAGGGTACGAAGAGTAGTTTAAGGCCGCTGCTTCTATTTTACAAGGCCTGGCCGCGATATTTACGCACATCAAGGTGACGGCGAAGGTTATCAATATCACACCCAGCATTATTATTCTTTTTATTATTTTACTTAAATAGATTTGATACTGATTTAATTTTGATTTATTTCTTTAAACGCTACGTTATCTTTGTGTTCTTAGTTAATTGCAAAATTTTTTGTTTAGCCGAAAGCATTTCCAAATTTGTTTTAATTTTTAAAATTTTGATTTTAATTTTTGTTACAGAAGCTTAAAGATTTTTTGTTATAAAAGTTTTTAATATTATTTTTTTAAACGAAATAATTATTTATTTTAGTTCTTTACGTTTTTAAAATTAATTTTTTTTTGATGTTTTGAATTAACCTTAAAGGTTTGTTACATTTTCGTACAAACCAGGCTTAATAAAGTAATAAGGAATTAATTTAAAAAATTTTTATTTATATATGATTTATTATTACTATTGTGGTCTTATTTAATTTATTTTTCTTTAATTTTATTTTTAAGTTTTTATATTTATATTATTTTTATTTTAATTATTTTCCGCTGCTATGTCTTCGAATTCGGGGATTTGAAATGCGACTGAACATAATTCATTGATTAAATTTTATAAATTAAAAATTTGCTCAGCTTTTAATTAAGCTTCGAATTTTTAATTCTTATCGAAATTTTTATAAAACTGTCTTTATATACATATGTGTGCTTATATGTATGTACATATATGTATGTTTAAATTTTTGCAAACCGTGACTATAATAAAAAAGGAATCTTATCATTTACGTGCTGCAATTCATAAATTGTTGCTTTGATTACACACTATAAAAAATTCAAAAATTTTATAAAAAATAAAAGAAAAGAAAAGCTATAAGATCCTTTTGAATTTGAAATATTTTTAACTTAAAATATCTGGTAAAATATATCGATATGTGTGTTCATCTCCTCGGATGAAAAAATTTTTCGGTTTATTTTTCTCGAATTTTCTTCAGTTTTTATGCTAAAGGATTTAATGAAATATTTTGCATATTTAAATGTGGCAATTTTTGGCTTAGTGATTGTAACATTGGCCGAGCTGTTTAAGGTTAATTTATGCGTGTTTTAACCATAGCCACAGAAAACAGCTGTTCGAACCAAATTTATGGGCAACACTGTATTTGATTATAGGTGACTTACCATTACACCATAACCATAACCTTAGAAACCAATTAAGTATTGGTTTTAGTGGCAACGGTTATGGCGTATGGTAAGTCACATATAATTGAACCTTAATGTTATCAGTTAAATGGTTATACCATTGAAAGTTATCTTTTAAAACATATCAGATAAATATGAAGTAAAGCTGATTTCCTCTTTAAGTAACTGACAAATCTTTTTAAATATTATTTAGGATTTTATCCCAATTTTCTTTTGTATATTTTCAGGGTTTATTGTAGGTTAAGTTTGTCTATATGGATTTCACTGGCTCTTACACCAAATCTTAAATAATATTTGAAAAATGTTGTAAAACAAAAAGGTTTTGTTTTCAATTTCCCTTACAATAAATTTAGTAATAACCAATGGTTATTCAAAGGTAAAGCGGAAACGGAAAATCAAAACAGCGAATAATGGTTTGTTGTATTCTTAAAAAACTCTTAAAGGTTTTGGTTTGCTTATAGTAATTCCCAATAAGTTTATTGAGGTTATTATATAAAGACAGAAAATATTTATGTATTTTTCAAGAATTTGATTAAAGTCTACTGATGATTTGGGTGTAAGAATCATTGAAACTAATATAGGCAAACTTAACCTACAACAAACCCTGAAAATGTAACTGACAAATTTTAAAATATTAAAGGCATGGTAGAATTACCTTACAAGGTAGTATCGATTCAACAGCTGACTATTTTTTTGCTCGAGTTTGTCCACTCGTAAAATCTGTCAAACAGTTCGTTTTTTGACATAAACGAGGTTGCTTTTATAACAACTTCATAAAAGTAGTATCGAGTTTGTTGTAGTTGTTGCCGTAGCGATACTAATGATTAAAGGTTTCAAAACTATAATTTGTATATGAAGGATATAGCGGAGTACGTGATTTTCTTTGTAGTTGTTTGCCTCAATGTAAGGCAAAGAATTTTTTATTGGAGAAAGTCAAATTTCTGTGGTAATACAAAAATTTGCGTGCTCTTACCGCAAACGCAAGATTTCACAGCTTTTTCTCTCAGTGTAATATTTTTTGTTTTTATAAAAGCAACAAAAGAATGAACTAAATCAATTTCCCGAACGCTAAAATAAAACAACGCGAAATAGTTTGAGCTCCTTTAATAAACTAATTGTAATACATTTAACAATTTAATATGCAAACATATATTCATACACATACATATGAATTAAAACATACATACGATTTTGGACTTTGATGATAATATTTTAACAGATGACTGTGCTTTGAGCAAGAAAAATGAACACATGCATAAATTTCATCATACCATCATACATATGTATGTATGTATTTATGTATAAAAGAATGCTAATGATAAGAACTATTGAAATATATATTTTTGCGTATAAATTATAACAGATTGTAAAGAATTAAATTGCATGACGCAATAATCGTTTGTAATTTACAGTGAAAGTTTAACAGCAGCAAATATTTAAAAGTGACAGATCATCGGCAGGCATCAATGACATGTGCAAAAAAGAAAGCCCGATAGTTAAAAAATAAATAAAAAAGGGTCTCCATTACAAAAAAGCATTTTGTATACAAAATTTTTTTTCATACCTAAAAACTTTTAGTTATATTCATATAATAAAGAGATTTAATTTTTATAATTTTCTAATGGGGATTAATATTGTTAAGTCGTAAGGTCAGGTAGGTTTCGATTTGCCGAAAAAATATATATTTAAATATTCAGCGACATAGCTGGGTAGGTAAAAGAGATCAACATCTGTCCCTAAGTCAGTATTTCATGTGTTTGCGTTAGATTTTTGCTTTCGGTTACACCACTGCTTAGAAGTGTTGGAATCCTCTGAGGAGATGCTGAAAACAATGAGGTAGACGTAAACCTTACCTGTGCAACCAGTCTGTATTTTATTTACATTTCTACAACTGTAGGGAAAATAATTCAAAATGAATGTATGTATGTAGGTATGTCTGTTCTATTATGTAGTTGCAAAACGTCTACAGGAAGTCTGCTAACATGTCAAATGATTGATACGTTTTCGACTTGATTTACAATAACAAACAATTAAAAGTTTTTTCTCCTGTTAAATCATTATTCAATATTAGCTATGTATATTGATTAGAAAGCTTAGTTTTTTTTAATTTTGTAAAATTCATAAGTCACGTATGTTACAATTTAATACAAATTAAAAATTTTTAATAAAAAAAAATTTAAATTTTTACAATTATTTTTAGATTTTGACAAAAACAAAGAATATTTTTCATGAGTTCAGCTTACTAGTTTTATTTTAGCTTTTTAAGTATTTTATGTAACGAAAACGTACTATAAGATCGCAAATTATAATAAAATCCATTAAGCAGTACTTATGAAACTCAATTTTCGTGAACAATTTTTATTGTGAACAAACCTATCATTTAACAATTTTTTACGTTAGAGAGCTTATAGGATTTCAAATATGTGCAGTTTTAGGATCAAGTAATAAAAAGTTGTTGAAATATTCTGTTTTTTAATTAGTTTTCAAAAATACAAGTTGTAAAATTTTTGTCCAAACATTTTTAATTTTTATTATTCTGAAACAGTTGAAAATTTAGAAAAATAATATTTGCAGAGCTTCAAGATAATTTCATTGCAAGTCTTTTGGTGGTTCTTTTGAAAAAAAATCGGAAAAGGTCTTTTTCAGCTATAATACATTTGATGGAGAACCTTCTTTAAAAATTTCAAAATTTAGAAAGAGATTTAAAAAAAACCAAATAAATTTGGATATACATAAAATGTTTTTGTATTTAGGAGACCATTACACATTAAAACAATATGGCGGTCATCAAATCTAATTTTGCTTGTTGTATAGTTTTATTAACAACTTTTACTTTTTTCAATATTTGAGCAAAAATTTGTTTTATATTAAATCAAAATATCATAAAAAAAATTTTCCGATTGCTAAATTGGGAGCGATATTTTTAATACTTACAAAATATTTCGTGAAATAATAATGTGGTATTGCCTAAGGTAAGGCATATAAATAAAAAAAGCAAAAAAAAAATTCTCAGTTTCCCCGAGAAAAATAGAATCCCAATTTATTATTATGACAAACATAAAAAAAGCTTAGTCTATTCCTTAATGATAACAACTTCATGCCCAATTACAAATTTTGCTTTAGACAAAAACATAGTACCATCAAACAAACCCACATATTGGTGCAGGTTACAAGAAAATCGTATCAGGAGAAGGAATATTGCTTTGGGATATTTATCAATGTCTTTCAAGCCCTTTATAGAGTATGGCATAAAGGCTTGTTAACCAAACTAAATTTGCCGCTGAATTTCTATATCTTTTTTGGAAAGCTCAACTGCCGAAAGGAAGTTTATGATAAGTTAGGACTGATATTCTTTAAGGTAGTATTATAGAACAAGTTCTGTACCTGCTTTACACAACAGACTTGCCAACCAACAATGAAACACACACGTCGACATTTGCTAATGATACTGCTTTTCTCAGTACTCATAAAGATCCCAAAGGGGCTTCGAACCAACTATAGCATCATACTAATCGAATAGAAAAATTGGCAAAACTATTTGGGATAAAAAAACAAAAATTCACCTACGGAAATTATTTTTAACGCAAGGAAACGTACTCCCCATTTCTTATTAATAGTAAATTGTTGCTTTAAGAAATTGAGATGAAGTATCTTGACATTAATCTCGATCGTCGCCTTACATGGAAATCCTATAAATATGCAAAGTTGACGTGAATGAAACATAAAGCAGCCCAAATTCATTAAAGCATTGGTAGAATTTCTGTAATTATCCTTAATTGTTAACTACTGCTCTTTAGAGATACAAGATACATTAATGGGGCACTGTTTTCGCCTTCAACATTGGAAAATTTGAACGCAATCAAAACAAAATTTTGTGTTGCTACTTCCTGGTATATTGAAAACAGTAACATCTGCAAGGATCGGCAGGTTCCACGAGTTAAATGCGAAATCCTTAACTATGTGGACAAGTATGTTTTTAAATAAGTTATAAACACATTCAAATCCGCTTGCTCGAAACATCGTACGTGGTGAGCACACTCCTTTGAAGAGAAGGGTTGCTATTTCCCTAAGATAAGACAATTGGTATTTATTAACTTAAACTTAAAAACTTAAATTTAAGTTTGGCTTTGGCAGGACAAATATTTAATAAAAAGTTTTTTTTAGATTTGAGCATTTATTGTAAGGTCACTGGGGCGAATATTCATCATTTAGGTTTTAGGCATATGTACATATGTATCTACCCAATTCGCTTAAAGGATAAAACAATATTATTTTACTTAAAATCAATTCACTGAGCTTGCCTGCAATACAAAAAGATATTTAAAAACAATTCTTAATTGTTAATAATATTCTGTTTTTTCTCAATCTGACAGCTAATTGACGTTGTATTGAAAACTCAAATATTATTTATTTTTTTCTATTATATGCATGTTAACAACATTTGTGGAAAATAATTGACACGTGTCGTAAATATTTAAAATTAATGTTAAACACTCTGCTCCGCATTGACTTAAATCACTGCGCTACTTAAATGCTACACAAACCCCAATGAAGGTTTGAAAAAAACCGACATAAAACAAATCATAAGAACTTGAAATAAAAATATTTACAAATCTTATTTAAGAAAAGTATACGAATTCACTTAATTCTAACTTGATCTTGTTAAAGTTTGAAATTATTTTTTTAGCAAAATAATAATAACGAAATAATTAAGGAAAAAAACGAAAGCAGTGATAATTAACTTATAAGAAATGTACTTTTTACTAAACACTTTCATATCTGTGCTTTTGCACAAATACAAACATAAACAAAACATTTAATACGACGAAGACGAGAACAGAAATTTCGTGTAATCAAGTTAACCTCACGTGTCGGCAGGTATAAGTGTGAACATACATATAGACAAATGAATTAAAAAAAGAAATCTGAAAACAAAGTTTTGAATTTTAATACCAAACATTATGATTTTGTAAAAGGAATAATAAATTTATAAATAAATTTTAATTAGATCACATACTCTTACAAATACTCCTTGTACATACTGTTCCTGTATTAGCATATGTATGCGTTAATATTAGAGTGTGTTTGTAAGGATGTGGTAAGTATATGTTTGAGTTGAAGTGTTTACTGTTGTTTTGATTTGATTTTGTTACATTTTTTTTCTTTCTTTAGATCTTATTTTTACTTGTACTTTGATTTAATTTCAAATTCTTAGTTTCACATGTCGTAGATTTCAAATGGTTTTTTATTGCTTATTTTATCTTTTTGTATTTATTTTTTGCTCAATTTTTTTAAGTTGTATGTGTTAAACTGTCAACATAAGGAATTTTCTTATTGGTTTTGTGATGCTTACATACGTGTCTGATGGAAAAAGAAGGTTTATGTGTAAATGTTAAGGTTATACCAATACAAACAATAATCAGACAAGAACCCCCTTTAATTCTTATAATATTAAAATCACAAACATGCAAACACAGTCAAACGTGCATTAACAGGTACCGGAAAGATATTTTGGTGTTGTTTGCCTAAGAAAAGTAGGATAAAAACTGTTTTAAAAGACAAAAGGCGAACTGTTATTAACCCTGCTGTTAATACAAAATTCCAAGAACATTTTTGAGGAATAATAGAGCAAACATTTTTTATTGTAATTCCTTTCATTCCTTGGTTCCGATCTATAAGTTGGACTCGAATAATGGGGTTGATTGTTGGCGTTGGTGTGTGGTGTTGGAGTTAAATTAAGAAGTTTGTAATTCTAATTAAGATTTTATTAAATCTCGGGCTGCAAGCCAATTATCAGTATCCAATTATTGAATTTGGTAGTTGAAAGATGTTTTTTATATTAAATTTAATTAAGAAATTTAACTAAATTGAAATAGAACTTTTTATCAACTTTTTTTCTATTAGTTGAATAATGAAAAATTAAAAAAAAATTTTGTTATTATTATATATAGATAGTTTAAGATTATATTACATAAACAGTCTGAACGCGACTCAAACCAAGGACTTTATGATTGCAAAGCGTATGTATGCTTTGTCCACCTACCTAACCAACGAAGCATTCTGCTTTTTGAAGTGGTAATATCTATTACGTTTCCTTACTTACCACCACATAATAGACCTCTCAACAGTCATAAGCAAAGGCAAAACAAAAATCAAAAATAAAAGAAAACAGAAAAGAAAAGAAGAGCAAAGAAAATAAAAAAAGATATCGTGAAAGATGACCAGCATTTTAGGCCAGCGCAGCCGCGTTGTTTCCAGTTAAATTATAGCAGCACCGACTTGACATTAGAATTGAAATTGCGTAAGTTTGTTCGTTTTCAAAATGTTGCGTTATCGCCATGTTTTATATATTCAACATCTAGAATGGACAATTTTTTTACTGTTGGTAGTCCAGGCGGGTTTGGAGAGCCTCTTCATTTTGGCTTCAATATTGACAAACAGATATCATCTGCGTAATCTATATCGTTTTATTATTCTGTCGTACTCGAACGGAGGCCGAATAGCGTCTCTCTGTGCGCATCCATTACTACACAGTCCAAAAGCAAAATAATTAGTGTAGGACTAAATACACAGCTCTACTGCCGCCTAGTGAGGCAGAATTTCAATATTTTAGCCATTTCTTACCGGCTAGTTTAACTGCTATGAAGTTCCACACAGCTGTAGAAGAGGAGTATTTAAGTTAAGCAAATTTAGGTTGGTTGGCTGGTTTTTGTGCTAGTTTGCTGCACGCAAACTGTCAAGTACAACACCACAGCACTCGACAGGTGATAGGTCCCCTTAAACCATGGTCCAAGGGAAAATAAAGTACTAGATCCACCCTTTCGCGTTAATGTATCTCGACAGGTCGTTCAGCCCAATCTCAGATTCATCCCCCAGGCTATCCAGTACATGATGGCCCAGGAATTTGTGCCTCTTCACAGCCAGAGCAGGGCATTCGCGGGAGATTATGGAAAACTGATTCCTCCTTCTCCCTATTCTTGCAGCTGCGACAGTGATCGTTGAACGTGAGACCGAGTCGTTTCGCATGCTTTCCCAGCATGCAGTGACCCGTTAGCACTGCCAGCAACATTGAAATTTCTACGCGATTCCGGTTCATAAGTTGCGTAGTACGTCCGACATCGAAAGAGGGCCACGTTTGCCTGGCGACCCTACACGTATCCAACCCCCACCACCTATCGTCAGCAATGCGCAGAAAGAATCTTAAGATACTGCTCTTAATAGTCTGCAACGGAACTGCGACTGTATTTACATTGGAGATATCCAAAGCAGATCCTTTCTTAGCTAGCTCATCTGCCCGTTCATTACCATGGTAGCCCCTATGCGCAGGGACCCACACCGGAGTAATGTCAGCCATCTGCCTTAGCTTAGACAATTCTATTCTACACTGACTGACCAATAGTGGCGTGGTATGGTATGATCTGAGTGACAGAAGCGCCGTCCGACTGTCGACGAAAATACCAATATTCCCGCGGATATTTTTGTCTTGTAGTAGTTTGCAAGCCTCCCGAATGGCAAATATTTCGGCTTGCAATACACTACATTCATTCGGAAGACGAAAAGAAGCATTTACGCCCAGCTCCTCTGAGAAGACACCGGATCCAACTCCGAAGTCCAACTTAAAGCCGTTCGTAAAGATCTTAATGTCATAAGCTTCCCAAAGGTTACCCCTTCACCATTCACCCCTGGAGATATTAGAACTTCAAAAACCCTATCAAAATCCGTGTAGGGACTGTAACCGTACTTAGTTAGGATTTTCTTAATATCAGGATTTCCTCAATCCTAACCTCATCTGGCTATCCCAAACGGATTATCGTTGCCACATTTTTTCAAAATTTTCTAGCTCGACCTTCGTCTCAACAAAAGGCCTCAGATTTCCTAGGTAAGGCTATTAAAGTTTATTTTACCATTTATTTCCGATTGCTACGTTATGTCAGAACATTTGTAGTTATTTCTTATACTCATACATTGCAACTCTTGGATTTGGTAGCCTCGAATATTACATATCGCGTTTTACTACCCTCAGATCAATTATTGTTTAGAAGACGGACGGAAGTAGATCTCAGTACCATACCATTGTACCATTTGTATAATAACATAAAACATATAAACAAAAAATAACCAAAACTTTCGACCAAAGCTGTGACGTGAAAACTCTTATCACCAGCTTTCTTTTACAAATTATTTTTTTTGTTGTTAAGAAAGCTGTTACACAGAAAAAATTGAATTGTAGAATCAAATTCGAAATTCCGAGAATCAGTAAATATTTTGTCTGGCTGAGGACCTACAAAGGAAATTGTAAGTTCAGACAAACAATTTTGCAAAAATTTTATTAAAAAAATAATAGATTAGTTTCAGTTAAAAGATTTTGTTGGGCTAGTTAAATATTTTATTTGTCTAGGCGATAATTTTGTTTGGTTTTAAAATCAAACTAAAATATTATCAGAGACTATTAAATAAATTTAATAAAAATTTAATTATTTTGAACAAAAATTTGTTTGTTAATTAAATGTTAGTCAAATCATATTTAAAAATCAAAAGCGCCAGCTGTGAAACAGTAGCGTACAACAAATACAAGACAGACATATGCACATACCATAAATACTATTATTACTGTCATTTTAGCAATAGTAACAAAACGGG
Source organism: Melanophora roralis (assembly GCA_963583895.1). Lineage (NCBI taxonomy): Eukaryota > Metazoa > Arthropoda > Insecta > Diptera > Rhinophoridae > Melanophora > Melanophora roralis. The sequence goes on along the minus strand of OY757188.1, from coordinate 29,826,522 downwards.
GCAATAACAGCAACATAACATATACATTCGTGTCAAATAAGGAATCCGAATATGAAAGACGTTTTAAAGAACCAAAAAAAAAATAATAAAAATAAACAAATAGAAAAGCAAAAGAGAACAAAATTTAAAGCCGCCCTTTGACGGTATTTTTGTACAATACTCTTGAGAATTGTTGTTTTTGATTTTTTAATAGAAAAAATTTATGCTTGTATTTGTATTAAATTGAAAGCTTTAATATTGCCATATTAACTTTAGGGTTTTATGTAAGATACAATGCAAATTATAGGCAGGAAAAAATTACCTTTAAAACTGCTTTAAGTGCAACACGGTTTTATAACTTTTTTTACTGAAGTCTATTGATTATTAAATATAATGGGTTTTTTTTAATTTTACTTAATCGTTATGCCATCAATTAGGAAGAAGGGCTCTGTAGCCAAATCTTTGTAAACTGATGTAAAGGTTTTTATTATATCGTAGGTAACAACCTAGTGACCACTTACTTTGCCAATAAGTTGGTTGTCCAGAATCAAACTTGACCTAAAAACTTTAACAAAAAAAAATTTTTGTATTCAATTGTTTTATTATGGTTTTACAAGAAAAACTGAGAAAATGTTTTAGACAAACTTGCAATATTTGTTGTTAAAAACAGTTATAGAAAGCAACTAAACTAGAAAATAAATTCTGTAGAGGTTTTGGTACTAAAAAAATACATGTTTAGAGCTGATGCTAACCCACTAAATTTTTTATTTGTAAATTTTCTATTAATTTTATTTATTATTTATTTTATGTTTTAATAATCTTTTGTTTTTCTTGTCAAATTTTGTTTTCCTCCCATTTTTAAATTTTCAACAAGTGTGTGCAAGCATGTGTTTTAAGAAATAACAAAGCATTATTAACGTCTTTTGGGTTTTATTTATTTATTTTCATTTTCACATATAATTTTTTATTATTTATTTATAAACATAAGTTAACACTGCATTTGTTTAATTTAACGTTGTAATTGTCAACAACAGCAATGCAAGAAATGCTGACACCATGTCTGCGGAATTGCAGCACATTGTGGGAACATCTGTCAGCTGCAATAATCAAGTTACAGTAGAATTCCAGGAATGAAGAAAATACGATGAAGTGCAATTAGAATATAAGAAACGAATTGTTAGTTTTAAGTTCAGTTCCTAATTTTCAATCAAGGAGGAAACTCCTCAATAAATAAATAAAAATATTTTTTTATAACAATATAACTTAAAGAGATTTAATTGGCGCCCGAGCAGGGACCCGAGGATTAAAAAAGTGCGTTATATTATAAATAAAAGTGATACCAAGACTACGTAGAGAGTCTTGAGTATCAAGTGTGCTAATAATCCTATTCGGTGTCCTTAAGTGTCCGCGCGGTCGGAACTCCCGCGAAAAATCGTGAAGAACGAGGCCCCCAAGTATCTCTTGTAGAAAAAGGGACGGTGTTGAACACCAGCCGCTTCACGGGACAGTAAATTTAAAGAACAAATTTTAAAACAAGTTAACAGTATATAAAAAAAAAATATATATATACTATATGAAAAACAATAACAAATAAATTAAAGTAAGAACAAATAAAAAAACAAGTGAACAGTATAAAAAGAATATATATATATACATACAAGATATTATATGAAAAATAATAACAAATAAATAATAGTAAGAACAAATTTTACAGTATATAAAAAATATATATATATTATATGAAAAACAATAACAAATAAATAAAAGTAAGAACGAATTTTAAAGTGAACAGTATAAAAAAAAAAAAAAAAAAAATTATATACACAAGATATTATATGAGAAACAATAACAACGCTATTTTAAAGGCAAAACAACAACTGCAACCTAAAACAGCAAAAAAGAAGCAGCATCATCATTAGCATCAGTCCAGCATGTTACAAGCAACCACATTACTGTAAGAGCATTTATATTATTATTAAGCAAATTAAGTATTATTGTAATAAAATTTCCAAAATTTTTGAAAGTTATTAAAGTTATCATATAGGATCAAATCCATTTGAAGTAATAAAATTTTTACAGAAGAAAATATAAAATTTTTGCTTAAAAAAAAAAAAAAAAAAAAAAAAACCTTTTTTCTTTTAACATGTCAAATCCAAGTAACCTTATCCGACCTGCAATGATAAATCCCTCCAGCTCCAATACAGCCCCAAATCCTGCACCTTCCGTGCAACAGGGACAGAACGTAAATCCTGCTCTAATTGTGAGCATAGTACAGAACATATTAGAAACACAATTTCAGGATCTTTTGCGGACGAACTCACAAACAGGCTCAGACCCTGCTAATTTTTCCGACCAGACGATTGATCCATCCCCTGATAATAATATTTCGGACTTGGACAAGGTTCCCGACGTAGTAAAGTGCTTGCGCAATTTTTCTGGTAATCCAATGGAGTTTAGCTCCTGGAAAAAGAGCGTAGATCGAATTTTGCAGATCTACGAACCTATAAGGGGTACCCCTAAGTATTATGGCATTTTAAGTGTTATTCGTAACAAAATCATTGATAGGGCAGACGCTGCCCTAGAATCATATAATACGCCACTAAATTGGAAAGCGATATCCAAATGTCTAACGCTGCATTATGCAGATAAAAGGGATATACGCACGTTGGAATATCAAATGATACCCTTGGTTCAAGGAAATCAGACGGTTCAGGAATTCTATGGTCAGGTATATAACCACTTATCACTTATTCTGAACAAAATTGCCTGTATGGATTTAGCGAATGAACCTTTACAGCTTTTTACCCAAACATATCGAGATAAGGCACTCGACACTTTTGTCCGAGGCCTTAATGGCGATTTGTCGCGTCTTCTAGGCATGAAGGAACCCGTGGATCTGCCACAGGCTCTCCATCTATGTCTCAAACTGGAAAATCAGAATTTTCGCTCTGATTATGCCCAGAGAAGCCGAAATCTTTCTAGTGGAATTTTTCACCAGCCAATTCAAAAGGCAAAACCGAGGTTCCAACAGAAGAGCCACCCAAGCCAGCAACAATTCTATCCTCAAATATCATACATACCACGTCCTCAAACTAACGCTTTTAATCAAGGACAGTTTCAAAATCCAAATTTTTACTATAATAGAAATAACCATCAAAACATGTATTTTCCTCCGCAACGTCCGGTAGCACCTAAGCCGCAGCCTAGGCAAGAGCCTATGGAAGTTGACCAAAGCATGCAATCAAAGAGGGTGAATTACATGAATCGACCAAGACAGAATGACTTTTATGGCAAAAGACCACCACAGGTACCATTTCATGGCCCCGCAAATAAGATACAGAGAAACTTCCACTTAGACGCTTCTAACTCTGCGCCAGATGGAGTGTATTATCAGGACTGCCCTCCAGAGGGAAGTGAAGTCTATGGCAACTCGGAAAATAGCGATTTAAGTTATTTGCCAGATTATTGCCAGGAAATTAATGAAGGAGCAGTAGCATACCAGGAAGAACAGCCAGTTGATGTTAGCGACCTACATTTTTTAGGTTAGTAGATTCATCGTTGCCTTATGTACGATGTAAAACAGAAACTGGGGAAATTCTCAATATTTTAATTGACACAGGATCTACGAAAAATTATATACAGCCATCTCTTTCGAAAAAAATTATACAAAATCAAAAGAACTTTTATACAAGATCAGTAGCCGGCGACATCGAAATTAGTAGTCATACGTTTATTAATCTTTTCAATATTAGGGACAAAAAGTTTAAATTTTACATTCTTCCTAACCTGAAATCTTTTCACGGCATCTTAGGAAACGATAGCTTGAAACAATTAGGAGCAGTTATTTACACAAAAGATAGTTATATGTTGCTTGAGAACGGAACTAGAATAAAAATTCATCAAAGGAGGTCAGAATGTATCAATATGATTAAAATTAGGGATGAACATATGACAAATAAACAGAGCAAAATTATTACCGAATTGACAAACAAAGTGCCAAATTTATTCGCTGAACCAGATATGAAGTTAACATATACAACTAGGGTTATTGGGGAAATTCGAACAAGAAATGATACGCCAGTATACACTAGATACTACCCTTACCCCATGGCTTTGAAAGCTGAGGTAGAAAACCAGATTCAGGCAATGCTTAATGATGGCATCATAAGACCATCACGTTCGCCATACAATTCACCAGTATGGATTGTTCCGAAAAAACCGGATTCAGCCGGAAATAAGCAGTATAGAATAGTAACAGATTATAGGAAGCTGAACGCAGAGACTATAGCTGATAGATATCCAATTCCGGATATCAATGAAGTTCTTGCGCAATTAGGGAATAATAATTTTTTTTCGGTTCTCGATCTAAAAAGCGGATTTCATCAGATCCCGCTAAAAGAATCTGATATAGAGAAAACGGCTTTTTCCATTAATAATGGAAAATATGAGTATACGAGATTACCTTTTGGCTTAAAGAACGCCCCGTCCATTTTCCAGAGAGCGCTTGACGATATATTGCGTGAATGTATCGGAGTATGTTGTTTCGTTTATATCGATGATATTATTGTTTTCAGTCAAAACGAGGACAAACATGCCCGTGATTTAGAAAAAGTTTTTAAAATTCTTGAAAACGCGAATATGAAAGTCCAGTTGGACAAGTGTCATTTTTTCAAGGAATCAGTTGAATTTCTAGGTTTCATTATTTCTTCTGAGGGGATTACAGCAAATCCGAACAGAATAGAAGCCATATCTAAGATTCCGCCGCCCAAAACACTGAAAGAGTTAAGATCATTTCTGGGTCTGTCAGGGTACTATCGCCGTTTTATCCAGGATTATGCGAAACTGGCTAAACCTCTGACATCCCTTTTAAGGGGGGAGGAAGGACATACGTCCAAAAATCTATCTTCAAAAATTAAAATAAGCCTTAATTCAGATGCTATTGCAGCTTTCAATAAGATAAAATCAACTCTCGTTTCTGGAGATGTAATGTTGGCATATCCAGACTTTAACAAAGAATTCACATTAACTACTGACGCATCAAATTTTGCCCTTGGTGCAGTTCTTTCCCAAGAAGATAAGCCGATCATCTTCATATCTAGAACGTTAAACAAGACCGAGGAAAATTATGCCGCTAACGAAAAAGAACTGTTAGCAATTATATGGGCCTTAGGGTGTTTAAGAAATTACCTATACGGTACGGCTAAAATAAATATTTATACTGACCATCAGCCCCTTACTTATGCGTTGAGTAATAAAAATAACAATACGAAGATGAAACGTTGGAAGTCAATTTTGGAGGAATATGACTATCAACTGCACTATAAACCAGGGAGAATTAATGTTGTGGCCGATGCCTTGTCAAGAATTTCACCTGAAATAAACACACTCACATCGAGTGAGCATAGCGAGGAAAGTTCCGCTCAAAATTTGATATACTCTGTAGAGGTACCCATTAATGTATTCAAAAATCAAATTTTTCTTAACCAAGGTCAGACTCAGTCATATCAATTTAAAATAGTCTTTCCAACTTACCATAGACATTTGGTTACGGAACAATGTTACGATGCAGAGAATCTGATAAGAATCTTGAAACGCTACTTAAATCCATCTGTCGTTAACTGTATTAAAACCGATGAGCGAGTTATGGGAAGAATTCAGGAGATATATCCTTTACATTTTAGGGCTTACAAGGTAAGGTTTACCCAATTACAAGTCGAAGATGTCATTGGTGAGCAGGAGCAGGAAGACTTAATTCTGCGAATACATAATCGTGCACACAGAGGTGCCCGCGAAAATAAAATTCAAATTATCGGGAAATACTATTTTCCGTCCATGAACCATAAGATCAGTAGGATGATAAAAAATTGTATAGTCTGTAAAGAGAACAAGTATGATCGTCATCCAGCCAAGCCAGAGATTCAACCAACCCCCATTCCACAATTTCCGGGACAAATTGTCCATTTTGATATCTTTATCACAGAAAAACATTTAGTTTTAACAGCCATAGATAAATTTTCTAAGTTTGCGATAGCAAAAGTTATTAAATCCAGAGCTGCCGAGGATATCAGGCAACCATTAAGGGACATACTTCATTTTCTCCTTCCGGAGACCGTAATCTTTGATAATGAAAAATCTTTTAACTCAATTACCATTAACCATATGATAGAAAATGAATTAGGCATTAAAACTTATCGCACACCGCCATACACCAGTTGTTCAAACGGGCAAGTGGAACGATTTCACTCGACCCTGCAAGAGATCATGCGATGTCTTAAGACAGAGAGAGCTCATAGTACATTTGAGGAACTGCTAGAGAGATCAGTAAAGGAGTATAATTTGTCAGTACATTCAACGACTAATAGGAAACCCGTTGAAGTTATATATGGTAGAAATGTTGGTAGTGACCCAGAGCAATTGGAAAATTCTCGTAGGGAAACAATGCGTAGGATACAGGAAAAACAAATACAGGATCTTAGCTATCACAATAGATCTAAAGACCCATTGAAGACGTACTCGGACGGAGACATAATATACGTTAAAATTAATAAGCGACACGGCAATAAACTTACTGCAAGGTACAGAAAAGAAATAGTGGCTAGTAACGGAAATTCTACGGTTAAAACAAGATCTGGGAGGACTGTTCATAAAAATCTTATAAAAACCTGAAATTTTGGTATCTTTTCTTTTTCAGAACAATTCTGACAATTTGCAGAGCGGAATTCCAAATAGTCGACTACACGTCCGCTCACATCGTAGTCATTAATGATGGACAAAGTAAGGTGCAAGACGGAATTTTCAGAATTATCCACCCGATAGACGTTAAGCAATACGACACTTTTGTTAAAGAGACCAAAACCTTTGTTGAACGGAATATCCTAAAAACCAATCCCTTTTATCCTATCCTAAACGAAGACATAACACAAGCCTTGGACTTAATCCAAAGCATTGCTCCTTTAAATAGTGTTGATGATAATAAGAGTAAAAGTAACAATAATAGTACTAAAGATAATAATAAAAAAAATAGAAATGAAGAAAGTAGTTTTTTAAGAAGTAAAAGATCCTTTAATATAATTGGGACTGCATGGAAGTACATCGCTGGCACGCCAGACCATGATGACTTCGAAATGTTAGATTTCAATATAAATGAATTAAATGAAAATAATAATAAACAGATTGTTATTAATCAAATGATAGATGACAGATTAAATAATGTCACGAAAATAATTAATGAAATATCAAATGCCATAGGCAAAAATAATTATTTAAATAATGAAATAGCTTTAAGTTTGCAAAGTCGAATAAGACTCATAAAAGAGCAATTAATAAATATACACTATGCCATTCAATGGGCTAAAAGCGGAGTAATAAACTCCATTATTTTGAATAAATTGGAAATTAAATTAGCATTAGAAAAATTAAGCACTGAAAAGATGCCATTTGCATCACATGAAGAGGCAATGGAATACGCCAAAGTAAATGTAATATATAAAAATTCAATAATATTGTACGTTATAAAAATTCCATTGACAAATGAAAAAATTTATGAAAATGTTTTATTATATCCTGTAAGGAAAAATAAAAAAATTATAAAATTACCTTTCAATAAAATCGTAAAGAATTCAAAAGAAATCTTTGGTATAAAAAGTAATTGTCTAAAATATAATTCTGTTAGAATTTGTAAGAACGACCAATTAGTAAATTTAAGTAATGATACATGTTCCACAAACATCATAAAAGGTTTACCATCCTATTGCACTTACACCAACAGTCAACATATCCCATCGATCGAGAATATATTTCCTGGAGTTATTCTGCTCAACGACTTCAAAGGTACTATATTTATTGATGAAGTTAAACACCATCTGTTCGGCACCTTCTTGATAAGATTCACGAATACCACAATTGTGGCACAGGGTAAAATATATCGCAACTTGGAAGCTCCACAGATAGAACCTGTTCCCGCTGTATTACAACCTACACCCGCAGAAAAGAATTTGGAAAATATCCTGACTCTGGAAAGCCTAAATGATTTACACATCAATAATATTCGCAAAATTAAGACATTAGCCTTTGGGACTATAATAAATGGAGGGTCAACTATGATTTTCTTGCTAGCCTTCATAGCTTTTGGTTTCTTGATTCTTCATCTGTATAAAAATTCGCGAAGAGTAAATGTGGTCCATCTAAAAACAGAAAATCCAGCTTCTTCATCTGAAACAGGAATTACCCTAACCAATGTCCAACCTACTAACAACATACAAACTTCAAGTTATCGAATAAATAACATCCCATATTTCTAGTAAAACAATTGTGGGCAATTGTTCTTAAGAGGGGAGGAGTTAACACTGCATTTGTTTAATTTAACGTTGTAATTGTCAACAACAGCAATGCAAGAAATGCTGACACCATGTCTGCGGAATTGCAGCACATTGTGGGAACATCTGTCAGCTGCAATAATCAAGTTACAGTAGAATTCCAGGAATGAAGAAAATACGATGAAGTGCAATTAGAATATAAGAAACGAATTGTTAGTTTTAAGTTCAGTTCCTAATTTTCAATCAAGGAGGAAACTCCTCAATAAATAAATAAAAATATTTTTTTATAACAATATAACTTAAAGAGATTTAATTCATACATACATATGTGCACATGTCTTTTTAATTTTTTTTAAGCTTTGCTGGTGTTGTTGTTTTTTTGCTGTCCAAAAATTTGAAAATTATTTACTTTGATATGTTGACAATTTTCTTGATTTGGCCTTAAGGGGAGTAGTAAACTCAGTCTCTCAAATACAAACACGCAGCCACACACGAATTGGTCCTTAGCATGCGGTAATAAAATTTTTAATTTAATAATTTTATATAAAAATGCGTGTGTGTGGGTTTATAACACCGACACCATCTACCCAAAAATATATTAATATTAATTTCATATTGGTTTTCTATTTTTCCTGGTTTTCCTACTACTGACTGCAAGTCATGTGTTTTTATACCCTTCACATAGTGATAGGGTATATATCACTTTGTCATTCCGTTTGTAATTTCTTTATTATTCATTTGCGACCCCATAAAGTATATATATTCTGGATCCTTATAGATAGGGAAGCCGATTTAGCGATGTCCGTCTGTCCGTCTGTCCGTCTGTTGAAATCAAGTTTTCGGAGTCAAATAAAAAGATACAGACCAGTTAATGGTGTCAAACGATCAGAAATATCCCGCTAACAATCGCTATTTAAAATCAGCAAAATCGGTTCACTATTGACCGAGATATAAGCGAAAACCCAGAGTAACCCATTTTTTTAGGACAAAATCCGTGCATATATCCCTATATATCTCAGTAAGTGTTGTCACTCTTGCCACAAAACTTGGCACGGATACTCCTAAAGAAGGGACCTAAATAAAGTTTTTTCAGATAGGACCAGGGGAAGGGGTATTTTTCCTAAAATTGCACAAATTTGGTGAAATATTTTATGCGCTATGTCTCGTAAACTATAACAGCTATCGACTTAAAATGTTCTACAAAAAGTAATTGTACGCAAAGATCTACACTTTACAGAAAAAAATTTTTGAGTGGGGGCAAAAAAAGGGGTAGTTCCCATACAAATCGACAATTGATATAAAATATTCGATACCCTATATCTCGGAAACTATAACAGCTATCGACATAAAATGTTCTACAAAAAGTTATTGTACGCAAACATCCACACTTTAAAGAAAAAAAATTTTTGAGTGGGGACAAAAAAAGGGGTAGTTCCCATACAAATCGACAATTGTTATAAAATATTCGATACCCTATATCTCGGAAACTATAACAGCTATCGACATAAAATGTTCTACAAAAAGTAATTGTACTTAAAGATCCACACTTTAAAGAAAAAAATTTTTGAGTGGGGGCAAAAAAAGGGGAAGCTCCCATACAAATCGACAATTGTTATAAAATATTCGATACCCTATATCTCGGAAACTATAACAGCTATCGACATAAAATGTTCTACAAAAAGTTATTGTACGCAAACATCCACACTTTAAAGAAAAAAATTTTTGAGTGGGGGCAAAAAAAGGGGTAGTTCCCATACAAATCGACAATTGTTATAAAATATTCGATACCCTATATCTCGGGAACTGTAACAGATATCGACTTAAAATGTTCTACAAAAAGTGATTGTACGCAAAGATCTACACTTAAAAGAAACAATTTTTTGAGTGGGGGCAAAAAAAGGGGTAGCTACCATACAAATCGACAATTGTTATAAAATATTTGATACCCTATATCTCGTAAACTATAACAGCTATCGACTCAAAATGTTCTACAAAAAGTAATTGCACGCAAAGATCTACACTTAACAGAAAAAAATTTTTGAGTGGGGGCAAAAAAAGGGGTAGCTCCCATACAAATCGACAATTGTTATAAAATATTCGATACCCTATATCTCGGAAACTATAACAGCTATCGACATAAAATGTTCTACAAAAAGTTATTGTACGCAAACATCCACACCTTAAAGAAAAAAATTTTTGAGTGGGGGCAAAAAAAGGGGTAGTTCCCATACAAATCGACAATTGTTATAAAATATTCGATACCCTATATCTCGGGAACTGTAACAGATATCGACTTAAAATGTTCTACAAAAAGTAATTGTACGCAAAGATCTACACTTTACAGAAAAAAATTTTTGAGTGGGGGCAAAAAAAGGGGTAGCTCCCATACAAATCGACAATTGTTATAAAATATTCGATACCCTATATCTCGGAAACTATAACAGCTATCGACATAAAATGTTCTACAAAAAGTTATTGTACGCAAACATCCACACCTTAAAGAAAAAAATTTTTGAGTGGGGGCAAAAAAAGGGGTAGTTCCCATACAAATCGACAATTGTTATAAAATATTCGATACCCTATATCTCGGGAACTGTAACAGATATCGACTTAAAATGTTCTACAAAAAGTAATTGTACGCAAAGATCTACACTTTACAGAAAAAAATTTTTGAGTGGGGGCAAAAAAAGGGGTAGCTCCCATACAAATCGACAATTGTTATAAAATATTCGATACCCTATATCTCGGAAACTATAACAGCTATCGACATAAAATGTTCTACAAAAAGTTATTGTACGCAAACATCCACAATTGTTATAAAATATTCGATACCCTATATCTCGGAAACTATAACAGCTATCGACATAAAATGTTCTACAAAAAGTTATTGTACGCAAACATCCACACTTTAAAGGAAAAAATTTTTGAGTGGGGGCAAAAAAAGGGGTAGTTCCCATACAAATCGACAATTGTTATAAAATATTCGATACCCTATATCTCGGGAACTGTAACAGATATCGACTTAAAATGTTCTACAAAAAGTGATTGTACGCAAACATCCACACTTTAAAGAAAAAAAATTTTTGAGTGGGGTCAAAAAAAGGGGTAGCTCCCATACAAATCGACAATTGTTATAAAATATTCGATACGCTATATGTCGTAAACTATAACAGCTATCGACATAAAATGTTCTACAAAAAGATCTACACTTTAAAGAAAAATTTTTTGAGTGGGGGCTAAAAAAGGGGTAGCTCCCATACAAATCGACAATTGTTATAAAATATTCGATACGCTATATCTCGTAAACTATAACAGCTATCGACATAAAATGTTCTACAAAAAGTAATTGTACGCAAAGATCCACACTTTAAAGAAAAATTTTTTGAGTGGGGGCTAAAAAAGGGGTAGCTCCCATACAAATCGACAATTGTTATAAAATATTCGATACGCTATATCTCGTAAACTATAACAGCTATCGACATAAAATGTTCTACAAAAAGTAATTGTACGCAAAGATCCACACTTTAAAGAAAAATTTTTTAGTGGGGGCTAAAAAAGGGGTAGCTCCCATACAAATCGACAATTGTTATAAAATATTCGATACGCTATATGTCGTAAACTATAACAGCTATCAACATAAAATGTTCTACAAAAAGTAATTGTACGCAAAGATCCACACTTTAAAGAAAAATTTTTTGAGTGGGAGCTAAAAAAGGGGTAGCTCCCATACAAATCGACAATTGTTATAAAATATTCGATACGCTATATCTCGTAAACTATAACAGCTATCGACATAAAATGTTCTACAAAAAGTAATTGTACGCAAAGATCCACACTTTAAAGGAAAAATTTTTTGAGTGGGGGCAAAAAAAGGGGTAGCTCCCATACAAATCGACCATTGTTATAAAATATTCGATACGCTATATGTCGTAAACTATAACAGCTATCGACATAAAATGTTCTACAAAAAGTAATTGTACGCAAAGATCCACACTTTAAAGAAAAATTTTTTGAGTGGGGGCAAAAAAGGGGTAGCTCCCATACAAATCGACCATTGTTATAAAATATTCGATACGCTATATGTCGTAAACTATAACAGCTATCGACATAAAATGTTCTACAAAAAGTAATTGTACGCAAAGATCCACACTTTAAAGAAAAATTTTTTGAGTGGGAGCTAAAAAAGGGGTAGCTCCCATACAAATCGACAATTGTTATAAAATATTCGATACGCTATATCTCGTAAACTATAACAGCTATCGACATAAAATGTTCTACAAAAAGTAATTGTACGCAAAGATCCACACTTTAAAGGAAAAATTTTTTGAGTGGGGGCAAAAAAAGGGGTAGCTCCCATACAAATCGACAATTGTTATAAAATATTCGATACCCTATATCTCGGAAACTGTAACAGATATCGACTTAAAATGTTCTACAAAAAGTAATTGTACGCAAAGGTCCACACTTTAAAAAAAAATTTTTTGAGTGGGGGCAAAAAAAGGGGTAGCTCCCATACAAATCGACCATTGTTATAAAATATTCGATACGCTATATGTCGTAAACTATAACAGCTATCGACATAAAATGTTCTACAAAAAGTAATTGTACGCAAAGATCCACACTTTAAAGAAAAATTTTTTGAGTGGGGGCAAAAAAAGGGGTAGCTCCCATACAAATCGACCATTGTTATAAAATATTCGATACGCTATATGTCGTAAACTATAACAGCTATCGACATAAAATGTTCTACAAAAAGTAATTGTACGCAAAGATCCACACTTTAAAGAAAAATTTTTTGAGTGGGGGCAAAAAAAGGGGTAGCTCCCATACAAATCGACCATTGTTATAAAATATTCGATACGCTATATGTCGTAAACTATAACAGCTATCGACATAAAATGTTCTACAAAAAGTAATTGTACGCAAAGATCCACACTTTAAAGAAAAATTTTTTGAGTGGGGGCAAAAAAAGGGGTAGCTCCCATACAAATCGACAATTGTTATAAAATATTCGATACGCTATATCTCGTAAACTATAACAGCTATCGACATAAAATGTTCTACAAAAAGTAATTGTACGCAAAGATCCACACTTTAAAGGAAAAATTTTTTGAGTGGGGGCAAAAAAAGGGGTAGCTCCCATACAAATCGACAATTGTTATAAAATATTCGATACCCTATATCTCGGAAACTGTAACAGATATCGACTTAAAATGTTCTACAAAAAGTAATTGTACGCAAAGGTCCACACTTTAAAGGAAAAATTTTTTGAGTGGGGGCAAAAAAAGGGGTAGCTCCCATACAAATCGACAATTGTTATAAAATATTCGATACCCCATATCTCGGAAACTGTAACAGATATCGAAATCAAATGTTCTACAAAAAGTGATTGGACATCAAGGGCTACGCTCTGAAGAAAAATATTTTCGGATGGGGGGTGAAGAAGGGGTAGCTCCCATACAAATTAACAATTTTTATAAAATTTTCGATACGCTACTTCTGGAAAACTATTACAGCTATCGACTTCGAATATTCTACAAAAAGTAATAATCAAATAATTCATACATTTTGGAGAAAAAGTTGGAGAAGAGCAGGGGGACTAGAACATTTAACAAGTTTTATTAACCTTTAAATATGAATAATGTCGAAAACTTTTAAAACTCTCGACCTCAAATCTTCTTCATCTATTTTTATTATTCATACGAACGTTAAAATTTTGTTATTTTTTCTATGGGCTTTAAAACTCGCACAAGGTTTTTTATTATATTATTTGCAGTACAAAATTACTCGGCTGGGTACATTTAAAGACCAATGTGAAGGGTATATAAGATTCGGCACAGCCGAATATAGCGCTCTTACTTGTTTTAAATTTCCTTTATCATTTTAGGAAAAGGATACCAGATGAAGTAGATTGATTTCTAGTATTTAATCATATCTTTTAAAAAAACACAAATAAAAATATATAAGGTTTTTTAAGAATAACTGGGTGCGAGTTTTGATTTGATATTCCTAAAATTAACAGATACAAACTGCACTCCAATTAGACACAGAAAACAAACACAAAATGCACATAAGTTATCTGAGGCCATCACTTAGTTGGTTTCGAAAAACAGCACATAAGAGAGTCACAATCTTACTACCTTTTTTTAGTATATGAAGTTTGACACTAAAAAAACTCTTTTTCAATAGATGTGCCAAGGTTCATATAAAAAAAATTAAAAGATAAAAGAACCGAAGTCAGATTATCCGCATCGCATGAATCATGAACTGTATGACGACATTGACGTACTAAAACGCATAAAAAAGAAAGATTGCGCTGGCTCGGCCATTCTGTACAAATAGAAAGTGCTCCAGCTAGAAAGGTTTTTGACCATGATCTAGGCATGCGAAGAAGGGGAAAACCTAAGCTCCGTTGAAAAGCTCAGGTCCAACAACATCTAGCTGATCTGAATATACGAAATTGAAGAAAGAGCGCAGAAAATCAAGGAACTTGAAGATCAGTCTTATTTCGGCTAAAGTCCTGACCAGGTTGTGGAAAGCCAGTCAAGAATTAGAATATAGTCAAAATGTTCGTCCGGAATTGCGGTATCCTGGTACGTGATTGCAATATGACAAAAAAATTGCCAACCCTACTGTATGGTATGTATGGTTGCAAGCTTATTGTTAGTTGTGATACTGTATCTCGACGAAGACCTAATGTAACATATAATAACATTACAAGATATGCATTTGGCATTGGAAGAAAAGAAAGGATGTTATTTACACCATAGATACAATATAATTAATTGATATCCGTTCGTTTGAATAACGGGCCTTAGTAGCCTAAATGAACGCGCTGAAAAAGCCGATGAGCATGCTGCTTCTACTTCCAGATCAAATAGAACAGAATTTTTTCTGCCGAGGTGTTACAGAAGCAGATGAGATCAAAGGGAATGAAAAAAGCATAGGTCGCTCCAATTAAAAAGTTAACTGAAAGAATGTGCAAACCAATTAATCAAATTTCTGGTGGAATACGTAACAACATCACTTAAGAAACACTTGAAACTTCTCGCCTCGGTTCCTCAGACAAATTGTATTTGTGCCAATTACTTTGTGTTCCAGAAGACCCGTTACCGCAAAACCACTACCAAGTGATCTGAGAGTATCCAGTAAAGAAATGACTAAGAAAATGTGATCTGCTCGCAAGTCATTTGAAAAACGTGGTCACTCCAATTACATTCACTGACATTGTTGCTAGACGTCCTTAAGAAAAACGTTTCCGATTTCTAGATGTTGTAGAAGCTACAGATAACAGAAATGCTAAGAAAGCTTATGGCTTTGATAAAACAAGCAACAAGTTGCTTTAAGAGCTACCTAGTACAGCAAAAAGAATAATTCCTTTTACTTTTTAAGCCATATTACGACTTTAACATTTCCTCCAATATCGAAAGTTGCCTAAGTAAAGATGATTCCTAAGCTTAAAAAAGATTCCTCGAAGTTTAAATCTTATAGGCCTATAAGCTGGCCCGATCCTGGGTTACAACAATTGCAATTCATACCACCAACGTGGCTTTAGACGTTGTACAGACCAACAAACCTACAGGTTCGTACAGGTTAATAATAAAAGTCTGTGACGAAAAGAAATACTGTCCGCCACTTTAAATTGATAAGCCTCAAGCTTTCAATAAAATATGGCATAATGGCAACAGCCAGAAACCTCACCAAGTCCATATAAAAAGCGCCCTCCCAACCACCTCTGTCGGTGGATCTTCAGCTTAGGGCAGTGTCAGATAAGGTGTTCTACGGTCTCTTTCTTCTACTCATACCCGCACAGCCTGCAGAAATCCGGAGAGTTCCTGTGAGAGTTCAAATAATGCACCTCGAAATCCTCCTGTTCTCTTTGAGGAGAAGTTTAGTACCCATCTGGCCCAGCCTGGGCCACAGAAGTCTGGAGATCCTACAACCAGCCCTGTCCCTAAATTTTAGGCCCAATTTGTACATTACCCAAGTCCCTATCAGTCCATAATAGAAACCCAATAGTGGCCCCACCGGCTCACAACCACGTGCAATATCCAGTGCCTATCTTCTCCTTGCCAGTTCATCGGCAGACTTATTGCAGGAAACGTCACAATGTCCCAGAACCCAGCAGATCTATACCCCTTCATGTCACCATGATTGCCCTTAGAGCACGTCTATAGTCGTCTACAAGTCTAGACCTAAAATAATGTCCCTCTAGAGCCTTAAGTAGTCCATTAATACCAACGTAGATTGTCACGTCCTCTCTTCTATCCGCGTCTTCACCTATTGATTCCGCGGCCCTCGTCACCACCAGAATTTTAGTCTGGAAAACGCTGCACTTATCCCGGAGTCTGCCTGACATCCTTACTCTTGTGTGCATTATATAGACCACAGCCCCGGTGCCCGCTTCCATCTTCGATCCATCAGTGAAGACTTTAACCCCTCGTGCAGCCTTTTAGATCCCTTCCATGCTACCCATCCGGGAACACTACCTACGACAAGATCCCAAAGTCAAGCTATGACCTGACCACCATAAAAGTCGATAAGCTCCGACCTTTTCCAGAATGCGAACGTGTCCATCTGAACCTGCCCTAAGCATATCTGACTCACTAAGCCTAAACAAACTCCTCTGGACCTTTAACAAGAGCTTCCTTATGTCGCTCATCTCTAGGGCCTCCACTAAACGAGCCTGCCGTATATAAGAATTGGTCTTACAACGGATATATAAATCCAGTTCACCATAGCCGGTTGCAACCCGCAGTTCGTACCTATGGAGTTCCTGCAGGCATAATAGGCATTGAGAGCTTTCTTAGATAACTTGCTATCCAAAACGTTACCCAGATACCTGGTATCCTAGCTAGACAACGTCCACGAGCCATCAGTTCTCTCAATGTACCTCCAAGTCCGCCTAGGTCCTTAGATAGTATCCTCCTGAACATTGATATCTCGCTTACGAAACTTATAGATTCACAGTATTTATATATCACAGACCTAAATACTTAAAAATATATAAAAAAAATACTTTCTGACTTAAAGAAACCTTCATTTCTGATCATCTGTTAGTGTTGGATCTAAATCGTTCAAATCTTTCTCAACTTATGGTGAGATGTATCAGCTTTTCAAGCAAAATATTAAAAGAGCTCAAAAAAGTCTGAGTCCGAAATAAAGCTGTGGATTTCATTGTACCATGTTTAAATCTTACTGGAAATTTTTTTTTGTTTTTTTTTTTTTTGCAAACCAGTGTTATTAAAATAAATTATTTTTAATGCGCAAAAGACAACCAGATTAAGTTTTCTTTTAAATTTTGCAGCAATAAATTTAACGTCTTTTTTAAAAATCATTATGTATTTTTAGCATAAATTTATTTCCAGGAATTTAAAAAAAACTCAATTATTTCAAGAAAGTAATACAATGACTATAAAATCATTCAGAGCTAAGATGTTATCATGTGATTTGTATTAGAACATTTAAATGTTTAATCTCTCTACTAGATGAAACTGCTCTTCATTTTTTAAACTGAAATTTATTTTGAGGTTCACCATATACAGTGGTTCAAACGTATAATTGGACACTAGGTGTGCGATTATTCAAATGCCAATTTTTTCACTTCTACGACAATAATTTTAAAAAACTTTTATACCGAGTTATAGGTTATTGAAAGACCTTTAAAACAATGTATAATACTTAACACGTTTTATTCAAAAACATTTTTAAAAATAAGAAACAAAACAAAACCATTAAATTTAGGTACTCTTTACTGATGAGAGTAAATTTACCCTGCGTGGCTTAGATCTAAAACAATACGTTTGGCGTAAGCTAAATACTAAGTTTTTGCCTACTAACACTCGGGCTATGGTCAAGCATGGGGTAGGGTAGGTGATGGTGTGGGGATGTGTTTCCAGTGCAGGAGTAGGGAACATTCATTTTATAGAGGGCAAAATGAATCGATTCCAATTATTGGACATTTTAAAACAAAATGTGAAGCAAAGTGCCGGCAAATTGAACATATTGGACACATTTGCTTTCTATCAGGACATGGATCCGAAGCACACTTCACACGTTGCGAAAATGTGGCTCATACATAACTGTCCAAAATCACTGCAAACACCAGCCCAGTCCCCAGATCTAACATTATTGAGCATATTTGGGAAGAACTTGCCCGTTAACTCTATAAGTCCACTTTCAACACAGCGGAGCAGTGGAAGCAGGGAATAAGGCGTGAGTGGAACAACATATCTCCGGATTTTTTCATCAAACTCGTGCAGTCGATATCCAGGCGGTTGAAAACAGTAATAAAAGCAAAAGGTTTTGCTTCCAAGACCCAAAACTACAGACTGTCCAATTATACGTTTGACACAAAATTTAATGGTTTTGTTTTCTTTTTTATTTTCAAAAATGTTTTTGAATAAAATGTGTTAAGTATTATACATTTTTTTAAAGGCCTTTCAATAACCTATAACTCTGTATCAAAGTTTTTTAGAATTATTGTCATGTAAGTAAAAAAAATTGCATTTGAATAATCGTACACCTAGTGTCCAATTATACGTTTGAACCACTGTAAGTATTAATCGCTGCACTTTTGAAAAATTTCATTCAACCATAAGATCATAAATTCTATTTTATTAAATAATGCGTCATTAAAAGCATTTTTGTATAAAATTTTAAAACTTTGTGCCGTCTTAATAATTATTTAATTGATACATTCATATATGGGGGATTTCATGTCAAGTGACCCAACTTTTAAAACCGATGTCTTTCGATTGGAAAGAAATTTGGACCAACGTAAGTTCTTGCAGAGAGTAGCATAGACACAATTTTTTAACACGATCGGTCAAGAACTCTCTGAGCTAGAGGGGTTCAAAATTTGACGTTTTCGGCAAATAGGTGTTTTTTCTCATACATGTAGTTTGTTACTTTTTGCTTTTAACAAATTCGTCTCAAATACTTTCGATAGCTTTTTCTTCAATCTTCCAGAAAAAAATATTTTTAAAATTAAAAAAATTTTTTTTTTTATTTTTTTTTAAAAAATAATTAGAAAAAATTATTTTTTTTCCAAATATGCCCATTTTTTTTTTTTTTTTTTTTTGCTCAAAAGAAAGCTTAAGTCTTTTGCTTAAAGAACTTGGAGGTCGCTTAGTGGGATGCGAGTGGGATATCTATAAAAATAAATGTTTTGTAACTCAAGGCAGAGGTTTTCCAATTTTCGCGTATATTCTACTTTAATTTTTTTTCCTATTTATGTAAAATTATCTCTTAAGCAAAAAAAAATTATTTTATGCTAAGAAACAAAATAATTTAACCTTTCCGATGGTATGCATTGAAAATATTAACAAAATGTGTTCAGACATTGCCATATAAAATTGATTTTATTCCAGAGGCCTACAATTTTGTTGGTAATGCAGTGTCGAGTGTATGAGACTTTATTTTCAATGCATACCGTCGGAAAGGTTAAATTATTTTTTGTTTCTTAGCACAAAATAATTTTTTTTTTAGCTTAAGAGAAAATTTTACAAAAATAGCAAAAAAATCAAACAGAATATACGCGAAAATTGGAAAACCTCTGCCTTGAGTTACAAAACATTTATTTTTATAGATATCCCACTCGCATCCCACTAAGCGACCTCCAAGTTCTTCAAGCAAAAGACCTAAGCTTTCTTTTGGGCAAAAAAAAAAAAAAATGGGCATATTTGGAAAAAAAATAATTTTTTCTAATTATTTTTTAAAAAAAAATAAAAAAAAAATTTTTTTAATTTTAAAAATATTTTTTTCTGGAAGATTGAAGAAAAAGCTATCGAAAGTATTTGGGACGAATTTGTTAAAAGCAAAAGGTAACAAACTACATGTATGAGAAAAAACACCTATTTGCCGAAAACGTCAAATTTTGAACCCCTCTAGCTCAGAGAGTTCTTGACCGATCGTGTTAAAAAATTGTGTCTATGCTACTCTCTGCAAGAACTTACTTTGGTCCAAATTTCTTTCCAATCGAAAAAAAAAGTTGGGTCACTTGACATGAAATCCCCCATATGAATAATTGCAAGTGTGTTTATAAATAT